>OY755248.1:15850231-17050231 GCA_963576725.1 Azorinus chamasolen | reverse complement strand
TTTTAAATGAGCTTAATGTATCCAAATTTCTGGTGTCTGGACTAATGTTGTTCCATAGTGCTATTGAAGATGGGATGCACGATCTTTTTGAGACTGACGTGCGTGAGAAAGGCACTTCGATATCATCGTCATTTCTTAATGGATAGCGAGTTAGTTCCCCTACGTTCGGTGGTATCAAATCATTGATATATGAAGGAGCCATGTTATGAGAGGCCTTATAAATAAAACAGAGCTTTTGAAACTTTCGTCGACTAGCGAGTGATTCCCATCCACATTCTCTATATAGATTTTCTAGAGATACCGATCTGGTTAAGCCAGTCACGATACGGGCTGCTTCGTTTTGTAATTTTTCTAAAGTATCTGCACAGCTTTCGGAACAACCATCCCAGACAACAGAAGCATACTCTAGTATTGGCCGTACGTAAGAAAGGTAAATTTGATTTAGGGCCCTTCTGTTCAAAGTGAATTTAATGTTTTTCATAATTCCAATTGTTTCGAATAGTTTATGAGCCGGGTCACAGCAAAATGGTCGCATCCGTTCAAAAGGAAAGTTGGAGAAAGAAAACTGGCGCCTCGTAGCAGACTGGAAATAGTAAGCAACGTTTTAATTGCGGCGAGTTTAATGTTTTTAGATAGTGTTTAACCATAATTCGCGTTTTTGTTGAAAAGATTAATGAATACAGATCCCCCTATATAGGTCTATGCATCCTGGCGGGAGTCACATCGTTTCGCTCTAGCGTTTTTTCAAATTCGCGGTCTTGCAGCGACAAGACGGAGCAATATTTAAGGAAAGCACTAATTGTGCCGCTTAGTATATGGCATTTGGAACGGATCAAGACCAAACTGATTGAAATCGGTGTTGAATTGGCTTTGCTGTAAGACTTTGAAAAACATGACTGTTGTATTTTGCGCCGCTGATCTGTCGTAGTTAGGTACCTTTCAATACATATATAGACCCGATAGGAATTTTTTTCCGGGTCGTGTTTTTCTTGTTTTTCGGAGTGGTTTAAGGTTCAAATAGATAGTTTTAGGCCAGTTGAACATACTTCGATCACAATTTTTTTTTTTTTTTTTTTTTTTTTTTGGGGGGGGGGGGGGGGGGGGGGGTCAATGGAGTCCAAGCATGCGTCGGGCACCTTTGTTGAAAAAGACATATAAAGACTCATTATTAACCCTTTCGCTGCCAATGCCGGATCTGTGATTAACTATGCAAACAGTGTGGATCCAGATAAGACGCCGAGTAACTCGGCGTCTCATCAGGATCCAAACTGTTTGTTACTGTTACTATGTTTTTGAAACAAAAATGAAGAAATTCAAAACAATGAAAATGAAAATACTCAACCACCATTTTGCTGAAGTGATGTCTAATCGTCTTTCTTCACTGTTCGACACCCAGCAGAGTAGCAGTATCTTGTCTCTTACTCCTTTGCCCGATAGCCCAGCCTTTTACGTACAGTAAAACCTGTCTTAACCCTTTCCCTGATGAATATTCATGTGGGAAATAATGACATCATGAATATCAATAAGATTATTGTTATAATGGCATATGAACACATGACATTTTGGCTCAGGCAGAAGCTGTAGAACCAGACCGAGAATTTTGTCCGGTTTAGAGAGGATTCCGGTTTACTGAGTGTCCGGTTTGGAGGGGTTATGCTGTAATAAATAAATAATTCTACAGTTTCTACCATGGCCAAAACTTCCTGTGCCCATTTGCTATAATAACAATTAATTTAATTAATATTCACGAAGTCACGATTTTCTTACATAAGGCAGAGTCATGCATGGCTTCGAGTGTCAAATAATTTGCATCAAATAAATGATAAGTTGGGTCTCCAGATAGCACAAAGTTAAAGTTTGTACTTGATAGGATAATGGTCAATGGTCGTACTTGATAGGCTAATGGTCAATGGTCGTACTTGACAGGATAGGAGTTAAAGGTCGTACTTGACAGGATAAGGTTTAATGCTCGTACTTGATAGGATACGGGTTAAATGTCGTACTTTATAGGATAAGGATTAAAGGTCGTACTTGATAGGATAATGTTTCATGGTCTTACTTGATAGGATAAGGGTTAAATGTGGTACTTTATAGGATAAGGATTAAAGGTCGTACCTGATATCATAAGATTTAATGGTCGTACTTGATAGGATGAGGTTTAATGGTCGTACTTGATAGGATGAGGTTAAATGGTCGTACTTGATAGGACGAGGTTTAATGGTCGTTCTTGATAGGATAAGGTTTAATGTCGTACTTGATAGGATGAGGTTTAATGGTCGTACGTGATAGGATGAGGTCGTAATGTATATGATAAGGGTTAATTGTTTATCTTGATAGGATAAGGGTTAACGGTTATAAGGGTCAAAGGTCGTACTTGATAGGATAAGGGTTAACGGTCATACTTGACTGGATAACGATTAAGGTACTGGGTGCTATTATGGTTAAAGGTCGTACCTGACAGGATAAGGGTTAATCGTGTGAATGTTCGTATGAATGTTCGTACTTAATAGGATAAGGTTTAATGGTCGTACTTGATAGGATTAGGTTTAATGGTCGTATTTGACTGGATGATGGTTAAAGGTCGCAGTGGGTACGATTATGTTCGTACCTGACAGATAAAAGTTAATCATTTGAATGACTTTAAATACTAATAAACACTTGCCGTTTAAAAGAAGGACAATAATTTTGAAGCAGACCACTCTATTGAGCGGACACTGTTGTTGCAGAACGATAAGCTTTATGTTCTACTAAATCACTCTATAAGATGAGCTTTACAAACAGTGTAGACCCAGACAAGAGGCTAGTTTTCAAGTCAGCCAATAAATATCCATGATGTCATAATTTCGTACACAAATAATGAACAGGGAAATAGTTAAATAGAAATTTAGGTCTTTAAGGCAAGTGACTGCTTAATGCAGGGTAAAATACACAGAAAGCTCCGACTTTCAACCTGCATTAAGCTGTCAGCTGCCTGACAGACCGGATAGGGTACCAGTATAGGGTACCAGTATAGGGTACCAGTATTAACGTCAAGTTTAAAGGGGTTTCATTGTATTTGATACAGTAAAAACCTGATAGTTCGAACACTAAAACAAGTTCCATTACCGGTTTTTAAGACAGATGGCAGCTTTATGCAGATTGAAAGTCATGCAGAAAGCTCCTAGAGGACATTCATCCTGCATTAAAGGGCATCACTTCTTTACTACACTTTTGATGTATCGAGTTTTAACTGTACGTCCCGTCATTAATATGACTGATTGTTTCTGTTGGATCAGGGTGTGTACCGCTTAGGATGAACGTTTCCAAGAGATATGGCTCTAATAATTCTACTTAACCCTTTCCCTCATATTGACGACTTTTGATGACTCTGTAAAAAGTCACTTTGTGAAACCATTGTGATAAATAGAGCATTTGCTCATATATCACAATGGTTTCAAACTACAAAATCCTAAAACAAATCCTTTTCTTTAGTTAATGTTCCTTTTCGGTAGATTTATTCAACGAGGTTGTATCTAAAATAGCCTATGAGGGAATGGGTTAACACAATTTCACACACGGCACAGAGCATGCACAGCTAAGTGTTAAATATCACGTTTCAACACATTTCTTTCACGACATATGTTGATTGCAAACCACACGCGGACATAAAAGTTGCAAACGCTTATTGAATTTTAAAGTCAAGGAACATAAATTCAAATGATTTATTCAAGTGTTTTGTACGAAACAGATTCTATTGTGATTTGAGTGATTAACACTATTGTTGTTTTGAGTGTAACGCCTCGGGATATATTTATCGTAGAGTCATGTATGTATTAATTCATTTATATTTAGCGCACGTGAAAAAGGTTATAGGCAAATCGAGTAGACCCAGATACGAGAGCTAATGCCATAAATGCATTGAACAAAATTGACATAAATGGTAATATGTTTTTACATAAGTATTCTTCAATAGCATTAAGCTGTTATCTTAATACATGTAACAACGTATTTTGTACTGTATGTCAATTACGTATTTTGTACTGTATTACTCTGTCAATTACGTATTTCGTAAAGTATTACGCTGCCAATTACGTATTTTGTACAGTATTACGGTGGCAACTACGTATTTTGTACTGTATTACGCTTCCAATAACGTATTTTGTACAGTAAGTACGGTGTCAACTACGTATTTTGTACTGTATCACTCTGCCAATAACGTATTTTGTACTGTAAGTACGGTGTCGATCACGTATTTTGTACTGTATTACGGTGTCAATTACGTATTTGTGTACAGTATTACGGTATCATATACATATTTTGTACAGTGTTACGCTGTCAATATTGCTGTTGTACAAGATTACACTATTAGTTACGATTTTGTACAATATTATGCCGTCAATGACGTAATGGAAAACATTAATACCTCTCTTTTATAGTTACTTAAACTATGTCTAATCATGGGTGTTTACATGTAGCACTAAAAGACACTATTCAGAAAGCTCCCATTATGTTCGTTCTGTATAAAGCAACTACATGTACATGCATTTGTAATGAACACAACTACATGTATTTGTAATAAACATACGGGTTCTTTTATTCCTTTTATTACTCAATGAATATTCATGTAAGAAATAACGCATACATGAATACTGATAAGTTAATATATAATATAACGTGTTGGTCCTGATAAAAACTGTACAATCAGATCTACATAATTCGTTCAGCAAACAGAGGAGCCTAATTTATTACTAACATAGTAGCTAGT
The DNA here is from genome assembly GCA_963576725.1 of Azorinus chamasolen. NCBI lineage: Eukaryota > Metazoa > Mollusca > Bivalvia > Cardiida > Solecurtidae > Azorinus > Azorinus chamasolen. The sequence continues at coordinate 17,045,487 of OY755248.1, read as the reverse complement.
CTACAAAACGTTGCATAAGTTGTATAATTACAGAACGCATGGCTGCTTTTGATAAAAAATATTGCCCAGACTAGCGTAACTGATGCTTTTTTTGTATACATTGTAATATTTAATCCTAACATCCGCATGTTTCTGTATACACAAGAACCCCACCGGACGTTAAAGTGTGTATGAATATCAGTCTTGGAGACAGGTGACAGCTTGATGCAGGGTGAAAGTCGTGCAGAAAGCTTCTAGAGGAACTTTCTACATTACCTTCACCCTGCATTAAGCAGCCACCTGCATAAAAGTATACTTCTTCTTTACTAGAATTTTGATTTTTATTGTACTCCATAATGTATCTCATATATGCAGCAGCTGTCTGATAATTTCATATAGAGCGACCCGTTTGTGAATAAAACATATGTTTTAAAGCAGATGTTGCTTAATGCAGGACAAAAGTAACGCAGTAAGCTCCAGTAGGAGTTTTCTGCACAACTTTCGTCATGCATTAAGATATCACGTGCCTTTAAGAACCAGAATTTTGGTAGTCGTTTTAGATGGGTTTTCTATACAATGTATATCGAAATAAACAAGTGTGTTCAAGATCAGAATCCAATTTCAGGTTGCATCAATGAGCAAGACGTCGGGAGGTAAAGTGGAATTTATGGCATACCAGTGATTCGATACACCTATGCCAAAATGATTATGAAGATAATCGTCGTCAGCTGGATAGTTGGTGTAGTACTTGCAAAGCCAACCGACAAGTGCTCGACGAAACATGGCTACAAGTCTTGTGGTGATCACAAATGCTGCTGTATGGACAGAATGGCGATGTGCAAAGGTTTTGGCATTGCTTTAACATATATACCGCCCTTGCCACACGATATTGAGACACTTACGTTCGAAGGAAACTCATTGCCGACTTTGAGCAAGGAAAGTTTCGGTAACATTTCAAGAGAAAACATAAGCAAACTGTCTCTTGCACAAAATAACATTTCCAATATTGATGAAGACGCTTTCTCTGGGTTTGAAGACCTTATAAACCTAAAACTGGACGGGAACAACCACATTGATCAAGTGCAACTCTCGTTGGCGTGTGGAAGTTTGCAACATAGACTCCAGTTAAACCTCAGTCTAGAGAACATAGGGCTCAAAATAACTCCACAAGATATGTTTAGTAATCTCATAAAAACAAAATTGACCAGACTTTCTTTATACAAAAATGAAGTTACGGCCTTATCTGTACAAAGTTTCAAAAACCTAAACAATTTAAAATTACTTTACTTTGGCGAGAACAAAATCCGAGAGATTAACAACGACGGGATGCAAACTAGTATAGAGCACCTTGATTTAAAGAACAATGCACTGGCTGGAGAACTGTTGAAGGAGTGGTTTTGTTCGGTAGATGGAAGACCTATATTTCCCAAGCTCAAACACATTCAATTATTTGGTAATTCCTTGAATAGTATAGGGAAAGACTCGTTTAAATGTGTTGCAACACTACAAATAATAGGACTCAATGGCAATGACATCCATGTAGTTCATAAGAATGCGTTTTCAATTTTACATAGCCTTGGTGAATTACAGTTTGCTTATATGCACAGAAGTATAAAAGAAATCTCAGAGTATTCCTTTAACAATTCTCACATGGAACGCTTGAATTTCAGGGAGAACAACATGGTAATAAAACCAAGCTTGTCTAAAGTGATATTCAAGCATAGCAGTAATATACGGAACCTTGACATATCAGTAAACAATATGAAACACCTTTCACCGAACCAGTTCTTGGAGATGCTCTCACCTATGAAACAGTTACAGCACCTGGTCGCAAGTACATGTCAACTTATAACACTTGATGATAACTTCTTATCAACTTTCAGAAATCTGACGGAACTGATCCTGGATGGTAACACTATCCACACATTGGGTGAGCCTTTCAGAAACGTGTATAGTTTGAAAATTCTATCTCTGCAAGGAAATTCTTTCAATGTAATAAACAAAAAGGAGGTGTCCGAAAATTTCATGAAATCCCTTAAAAGTATCAATATATACGACAACCCTTTCGACTGTACATGTGATTTGCTGTGGTTTAGGTCTATGATAAATGATGACACTGGAAAGTTTGGTAATATATCCTTGGTCAGTTGGCCTCGTCGATACCAATGCTCTACCCCGTCGGAGTTGATACATACAAAACTCATTAATTATCGACCTACAAAGTCTTCATGCACAAACGTTTTAAAGATTGTTTTGATCTCTTTGGTTTCTTTCCTAGTCATAGCAGCGACTGCATCCGTTGTTGTCTTTAGATACAGATGGTATCTTAAATACTGGTTATACAAGCTTGGGAACAATCGTAAGAACCCAGAAACACAACCACTTTTAGGGAATGACAATCAGGGGTATGACAGCTATGTTATATACAACGACAATGATTGCCATTTCGTGCATCATAAGCTCAGGTCATTCATGGAAAATGATCGTGCCCAAAAGCTACACATATGGGAACGGGACGCACCCGCAGGTGTAGCAAAGCTGAAAGGTATGGTAGATGGTATTTATGCCAGTGAGCATGCCATTGCAGTGATCTCAAAGAACTCCATTCAGGACAACTGGGTTCAGTTCCAGCTGGACGTGGCTCTGGACAAACAAGTGGAGCTTAAGAGGGACTTTCTGATACTTATCATACTGGAGGATGTTGATTTCAAGAAGCTGAGCAAATACTGGTGCGTGATGCTCACCAGGCTAAATGTAGCTTACTGGTGCCAGGACGAATCGGATGTGAGACATGCCGTGTTTTTACAGCAGATAAACAAACACATCGGAAGACCAAACCAAGGAAGGAACATGTGAGAACCAAAGGATCCACCACGGCGTAAAACTTACACGAGTGTAGAAATATGAGTGAAGTGATCATTTTGAGAAATCTATTTTTCGCAAATCTCATATTTTCAGTAGTCAAACTGTTACAATTATCGTTCACAAACGGTTTGATATTCTTTTCTTATATTCTGATATGTGTGGTCTGCAACGAGCAGATACTCACAAATGTCACATAGAATGGCAATCTTGAAAAGGGTAGAAACAAAATCTATACAGTAAAACCTCTCTATAACGGCCACTAAATTATATCAAATATTTTGTGTTAAAGGCAGGTGGCTGCTTAAAGCCAGGTGAAAGTAAAACAGAACGCTCCTATAGGTGGCTGCTTAAAGCAAGGTGAAAGTAAAACAGAACGCTCCTAAATACCAACTAATTAACACAATTTAGTGGCCGTTATAGAGAGGTTTTACTGTACCATTATGGACAATAAGCATATGCTGCTAAATATAGTTTGCACTCAGACGTATTTGCCCCGTGTGCAGTAGAACCTGTCAATTGCGACCATTCATTTATTGAACATAGGAGTATATGAGAATAAGTGGTTGCATAATTCAGTGCAAGAGTAATGCAGAAAGCTTCTATTGGAGTTTTCTGCATTACTTTTGACCACCATTAACGTACGGCTTAACTTGCTGACCCATAACCAGACGTCCTTTTAATGGCCGCTTAAGACTGGTCCTACTATAAGCATGTAATCCAAATGTGTATATATTTCTTAGTTTGTAAGTGCCTATCTAGTTGCCTCACCAAATTGTTGTGGTTGCACAGTTATATTTTACCACTTACTCCATATAGTCGTTTGGTGCATTTGCAATCACAGTGGTCCCAGATATATTTAATACGGTTCTTGAAGGATACGTCTGATCAGGGTCTGATTTGTTTGCTTATGAAATAAAAGAAATATATATTTAACATGTTCTGCGATTGTAAATGTTTTCCGTGTACATAATGCCATTATAAAACGTCTGTCAATGAATATTCATAGTTATTATGTCTGACATGAATATTCGTGGAGTAAAAGGTAAACAATTCTCTCATAATGACGCCTGTTGATGACCCTGTAAAAGTTACATTTTTAAACCATTAAGATGAAAAGAGCATTTACTCTATAGTAGCATGTGTTGTATTATCACAATGGTTCAAAACCACGCAATTCCATTTATTTTTCCCATTTCTGGTAAATGCACATTTTCAGTCGATTTATTAAAATAGGCTGTCTAAAATAGCCTACGATGTAATGCGTCTGAAATAGCTTATGGGGTAATGGGTCTAAAATAGCCTATGGGTTTATTTGTCTAAAATAGCCTATGGGGTAATTGGTCTAAAATAGCCTATGAGGTAATTGGTCTAAAATAGCCTATGAGGTAATGGGTCTAAAATAGCCTATGGTGTCTAATATGGCCTTGTGCTTCATGGTTTTTTTTGTACAGTAAAGTATCGCTAAAACGACCGCATAATGGTCAATATAGTATTCTCTAAAAATAGGTGACTGTTTAAAGCAGGGCAAAAGTAATACAGAAAGACAATTGTGTGCTGTTATAGCTACCGCCTGTTTAACCCATTCTCTTATATTGACGACTTTTGACGACTCTGTAAAAGTCACTTTGTGGAACCATTGTGGTAAATAGAGCATTTGCTCCTATAAATGCTCTATTTATCACAATGGTTTCAAACTACAAAATTCTAAAATTTTCCTTTTCTCTAGTTAATGTTCCGTTTCGGTAGATTTATTCAAAGAGGTTGTATCTAAAAATAGACTATGAGGTAATGGGTTAACGAAATCCAGAATTATCCTTCTTTTGAGTGATTGTAGTACAGATATTTTACTGTAAAAAATGTCTGCCTATGAACATTGATTGAAGGGAAATGGTCGTGACTAAAGTTATCAAAAAGAGAGTAGAACAAACCTCTTATGTGACCATTTAAACTGATTAACCCTTCGCTTGCTACTCACGTCAATATACCTACCTGTAAATAGTGAAGACCCAGATGAGACAGCTCCTGCAGGAGCTGTCTCATCAGGGTCTGCACTATTTACAAGTTGATTGTGCAACCAGTGCACTCCACAGCAGTGATTGTACAGCGAAATACTTGTACACAGTGAAGATATATGTAATTATACAACAGGGCATAGATAAAGAAGGAGAACTGTATTTTAAAATTCAGCAAGCGAAGGGTTAAAATGCAGGCGGATGCCATGAGGACACAGAATCAGTCCGCATTCTGATGGTCGCTTTAGTTTCAGTCCCATTCTGTTGTATGCAGGTGAAATAAAAATGATTTAAAGATGTACTCTGCTCATATTTTAGAATCAGATCTTTGTGACTAGAGACTAATTTAGTGCCAAAGAACATGGTCAGGTAATTTTTCATTACCACGGAAACCAACGGAAAGCCATACACGCAATACTACTATATACGTACACGTACATCGAAAACGTCCATTTACACATCATTTATTTTAGACATACATGTATTCCGTCACGGAATATGTAAAAAATAAATGATGTGTAAACGGACGTTTTTGATGTATGTGTACGTATACTATTATACAGTAGACGTGTGTTGTGCTCTTTTGACTGACACATGTCAGCCATTATTGTGAAAACATAAGTAACGTAAACCTTTCCTCCGTAGATACGCTTTTCTACGCCTTTGCAATCAGAGTAGACCCAGATCAGACGGTCCCTATAGGAGCCGTCTGATCAGGGTCTGCTCTGTTTGCTTATGAAATAATATAGATATTACTCTACAGTTTCTGCCATGGCTCAACTTCCTGTGTCCATATGCCATTATAAAAATGATTATGATTAATATTTATGACATCATTGTTTCTTACCTGAATGTTCATGGAGTAAAGGGTTAAATTGCACGGTGTTGTTCCGAAATCGGAGATTGACAGAATGTGTCCGTTGAATTCCGTGTAATCGACGAAGTGTTCCGTCTCTTAACCCCTTCTTTGTTCTATACTAATTCCAAAGTTCGATATTCATGGACAAAATGGTTACATGTTTAATGAACTATATAGAAGGTGGGACATTATAGCCATTTCAGAAAGTAAAGAAACAGATCTTTCAAATTCCACTAGCAAACAAAGCAGACCTGAATCAGACGGCTCCAATAGGAGTCGTGTGATCTGGTCTTATCTGTTTGCAAGTTCGTGAAAACACGTTCATATGAAGGAAAGGTTAAAATCTAAGCATTTAGCAGTATTCAGATACCAATAATATTTATCTGAATGTTTATGAACTATTGGAAATGGGCCGTAAGCATTGTTTTAATACTATGAATATGTATGTATATAACGTTTGATTGTTTGATATGAAAAATGGACAGAATATAACTTTTAAGCTATCTAATCGATTTTGCATTTCTGTTTACTTAATCCATTCAGGGTGGGAAACACCTTTGCAAACAAGGTGTAGATCCAGAGGAACATTCTCAATAGGGGTTGCACTGTTTGTCATATTAAACTTATTTTTAATCCCTGAATATTCTCGTTGGCGTGTCCTGTTCGAATTTGGGAATATTCCATTTGAAGCGTTGAACGAATACGTAGTAGTCTGACTGACCACAATACCATGGTGTTATCCCTTTCCCTGTTCTATGTTTATTCCAATTACAATACCTACTGAATATTCACGGAAACTAGTAACAATGAAATATTGAAGGTGGAACATTGTAGCCATTTTAGAAAGCAAAGAAGCATACCGGTATCTTTCAATTTCCATTAGCAAGTAGTAGATCTTTATTACCTCCATTCGTGGAGAGCTACATATACACATATAAGGCAATCACATACACATGATAAAAGCAAAATTGAACGAAACAAGACATGTTGTTCTCAGTGTTGTTATATTGTCTGGTCCTTTGGGATCATAAGTTTTCATGTTATTATTTTTGAAAATTGAATACTGCTTAAGCCGGTGCTAGGGGGCGTGAGTAGTGTTGCACTTTTAATTACTACTCATGAACAGACTCAATAAAACCGAGTCTGCAATTTTCTCATTTTGCATTTCTACTTTTGCTTTCAAAGGATCACCCATTTTCAGAATATATGATATACAGGGTGACAGAATAAAGTTTACAATATACAATACGAAAGACAAGTTCATAACAGACCAATACGAAGTTACATATAACACAATAATATCAATAGATTGGGTTAACAATAACCAGTGATTATTTTGAAGGTATTAACAATTTTAATTTTTTAAAGAAATAATGACAATTATGACAACAACAACTATACAATCATTGTTGATATTATCATCATTATCATCATCGTTATTATCATTAGCATTACTATCATTGTCCACACCATGCAGTACAATTACCACTACTGACAATGCAGGCTATGGTATCATTATGAATCTTACCGAAACCAAATGCGATAAACATCAATAATACATAGACATTCGTTGGGGTAAAAATACATATTCACAGTTTTATGAATACTGCCGAAACGAAATACAAGATCCATTGTTGTCCCATTATGGGTTGATAGTAAATGGATTGTTTCACAATAAGAAAAGGAAAATAAACCTTATCGCAATACCATTGCGTGTAATAATGGCCGTCTTGTTGTTTGAAAGAAAACTGCAGCAAGAAGTTTCAAAAAGTGTACTTCAGATGTTTACAAGATGTATATTGTATATTTATCTATACACATGAGTCTTATAAGGTTCATATAGAGACTAATACGCAGGTGTTCATTTACCGTATACATGTACATTGAAATAATTTGAGTATAACAACTTTTTAAAAGGAGGTAGAGCATAGACTGCAACACACATGTTTTTTATTAAGTGGTCGCATTAGTGGGGTTCTACTGTATGTATGTACATAGCACTGAAACAGAACGCCAAAAGTAAACGGATACCATATCTGGAAATATATCACTGAAACTTTCAAGAAGTAAGATAGCACTAACACTTGCAATGTGAAAGTCATATGCAGGTTTAAAAACATGCCTGTTTAAAACCGCTTTCCGCATATACTTGTACTTATATGGGAAATTCGAAGTTTCCATAAAAATAGTGTATATACGTGAGAAGTTCATTAGCCTCCGCGTCTATATGGAACGCTTTCAGTAGAATTTCACTGATAGGAGGGCTGATTTATCAAGACTTGTGAGAATATGGTGGTACTGTAATTTGTGGTTTATGGGTGTAAAAACAGTATGTTTGGAATAATACAATTCTATATAGTTGGAAACAGGTCGACATATTTGTTTCCATTGTATAATTGTTTGTATTTTGGAAATGAAATTATTAGAACATTATTTTTCCTATGGTCGGGGCTAATACAAAATGTAATACCGCAGCGGAAATATCATCAACGATAACCGCCGCGGAAATGTCTAAGATGTTGCGAAACCGGGTATGACTAAAACTCGAAAGGAGGATTTTTGGAGAAAGGAGGATTAAAATTAATAACGGCTATTTATTAGTTATTATAAATGATATTGACATATATTTTAAATATATTTGGCATTAATATATTGTTATAAGCCTAAATATATGAACACATTAATATATTGATGACACTTACAGGGAAAACGGATTACTTGCTCCTTTCGCCACAGTAAATCCCACGAAAGAAGCTCTTAAGTAATGTAATTGAATGAAGAACTACTGGTTATTAATAATATGTAATAATTAGTGTTTTTGATTAATATATACACATATTTTAAGCTACAGCATGATTTAAGGCCCATGCAAAGCCTTATACAGTGAACTCCCACTAATGCGACCACTTAATAAACAGCCACTGGCGCCGTTTAAAGCAGGTGGTTGCTATAGGAGCTTTCTGCATAACTTTCGTCCTGCATTAAGCTACCACCTGCCTCTGTCACCCAGAAGTATGCTCCTTTTTGGTGGTCGCATTAACGGGGTTTCACTGTACTTCATAGATACACCTTTGCAAACAGGGTGAACCTAGAGCATACTCAAAATAGATGACTCCTGCTGGATCTGCTCTGTTTACTTATGAACTAATATACATGTAGATCTGATGCAAAAGTTTCTGCCATGGTGAAAATTTCCAGTGTTCAAATTTCATTATGAAAATATCACTAATTAAACGTCATAATTTCACTTACATGAAAATTCACTGTTACTGTATATCAGGCGCTTTGGATCTTGATGAGATGGCCAGTAACTCTAGGTTCAAAGTGGCAAGGCTACAGTTACATATGCTACTCTTTGAAATTTCATTTAGACATACAGTTGAACTTTGATATCTCGAATTTGTTAATATACAGTACAGAGTTGTTATGAAATGAATACTATCATGTCTAAAAAAAACTACAGGAGTTTTCAGCATTACTTTAAACCTGCAATAACCTGTGAACTTAAGAAATTGATCAGATTAGAAATTGGATATATGTGTGCTTATGCCATTATAAAAGGTGGGCTAATAAATATTCATGATGTCATTATTTCTTACATGAATATTTAATCTGAAAGGGGATAAAGGGTCCAGTGTGAGACTGAAAGGGTTATTGTATAACTAGGGCCACCCGACTGAAATGGCTGCCGTTTCAATGGCATTTTGTGATGAAACTGAAGAATTGTGTTGTGTTACTAAGGCCATATGAGTAGATCTAAAACATTTAGACATTTTGTTGACATTACTTAAATATTATATAAAATAGGCATCAATGATTTTCTTGTACTTGTGTAGAATGTTAATCATTGGATTGTCTCTCTGCACCATTGCAGTATCAAAACAGTCTGTGAACAAACATTCGGTTGGCTAAATAATGACAGGGTAACATACAAAGCAAAGCTGTCCCACAAACTAGAGTTTCCTGTAGTCTATAACACATAAAATTGACAGTCCACATACTGACTGATATTATACATCATTGTTTGCATATTTAGGAAGCTTCTAAATATATTTTAAACAAAATGAATGGGCTTTATTTACCCCCTCTGTATTGTTTTTGGAGAAAGTAAATTCCATAGTTCACACCCATACAGGACTTTCGGTGTAACGACTGACTGATACATTTTAACATATATAGTAAAACCTCTCTTAACCGGCATTTAAATTTAGTATGAATATCGGTCTTGGAGACAGGTGGCAGCTTAATGCAGGGTGAAAGTCATGCAGAAAGCTCCTAGAGGAGCTTTCTGCATGACTTTCACCCTGCATTAAGCAGCCACCTGCCTAAAAGTATCTAAATTATTATCTACTAGAATTCCGGTTAAGAGAGGTTATACTGTATAATAATATTCAGCATTTAAAGGGTTAACTAATTCCCTGTTCAGTATTCATATTACAAATACATGTAATGTCAACATGGATATATATTTGCTAAACTTTTATTATGAAAAACTCAAGGGATTTTTTGGCGTTGAAAATGACTGTAGCATCTGGTCTATATCATCTAAATACAAAGTCATATAGCTAACAGAGCAGACCCTGGTCATGCGGCTCCTGTAGGAGCCGTCTGATCTAGGTCTACTCTGTTTGAAAATGCGTAAAAATGCGTTTATATGACAGAAAGGGTTATGTTTGGTTTCGTGTAGCCGGGCTGAAATAAACTTGTGAATGCATTAACCTATGCCACTCGATGTATACGTCACAACAGTAAAACCCCATTCAAGCGAACATTCGGAAATCAGTATAATAGACGAGTGCACAATACAGAACAAAAGTAATATAGAGAACTACTTTAACATTTTCCCTCATATAAATGCCGCTTTTCGCCTTTGCAAACAGAGAAGACCCAGATCAGACGGCTCCTGTAGGAGCCGTCTGATCAGGGTCTGCTCTGTTTGCTTATGACTTGATATAGATAAGGGTCCATGCTTATAAAATGTTTAGTAGAGTCTGAGTTCGTTCTCAAGTTTTTGATTGGTCAGATTTGGGCCTTTGGCTCAAATCTGACCAATCAAAAGCTTGAGAACTCAAATCTGACCAATCAAAAGCTTGAAAACGAAACTCAGACTCAAATAAAAAGCTTTATAAGCATGGACCCAGATTCTACAATTTCTGCCATGGTGAAATATTCTCTTGTTTATAACGTCATTACATTTATATCAAAACAATCAGTTAATGAATATACATGCAGTCATAATTTCTTACTAAATATTCATGAGGTAAGGGTTTACGTACTTCGCTGTCTAATCAGGATCCAAACTTTGGTGCTGCAATAATTTTGTGAAATAAAATGGAAGACAACAACAAAATGAACACATGTAGCAGACGACACATTTTGCAGACGACATTACGTGGCCGCATAAGCGTTAATTTTCATAAGTCGCTAGAGGCACATACAACTGGCTATCTGTTTGTGATAACAATCGAAATGTGTACATGTAATTATTTTCCCATCTGCACAATAATAAATTACTAAACAGGTGCAAATTGAATTCCAGTAATTAAAGGTCCGATATATTTATCGCGAACTAGAAACATCATCATATATATGAATAGTTACCCATGTGTATCTGACAGTTTGGATCCTGGTGAGAAGTCGAACTACTCAACCTCTCTTCTAGAATCAAACTACAGTAAAACCTCTCTATGACGACCACTAAACCTCTCTATAACGACCACTAAACCTCTCTATAACGACCACTAAATTGTGTTAATTAATTGGTATTTAGGGCAGGTGGTTGCTTTAAGCAAGGTGATAGTAAAACAGAACGCTCCAATAGGAGCGTTCTGTTTTACATTCACCTTGCTTTAAGCATCCACCTGCCTTTAACGCAAAATAATTGAAGTAATTTAGTGGTCGTTATAGAGAGGTTTTACTGTATTTCCAAAGGTGATCACAGAATCGCCAGTAGCAGCAAAATAATTAGATAAATGATGTTATTTATTTTTTTTTGTTGTCATTCAAAACATGTCAAACATACCTTAATACAGTAAAACCCTTCTAAACCAGAATTCTAGTAGAGAAGAATTTAGATACATTGTACTTTTAGGCTGGTGGCTGCTTAATAGAGGGTGAAAGTCACGAAAGTCCTCCAGGAACTTTCTGCATGATTTTCACCCTACATTAAGCTGCAAATTGTCTCACAGACCGATATTAATGCTGAATTGAACGTCCAAATTAGAGAGGTTTTACTGTACCTATAAAGAGTCAGTGTGGTAGTAATACCACGGCCAAATCGCAAAGCTGCTGTGACCTCAGTTTACCGGGCGAATTTGTGAAGACATCTGCATCCGTTGATGAGACACCGACGGATCCAAACTGATTATCAAGAAGAATGAAGAAAAGCTTTAAAATGACCAAAAAGAAAGTCCTTTGACAAACGAAAGACAACAAACTTGAAAACCCCCCGAGCTTTCAATCCACGAGATCGAGTCTAAATGTAACAATTTCAAAACCTCACAGCGCGAACGACGTCTCTTCTAAACCAGTCTTTCAAATGAGAATTAATGTTGGTTTGCAGGAAAGATGACAGCTTGATGCAGGGTGAATGGCATGCAGAAAGTTCAAAAGGAATCTTTCTGTGTGACTTTCACCTTGCATTAGAAATATTAAAATTCGGGCTAGATGAAATCTTTGTACAGTAAAACCCCTCTAAACCGGAATATACGTTTAGGCAGATGGCTGCTTATGCAGGGTGAAAGTCATTCAGAAAGCTCCTGTTCACCCTGCATTAAGCTGTCATCTGTCTGAAAGATCGACATTAACCCTTCTCTTGCTGAAATTTTAAAATACACGTCTCCTTCTTTACCCATGCCCCGTTATATAATTACATATACATGTATCTTCACTGTGTACAAGTATTTCACTGTGCAATCACTGCTGTGGAGTGCACTGGTTGCACAATCAACTTGTAAATAGTGCAGACCCTGATGAGACAGCTCCTGCAGGAGCTGTCTCATCTTGGTCTTCACTATTTACAGGTAGGTATATTGACGTGAATAGCAAGCGAAGGATTAATACAAATTTGACCGTCCGGTTTATAGGGTTTTGTTGAATATGCATCTTATCTATTTAATTATTTCTCTTTAGTATACAACATAACAATTCATTACAGTTAAAAAGACAATAAAAGCTGTACACTGCCACTCTTATATAGAGTTATAAGAGACTATCTTCACTTAATTCATACTGTTCACAATGAAATATTGATTAGTTTCAAATAAAAAGGGATAAATCTAAAGGAAAGCCCTGCATAACATTTCATCTGTAGAGATATACTATTTAGACCCATTCCCCTGGAAACTATCATTGTTGGTTTTCAAGAGCGCTCCACCAAGAAAGCTCCCGAAAAACATAAATGATAGTAAATTAACTGTAATAAGAGACTTTTTCTGCCAAATGACCAAGTGAATCTAATAGGAAACAGTCCCAATTACAGTATGTATTTTAAAGCCTCTTCAAAGATGTTGCACTTTTCCTATTTATATGATATAAAAGTGAAAAAAACAAAAAAGGTACCCATGTCATTTAAAATAGAATTATAAGAGACATGAAAATCAAACATTACTGAATCGGGAATTATTGCACTCATCACATGACAACACAGGCTTACTTACAGCCTCTGTCTGACTTGCAAATACAGACGCTTCTTGATACATGGATCTAGAAGCATGTGTACTTGTTAACTCTTGCAGTACTAGAAAAATGTAATAGATGTGTCTTAAAAATGACCAAAAGGGTCCACTTTAGAGACGTTTTGACCAAAATATGTAGAGGAATTACTATTTGGTCGGCAGTGAAGACGAGAATGAATTATCATTTCAAGACTACATGATAAACACACATTAACATAACCATGCGATTCTGCCATCCTCTCTCTTTACCTAACTAAATGTTCAAATGATGGATGGAGACTGCTCAGCCATTAGACAATCTAAATAGTATTATTTAACCCAGCACCCCATAAATACGCCTTTTATGATTTTACTTTTTGCCTTCACTTAAGAAAATAGTTCCTCTACACACATGTATGTACAAGCATATACAAAAACACCTGCACCCAGCAACACCAAACTGATTTGATATACTACTATGTATGGCCCGTTCCCTGTTCAATATTCATGGAAGATATAATGACAATATGCATATTTATTAGCTCAGTTTTTATAATACACAGGAGTTAATTGTCTTTTAGAAACAGTAGAATCAGATCTATTATATTTCCACAGGCAAACGGAGCAGACCCTGGTTGATCAGACGGCTGCTACGGTTTACAAATGCGTGAAAAGGCGTTTATGTGAAGGAAAGGGATAATTAACCTGATTTAAATACTTTCAAACTGAAAAAAACTCTCCGAGAATTTCAAATACAAATATACGTAGTGTTGATCCTTATCAGACAACGAACTACTTGGGTCTATTGTAGGTCCAGTCTGTCCCCGAATGGCGGTCAGCGTTACTGTATTGTGCCTACTAATAGTTCCCGGTATTGTTTCCTCCAAGTTGACCATGTTATGATCAACTCTGACAATTAGCACACCTATATAACAATATTAATAAATATTTAATATGCATTGCTAATCATTTAAGGTCACACCGCGTGAGGTATTAACATCAGTTTTGTGACTTTAACAAATCAATAACAGAAATACATTCGTATACGTACAAGTGTACTGGTATCAAGTCAACAGAACAGAACAGAACATCAACCTTGGTACACCATATATTTTTGTACGAAATTGCGACTGCATATGATGAAAGAGAAATGCCAATCACCATTGTTATTATTGATATATTTATGCTAATAATAATTATTTATGCTAATAATAATTACCTGGGTGGTAATATTGATATATTCTACGCACAAGAAATGTCACAGATGTTCAAACTCCTATCACATATATATCTGCCATTGTTTTATAACTATCAGCTGAGAATACAATACAGTTGTCATGGCTGCAGAGACCTTCTCAAAATAATATATTGCAGGAAGCGCTCAAGCTTGACTGTGTTATGCATAAACCGAGTATGACTTCAAACTTCAGAAAACAAATTGAATATTGATGATTATCATTATAACGTCTTGTCATAATCAAGTTAAGCTAATAGTTTCATCACAGTTCTTTCGAAATATTTCAGATCAACGAAAATCGATCGGTTTGATGTGCTTAATAGAACAACCAACTAATAAAATAGTTTTGAGACAAAAACATATACAGTTTTATTGAACATGATAACAAATTTAAGTATTTTTATGACCGTTATAACCTTTAGCACTCTACGAACTAAAGGAAGAAACCAATCCAGTTAACCGGTTGCGGAGGTAATAAAGATTATTATTATTATTATTATTATTATTATTATTATTACTAAATTGCGTGCCATACGTAGCCAGCTTATCGAATCAATCAGCTATAACAAATGAGTTACAAACAATTAGTACATCTAACAGAAACTAAACAGAAGTCTGCATTTTATCGGACTGGTATATCAATTATTTATTGCATAAAACATAGTACATATGTTTATAGCAAGTAATGTAAAGTACAGGCGAAAACATGTGTGGATTTACAGAGGAGCCTACAAAGAGTTTTCATTCATTTCAAAAATAATACAGTGCTCCCTCTCTACAACGACACCCTTTGGGATACGACTATTGTATGTGTTGTTCAGAGGGAGTTGTTATAGGGAGGGAAAATCAAACATAATTAGCTTGTTTGCAGATCCCCAGATAAGGTGTATTTCGAGAACTAAAACCGTTAAGCCTCTATCAAATCCTATGTTGCGACCACTCTTTAGAATCGTCACTTTGTGACGATTCTAAAGAGTGGTCACAACATAGGGTTTGATGGAGGCATAAAGAAAATATGATAGAAATTTTTTTTTCTGGAGCCTTGTTGTTACGGAAACAGTGACATGCGTTGTTGTAAGGAGGGAATCGTTATGGAGAGGGTCGTTGTAGGGAGAGAGCACTGTATACATGTATATAATATATGTATATATAGTTAATCAATTACCTTCATTTACCTTCAGCTTCTCAATTTATTATCGAAATATATAAATTTTGCTAGGTTTCTTATAACTGTCCTTGTTCCCGCTGAAATGAGATTTTGAAATTTTTTGAATTGTCGGCCAAGTGAAATAGTATCTTTTCAAATATTTAGATCGTAGTTCTGAATATTTGTTACAAATCAAAAGGAAATGAAATTCATTTTCAATCATGCCTGAATTACAGTTTGTACAAATTCTTTCGTTTCTCTGTAAATTTTGATATCTGCCAGTCTCAATTAATACGTTATGCGAGGAAACTCTAAATCTAGTTAATGATATTCTTAATCTATTATCTTTTATGAAGTCCAAGTAATTTTCAAAATGTTTGTGTGTTTTAAATTTGCAATATGTCTCCAGACGATTGGATCTATTAATAAAATTAGACCAAATTTGTGTGTAAATATCGATAATACGAATGTTGATGTTGTTGTAGTTTATATTAACATTGAGTTGATTTTGCCATATGTGTATGACAGTCAACAACTATCCAGTGTAAGTTTTATCTGATAAGCCCAATTGTAATTTCCGTATGTGTCTCCAATATCTACACCATTCTTTAACATCATGTATGTTTTGTATAGGATTGAATGCTTTTTCGAACTTAAGATGTTTATCCAATATTTATAATAATTAATTGTCTATACACACACATTGGAATTCTCCCAAGTTCCCCATAAAGCGCGTCTAAATGTGTTGATCGCTTAACACCTAGTAGCTTACGACAGAACTTAGAGTGAACATGTTCAACAATGAGACTATAGGGTGGTGTACCCAGACTTATGCAGCAATAAAAAAAATCCAAGATCGGTGCGACTAAAGAGTCAAATAATTTTACGATGTTGGGAGATCTGTTTTGTTGTATACAGTGAATAATCTGTATATTGAGAATGACTCGTGTTGTGCTATGTCGGCTTGTGTACGGTTCCAATTTCCATGTTTATATAAGAAAACTCCTAAATACTTGAAGTGTTTAACTGTCTCGATAATTAAATTGTAAATGTAAAAATCGTGTTTTGTGTGTCTGCCTTTCTCAAATATCATTATTTTAGTTTTGTTTACATTTAAATGCATACCACACACGTGGCTATACGCTTCTATATTATTTAAGATATTTTGCAAAGAATTTGGGTCATGACTAAATAAAATTCCATCACCTGCAAATAGCAATATCCAGAGTTTTAAGTTTTCTATTTCAAATATACCATTTAGATATGTTTGAATGCTGTCTATAATGTCATTTAT
This sequence comes from Azorinus chamasolen, assembly GCA_963576725.1. Taxonomy (NCBI): domain Eukaryota; kingdom Metazoa; phylum Mollusca; class Bivalvia; order Cardiida; family Solecurtidae; genus Azorinus; species Azorinus chamasolen. Next base: position 17,028,439 of record OY755248.1, on the reverse strand, counting down.
GAAGAAGAGACAGAGGATGCTGCTTGACGGATCCCATTGTTTCACGCCGATGAAAGAGTCTATACGATTAGAGTATTAGAGTATTTATTGTTATATCTTACCTGAGATTTAACTGTTGTGTACATAGATTGCAAGGCTTCAATAAATTTGGTACTAACGTTTTCATTTAACAGTTTTTCCATAATAATATTCTATCAATTATATCGAACATTATTCCCCAATCTAAAAAGGCAACGTATAGTTTTTTTCTTCTGTGATAAAGTCGTACAAATTATAGCATGTATTATGAATATGCAATCAATAGTCGATTTATATTTTTGGAACCCCAACTGATTATCTATCAATGTTTCGTGTTTATCGGACCACTTTAGAAGTCAACAATTTTACCAACAATTTTGAGTATATTTTTGATATGATATTATTAAGAGTAATCCCGCGAAAATGTTTAGCCTCGTGGGACCCCCTGTGAATATCGGTGTTATTATTCCCTCTCCCAAACTAGCTGGACACGTACCATCTGAAAATAGTTTGCGATATATTTTAATTAAAATTGGCGATATAATATCGAATGAAGATTTGAAGATTTCAGAGATCAGGTGGTCTATACCGGGACTTTTCCCATTATTTTGAGAAAAAACAGCTTGCCTAATTTCATCTTCAGAAAAATTTGCATCTAGATCTTCATCAAAAATTATACTCTCGTAATTTGATGTAGTATCGGCTGTGTTTTCTGTTCCGTACAATATTTTAAAGTAATCATGCAATTCATCAATTGTAACTTTGGTGGAATCAGCGCCATAATTACTATACTGATTTTTGATATATTTCCAAAAAAGATCTAGGATCTGTTTTTGCTAAATATATATATATAGCCTGTAACAGAAACTAGAGACAAGCCTGCACTTTATCGGACTGGTACATAGCATATGTAACTTTTGATTCCATCCACATATGTTACATGGTATACAGCTATTATGAGCTATATATTGAGACTATAGTTATTCTAAAGGTGTTTGGTTATTGAATTTAGGATGTTGTATTAGTACGAGTGTCATACAATCTATCACATGTATTATTTAAAGAATATTGTTAAATGACGATGAACTGTTTATAGATTAAGTCAATAAAGGATCTTGAATCATATAACAGTTGAGCCTGCATTTTATTCGACTGGTACATAGTCTGAAACAGAAAGCAGAAGAGCATGCACTTTATCGGACTGGTGCATAGCCAGTGACGGAAGCTAAAGTGGAGCCTGCACTTTATTCGAATGGTACATAGTTTGTAACAGAATAGCCTACACTTTATCGGACTTGTATAGACAACAGAAACTAAAGAAAACGAATGCATTTTATCGGATTGGTGTATATAACAGAAACTAAAGAAAACCCTGCATTTTATCGGACTGGTACATATAACTACATGCAGAAATAAAGAGGAGGGCTCCAGCACTTAACACTTTCCCTGTTCAACATTCATGTAAGAAATAATGATACCATGAATATTTATTACCTGTACTATAATATTTGCTTAAAAGCTGTAGAACCAGATATTTATATCGTGGCAAAAGCAAACAGAGCAGACCCCTGAGCAGACGACTCCTATAGGAGCCGTCTGATCTGGGTCTTCTCTGTTTGCAATTGCAGGAAAAGGCGTTTACATGTATATGAGGGAAATGGTTAAATTTCATTCTATATACATGTAGATTTTTAAAACTAATCAACCTACTAGTTCCTCCATTTCTGAATAGCTTAACCCTTTGCTCCATGAATATTCGTGTAAGAAATAAATACATCTTAAATATCATTTAGATTAATTGTTATAATAGCACATGGACACGGGATAGTAGGCCATGCCTGAAACTTTGGAATCATATCTATAGTATATCATAACTAAGCAGAGCAGACCCTGACCAAACGGCTGCTATTAGAGCCATCTGGTCTGGGTCTGCTGTGTTTGCAGGTGTGTGAAACAAAGGGTTTAACAAAGGAAATGCAGTAAAACGTCTCTATAACGACCACTAAATTATGTTGATTAGTTGGTACTTAGGACAGGTGGCTGCTGTTAAAGAGAGGTTTTACTGTGGTACCAAACTTTATCACTGACGAAAATGAGTTTATAATCAATAGCGCTAACCCTGATCAAAAGTGTGCCTTTTGATTTGGTGCTGGTCTTATAAATTATACTCGGTTGCCGTATATATGTCATATTAAATGTTTATGGACACAATTTCATTACATTGGGAGGGGTTCTAGTCCCCTGCCCACCCAACCACCACTAATCTACTCAACCGTTGATACTGTACAGAATATGGTGAATGTTTATGCCTACCGGGAACCTTACTAAATAAAATATGCACTGATCGCTGTCTGTTTTTGCAAATAATTCTTGCTCGTAGCGCATGCGCAGAATGATGGACAGACTGATGGCCCTATTATTTCATAGATTGCATTAATAGATACGGGTGATAGTGGTCTTATTAATAGTTAGGGGCGGAATTTAATCTAAACGATCTTGGTGGACAGGCGTATGGCGCTGAGAGTAATGTGAACGAAACTGTGTAAATCTAACATCAGGTTCTTGCATACTCCATCTGGGAAATGACTGATTGAAATGTAAAAAGATTCTGGATTACGTTAAGCTGGAAGTAGGTATTTATTGCGTCACTTGCAATACCGTCTACAGCTCTTGAATTTGCCATGTACATTTTCAATGGTACATGTATATGTAAATGAACGCTTTCGCTGTCGAAATTTGTCATCTGCAAACTTAGTCGTCTGCTACAATTTTCATTTTTTTTATATGTTTCATTTTTTATCTGTAAAATAGTCACACTAACAAACAGTTTGGTTCATGTTGAGACGCCGGGTTGTTCGACGTCTCAACTGGATCCAAACTGTTTGCAAAGAAAAGCACAGACAGCGAGTTAAACAATGCCGTCTATTGCTCTTGAATTTGCTATGTGCGTTTAAGAAAGACGGGATTTTGTGGTGAAATGGTCGCACATGTATATGAAATAGTTAGAAAACATACACTGACGCAATGAATACTATTGTAAACCGCCTTTAACCATTTACTCCATAAATACACATTGATATGCCTTTGCAAACAGAGTAGATCCAGATAAGACGGCTCCCGTAGAAGCCGTCTGATAAGGGTCACCTCGGTTTTCGTGTTACATAATATATATACGGTGTCTGATTCTACAGTTCCGGCCATGACAAAAAATACATGTGCCCATGTTCTATTATAACAATTGATCTAAGTAGTACTCATGACGTCATTCTTTCTTACGTGATTGTCCATGGGTTAAAGAGTCCACATTACGGATAAATAGATATAGGTGTCTTTAAGGCTGTGTAATGTAGAATGAAATTATTACTGAAAGTTCCCGCATTACAAAAGTAAGACTTGTAATGGTGTCGTATTAATTCTTTCAGGCTCATTGTGTACAGTAAAACCTCGATTATTCGAATTTTCGGTATAGAAGAATTTAGACCCTTTTAGGCAGATGGCTGCTTAATGCATGGTGAAAGTCATGCAGAAAGCTCCTAGAGGAGCTTTCTGCATGACTTTCACCATGCATTAAGCTGCCATCTGTCTTAAAGATCGATAATAATACGTATTTTAGTGTTCGAATAATCGAATATTTTAGTGTTCGAATAATCGGGGTTTTACTGTATTTTATGAAGTTTAACTGTACCAGTTACCGACGGTGAATCGCGAATGTGCATGTGTGTCATTTTACAGATCCATAACAGACCAAGACAGAAACTAAAGAAAGTATAATCTGTTCTGTGTATGTAACATGTTGCAACTTTAATCATGTCTTAGTACTTTGTTAAAGTTAACATAAGAACAAGTGGCGAACGTGTCTCACATTTATTTAGCTTTCCTTAATAAAGTAAAACCTGTCTTAAGCGGTCTTCAAAAAGAGGTCTAATTATGGATCAGTAGGGCAGATGGTAGCTTCATGCAGGTCAAAAGTAATACCAAAAAAGATTCTATAGGGACTTTCTGCATTACTTTTGACCTGCATTAAGCAACCACCTGCTTTATAAGAATCTTATGTTCGATAAATGATTGGTCGCTTAGGACAAATTCTACTGTATTTTAATGGCATACTTATTATCGTCGATTCTCTAATATCATTTGTTCAGTTTCGGATCTTTTCCATGCGTTGTTATTCGAACTGGGTATATTGCTGAAATTGCTGAAGTTTCAACTTCATATAACTTTATCAGCAACGATAAGATAAATAATTCCTTTAAAATATATTAATAGAGTGTATGGCTTATGCTCGTAAAGAACTGGTAAGTGTTGCAATACATGTACATTGTATTGGATGTGCTCTAACTGACAGAGTATGCACATTCTAATGAGTGCTCTCGGCTGAAGCGTTAAAAGATTTTCTATAAAAATTTGGTATGCTATTCCAATTCCGAAATAGGTCACATTTAAAAGAATTGTAATTGAAGCGCAAAAACGTGTTGCGAAACTAAAAGACGGAAATTGTCGATTTGTGACATTTGGCGCAAGTAATTGTGTCGTGTTTTAACAGTTGGCGCAAGTAACCGCGTCATGTTGTGACATTTGGCACAAGGAGCCATAATGCAAATTTGGCGCAAGTAATTACGTCGTGTTGTGACTTTTGTCACAAGGAGCCATAATGCAAATTTGGCGCAAGTAATAACGTCGTGTTGTGACATTTGGCGCAATGAGTCGTAATGCGACACCAGTCAGTAAATATCCATTGTGCCCTTTTAACCTTCATTCCTATTGAACCGGGAAAGGGTTAAACATTTATATTTAAGCTGTTTTTAACTGTATAACACACTTTACTCTTTCACTGCCCAATGTGTTATATATAAATTAGTCGTCTGCTACAATTTTCATTTGTTTACATACTAACAACCAGTCTGGATACTGGTGAAGCGCAGAGTTGCACGCGTCTCTTCTGGATCGAAACTGTTCGCATGGAGGATAACAGATGCTAACTCTCTCGTTGCCATATACGAACCCATGGTAACAGTTGCAAACAATTTGCATACAGCCAGAATGTCGGCTGCCTCGTCGTCTTATCAGGATCCAGACTGTCAGAATACGAACCTTATTTGACAGCGAAATGTGGAGTCACCATTCAATGAATATCTTGGCTCTCACTCTATTTCGATTTCTCTATTTTGTCCTTACTTAGATGCTTTAGATGCTTTCTTTCTTTTTTTCTTTCTTCTTTTCTTTCGTTCTTTCTTCCAGTGTTTAAGCATATACATGTATATCTAGTAGTTTATATCTCCAACCACCAGAAACCTTATATATAACCTTATTAATTATCATGATTGTACTTTGCCATAGTGTATGATTATTGTGTGTATTGCATTTCCTCTTGTTGCACTTCGGTGCCTGAGACGTAATAAAGTTTAGTTCAGTTCAGTTCAGTTCTGCAAATTGCCGCAAGTAATTGCATCGTGTCGTGACATTTGACGTAAGTTATTTTGACATTTACTAAATTCTAATAAGCGACATTTTAAGTTGATGTTCCGACGTTCATCACAAGAAGCTCCATAGCGACAACTAACAGATGGTGACTTTAGCGACAATTTGTCAAAGGTTTGCGACATGTTTCTCACATTACGACAAATGCCGATGTCCGACAAATGCGGATGTACCAGCAATCAGTCCTTTTTTAACTGAAAAATAACCACGACAAACTAAAAAAACAATGAGTATTAAAACTTTCACTGTTCAATGTTTATTTAAGAAAGTATGACATCATCATGAATATTTATTTGCATAAGTTTTATCATGAAAACTTTTCAGGGAAATGTCTTTGCTCGGACAAAACACTGTAGAATTAGATCTATATCATATTAATGAACGTTAGTGCAATATTAAACTACCACTGGTCTTATTTGTTTTGTAGTCCCCAGTCATTTATATTTTACGCCAAAATGGAATGTTTATGGTAATGTGTCATACCGGTTACAAATGCCGTCATTTAATATCACCTGCAGTTTGTTGCTATTAGATACGGAAGTCGTATAACGTAATGGAAAGTAGTACTTCACAAAATCCATTAATTTACTTGCTTTTAGGGTGTAAAGCTCGTTTCCGACTGGGAACAGACCAACCTCGGGTATAGAAAACCCCCGTCTTTAACAAAACCCATGCTTGGTTCTATTCATCTGTGTTTCGGTTTGTTGGTGTCATTATAATATTTTTGTTAGATATCTTTACTCTATGTTTCTATTTGCTTGGTGTCATTATAATATTCTTTACAAACAGTCGAATCCGAACTTTTTGACTCACTAGTCATATCAAGGCTTTTGAAATAAATAGATGAAAGTCAACTTCGATGCGAATAGTTTGAAGACTCAATTTTGTTTTAACTGTTCGAGGCAAAATTTGGATTTTATTTGCAAATAGTTTGAATCCAGATGAGACGTTGAGCGCCGAATTTTCAAATGAACTACTTCAAAAATCAAACAGGTCAATCTTATGATGAATATTTAGGGAGTTTTACTTAAAAAGGGTCTAACATGCCAAACAGTGCAAACCCTTGTTAGAGGGCTCCTCTATGAGCCCTCTCATCTTTGTCTTCACAGTTCGCAAAGGACAGTAGTGGCTCGTGTCCCGCACTGTTACGGTTAATCTTAAAAAAGAACACGTTATCTATCGACGAACGTTTTGCTCAGCAGGTTAAAGGTTAACCTTTTGGAAACGAGAAATGAGCGAGCTAGCAGTTACAAACGGTGCACACCCAGGTCAGAGGGCTCCTGGTAGAGACTCGGGGTATACACTGTTTGGCATTCAAATTACGTTAGGAAATATTTAACCTTTTTATTCTAAATGGACTCTATTGTAAAACATTATTACACTTTGAATATGTCCAGCATTCAAAGGTTTATTCACGATCTCACCCACTGTTATACACAGTGTAATCTTTATTCAGGGTATACGAAGCACGGGTCGTCCGTGCACTGCGCTCTGAGAATTGAAACGCGAATTACACAAAGAGAAAGGCATATGTGCATACATGTGTGATGACTGGATTGACATCATGTTTAAGACAAAGGTAATGCTTTAATCTTTACTCTATAAATATGTCCTTCTACGCCTTTTCAAACAGGGTATGTCCAGATCAGACGGTTTCTGTAGGAGCCGCCTGATCAGGGTTTGCTCTGTTTGCTTGTGATATAATATAGATGTGATTTTACAGTTCATTATGTTTTATATTATTATTCATGGAGTGACGGGTTAAGATGTTTAACCCTTTGCTTACTGAGTTTTAAAATACATTTCTCCTACTTCACCCATGCCCTGTTGTATAATTACATAATTATATCTTCACTGTGTACACGTATTTCGCTGTGCAATCACTGCTATGGAGTGTACTTGTTGCACAATCAATTTGTAAATAGTGCAGACCCTGATGAGACAGTCCCTGCAGGAGCTGTCTCATCTGGGTCTGCACTATTTACAGGTATGTATATTGACTGGAATAGCAAGCGAAGGGTTAAGATATTGTGGTAGTTCTTGCTTTTTATGACATTTCTCTCTTTCTCTCTCTCGCTCCATTATTATCCACTATTACTCCACTAAAACGTCTTTAAACACATTGTTCAAACAGATAACAGTCATGAGCTATCTGACCAGGATCTGCTCTATTTGCTTATGAAATATAATATACAAGAAGCTTCATTTAACGTCGGTTGTAACAACAAAATAACCAAAGTGTTCACATATCAAAGGTACAAACAAAGCGAAGGATACCTGTAGAAATAGGTACAAACAAAGCGAAGGATACCTGTAGAAATAGGTACAAACAAAGCGAAGGATACCTGTAGAAATAGGTAAAAACAAAGCGAAGGATACCTGTAGAAATAGGTACAAACAAAGCGAAGGATACCTGTAGAAATAGGTAAAAACAAAGCGAAGAATACCTGTTGAAATAGGTACAAACAAAGCGTAGGATACCTGTAGAAATAGTTCGCTAAGAGAAATAATATGGATCTTATTCTACAGTTTCTGTTGTGGCCATACATGTCATATGCCATTATAATAAAAAAAATAAGCTAATTAATAATCACGAGGGCGTCCCAGGATCATGCCACCATAAAAATCGATAATCTGGTCATGGCTGAATAGTGTTTACATGCCGGTGTGCTCAAAGTGACATGAACTAATTTGGTGAAACAACGAAGGTGGGAAAAACAATATGGTTTGTTAGTTCAAGTAAATCTGCTGACAAAACACTCAAGTTGATTGTCAAAACAACTAAAAACCAACACCATCCTTACAATATACCCCAAACCAATCAAAAATCAGTTCAGTATTCCTTTGTTTATCGGAATTTTCATCGCCATATATAAAGATAAACATTATCCAACATCAATGTAGACTAAGTCGGTGTGGATGGTTGAGAAAGTGCCATATAAAGACATTAGAAATCTAACAGAGTGGACTAATTCATTACTGTTTAAAGGAAGAGTTCATTCGGTATGGACGGGTATACTTTGTGAGAGGATTTTGAATGGCAAACAGTGTAGACTCTGATCGGAGGGCTGCTTCCCGCATTCTAATGGTTAAAAAGCTTATTTGAAACGTAATGTCGCAGGAACATCAATTGATATGATTTGATATTTATTTGAACATTTGTGTTTCATTTTTTCATACAGAAATACATGTAAATGGCGTCTAAGTCTCTGTTTTCACATAAGAATTTCTACACGCCAACACCGATCAACGCCTGCAGCAAAATAACTTAAAGATAGTTGGAATGCAAACCTTACATGCCTGTCATAATTACAACGGAGTTCCCTTGTCAGAAAAAATCCAATTTTTTTGTCTTCCACAGATGCGGGTCCCCTGGAAAATTATCAGAGTCAAGGGACTGTGGTAAGTTGAATGGTTTTTTTTACTATTATCCGGATGGAACATATATCAGATCTCTTGCATTTTAACCTACTATCTGTTACATTTTCAAAACAAATTGACCGAGTATTAACCCTTACAGTGTGTGACACGAGTATTAACCCTTACACTGTGAATTTGACCTGTTTGAATTTTGGATTAGTCCATCTGAAAATTCAGCGTTGTAAGGGTTAAACAGCTTGAATCCTGATGAGATGCTGAGTTGAGTTTGAGAAGCTTGAGAACTCAAATCTGACCTATCAAAAGTTTGAGAACAAACTCAGACTCAACTAAAAAGCTTTATAAGCATGGACCCTGGTCGCACTTCGCTGGATTAGGGAAAATGTGTAACTCTTTAACCTTTGAACTCAAAGTAATTTATCTATTATTTAACCCATCAGTGCCAAGTGTCCTCAAACACTTTCCCTGTTGCATATTCATGTAAAATGATGACATCATAAATATTTATTAAACTTGGTAATGACGTATGAACAAAGCATCTTTTTAACTTGGCAGAAACATCAATATAGATCCATAAGCAAACAGAGCTGTCTATGGGTCTACTCTGTTTGCAAATGCGTGAAAAGGTCTTTATATGAGGGACAGGGTTAACTCTCCTCCATGAATATTTATATAAGAAGTTATGACAGCATGCATAATAATAAGTTGTATGTTTAAAATAACATATTTTTTTATTATGAACACAAATATTCAACCAAAACAGAAAGTTTAGAATTAGATCTATATTAAGTCGTAAACGTTCAGAACAGACGCTGATCAGACGGTTCCTACAGGAGCTGTCTGATCTGGATCTACTCTGTTTACAAATGCGTAAATGTAGTGAAGGGTCAGAAGAAACATATGCAAACAGTGTAGACCCAGATCAGAGGGTTCGTGGAAGAGCTTATTCCAGAAAACACTTTGTACGCCGTAGCCCCTCCACATGACAAATGGACGTGTTCCAAAGTAAGATATGGGCGGGCTTAACTTAAATAATGGGGGAGTAAAAAGGTTTAATTATCAATTTATATACAGTAAAACCCCGCTAATGCCACCACTTAATAAACAGCCACTGGTGTCGTTTAAAGCAGGTGGTTGCTTAATGCAGGACGAAAGTTATGCAGAAAGCTCCTATATGAGCTTTCTGCATAACTTTCGTCCTGCATTAAGCTACCACCTGCCTCTGCCACCCAGAATTATGCCCCTTTTTGGTGGTCGCATTAGCGGAGTTTTACTGTATTTGCTACATTTCTTTGTAAAACCCTGACTCGAGTATCACGCTGTGTTTTGATCTCTGTTCTATGTTTATTCCAAATTTCAATACCTACTCATATATATTGATGGACAACATATAGTTATAATGAAATATGGAAGGTGGAACACTGTAGCCATTTTGGAAGTAAAGTAACATATCTTTCAAATCCCATTAGCAAACAGAGCAGATCCTGATCACACGGCTCCTATAGGAGGTTAACACTTTCACTTATGTAAATGCATCTTGACGCATCTGCAAACAGAGTAGACCCAGATAAGACGGCTCCTATAGGAGCCGTATGATCAGGGTCTGCTCTGTTTGCTTATGGTGTAATATAGATATGATTCTACAGCTTCTGTCTGGGGCAAAATGTCCTGTGTTCACATGCCTTTATAAATAATTCATAAACATTCATAAGGGCAAATGTTAACTGGTCAGTATAGCGATGTTCTACTGTAGATAAGACATTTGTAGCAATATGTCAAATCGGATAAAATACAAAATGCACCAAATTGCATATAACATTATGATTTTTTTAGAAATGTTAAGTCTCGTAATCTGTACACTCGGAACGTAATATCTTTATAGTGTGCAGTAGGGACGTTTTTGATGTGCACTATAGGGACTTTATATCTTTATAATGGGTATCAGAGACTTCATTTTAATACATACTAGTATCTTTATAATGTGCATTAGGGATTGTGTATCGTTATAATGTGCACGAGGGACTTTATGCTGTTATCATGTGCACTGTAGACCTTAAATTTATTATGCACTAGGGCCTTTATATCTTTTAAATCTTTATCATGTGCATTAGGGACTTTATATTTAATGTGTACTGTGGTTATTATATCTTTATCATGTGCATCCAAGACTGTATATTTAATGTGCATTAGGGATTGTATATTTAATATGCACTTCAGACATTATATCTTTATAATGTGCACTAGGGACATTATAGTTAATGTTTACTATAGGCGTTATATCTTTATAATGTGCACAACACTAGGCACTATAAATCTTAATAATAATTTTGTTATTTTAATATATACTATGGACTTAATATTTTTATAATATACACTATAGCTTAATATCGTTATAATACACTAGGGACTTTATATTTAATATGCACGATGGACATAATATGCATAAGGGACTTTAAATCTTTAAAATGTGCACCAGAGACTCTATGTCTTTATAATATGTACTAAAGGGTTTTATATCTTTATGATTAGCACTTGATACTTTTTATTCAATGTGCGCTAGGGACATTATATCTTTATGATATGCACTAGAGACTTTATACCATTATTTTATGCACTAGACACTTTATGTTTAATGTGCACTTGGGGCGTTATATTTTTATATTGTGCAGTAGGGAGTTTATATTTAATGTGCGATAAGGACAGTTTATCTTTATATCATGCACTAGTGTTTTTATATCTTTGTAATATACACTAAGGACTTTATATGCAATATGTATCAAGGACTTTATAACTGACGTGCACTAGGGACTTTATATTTAATGTGAACTAGAAACGTCACGTGTAATATGAACTAGGGACGTTATATCTTTTCTCACATACCTTCCCTTATCTCCAAGTTAGAACAACGGGTTAAGATTCCCTTATCTGTAACATGTGTAAGATCACTTTAGAACGTATATATGACGTCATACATCAGATATGACGTCAACCCATGGAAACCGATGTTTACATGTCATTTCAACGGCGAAAATACACTTATTTGTTATGTGAGAAAAAGAATCTGATGCTCGTTGTCTTTTCAGATCACATGTTCCTAAACTCACCAAGAAAATGTTATTACATTTTGTAAGGCTCGTTTAGGAATATGTGATCTTAAAAGACAACTCGCAACAGATCCTCTATATCTTTCTTTTAAAAAACCCAGCAACAAATAACATTTATTATTGTAGGATACCATAACCCTTTCCTCCATAAATACGCCTTTCTACTTCTCTGTGAAAGTCACTTTTTGAAAACATTGTGATAACTTGAGCATTTGCTCCATAGGAGCAAATGCTCTATTTATCACAAAGGTTCCTAAACTACATATACACAATTCTAAAATGTTATCTTAGGTTCGGTAGTTTTATTCAATTCAATTCAATTTCTTTATTGCATAAAACATACATAGTATGCATATAGCAAGCATGATAAAGAATACAATACAGTGATGTATGAACATGTTAATAGACAAAACCTGCTTTATTCAAAGAGGTTCGGTCTAAAAATAGCTTACGAGGGAATGGGTTAAGACTGATTAGAGGACCTTCAGAGAAGGCTATTGCTGGATCTTCTGCTGTAAACGACCCATCTGATAGATGCTTTTCATTGGCTGTTGATTAATTATGAGGGCTATCTGTGCGCTTTATGAAATATATGAAATGTACGTTTTGGGTCCAGGCCGTCCGTCTGTGCGTGTTCAAGGCATCTGCCGCCAATAATCAGTGGCTACACTGTATACATGTGGTTGGACTATTCAACCATTTGATTGCGGGAAACGAGTATACTGACAGCAAACAATACAGACCCAGATAAGATAGATCATAGAGGAGTCCTCCAATCAAGGTCCGCACTGTTTATCATTCTAGCAGTCTTCTATGGACTGGAAACCCTTCAAACTAAAGGGATCGTATTGTTAGCAGTGACGGACACTTCCACGTGGTCTATTCAGCAGTCAATATTTCATACATGAATACTGATGCGTGTTAGTGTGTACATTGATCAGCCGTATTTTAAACTGCTGATTGGGATCTATGATGTTTGCATTTCTCATAATAGGGTATACTTCTTTCTCAAACAGTGACTTATATTACTGTTAACCCATCCCCTCATATTGACGACTCTCTAAAAGTCACTTTGTGAAACCATTGTGATAAATAGAGCATTTGCTCCTATAGCAGCAACTGCTCTATTTATAACAATGGTTTCAAACTACACAATTCTTTTTTTCTTTTCTCTAGATAATGCTCATTTTCCAGTAGATTTATTGAAAGAGGTTGCATCTAAAAATAGCCTATGGGGTAATGGGTTAACCTTTAGCATGCTACGGTAACACTTGGACATAATTTGGATCCAGCTGTGACACAGATTAACTCGGACATAGTTTGGATCCAGATGTGACGCAGATTAACTCGGACATAGTTTTGATCCTGGTGTGACTCATATTAACTCAATGCCTCACCAGGGTCAAACAATTTTGACAGCCTGTTTTTCTTTTCATGAAATGAAGAAAAACAGAAAACATCTTTTAATTAGTGAAGACAGCGTTTTCTGCCGATGGCAATTTGCTCAGTTAGCTTAAATTAGATTGTCATCGTATCCATGTATGGTTTATCAACTTGTTAAGCGAGGTAAAAGTAAATTATCACCATATCTAAGCATGGTCTATCAATTTGCTCAACACGCTAAAGGTTAATTGCCACGATAACAAAGCATATTTTATCAGTTAATTTAGCAAGCTAAAGGTCGATTGTCACCATATTTAAGTATGGTTTATCAATTTGCCCAGTAAGCCAAATATTAATTGTAACCAATTGCCAAGGTAGCTAAAGATTATGTATACCCATATCCAATCTTGATTAATCAATTTGCCCAGCTAGTTATAGATTATTTGTCACCATATCTAACAATGGTTAATCATTTTGCTCAGTTAAAGATTATTTATCACCATATATAACATTGGTTAATCATTTTGCTCAGTTAAAGATTAGTTGTCATCATATCTAACATTGGTTAATCATTTTGCTCAGATAAAGATTAGTAGTCACCATATCTAACATTGGTTAATCATTTTGCTCAGGTACTAACGGTTAATTGTCACCGTAACCAATCTTGGTTTTTCAATTTATTTCAGGATGCTCTTATCCATGGTCGGCATTCTGTCCCTTTTCTCACACCTGATCAGCTTCAGTAGTTCATATGACTTCAGGAAAACCATTGCCTATCAAATCCAATCACGACATTTTGCTGAAGATGAGTTTCGCAGAAATGGGTCAAAAGTCACAGATCGCGTGGAATTTCCTAAAACAGAAATCCAGCATATAGCCTTTCTTAAAGTCCATAAAGCCGCTAGCTCCACGGCACAAAATATTTTCCTGCGTTTTGGGTGGGACAGAAATTTAACATTCGTGCTGGCACCGGCCAAAAATCCTGCTGGTTATCCTAATATAATCAGTTTAAGAGAATCGTTGACAAATTCAAACATTTTACCTCCACCTCAAGGCAGGCATTACGATATACTGTGCAATCATGTGCTCTATACTAATGAAGCATTTAAACAATTTATGCCAGAGGATACAATCTTTGTTGGTATTGTCAGGGAACCATTTGAACTCTATAAGTCCATATTGAACTATTTCCGTCCAAGATATATCTTTTCAAAGATAAAAGGAGACCATCCTGCGTCAGTGTTTCTCAGAGATCCACAAAAGTATGAACCTAAAGGGAAATTATTTTCGTCATGGACCAATAATCGGATGGCGATAGAGTTCGGATTTCCAGAGGAAGTTTTTCGAACATACAATATGACAATGGTGGATAGGTACATTCAGAAGCTCGACGACGAGTTTAAAATAGTGCTGGTGGCAGAGTTTATGGAAGAGTCTGTGATAATCACGAGGCGCTACTTGAACTGGCAAACAAAGGATATCTTGTTTCTGGACCAAAATGTTGCGAGGAGAAAGAACGAGACGATGCTATCGAAGGCATTCGACAGAGATTTTTACAAAAGTTACGCGAAAATTGACTACGATTTATATAGTTTCTTTTACAAACGTCTCAAGAATCAAATACGTATGGAGGGGGCAGACTTCGACGACGAGCTTTTAGCATTCAGGGAACTCCGTAAGAGGACTAAAGAGTACTGTTTTCAGACGGAAGTGTTTAATCCCATGGTTGTAGAAGCATCACGCTGGGGAGCAGAATTTACTGTGTCAAAGGATGACTGTGGAAACATGCGCCGTGGTGAAATAGACTTCATTACAAGAATACGAGTAGTACAATATGGCTCAAAGACAATCTGAACTCATGCCTTGTAGATGGATGTTCCTTAACTCATTCCCTCATATTGACGCCTTTTGACGCCTCTGCTAAAGTCACCTGGGAAACTATTGTGATAAATTGAGCATTTGCTCCTATATATCACAATGGTTTGAAACTACAAAATTTTCTCTTTCTCTAGTTAATACTCCTTTTCGGTAGGTTGAATCTAAAAGTAGCCTATGAGGCAATGTGTTAAGAAACACTTATGTGCCGAAAGTATTGTCATTATGTGATTTTAACCCTTTCCCTCATATTGACGCCTTTTGACGACTCTGTAAAAGTCACATTGTGAAACCATTGTGATAAATAGAGCATTTGCTCCTATAGGAGCAAATGCTCTATTTATCACAATGGTTTCAAACTACAAAATTCTATGTTTTTCCTTTTCCCTAATTAATGCCCCTTTTCGTTAGGTTATTCCAAAGAGGTTGTATCTAAATATAGCCTATGAGGTAATTGGTTAAGATAACTCTTTAAATGCAGGAACGAGTGTACTGGCATCTGCCAACAGTGTAGACTCCGATAATTGTGTTTATACAGGCGTCATATGGTCAGGGTCGTCACTGTTGGTCATTGCATACTCTTAACTCTTTCAATGACAACTTTTGTCGTCTAATATCTTTGTCTGCTACAATTTTCACTTATCATTTTTCTTCATTTTTGTGTAAAAACCAGTCTAAATAACAGACATTTTTGATCCTAATGAGACGCCGAATTACTCGGCGTCTCATCTGGATCCAAACTGTTTGCATAAGTAATCACAGGTGCGACATTGGCAGCGAACGAGTTAAACAAAATTAAACCTGTCATACTCAATGGATTAAACACTCATGAACGGATTATTTGACATATTTGACATACTAAGAATCAACCCTTTACTTCATGATTATGCACTTTTATGCCTTTGCAAGCAGAGTAGATCAAGATCAGACGGCTCATATAAGAACCGTCTGATCAGGGTCCGCTCTGTTTGCTTACGATATGATATACATGTAGATATGAAATAACACTTTCTTACATTTGCCAAGAATTCCAGTGTGCATGTGCTAGTTTATTATAATTAATCTAATTACTATTCATTATGTCAGTATTTCTTACATGAATACTCATGGAGTAAAGGTTTAACGCTTTCCTCCATAAATACGCATTCTACACCTCTGTAAAAGTCACTTTATGAAACCATTGTGATAAATAGAGCATTTGCTCCTAAAGGAGCAAATGCGCTATTTATCATTATGGTTTCAGATTACAAAATTTTAAAAATTTCTTTTCTTTAGTTAATGCTCCTTTTCGGTAGATTCATTCAAAACGGTTGGGTCTAAAATAGCCTATGTAGGAATGGGCTAAACTCTATCTCACTGAGTTTTTATAAGAATCGCAACTGATTGGCGATTCTGCTAAGTACCAAACACCTCCCCGGAAAGAGATACAGTAACCTGACTTAACTGACCTGATGTTGACAGGACACAGGCATTTTAAAAATCAGGTGATTGCTTTATATAGGGAAGAAGTAACACAGAAAGCTCCTATAGGAGTTGTCTACATTAGTTTTACAATGTATTAAGCTACCATCTGCCTTACAGACCTATGATACCTACATTGCTGCAAAGTGTAGCGTACGGCGCAATAATTGCTTAACAAACATTCATATTAGAACGAAACATCCAATTTGAAGTATTTGCTAAGAATTTACAGTATAAAAGTTCTAAAAATCTAAAATGAATTCGCTCGTAGCAAGCACGTTGTTTCAAGAGTTACCGATACACGAATGTACTTGTAATAAATTAGACAAGTGTGTTAAATGCATTCGCACGTGTCCATGGGTTTGCTTGTGATGATTTACCCAGTACATGCAGAATGTTGACATGAAACAGTTTCACTGAGACCAAACTGTTGGACAATGCAAAAACATAGTCTGAAATGGTCTCATTGAGACCAAACTGCTGGAAAAAGCAAAAACAAATAAACCTGAAATAGTATCAATGAGACCAAATTGCTTGATAAAGCAAAATAATTATCTTCAATTTTCTTAATGAGACCAAACTACTCGACAATGCAAATGTTTGACCTGAAATGGTTTCCATGAGACCAAACTGCTGGACAATGCAAAACTATTGCCCTGAACTGGTCTCAACGACACCAAACTGCTGGACAATAGAAAACAATTGATCTGAAATTGTCTAAATGAGACCAAACTGCTGGACATTGCAAAAAAATTGACCTCAAATGATCTCCATGAGACAATGCAAAATATTGACAATAATGGTAACTTACAGCAGGAATGAAACAATGTAAGTGTTTACAGTAGTGACTTTCTTTTGCCAAGGGCCATAACCTACTATGCATTAAAACAGACCCAGTACCACAGTTTGATTTAATTTTAAGATGCTTGTACAAATCGAGTTTGTTTATACTTTTTATGGAATGTATTTAGCCCATTCCCTTATATTGACGACTTTTGACGACTCTGTAAAAGTCACTTTGTGAAACCATTGAGATAAATAGAGCATTTGCTCCTCTAGGAGCAAATGCTCTATAAACTACAAAGTTATAAAAAAATTCCTTTTCTCTAGTTAATGCTCCTTTTCGGTAGATTTATTCAAAGAGGTTGGGTCTAAAAATAGCCTATGTGGAATTGGGTTAAGACACAATGAACTGCGTAAAATGGAACGTTTAACCCTTTCAACGCTGGATTTTAAATGGACTACATGTATATTAAAAGTTAAACAGGTCAAGCTTATTGGGAATATTTATGAGACTTTTCTAAAGAAACGTGTAACATGACAAACAGCGCAGACCCTGATAAGGAGACTCCTCTAGGGACCCATTTTGACGCCTCTGTTAAGGTCACTTTCTGAAACCATTGTGATAAATAGAGCATTAATTTGCTCAATAGGAGCAAATGCTTTATTTATCAGAATCGTTTCTAAACTTCACAACTCTAAAATGTTCCTTTCTCTAGTATCTGTACATTTTCTGTAGATTTGCTGAAAAGGAAGTGGGTTTAAATATGAGGGAAGTGTTAGCATTATTATTTATTAACTGAATGCTTAAAATGGTATATGTATATGTACATGTATACAAGATGTTTTACCATGGCAGAATTTTAGAATCAGATATATTACATTCCAGAAGCAAACAGAACAGACCATGATCAGACAGGTCTATTTTTGCTTGCAAATGCGTGAAAAGGCTTTTCTATTAGGGAAAGTTTAAGTCGGGTTTAGCTTTATACATGAAGAGATATGTATATTAAACGAAAGTGTCTTCATGTATTGTTTTCATTTTGTGTACACCCATTGAGAACCCATTAAAATATGAGTGGTTTCTTTAGAAAGACTTTACTGTTTTTTGAGTGTTGGTTGAAAAATTATCAAAATTTTCCATTTTAAATAAAAAAAAAAAGCGAACTAGCAAATATGGGCTAACACTGTTTTTGAATTGTTTGTATGATTGTTTTGACTTTAACTTGGGCATAACGTTATATAGAGATACCTCTTGGAATACCTGGCATACATATTTATCCTATGAAGCCGCAACTTTTTAGTAATGCCATATCAAGGTCACGGTCATACTTCAATATTAAAGGTCAACGTTATAGATTAAAGGGCCTGTCGCGGGCATAGTGTTTCACAAACAAATCTGACAACTCTATCAACGATAAGAATGTTTTGTCCTCAAAGCGTGTCGTCAACTACAAATCTTCAAAAACATAATAGAGTTACAGTCACACCCCTCTAAAGCGGACGCTTAATTTAGTATAAGTATTGGTCTTGAAGACGGGTGACAGCTTAATGCAGAGTGACAGTCATACAGAAAGCTCATCTAGGAGCTTTCTGCATTACTTTCACCCTCACCCTGCATTAAGCAGCCAGCTGCCTAGGAGCATCTAAATTATTCTCTACTAGATTATCGGTTAACAGTTTGGACCCTGATAAGACGCAAGGTATTCGGCGTCTCGCCCAACAGGTTTGCAAATGCAATTGCAAACAGGACCAAAGAGTTTATAGATGAACCTTTTAGAAATGTGAAATAAATTATGGCATATTGAAATCTTGACGCAGAGCTATCGACAACCCTTTGAATGTTTAATTTGAATGCTTAGTCCATTCAATATACAAGCGTATGTTTTTTAGAGGAGTTTGAATCACTAACAGTGCAGGCCTTGATCAGAGAGCTCCCTTAGTGTTCTATCTGGATCTACACCGTTTGCAATACCAATTACATTAGTTTCACGTATTCAACCAGTTAATCTATTGTACTTACAAACGTGTCATCAGCTTTTACAATAGCTCTATCTCCTTTTTATATGTATGAAATATATACAGTAAAATCCTCTAATGCGACCAGCAAAAAGGGGCACAATTTAGAGTGGAAAAGGCAGGTGGTAGCTTAATACAGGACGAAAGTTATACAGAAATTTGATGAGCTTTCTGCATAAATTTTGTCATGCATTAAGCAACCATCTGCTTATAAAGACAGCCATGTTTATTCATTAATTGGTCGCATTAGAGGGGTTTTACTGTATATCATCATTATATTATGACAAGTAGCTTATTATATATTTTCAATTCGTTAACTCTTTACTGCATAAATACGCCTTTCTACACGTTTACAAACAGAGTAGACCGAGATCAGACGGCTCCTGTAGTAGCCACCTGATCAAGGCCTGCTCTGTTTGCTTATGGTGTAATATACATATGATTCTGCAGTTTCTGCCTTGGCAAATATCGCTGCGTCCAAGTACTATTATAGCAATTAATCTAAATAATATTCATATCATTATTTCTTACATGAATATTCATTGAGTAAAGACTTAAGTTGGTAATAGATACACACTTCTCATTAAGCGTGAACCTACTACCTACACTGTGCGATAGATACACACTTCTCGTTAGGAGTGTTCCTCGTACCTACACTGTGTGATAAATGCACACTTCTCGTTAAGCATGTACCTACTACCTACACTGTGCGATATATATACACTTCTCGTTAAGCGTGTACCTACTACATACACTGTGCGATATATACACACTTCTCGGTAAGCGTGTGCCTACTACATACAATGTGCGATATATATACACACTTCTCTTTAAGCGTGTACCTACTACCTACACTGTGCGATATATACACACTTCTCATTAAGCGTGTAACTACACTGTGCGATATATACATACTTCTCGTTAAGCGTGTACCTATTACCTACACTGTGTGATAGATACACACTTCTCGTTAAGCGTGTACCTACACTGTGTGATAGATATACACTTCTCGTTAAGCGTGTACCTTCTACCTACACTGTGCGATAGATATAAACTTCTTGTTAAGCGTATACCTACTACCTACACTGTGTGATAGATACACACTTCTGGTTAAGCATGTACTTACTACATTCACTGTGCGATACATACCCACTTCTCGTTAAACATGTACATGTACCTACTACATACAATGTGCGATAGATATACACTTCTCGTTAAGCGTGTACATACATTGTGCGATAGATACACACTTCTCGTTAAACGTATACCTTTTACCTACACTGTGCGATAGATACACACTTCTCGTTAAACGTGTACCTACTACATACAATATGCGATAGATATACGCTTCTCGTTAAACGTGTACCTACACTGTGCGATAGATACACACTTCTCGTTAAACGTGTACCTACTACCTACACTGTGCGATAAAGAATTTCCATCTACGGTAAACCCTATACATTTACAGTGACCATTTAGGGTCCGTATCAACAGACCACTGATTACCATATTCCTGTTAAGAAATAGCGACTCCATGATTATCTATTAACTGAAATGTTATACTGGCACATCTACACAGAATGGTTTGGTATTGAGAAACAATAGAGCCAGATCTATCATAACAGAGCAGATCCTGACCAGACGTCTCATTTACAATCTGTTTGCAAAGCATAGAAGGCGTATTTATGGAGTAAAGGGTTAAAGTTTGACACATGCACTTTCTTTAACTGGTTATTGTAGCGAGGTTCAACTGTAAACGTGCCTATATATCTGTATCATGTAAATAAATAGTTTCACAATTTCTATCCAGCTGCATTGTCTGTTATATTCCTGCGAATGTGATACTACATGTATTTAAGAAAGCAACTCGGTGATCTTTCGAGGTTAAAGTCACTGTACATAACTAAAAATAGAAAACGGTTTCAAGACGATAACTTACATAAAAAATCCATCTTGTGTCCGGACTGATATACAACTATGTTGCACGGGTATATAGGTAGCTGTTGCATGAAAGAAATCAGGGTTATGATCAAGGTCACAGTTAATGAAAACAGAAAAAAGGATTCCGGAAATGACTCTAGTTACGAATGACACTTAGTGATCAAACTTGGTATACAACAGCTTGCATGAAGGAAAAGGTTATTACACGGACATGTATTTATCAAGGTCAATGTTACAATTACTAAAGTAGAAATATGGGTTCTTGCATGGAAACCCAAGTAAAGATTTTATCTAGTCACCAGGTTTCTCTAGTGACATAATAAAGGGGGTGCAAATAAACTTAGGTTTATTAGGTTACTTCCGGTAGTAGAAGGTTTATTAGGTTAGTAGATAGGCGTAATGATTCTATAACAATGGAACTATTTTAATTTTCTGTAAATATGCATAAACATGTTGACGGAATAGATCTAACAGATCTATTTGGTCACCAAAAGAATTATTCAAATGAGATAAAATAAAAATAATTGGCTATAGCTGGATTCGAACCCGCGCCTGATCCTACAAAAACTAATTCTAATCACTCTAGAGACGTCGCCCTTACCGATTACGCCACTGAGGCCACATACAAAATGACGTTGATTTATCAGTTTTAATAATTTAATCCACCGCTGGCAAAACGTGTTTTTGATAAAATCAAGCCTGGAAGCAACGATTGACAGATAACTAGTAAATGTTTTCTTTTCACTCTCATGATAATTTGATTGATAAACTCTTACAGGGGCGGTGATAGTCATAAACCTAAATATCGCCTGTTCAGTTCCATCGATTTATGAGTGACGTTAGGTCTATCTAAAAATAGAAACCGAGACTACGTAACTCGAATTTGACCAGAGAATATAATCATGTCTGTTTGAAATAACTTATCGACCCTCGATTCAAATCATCTTATTTTTCAAATTCAACCACGCTTTCCCTTCTAGTAATGCAAGTATCGAAACTATATTCCTCTGCGGTAGCTCATTAGATCTATTTACGTCCAAATGGAAATGAAAAGGGAGGGATCCGTTGATCGAAAAACTGCATTTTCAATGTAAATTATTTCAAGAGTGTTATGAGTCTATGAAAAAAGACATTTAACTACATTGACTGGATAAATCGAATAATAGGTTAGTGTCGTAGATGGGACGCCTTTATCCGACTCGGAGAGAAAACAGTTGAGGCTCGCCTCAACGTTTTCTCCCCTCGTCGGATAAAGGCGTCCCATCTACGGCATTAACCTATTATTCTCTATGTATTGGGACATGTGCTTTAAGGCCACTCACTGTAAGACAATAGAAACACAGGAGTTCGAGACAATGACTTTAGTTACGAATGATATTAACAGAGCTATAGATAATGATGCGTACACGAATACTTAAATCGTCATTTCTCCGCCAAACCCTAAGGCGTGGACACTCCTTAGAATCGTTTCCTCGAGATAATTCTATAGAGTAATCACAACATAGGGTTTTAACCCTTCGCTTGCTATTCACGTCAATATACCTATCTGTAAATAGTGAAGACCAAGATGAGACAGCTCCTGCACTATTTACAAGTTGAATGTGCAACCAGTGCACTCAACAGCAGTGATTGGACAGCGAAATACTTGTACACAGTGAGGATATATGTAATTATACAACAGGGCATGGTAAAGAAGGAGAAATGTATTTTAAAATTCAGTAAGGGTAAATATTTGTATCAAAGGAATTTAGTGCATATTATCTGGACCTCTATTTTAATACACAGACATCTCGCATGCAGACAAAGGTAAGAATTGCATCTGGATGCTGATTTTTATCAAAACAATATATTTAGAACATTATCAAACTGGATATACAGATAGCAAAGGTTAGTTTTGCATTTGGAGGAGGGTCTATGTCTAGGGTCAAGGTAAATGTCACTGTAACTAAAACATGAAAAAATAGTTTATGAATGTCATTTGTGACCACCACTGATGTAAAGATGGCTTGCGTGTAGCCAAATATTTCCGGTGAGAGTTGTTGTTGGGATATATAGAATCAAGGTATAAACACAGGTGCCCGAATCATGCTTGGACTCACCCACGGACCCCCTCTCCCCCAAACAAACCCAACAAACAAAAAGACATTTGTGATCGAAGTATGTAAAACTAACCTAAAACTATCTATTTGTACCTTAAACCACTCAGAAAAACAAGAAAAACACGACCCGGAAAAAATTATCCTATCGGGTCTATATATGTATCATATATACTTCGATCACATTTTTTTTCGGGGTGGGGGGTGGGGAGGGGGTCCGTGGGTGAGTCCAAGCATGCGTCGGGCACCTTTGGTTATAACCAGAGCAATAAATAACAAGAGCCCCGTGTGTCGGAGCAGTATACGACCGAAGTCTATGCTGTCATAGCATGCACACTATTAATTTGAGTTCAAAGTCACTGTGATCTTGACCTTTGACCCCAATGACTTCAATCTCAATAGGGGTCATCTACTCGAAACCCTAGCCATAACCAACCATCATACTAAGTATGAAGACAGCTCACCTAATAATCATCAAGTTATTGAGCTGACAAATGTTTTGAGCTGAAGACCTTTGACCAACTGATCTCAAAATCTATAGTGGTCATCTACTAGCCATGACCAACCTTCCTTCTTAGTATCAAGACAGCACACCTAATACTTATCAAGTTATTGAGCGGACAAGAGTTGAGTTGAAGATCACAGTGACATTGACATTTGACCGACTGACCTCAAAATAAATAGGATTCATCTACTAGCCATGTCCAATCTTCCTACTAAGTATGAAGACAGCACACTTAATACTTATTAAGTTATTGAGCGGACAATAGTTTTGAGTTGAAGGTCACGGTGACCTTGACCGTTGACCGACTGACGTCAAAATCAATAGGGATGATCTACTAGCCATGACCAACCTTCC
Source organism: Azorinus chamasolen (assembly GCA_963576725.1). Lineage (NCBI taxonomy): Eukaryota > Metazoa > Mollusca > Bivalvia > Cardiida > Solecurtidae > Azorinus > Azorinus chamasolen. Next base: position 17,004,047 of record OY755248.1, on the reverse strand, counting down.
TACTAAGTATGAAGACAGCAAATCCAATAGTTGTTAAGTTATTGAGCGGATGAAGTTACCCTCGGGCGTATCAAAACCTTTTCTGGTCACTGTCAAGCTCGGAGGAAAGTCTGGTTCTGTGGTATTGCCAAGTCTAACGTGTCCAGTGTAAGCACCGATAATTGTCTTGACCATTTATATGCGAATACTTTTACAAAGAGTGAAAACCCAGATCAAATGGTCTCTTATGAGAATCGTTTGATCAGAATCTGCACTGTTTGTACTGAACAGGGAAAGGGTTAAGGAGAACTATGGATCTGAAGCTTAGGTCGATATTTGACTATTCAAAATACTTCATATGGTTACTTATGATCACCTCCCTTCAGAATTTATTGAACAGAGTAGTGGATTAGATGCGTATTTAGTAAAGCTAGTTTAATACAATAAAAACTCGCTAATACGACCACTCAAAGGTCAAACATTTTGATTTTTAAAACAGGTGGTAGCTTAGAACAGGACACATGTAATGCAGAATGCTCATATATGAGCTTTGGTAGCTTAGTACAAGACACATTTAATGCAGAAACTCTTGCCCTGCATTACAGACTTTTACAGACTCCTATTCAATATATTATGCGGTCACATTAGCGTAACTTACCGTAATATACTACATTATTCGCTAAACACAGAACTGTTTGTTCTCGCCCGAATCTTCAGCAATAGTTGAACCCTTTACCAGATAGATACGCCTTTTTAACGCCTTTGCAGACCGAGCAGAGCCAGAACAGATGATGCTCTAATAGCTCTCTGATCAAGATCTTTATCGTTCGTCCATGATTCTGGCTAAAATATTCAGCTAATAAATATTCATGATGTCATTATTTCTTACATTAATATTCATCAAGTAAAGGGTTACATACATGCTGGGCAAATGCTGAAATAGCAAATGGTTTAGACCAAGATCTTGAATTTTCTAAAATTTGGGATATGGTTAATCACTGTCTCTGGCAGTGATGTTTATGATGAGACAAACAAAAGCCCACCATGCAAATACCAGTCTAGGAGAACCTGTCTTAAACGGTCATGAAAAACATGTCTAATTATAGGTCTGGTCGGCAGGAGGTAGCTTAATACAGGTCAAAAGTAATACAGAAAGCTGCTATAGGAGCTTTTTGTATTACTTTTGACCTGCATTAAGCAACCACCTGCTTTTAAGACTCCTATATTTAATAAAGTAATGAACTAATACAGGTTCTACTGTGTAGGGACTTGTATGTTGCAGACACCATATGGTGCACACAATTCTCATTTTAGACATGTTTGCGTTGTTATTTCCTGTTTGACAGATATTTGTTTTGACGTTGTCAATATACATTCTTCTTGACTCTTATCAGTCTCTAGAGTTGTGGTATATTAAGTCTGAGGAGTTACCAACAAGTCGACAGCAAAACTTTAAGAAATGGAATTTCGATCTTCAATGTTTTACATGGAATAAGACGAACTTGGAAACTATGCTAGGGAAACTGATTTGTGAACACGTAGTCAGTTGTGTAAGATGTTCATTGGAAAAGAGGTAACTAGATTCAGGGTTGTTAAGAACGAGAGAACGTAATATTTGTTTAATATTTCTCCGTCAAAACATACCTTCCTGCAACTCATTAGAATCGACTCTCATGTTTTATTCTAATGAGCTACAAGGTAGAAAATGGCAGATCTGTTATTACCTATACAAACAGTTTGATTAACATTTAGCGCTTCAGAGTCTCATCAAAACGAAAACAATGTTTTCAGTGACTGTGTTTTAAACAAAAATGAAAACAAAAACTGTAGCAGACGACAAAGTTTGCAGATAACAAAAAAATCAGCGAAAGATTCTCCGTGTTTCTTGTAAAACACAGGAGACCCAGCTCAAGCTGTCTGAGCAGGATCTGCTCTTTTTGCGTACATTCTTACGCGTTAGCTTTTCTGCAGGAACTCGTTGACTATATGAGCTTCGGGAAAATAATTCATAAAGCAAACCCGAGTCCTCTAAACTGTATCTATAGTAAACTCCGCTAAACCGGAATTATGGTAGAGAAGAATTTAGATATTTTTAGGCAGGCCGCTGCTTTATGCAGGGTGAAAGTCACGCAGAACGATCATAGAGGAGCTATCTGCATGACCTTAACCCTACATTAAGCTGTCACCTGTCTCCAAGATGTGAATCGGTATTAAATGTTGAAATTAAACAAATGATTTGTGAATTTTATTTTAATGTCTTTATTACATTCAGTGGTGATATAAAACTATAAGTGAAATATACATGTAGAATATTTTGATATCATGGAGGTAAAATACAACAGACAACATTACTTTATTCAGGCTTACTAATGTATGGGAAGGATAACAAGAAGAAACCGAAGGGTTTATGGCGCAGGAGCCTGAAGGCCCCGCGGTATATATGGAACGTTGGCATTGAAATTCACTGGTAGGAGGGCTGTTTATCAAGAATTGCGAGTGAATTTTAATTTGTCTTTATGATTATAAAAGAACACCATGTATGGAATCATACAATTTTATATACATATAGTTGGAAACAGGTCGACATACTTTTTTCAGTGTAGAATTGTTTGTATTTTGATAATGAAAATATTAGAAAATTATTTCTCCTAGGTCAGGGCCAATAGAAAAATTATTACCGCAGCGGAAGGATCATAAACGATAACAGCCGAGGAAATGACTAAGATGTTGCGGAACCGACAGCGTTCGTATTCGGAGCTTATGACAATCGTTTAAATCAGGGACTGGGCTTAAATAGTAAAGATATTCCGACGAAAAAAACACTAAAATGACAGTTTCTAAAGGACCGGGGCACGGAACTGAAGATGGTTACTGTGGCAATCAGATTGAAATTGGTGCTTTTTAATAATAATAATAATTTTATTTGACAACTGTATTGTGTTACTAAATGCCATATGAGTAATACACACTTGTTGTTGAAAATATATTACATAAATTTTTATTCACTTTTCAGTAATCCGCCCTTTGATGCTCTGCATCAACAGTTTTCTTGTAAAAGTACAAAAATGAGTCATGCAGGAAACACCACATACAGAACAAACAGTCGCCCGAACAGCAACACAAGGAAACAGCAAATGTACATAACTATAAAAACAACAAGAGACGCACAAAGACAAAACAAACACACAATAGGGGGAAGATGGAAGCACCGCCTTGGAACGGTCAGTTACAAAAGTCACTAGGGGGTTAAACCGGTTTATGGGCGCCCAACCTCACACTTATTCCATCCCCACCCTAAAAGACAAACAGTGTAAATAAACGTATCCCCTCTCCGACTAATCTACAACAACCGCGACGGCAAATACAGTGGTAAAGTGCATGTATAACGAAAACATTTAAGTGAACAAACTGTATCCACCTATCGCTAGTGTACTCAATGATTGATCTGCAAACAGAGTAACTGTAGAAAAGTAATAAAGGGTACGACAAAAACGAAATAGTACAGATATCCGACGTTCTCCTTCGAAGTTTATTGAAATGCAACATGTACTGGATTCCGAAACTACATAAAAACCCTTATAAGTCGCGTTTTATTGCCAACTCTAGCTGTTGTACCACTACTAAATTATCTATACTTTTGACGTCCTGTCTTACTACGATCAAAGAACATGTTAAACGCTACTGTGATAAAATATATGAAAATTCTGGTATTAATGTTTTTTGGTCCATAAAAAATTCAAATGATGTTTTAACAAAACTTGAAAATGAACAGTATAACATTTCTTTACTGAGCTCTTATGATTTCTCTACACTCTATACTACTCTACCTCACCATCTTATAAAGGATAGACTTATTAAATTAATAGAAAAAACCTTTGCCAGAGAAAACAAAATGTTCATTGCTTGTAATGTTCAACGTTCATTCTTTTCGAATTCAGAAGTTGAACATTACACAATGTGGACTTGCCTTGATGTTTGTAGATCTCTAACCTTTCTTTTAGATAATATATTTGTGCGTTATGGAGATACCATATATCGTCAAGTTGTTGGTATACCCATGGGTACAAATTGTGCCCCTCTTGTTGCAGATTTGTTTTTGTATTGCTACGAGAGGGATTTTATGCTTAGCTTAAAACCTGATACACAGACCGATATTGTTAATGCTTTTAATAAAACTTCAAGGTATTTAGACGATATTTTGAATTTAGATAATCCTTATTTTGATACTATGGTTTCTTCAATCTACCCAAAAGAACTGTCTTTAAACAAAGCTAATCAATCTGACATTAATGCTTCATTTTTAGATTTGAATCTTTCAATTACAAATGATAAAGTTTCGTCCAAAGTATACGATAAAAGAGAAGATTTTAATTTTAAAATTGTTAATTATCCTTTTCTAGATGGGGATGTGCCACGTTCTACATCTTATGGTGTTTATATTTCTCAACTTATTAGGTTTGCCCGAGCCTGTTCTTTGCTTGAAGATTTTAACAGACGTAATTTAGTTATAACTGATAAACTTCTTAAGCAAGGTTACAGATATCACAAACTTCGGAAAACCTTTTCTAAATTTTATTATCGAAATTTACCTCTCATTAGTAAATATAATTGCAATCTACGGACGTTACTGCGACAAGGCATTTCTCAACCAGAATTTTATGGGGATGTTATCTACAAACTTAGGAAAATTCGGGGTCATATCCATTTTCATGATTTGTTTATAAAACGCATTAAAAAATTTAAAAAGAAAGGTTATGATCCTATTATATTGCAACACACTGCATGTTTGGTTATCGACCCTTTTACAGTCGGTAGCTACGCTTCCCTCTTTGCTTGCGCGATGACAGGCCGAGGGTAGTACTCTATGATGGTATACTCTTAAACTTGGATACAGGAGGAGCTTACCAGACTCATGTATTATTTTTTCCCTGTCGTGCCCTTAACGGCTTGCCTGCAGGTGCTCTGACTTCAGCAAAGTCATTGAGTACATATTTGACGGATTGTCACAGTTATTATGCTATGTTTTACATGTTGTCCTGTGTTCACCGTCGTCTATGTTGTGGGTAAGTCCAGCGGGGATACCTTTATTTACAATATTTGTAAAGCTAGGGTGACTTTGAGAGAAGTGTGAGGTTAGGACGTCCGTAAACCGGTTTAAACCCCCAGTGGTGTTTTTGCTGCTGACCGTGCCAAGGCGGTACTCTCTTTGTCACCCTTCCTTTTGTTTGCCTTGCGTCTTTGTGCTTGTGGTTTGTTCATGTTGTGGAACGTTTGTCCCTGTTTCTTGTGTGTCTTTTGGTGTTTTCTGTGTTCATTTCGTGTGTGTGTGCGTGTGCGTTTGGGTGTGTGGTTGTGTGTGTGTGTGTGTGTGTCATGCTGTATATCGGTGTTTTGGTGGTGGTTGCGTCTTGCATGTGGCTTTGCCTGCTTGACTTTACTACTTTTCCATGAATAGGCATCGAAGCAGATGGCAAATTGTAACAGACGAAAGTTATATTAGCTTCATGAGAAATATTAAGAAAACAATAAAAATAAAAAAGAAAGAAAGACGTGAAAAGGGAAGAAAAACAGTTTCTCACATACCTTCCCTTATCTCCGAGTTAGAACAACGGGTTAAGATTTCCTTATCTGTAACACGTGTAAGATCACTTTAGAACATATAGGACGTCATACGTCATATATATATGACGTCAAACCATAGAAACCGATGTTTACATGTCATTTAAACGGCGAAAATGCACTTTTTTGATATGTGACAAAAAGAATCTGTTGCTCGTTGTCTTTTAAGATCACACGTTCCTAAACTCACTAAGGCTCGCTTAATGATATTTTCTAAGACTCGTTTAGGAACAAGTGATCTTAAAAGACAACTCGCAACAGATCCTCTATGTCTCCTGTACTCTGGAGAGAACCCAGTTCGCCGGAACACCTCGATGGTTACCGCTACGCCAAGGGCGTACATTGTAACGTTCAACTTTTGTTCAACGATAATGTCCAAGTCGTCCAAGACACCTTGACCTATATGCTATTTTGTACCCTTAATAATTACTTCCTGTAATTCCTGTTGTACTTTGAACTATCTTATATATTCCACACATTTCTTGACTAGTGTCCTTAATTGCCTGTCACAGCTAAAGTGTGTGTCTCGTCTTGGCACTGTCACGACAATTTTGCCATAGTGTTCACTGTGTACATACTTTTTGTTTCAGAGTGGCGGTATGTTGAGAGTACGTCGTGCCCGGATGCTGTACTTGTTATGTACTTTTGTTCTTCTTGTATTGTGTGTATCAGAAGTACAGAGATACACGGACATTCTTCATCGCTACAGCTACTACAGAATGGTAGGAGTTTCCGTTTTCATGCTAAAAATATCAAGAAAGGACGGTACAATAAAACCCCTCTAAAGCAACTGACAGGAGCTTTCTGCATTAAGTTTGCCTTACATTAAGCAACCACCTGTTTTAAAGACACATACGTTTATTTGTTATTACGCTTAAATGGTCGCTTTAGAGGGGGTTTACTGTAGATTACGTATTTTATGTGTACACATCCTCGCTATAAAGAATTAAGGAAAATATTTACAAATACAGCTTTGTTTTATTGTAATAGTAGTACAAAAAATGAGTCATGCAGGAAACACCATATACAGAACAAACAGTCGCCCGAATAGCTACCTTTAAACAAATATTGTTCTGTATAATTTAGCATTAATTTTTATCATGCTTTGCAACGTATAAAATAACTACTGTCCATTTCAATTTACTTTGTCACTGAATTTGAATCGAAGTTTCTTTAAATTTCGTACCGGATTGAGATCAATTTTAAGCCACTTGTGGACATCGTTTATCACGAACTCTGTGTCAGAGTTTCCCTTCAATCCATCTTTAAATAAAGATGTCAGGCCTAAAAACAATGTTTTCCCATTGTAAACATTACATTTTCTGGTTCTTCGGGATCATAAGTTTTGATGTTATTAGTTTTGAAAATTGAATACTGCTTAAGCCGGTGCTAGGGGCGTGAGTAGTGTTGCACTTTTAATTACTACTCACAAACAGACTCAATAAAACCGAGTCTGCAATTTTCCCTTTTTGCATGTCTACTTTTGCTTTCGAAGAAACACCCATTTTTAGATTATATGTTCATTTCAAAATGCAAATGGCGGACGAATGACGTCGAGTGGAACGTTCTATTTCTTCTGAGGGCAATAATAGCTCTTAAAGATTGACGTCATACATAACATTACGTCATTTACTATGCAATTCATCCCTGTTAAAAAATTATACGATTCACTATCCATAATGCGGCGGCCATTTGCAAAGAAACAGCTGATCGAATTAGCATGTAGAGAATGCATTTTCGGCATTTTCTTACTTGTTACTGCATGGCATTAATGGATATTTAGCATAGGAGTTCGGGAAAACTATGCAATCAAATGAAGTAGAGTTAAATTCAGCATGACTCGAAATAAAAGAAAAGCTCGATTCAATTTCAGTGACAAAGTATATTACTCAGGGAGCCAAAAGTGCTTACCATGCACCCCCTCCCCTAGACTTTTTTCGTTGGTACCAAAATGTTAAGAAAAGTCTCCTGACTCAAAATCGCGAATGTACTCAAGTTTAAATTCTTTTAGGCTATGTGTATTTTAACAGTTTCCATGGCAACCCCCAAGTTTTCTTAATGATCACCCATACCTTCAAATTCGCCAATATCACAGCCAGTTATTGTCCAAATAAAAGATAAGACATTGTGCTTTAATTTTACCTTATTTGCATACTCGTGAATATTAATGAGAACATTAAAAATAGTAGACAAAGTTAAAAAAAATAACGTAATTCTGATTCTGATTCAGGAGACTTCTGAACATTTTGGTACCCATGAAAAAAAGTCTAAGGGGTGCATGGTAGGCACTATTGGCTCCCTGAGTATATTGAAATAGACAATAACCTTCTTATATTTCAGGTTAACTCTGGCCCTGATTTTTTGTTTTGTTTGAAGTATACGACTGTAAGATCAGAAAGCCCGTAAACACATAACCATGAATATGGCGAAACACAAATACATGTATATACATGTACTAACACACAGAGCTAGATTCTATTTGTAGTCCATAAATTTGTCTCACTTCAATGACTGAAAGAATTTTACCACTGCCAAATTTCCTCTGTATTCATAAATAATGCCCATAGTATCAAACAGTTTGAAACCAAATGGGCGTCTCATCTCGACACGTATTGATAGTATAGACAATGCAAAATCTGCCACCAGTATACACATACAATGTAGTTAACCCCCACCCCATAAATATCTATGCGTGAATTTGTCACTTCATGAATATTCCTAAACTTACGTTTTATTATTGTAAAAATGTTCAAGAGATATTTGCTTTGTCAAAACTGTACGATTAGATCTATGTAATTTCATAAGCAAACAGAACAGGTCGTGATCAGACGGCTCCTGTTTGAGTGGTTACGGTATTTAGAGAGGTTTAACTGTAATTGTGGTTTTCTCTTTATAGAACATCAACTGGGGAAACCAAATTGAACAATCAGATGATATTGAAATAAATTGGACTCAGACTACCAGGAAAGTTCAGATCGTCCATGTGAATACCTTGACTGATTTCTTAAACAAGAAGCCAGTACCAATCCAAGGGAAGCGTTCATTGGCCAGCACAGATCAAAGACAAATAGTTGTAAAGGTGTCCAAAGTCAACATATATTTATATACAGCGATCGGTGTGTATTACTCTAAACGTGTTTATGAATCAGGGAAAGTTTATAACCAGTATCAAGGAGGAAGCAGATCGAATTCTATTTCCTATAACACGATAGTTCTGAATGGCTGGGAGGATAAGTTAATTAAGGACACAAATTTCACGTGCTGCATACAGCTTTCAAATGGTACACTCATGTCTTCAACATCAAACTATAAACGGAATTGGGGCTACCTTGGGATGACCAAATACCAAGCAAAACAATACGTATGTTCGTTCAGTTTCCAGCACTCGTTGATTCAATTAGTCTCTATCGTTCCTCTGCACGACAAGTGTATTTTCAATGCATCGTCCTATGTTAAACCAGTTTTTCCACCAAATGCAAAGAGCAAAGGAATTGCAGTTTGTACAAAGCTCGCTTATGGATCTCTGGACCCCGGGCGTGTTCTGGAGTGGATGGAGGTGCATCGATACTTGGGGGTGAAGAAAGTGTTGGTGTATCCCTTTAACTTGAACCCTAAAACAACTGAAGTTTTGCAGTATTATGAGAAACTTGGATTTGTACAACTTATAGATTTTGACTTTCCAGAAAAAGGTACGGTGCTTTATTTAGTGGTTTATTTACGCTGTGGTTTATTATTAGTATTTAGTAAACACTGGTCTGTAAATACGACTGAATATTATGTTTTTAAAGTCAGATAGTAGCTTAATACAGGACGGAAGTGATGTAAAACACCTTTAGGAACTTTAAGCATTACTCCCCCCCCCTACATTAAGCAGAAACCTGTCCATAGATACCCCATGTGTTTGTTCATTATGTGGTCGCAATAGGCAAGTTCTACTGTATTTTAACAGTTAACTCGTACATACGGTATTCTCCTATATCTTCAGGGCAATGTATATTACATATTAGGCAAAGCAACAGATAAATGCGCGTACTCAGATACTAAATTCGTCATTTCTCCATCAAATCATATAGTGTGACCACTGACTCTTTAGAATCGTTTCGACTATTCTAGAGAGTTCCAAACTATTCTGAAGAGTGGTCACAACATAGGGTTTGGTGGTTATATAAAGGGGTTATTCTTGAAAATGTTTTAAGTTACGCATCTTCTCTGGGTCTTCGATTAGGTGATTCCAAATTAAACATTCAGCTAGTGACGTAAGCTATAAGTGAACTTTATGTAGACGTATTAGTAATCACGAATTGCAACAGTCTGTGTGAAAGCAACACTTTTAAGTAAATGAAAATCAATACATTCTATGTTAAGATAAATAACATATTTAACCTTAAGGCAATGATTTGACCTTATCGTGGTGAAGGCAATGGTTTAACCGTATAGTGATAAAGGCAATGATTAAACCTTATGGTGATGTAGACAGTGGTAAAACTTTATAGTGATGATGAGGGTAATGATTAAATCTTATAGTGATATAGACAATGTTTAAATTTTATAAAGAAGTAGACAATGGTTAAACCTTATAGTGATGTAGACAATGGTTAAACCTTATAGTGATGAAGGTAATGGTTACCGCTTTATAAATTGCACTCATGTTGAACTAGGTTTATTTGCTATTTAAAGTTTACTTTGTGAATGTAACTTGGTGGATGGGGCGAACAGTTGAAGTTGAAACACTACATTTAATTCGCTGCAAAAGCAGTAAGCTAGTAAATCAAATCCATTGAGTGGTGTAGCTTGGGGACTTAAAAATCGCCTTATTCGTCGAAATATTTCACTAGTATGAAACTTTCTAACATAATAAACTGACCATATTTGTAGGGTGTCAAACCGTTAGAGAAGCTAAGTATCAAACAACTTACACCGAATAAGCAAACCTCCATTTTCTATCAGATGAGTTCATGGATGCAAAACGCTTTACGAAATGTTTCTTTGAAAAAGCTGTTCCATTTGTGCACATACGTTTCGTTTCGAGCAAATTCGCCAACAGTACCTATCTGAGCATGTTTACTGTCTTGGTATGATTGATGTCCTACACTAATATGTTTTTGTAAAATTCAGCAGGTAAAATCATCTGATTTGATCGCCACTGGTTTCCCATGTCCAATTATCAAATTCCTTGCCCGCCTTGTATTATCTTATATGTTTCAAGGCACTCGGGTACTAATTTACTAAATTACAGGTTTTAGTAATGATAACTTTTAGGCAGGTGACTGCTTAATGCAGGATGAAGTTAATACAGAAGCTCCCAAAGGAGATATCTGCATGACGTTCACCCTGCATTAAACTGTCACATGTCTTAAAGCCCGATACTGACGTAAATTCTCCACCAAAACCTTTATCGTGACCACTGTTTAGAATCGTGTCGAAGAGACGAGTCACAACATTGGGTTTGGTGGAGAAATAAAGAAGCTAGATACTCTTGAAAATATTTTAATTTACGCATCCTATATGGACCAATATATCGATGTTCGGATTTCCTACCTTTGTCATTTGTCAGAAAAACTTCGGCGGGACGTTGGTGATAAGAACATGCAAAGCTGGAATGACGAGCAGGTTGTGCTTTTTGACTGCCAGGAGCGTCTAAGCACATACAAATATGTAGCCGTGATAGACACGGACGAGTATCTAGTGACAGAGAAGAACATGAGTCAAAACGCTTGGTTACCGTTTCTAGTAAGTACAGTAAAACCTCTCTATAACGGCCACTAAATTACACAGTATAACCTCTCTATAACGGCCACTAACTTACATACAGTAAAACCTCTCTATAACGACCACTTAATTACATAAGTAAACCTCTCTATAACGGCCACTAAATTACATGCAGTAAAACCACTATATAACGGCCACTAAATTACACAGTAAAACCTCTCTATACCTCTCTATAACGGCCATTAAATTACATACAGTTAAACCTCTCTATAACGGCCACTAAATTACATACAGTAAAACCTCTCTATAACGGCCACTAAATATCATAAGTATAACCTCTCTATAACGACCACTAAATTAAATCAAGTAGTTCTGTTAAAGGCAGGTGGCTGCTTAAAGCAAGGTGAAAGTAAAACAGAACGCTTCTATTGGAGCGCTAAATACGAAATAAATTAACACAAATTAGTGGCCGTTATAGAGAGATTTTTCTGTAGCTAAACCGTAAGCTTGCAACGGACAAATCCCTAATTACCTTTGCAATCAATTTGGATCCAGTGAAGAGGCCGGTCACTCTGGGTCTCATCAGGAGACAAAAGTTTGACACCCGATTATGTCTTTGACGAAGAAATGTAAGAAAGTCTGCTGCAAACAAAAGTTTACGTAATAGACATTTTCTATCTGAAGTAATAGCTATTTTCTATTTGACGTTGTAGATATACTCTATCTAAAGTAGGAGACATATTCCATCTGAAGTAGTAGATATTTTTTATCTGAAGTAATATACATTTCCCCTCTGAAGTAGTAGAGATTTTCTATCGGAAGTAGAAGACACATTCCATCTGAAGTAGTAGACATTTTCTATCTGAATTAATAGACATTTTCCATCTGAAGTAGTAGATATTTTCTATCTGAAGTAGCAGATACGTTCCATCTGAAGTAGTAGATATTGTTCTACCTCAAACAATTAACATTTTCTATCTGGCGTAGTAGTTAATTCAACTCTTTACCTGACTTTGCAAACGGAGTAAAACTAGACCAAATTGCTGCTGCATGAGCCGTCTGATCAGTATTTGGTCTGTTTGCTAATGAAATACCTGATTGTATCTATAGTTTCTGCCATAGTGGAAAAAACATCGTTCATAATGCCATTATAAAAAAAATAATGCACCTAGTCATTATTTCTTACATGAATATCAGTCAGGTAAAATATCGACTATAAATGATATCACGTTGAAACCTTCAGAATTTATAATCTTCACAACAGCAGATGTTAAGTGCTTGTGTGGCGACCGTAAAACGTCTCCCCGTACTTCATTCCCAGTGTTGTTATACCTTCTGATCCTTCGAGATCATGAATTTCAGTACATGTACTTGTTCTGAAAATTGAATACCGCTAAACCGGTGCTAGGGTCGTGAGCAGTGTTGCACTTTCAATTACTGTTCATGAACAGACCAAGTCTGCAATTTTCTCTTTTTGTGTTGCTATTTTTGCTCCCGGGGGATCACCTCCCTTCAGAATTTTAATGCATTATTTATTTGCTGGACCAGTTCAAATGACATCGTTAATACACGTGTATCAATTAAAACAAATATTCTAATAAAGGAAATTACATGGATATTTGGACAGTCCGCAAGGGCAAGTTTTCGACCAAATATTTGGATGGATGCTTTTATATTCACTTTCAGTATGACTCCTTTTCTAAATTCAAACACCGTTTCATGCCTTTGCAACCATAGTAGAACCCGATCAGACAGTTTATGAAGGAACCGTCTGGTCAGATTTTGTTATCTCTACATTTTTTGTTTAAGACAACGATTCCCTTTACATTTTACCTTATAAAAACAAGTTAATGAATATTCATGAAGTGATCGATTGATGCATAAGGACAGCACTGACTCTGACATAGCCCACCATCCAGTGTAGTAATGGCAATGACTGATGATTTCTGAAATAATCTCCTGTAACAATTTGACAGACATTATGCAAATTTCAATTGATATTTTAACCTTTTAATCCATTCATACGCCATTCAACGCCTTTACAAACAGACTAGGAGCCATCTGATCTGTATCTGCTCTGTTGCTTATGATATAATATAGATATGATTATACAGTTTCTTCCATGATCAAAGATCCTGTGACCATATGACATTACAACCATTCGTGTTATTAATATTCATGATATCATTATTTTTACATGGATATTCATGTTGTAAAAGGGTTGAATTACTGCTGAAACTCAGCAAGCTCATTATAACTGACATTTCTATTTTACAACATTTATGATATAGTTTATGGTAATATATTTTACAGGATACAATGTGGGAAAATCCCAATTTAGCTGGAGTAGGATTTCAGTCCAAAATCCATATAACCGACTGGGGACCTACGACAAATAAAAGCAGCCTTTTCATTGGTCAATATTTGAACTGTACGGCAACGGTACTAGACAGACCCAAGAAGATATACATGCCGTCCCGAGTCTTGCCAGGATCTGTATCTACACATTCACTATCTGGACTTCCTGGATATTATCTGTAAATATATTAACCCTTACAACGCTGAATTTCCAAATGGATTATTCCAAAATTGAAACAGGTCAAGCTTATGGTGAATATTTAGGGATTTTCTGTAACGTAAAGTGTAACATAACAAAGAGTGCTGGCCCTGATGAGAGGGCTCCTCTAGGAGTCCTTTCATCTTGGTCTACACTGTTTGCAAAGGATATTTGTCACGTGTGTCCCGCACTATAATGGTTGACTAGTGTCCCGCACTATAATTGTTGACTGGTGTCCCGCATTGTAGTGGTTGACTTTTTCTTTGAATATCTATGCAAACAGTGATAATGTCTTTGAAACAAAAAGGGGGAACTTTTGAAAAATGAAAATCGAACCAGACGACCAATTTTGCAGACGGCAATACGTGGCACCGAAAGAATCGATGAAGATGGACGCCTTCATGAAAATAAACATTCCATTTTGTTAGTGAACATTCTCAAACCGTGGTTCATTGGTTTCATAATTTACCTGTACCATAGACTAACCTTGTTTTGCAAACATTATCTTTTATTAAGTGTTTTTTAGTATCTTGTTTTAGAAAGAATCTCTAAATAATATAAGCTTCAGATTTATTTGTCAGGCGAACGTAAACATTTTGACAGCTGCGTATATTGATATTAACAATGTAATGTACGAAACAAAATGAAATATGTACAAAGTAGGACAACACATTTGAAAATAGCACAGGTGAAAACCGACTTTTACATCACATATGCAGCAAACCATGACCATATGTGTTAAATATTTCATCATAAATGATGAAGAAAAAAAGACAAACTATGTACATTATCAAAATAAGTGGGAAATGCCTTTTGCAATTCTGTAATAAAATGAAATACATGTATATATAAGTATATTTAGTTTGTTTACAAGCAGATCTTTCTATACAGATGAAAAAGGGTACAAATGTATATATACATCTTTGGATACCTATACAATAATGGGGACATGCATATTATTTATACATATATAAACCAACATATATATCACCATATATAACCACCATTTGGGTCGATACAGTTCGCAAAACCTACTTGGTGCGGTTTGGTGGAAACATGACGATTTGTGCATCTGAGTACGTACAGTTATCTGTTTCTCTACAATTAGTAAAATCTGTTTTAACCCTTTACCTCTTAGGCTATTTTTAGATACAAACCTTTTGAATAAATCTACCGAAAAGGGGCATTAACTAGAGAAAAGGCAAAGTTTAGAATTTTGTAATTTGAAACCGTTGCGATATATAGGGCATTTGCTCCTATATATAGGAGCAAATGTTTCATTTATATCAATGGTTTCACAAAGTGACTTTTACAAAGTCGTCAAAAGCCGTCAAATGAGGGAATGTGTTAAACATGCATAAGTCAAAAGTGAAACATGTTTGACTGCCCAGTAGACTACATGTTGATTTACAATCTAACATTAAAATGTAATACAGTAATACAACTGAATGAGTATCAAAGTCGGACAAAGTCCTTCGGACGAGACTATAAAACGAGGTCCGATGTATCAGTGTTTTACACTGGGCATCTAAAAGAACCGGAGAAACTCAGTCGATAATAACAGTAGGGCCTCGCGCCCGGGTTTCTCTGCATCCTCTCATCCTCTAGGAACCCCTTCATCTGGGTCTACGTTTTGCCAAGGCTGTTAGTGACTCGTTCCCGCTAAAAGTTAAAGCATCTCCTTCTAGTATGTTTAGAGATTTCATGAACAATAATACTTATAAAAGTTTAAAGGCTGTATATTAACCCTTTCGCTGCCAATGCCGGATCTGTGATTACCTATGCAAACAGTTTGGATCCAGATGAGACGCCGAGTAACTCGGCGTCTCATCAGGATCCAAACTGTTTGATACTGTTACTATGTTTTTGAAACAAAATTTAAGAAAATCAAAAGAATGAACATTTGTAGCAGACGACAAAGTTAGCAGATGACAGAGATGGGCAGCGAAAGGGTGATCTGTTTGATATTTAAATATCATCTACATGTACATTTATTTTTATGCAATACCAATGGGTAGAGCATGGATGCTTCAAATATTTGAAGAGGTATTTAATCGCAAAGGCGATTCTTATAACTGCTTCTTTACCTAATGTACAGAGTTGATATAAAATTTCTTTTTTCTTTTATATTTGGGCTTGAATTTGTAACATTTCTTTCTGAATTCCGTGTCTCCTTTGATACAGATTCATTCTATGGACTATTATAAGATTGCTCAAACCAAGAGAGCCTAAATATGCAACTAACGCCTGTAGAGCACCAAACTAAACCCGACGCCTATTAACCCTTCTCTTGCTAAATTTTAAAATACATTTCTCCTTCTTTATCCATGCCCTGTTGTATATTTACAAATATCTTTACTGTGTACAATTATTTCGCTGTGAAATCACTGCTGTGGAGTGCACTGGTTGCACAATCAATTTGTAAATAGTGCAAACCCAGATAAGACAGTTTCTGCAGGAGCTGTCTCATCTGTGTCTTCACTATTTACAGGTAGGTATATTGACGTGAATAGCAAGCAAAATTTTAACCCGGTGTCTTACCAGGATTTGGGGCAATCTGGGGGCTATCCGTTGACACTGTATTTACATTTTTGCAAAGATAAAGTACATGTACATATAAAATAATTTCTATTTCAAAAGGGTGAATTGGGCATATATGCTAACAAAAAACAATACTAGACAAGGCTATATGTTAACCTTTTACTCCATAAATATGGTACACCTCTCTACGCATTTGCAAACAGAGTAGACCCAGATCAGACGGCTTCTATAGGAACCGTCTGATCAGGGTCTGTCCTATTTGCTTATGAAATATAGAGATAAGATTTTATAGTTTCTGTCTTAGCCAACATTTTCTGTGTCCCATGTGTAAAAAGGAAAATTAAACTTATGAATATTTATTATGCCATTATTTCTTATATGAATGTTAATGGAGTAGATGATATAGATGTTCTGTTGTAGATGGGACTGAAGGAGAACGACCTGGGTGTCTTACTACGACTACGAGTATGGATATCTGAAGTGAATTACTCGAATCCTTGTTTGAATATTTTGTTTATTTTCAGAAAGTATCTTTTTCGACCAGATGTTGCCATTCACCATTTCCGGAGCTGCAGGCCAGAATGGCGTCGTGGAAAAACTCGCCTACACAAACTGGAGAACCGTCCGTACCTTCGTAAAAACAAGAGCGATGATCTACTAGAAGATTTACATCGTTATCCTTCACAACCAATTGAAAGCATGGCCAAGCTCGTCGAATCCTATATCCAGAGACTTAAACTATTGTTTCATCTCTGAATAATAAATTCGGAAGACAGGTGATCCCTAAGTTTTTCGAAAAGGAGCATTTACAAGAGTAAAGCAAAAGTTTAGAAATCGGTAGTTTTAAAAATATTAATATATATTTATAGAGGCGTCAAAATGCGTCAGTAGAAGGGAGTTAATTAATTAATAAAAGAGCTCCTTGTCAATGTTACATAACTCTCGTGCAGTATCAGTGGTTCTTCATTGCCACAATGAAGATGAGAAAAGAAAAACAAAACGTGGACCAGGACCTGTAATCCGTGCCACTTAGAGGTTATCACAACTGCATATTAGTCCTTGAACGAAAACTGATTTGTTGTTTAACAGTGATGTTTCTGGCTAAACCTTACAAAGCCGAATTGTGAAATGGACTATTCCAAAATTGAAACAGGTCAAACTTATGGTGAATATTTGGTGATTTATCCATAGAAAAGTGTAGCATGACAAACAGTGCATATCCTGATGAGAGGTCTCCTCTAAGAACCCTTTCATCTGGGTATTCACCGTTTGCAAAGTATTAAGTTAACATTATAGATATATCAAGAAATAACAATAATGCTTTATGCAGGGCAAACATAATGCAGAAATTTCCCGTTGGTAGCTTTATGGAGTACTTAAGTCCTGCAGTAAGCTACCAACTGTAAACAACGCCGATAATAAAACTTTATGGAGTACTTAAGTCCTGCAGTAAGCTACCAACTGTAAACAAAGCCGATAATAAAACTTCTTTTTTTAAAGTGATAGTCTCTACTCGCAAGGTGTTGTAAAAAACTAACAATTACATAAAAATGTGTTTATATCCTGAAAAGAAGTACATTTGTACATCGCAAATAATCATAAATAAAGAAATCAATCAATCAATCAACCTAGGGAGACCAAATGTTCATGTGTTTGGTATGTTATTAGGAAATTAATTAGTAATTATTCGATTCGTGTTTTAGTTTCGCTAACTGTCCGACCAAGGCCGATAATATTGTAGAACACACATTTTAAGTAACGATGAAACGGTTTATTTTGTATCACAGGCACATTTTTCAAATTGACATCTTCATAATAATCATTGAACATAACAAATACCAAGTTTTATGATATTTTTGAAAATGTGCGTTCATTTTAGGGACTTCCCCTTTAACTCTGCTGTTGCCATAGGGGAAACCGTAATTACCCATGTAAACAGTTTGAATCCAGGCGAGGCATTTTCTTATCAGGATCCAAACTGTTTGACATTTTGATTATGTATCTAAAAGAAATTGAAGACAACTCAATGTTGAAACCTGTAGAAGATGACAACTTTAGCAGACGAAATTTATTTGGCAGTTAAAGGATTAATGGTCACTTAATCTTTTTATAGGCGCGACTTTTGAGGGTGGGGGCGAGGCGGCGTGCGCACCCACTAAATTGCCCGAACAAAATATTTTGAGTAATTTTATTAGATCTAATAAAAATAAAACAAAAAACAATGATTTAATCTGAGTTTTTTTATTTCCCTCACTGAAGTACGCTCATTCTCAACAGGTATTATAAAGACACCAGTGACTTAAATATATGCCCCCATCTGAAATTCCTGATCCGTACCTGCTGTGCACACCTTTGCAAACAGAGTAGACCCAGATCAGATATAGGAGCCGTCTAACAAGGTTCTGCTCTCTTTGTTTATGAAATAATACAGATCTGATCCTACAGTTTCTGTTGTGGTAAAAATCCCTCATTCATGATGTCATAATAAAAATAATCTAATTTCTTACAGTGACTTACTTACAATAACACAATGATTCCCTCACCCCAACACACTTTAATATTTAGACATACGTTCTGTCTTAGCGTTACTTCATTTTATGTTGTACGTATATCAAAAGTGTCTATCACGTTAGCCTCGCCTTTTCCGCCACATATATCCAATCGGGGGGGGGGGGGGGGGGTTCTGTCTGTTGGCTGGTTTGGCCCAAACATTAACGTTGGCGATAAGTTTGTAGCCATTGCACATACATACTTCAAACATGGAATGCATGTGCAGCTTATGGAGACGAACATTTTTAGGGGCGACTTATTAAGGTCATTGTCATATATCAGTCAAAGGTCAAATTTATATTGGCGATAATCGGGGATATCGTGTTTCACAAACACATCTTGGTTCACATGTATATGGTACTTACAATCATGTGACCAATTCTTTTAGATATCTTGCATGAACAAGCAACCAAAGGAAGCAGCAACCATAAAATGGTGGAAGGTCAAGGTCAAATATCAAATTCCAACATGGCTGCTGACAGGTATCACATGGTTGCTTTTTTACGTGATACATGCATGTATACAAGTATTATGCGGATAAGCATGACATGGGTCGATTGTGATGTCAAATAGTTTGGATCCAGATGATATGCAGAGTAACTCAGCATCTCGTCAGGATCCAAACTGTTCAAAATAGGTTGTGAAATGTTTAATTGTATATAACGAGATACGGGCTAAAGAAAAACAACATAAACTTTGCAATTTTCTCTTTTTGCATTTCTACTTTTGCTTTCGATGGATCACCCATTTTCAGATTATTGGTGCAGGTGTTGTCCGACTGTGAAGCAGCGTATCACGACGAGACGCAAAGTAACCGAATGTCTCGTTGTGAGCTAAGCTCTTTGCATATTGGAGAGACCCATCAGTGTTGGAATTGGATGTCGGCGTATTCTGGGATGGTTTACAATTTATCTCAAGGAGTTTTGAATTGGGATAGTAAAAAGAATATCGCAGTCTAACGGACGGGACAAGTTGTGGCTATTCGCATGCGCGAGTTTTGGTTATAGAAAAAATACGCAGTCAAACTATCACTAATAAAGGAGTTTGAATATTAAAGTATTTATAGAAAACGTGATTGAATTTGAACAATAGGATCAGTTGAATCCAGATTGTCGATATTAAAATTCAAATTGACATGATCATTTTATTCCAGAACAAAGTGCAATGATTTTTGCATTCCGTATAAAATTCGAGTAACGGAAGGTTGTTTGTATTTTTAGATTGACCTTCTCATAAATCGATGGAGCTGAACATATTATTTAGGTCTATGCCATTTCCCGTCCATTTAAGAGCTTCTTAATCTAATTAACATGCGAGTAGAATGGAAAAATGTACTTTTTATCTATAATTTTTGCTTTCCGACTTGATTCTTATTAAACCTCGTTTCTCCAGCGGTGGATTGAGTTAATAAAAGTGACAAATCAGCGCTGTTTACCATCGGTGGCGGAGTGGCCGTGCGGGCTAAGCCGTTGGAGAAAAAGCGCTTCAGTTTACGTTTTGTATGACCTTGCGTGGGTTCGAATCCAACTATAACCCCAATTGTTTTCTTTTTTTTCTTTTTTTCTTATTTGTATAATTCTGTTGGTGATTTTTTCCGTTATTCCATTCACATATGAATATTTATAGAAAATTGAAATACATGTACATGTACTTACATTGTTAAGGATCATTATGCCTTAGAAACTGCTAGAATTATCACTAACCTAAACCTTCTAGATACTACCGGAAGAAACCTAATAGGATGATCTAGCTCACTTGAAAGTGCTTGCTAGATACATAAACCAATGTTTTGACAGGCGTGTCCATGTGCCTTAGATCTTCATGAGGAAGCAAGATGAATAAAATGTATTGTTGTTTATATGTGATTTACCAATATGTGCCTAAGATATGATACACATGCTTTAGTTTCATATCAATTATGTTAATCATAAATGTTTTAGTATGCATTCATTTGTAACCCGAGAGGGTCCATGGTTGGTTAATAAAACCTAATATATATTGTATTCTATCCTAAGAAACCAAAGTTTATCCGCACCCCTTTATTACGTCACTAGAGAAGCTTGCTGACTAGATAAATTCCTTTTTTAAAGAACGACATGTACTTGCAACGATTAAAGCATTATATATCTCCTCAGCAGTGGCGCTTGATATTCATCGTCTTCGTTCTATTGCACGTACTACTTGATATGCACAATAGTTATTTATAGAAACCTATTTACGACCCGGTGCCAAAACCTTGTCAAACGGCCCCTGTATATAGCAAATGGTCGATAAAAACCTGCTGCAGGTCTCTCCTTTGCTTCCCTTTAGAAGGAAGCCTACTTGTTGTATTATGATCATGATTAGGAGGTAAGTTAATATTGACCAAGTTAAAGGGGGACACCTGAATGTGTCCATGTGCGTCCCCGTACGTGGTCCCTCCGGTCCGCCCACGCTAACAAGTCCTGTTTTTGTGACTATGAGAACAAACTATATTTTGTTGTCAAAGGTTTTATGTTGCCAATTTTCATTTTATGTGGCAATTTTGAACAAACGAATAGCCACATATATTCAATCCGTTAGAACGTCCGTGCGTACGTTCGGAAAGTTTGTGTCTCCTGTAGTTCAGAAAGTATTTAAACTTCAAACATCGATCGAAACAGATATATCATTTAGGGTGTTATCTGATGTGTTCATCCTACTATAATGAATATTTACAATTTATAGGCCTTGACTTTGTGACAAAGCGGAAAGTGGAGACGCTTGTGTCCTTTGGACAAACATTCAAAATATAAGTTTCCCTGCAAAGAAATAGCGGTTATTCATAAGGCCAGAGCACTAATTCCACTCACAATATTGTTATATTATAGTCAACAGGTCTTCATTAAAGTATTTGTGTTCTTTTTTTCTTCAATTTTTTATTCGCTGATAGGTGCAATAATCTTGCTGGAATTTGAAACAACTTTCATTTACTGTAACTCTCTTCGGTGTCAATTACGTATATTTCGTGAATGCATAATACAAGAAGACAAACAAAGACTAAAATTTTAAAGTTAACATTTAATTTTTTGAGCTGGGGACGATTTAACTGTCGTAATGTACGACGGAGCTGTAAGAATTTCGTATTACGATGCGTTTCGACACGAGAAAAACCAAAGGGGATATGACAGCTTCGAAACATCCACCTCAGATTCAGATCAGGAGCCTCGTCAGCGATGACGTGGCGGGTGATCATTATCTACGCAGTAATATTCTATCCGGAAATGTTTTAGAAATATGTAGTAATTGTGTAGTTTTGAAACCATTGTGATAGATAGAGCATTTGCTCCTATAGGAGCAAATGCTCTATTTATCACAGCGGTTTAAACAGGTGATTTTACAGAGGCGTCAAAATGCGTCAATATGAGAGGATGAGTTAATATGGAAAAATAGTCAAACAGGGAGAGTCACACACGAAATGACACCGCACCAAACACCATCTAACAAGAAACGGTAAAGCCACAAGACAAAATATAACAGGACGCAAATATCAAGACGAAACACATTAAACATTAAGCATATTAAACAACAAAATTGACCGTAGGCTGAAAGCAGGAGTGCCGCCTTGGAACGGCCAGCAGCCAAAAAAACGGCTACTGGGGGACTTAAACCTGGTTTACGGGTACCCAACCTCGTCCTTATTCCACTTTCACCAAAGTCAAAATGTAAATAAAATTCCCCCTCCAGACAACTCCACAACATGCATAACGATGTCTGCCAAATGAAAATGATTTGAAAATAAACGTTAGAGGTAAACCATTTAAGTGAACAAACTGTATCGACCTATCGCTAGTGTACTCAATGATTGAGCTGCAAACAGAGTAACTGTAGAAAAGTAATAAAGGGTACGACAAAAACGAAATAGTACAGATATCCGACGTTCTCCTTCTGTTTCTGGATTTAAGAGGTCGCCTTCATAGAGTACTAAACAAATGCAAAGAGGCCAGCGTGATTGCCAACTGTAAAAGGGTTGACAACCAAACGCAGTATGTTGTAGTACTACAGGATCATATCCCTTTTTAATGATTTTTTTAACATATTTGATGAACAAAGTGAGAAAATGGGTATGTCCAATAAGCTTACAAGACAGAACGTATGTCCAATAAGCTTACAAGACAGAACGTTTATTAAGATTTAACTCCATCTCCTTAGCCTTTGATTTCCCCATTTTTCTGACTTTCAGATTGATGTTACACACGATATGTGGTACTGTGTAGTCTCCTGTCAGTCTAGTCCCTTCTTATCAGATCATTATATAGTCAACGTCGTCACGAACGTTAAGAATGAGAACATTACAAGTAAAGCAGTTACCTTTAGAGATTTCATAAACATTGACAATCCTGCATTTACGAACAGTTGATCTGAAATTTTTATTGATTCTGAAAATGTTAACATTTGCATAGAAAGGTTGAAACAGAGATTAAGGACATTTTAGATACACATGCTCCTCTCAAATGGAAAACCAAAATTTGTCGTGCACCTAAACCATGGTTTACAACTTATATACTCCAATTAAAGCGAAAGTTGCGCAAATCTGAGCGTCTTTGGAAAAAAGCATAAAGAGCCCCGAACAGTTTGAAGCCTTTAAAGCAATAAGGAATACATATAGTTGTTAATAAAAAGGGAAAAAAGAAATGAAAAACTTTGATTGTAAGGGCGACTCTAAAAGGTTATATCAATTTGTATCCGGCTTGACAGGAACTAAATCCAAAAATCCAATGCCTCCAAGCGAAAGTGAGATTAACCTCACTGAAAACTGTGCTGATTATTTCATGAACACGATACGAAACATTCATTCGAGATTCTTCTAATTATTTTAAAAACTGTGAGCCAATTCAGAACTTGGCGTTGTACAGTTTACTGAATTTGAAGAACTTAGTCAAGAAGAAATTAGAAAATTGATAAACGAGCTCGACAAAATCATGTGAATTAGACTTTCTGCCTACAAAGTTTCTAAAATTGTTTTTAGATGAACTATTACCTGTAATCACAAAGTTAGTTAACAATTCATTGAAACATGGTGTTTTCCCATCGAATTGGAAGCAATCTGTTATAATACTGCTGCAGAAAGTGGATTGGAAGAAAGTGGGACTGGAACTAGACCCGTCAAAATGCAGACCCGTAAGCAATCTTTCATTCCTGTTAAAACTTATTGAGAAAGCTGCATTGTTTAGACTTAACATCCATGAAAATGATCATGACCATCTGCCCAAAAATCAATCGGCTTACAGAAGATTTCACTCTTGCGAATCTGCCTTATTGAGTCTTGTACATGACCTACTTGAGGCTATGGAAAACCAGGAAGTAACTGCCCTCATTGCCATTGATCGTAGTGCTGCCTTTGATACTGTTTCAGAAAATGTCTTTTATGTTCAGATTCTTTATCAATACGAGGACGAAGAACATGCTGTGTGTAATTTTGTATAATTAACGGATCTGTACGCATATAGATTTTATCAGCCTCTTCGTCTATGAACATGAGACAGGAAAAGGGTACAGAAGATAAACAAGATAACATAGAATGTTTGCCAGTTTGTTTTAGAATGGTATGTAAATTATGAATAGACATATAAAGACGTAATTTACGCTTAATATTACCATTTCTACGTCTACCATACAATAGAAAATATAGAGAAAATATCGATGCTTGTTTTTTAGAAATATTGCCGCTTTGGAAAATGTTATCATTAAGGCATAAAGGAAAAGGTGTTTGTAACTTCTTTATCCAGTCTAGCTCTGTGATAAAACGAGCTTTAGATTTTAAACTGCTAGTAGTATTAGAATCATAATAAAATTGTTCTACTAGCTGATTCGAAACATATTTGAAAGAATGCCCTGTATGACGAGAATGCTGGTAAGGAAAAGTGCGTACGTTTTTGGTCCGGCAATGGTAACTGTGTTCACGAAACCTAGTTTTTAAAGTACGTCCTGTCTGACCTATATATTTAATGCCACAGCGTGGTGCATTTCATGTCAGAACAACAATGCAAGGTTTCTATACAAAAATTAAATCTGGCCTGCAGTGTCCAAGATAATGCTTTTTGAAGGGGTTTAGCCAAGGTAATCAGAATTCTGCAATGATAACATACATGCATAACATGCTAATTCAGTAGAAGACATTTCTGCAGATATTTATTGCAACAGACTGACATTTTCTGATGAGATATTCTCATATTCCATTCCCTCATAGATTATTTTTAGATTCAACCTCTTTGAATAAATCAACTGAAAGGAGCATTTACTTGAAGAAAGCAAACTTTTTAGAATTGTTAGTTTTGAAACCATTGTGATAAAAAGAGCATTTGCTTCTATGGATTTATCACAATGGTTTGAAACAGTGACTTTTATAGAGGCGCCAGAATGCATCAATATGAGGGACTGGCTGAAACCTTTGTTGTATTATGGATGATGGACACAGAACTATCCTAATAGCTCACCTTGACACTTTGTGTCTAATAGGCTAATATAGTGTGTAATTATAATAAATTATTTAATTTTCCTTTTATCTAGTTAATGCTCCTTTTCGGTAGATTTATTCAAAAAGGTTAGATCTGAAAATAGTCTATGAGGAAATGGGTTAAGACACAATGAACTGCGTAAATCGGAACGTTTAACCCTTTCAACGCTGAATTTAAATGGACTACATGTATATTAAAAGTCAAACAGGTCAAGCTTATTGGGAATATTTATGAGACTTTTCTAAAGAAACGTGTAACATGACAAACAGTGCAGACCCTGAGAAGGAGACTCATCTAGGGACCCCTTTTGACGCCTCTGTAAAAGTCACTTTCTGCAACCATTGTGATAAATAGAGCATTAATTTGCTGAATAGGAGCAAATGCTGTATTTATCAGAATCGTTTCTAAACTTCACAACTCTAAAACATGTCTCTAGTATCTGCAACTTTTCTGTAGATTTATTCAAAGGAAGTAGGTATAAATATGAGGGAAAGTGTTAACATTATTATTTATTAACTGAATGCTTAAAATGGTATATGTATATGATCATGTATACAAGATGTTTTACCATGGCAGAATTTTAGAATCAGATCTATTACATTCCAGAAGCAATATAGGAGCAAATGCTCTATTTATCACAATGGTTTAAAACTACAAAATTCTAAAATTTTCCTATTCTCTAGTTAATTATCATTTTCGGTAGACTTATCCAAAGAGGTTGTATCTAAAACTAGCCTATGAGGTAATGGGTTAAATCTTACACGAATCTCGAAAAGGGAAAGGGTTAAAGGTCCTTCACAGTAAAAGTTCTTAACGCACATTGTCTATCAAGAGTTGAGCAATTAAAATCTTCTTTATCATACATAGACTCTCTCATAACAGTTTCCACATCATACACTCTATTTTTGTGGCTCAGAAAATGTTCTAGACTAGCCTGGGATGCTAAGGAAGGCAACGGCCTCATCGATGCTCTTGAAATTCTTCGCTGGAGATCTCGCTGCTTCTGCAAAGATTTTTGAAGTTTTTCTAACTTTTCCTGCTTCTTCGCATCTCTCATTGCCCTTCGGAAACTGGAGATATATGCATACAGGGCCAGTGAGGCAGAGCCTCCGAACACAACACATAAGCCACCAACTAGGAACAGCTGCCCGAGGCTGAGGCAAAGGTCATTAAAGGCATCAGTGGGCGCACTACTTTGTGCCACAGTTACATCTGAAATTAAAAGCAAATCAAGTATTACTAAAAGGTTTTCAGAATGACAATGTTAATAATACACATGAAACGTTTGTCAGTCAATGTATGAATATAACATACCCTCCTGGATATTAATATTGCTAATGCTGATTAAAGACAGCTAAACAATACAGAAAAACACCACCAAACTATACCTTTAGTAAAGAAGTACATGTATTTATATATTGTAAGCAGCTGACTGCTAAGTGCAGGGTGAACGTCTTTGAAAAAACTCCCTTGGAAATTTCTGCATGATTTTCACTATGCATTAAGCTACCACTTAATTGATACTAATTTAGAGTCGAACAGTACATCTATTCAATTACACTCAGCACATACTAACTTATGTGACATAAGGTATACAATAAACATTATATAAAATTACAAAAAAGGGATTCTTTGCTTGCTGGGCAGGAAATTTGTCTCGTCTGTCTTGTTTGAAAGTATTGCAGGACGAGCAACACTTTCAATATTTTTTGTCCCCTGGCCTGGTTTACTGTCTATGGAGATACAGTCAGAACCGAATATCTTAGTCTAGGGTATAGATTGTTATATCTGTATATATATATATCTTAACGTACTGTACTGTATTCAAAATATATGATATTCTCCAATGTGTCAAAGAAGCCACATTGATATACTACAATACAGTTTTGTGGTTAAAAACCCAACAACATGAGAATCATGATTGTCCTATATTGCTCACCTGTGACAAAAGGTCAAGTTATATGCTGTGTACAAAATGTTCAACTGTTTAACCATTTACTCCATAAATACCCTTTTAGGAGCCATCTGATCAGAGGGTCTGATCTGTTTGCTTTTGGAATAATGTAGATCTGATTCTAGTTTCTGCTTTGGCAAACATAAAACATTATCTGATTAATAGTCATGATGTCATCATTTCTTACATGAATATTCATGGAGTAAAGGGTTAATATAAAGCAAGCAGTTTAACCCCTGTTGGCAGTATTTTTTGATAGAAAGTCATACCAGGAATAGTCCTGCAAAATTATTTTGAAATTCAGCCAGTGATTTTAGAGAAAATGACTTTTGAAACAAATTTTCAGATTATGGAAAATTAACCAACTCTTGGCAATTTTTATTATTGTTGTTTAGATATCATTAAATTTTAGTGAGTTTGGTTGATCTTATATTTTGTAAAATTATATCAAAGTTTTATAATTACATACGGTAATTGTTTCAGAAAGGAAATTTTCTATAAATATTTATTCACGCTTTCCCTGTTTAATTTTTTTCAAGATTTGTTCACCTCATGAATAATGTTCATGGTCAAAATAAATAAAAATGAACATGGAAAGATAACTTATTTCACTGGTGTGGAAACTCCAGAATCAGATCTATAAATCCTACAGGAGCCATCTCATCTGTGTCTACTCTGTTTGAAAATATGTGAAACGGGTTTACATGTTATACATGCACTTTACCACTATATTTGCCATCGCGGTTGTTGTAGTTTGTCGGAGAGGGGATACGTTTATTTACACTGTCTTTTAGGGTGGGGATGGAATAATTGTGAGGTTGGGCGCCCATAAACCGGTTTAACCCCCCAGTGACTTTTGTCACTGACCGTTCCAAGGCGTCTCTTAATGATTTTATAGTTGTGTATATTTGCTGTTCCCTAGTGTTGCTGTTCGGGCAGTCAATTTTGAGCTATTTCCGTCCAAAAATAAAAGGAGACCATCTTGCGTCAGTGTTTCTCAGATATCCACAAAAGTATGAACCTAAACGGAAATTATTTTCGTCATGGACCAATAATCGGATGGCGATAGAGTTCGGATTCCCAGAGGAAGTTTTTCGAACATACAATAGAACAACTGTGGATAGATACATTCAGAAGCTCGACGGTGAGTTTAAAATAGTACTTATGACAGAGTTTATGGAAGAGTCTGTGATAATCATGAGGCGCTACTTGAACTGGCAAACAAAGGATACCTATCTGGTTTCTGGACCAAAATGTTGCGAGGAGAAAGAACGAGACGATGCTATCGAAGGCATTCGACAGAGAAATTTACAAAAGTTACGCGAAAATTGACTACGATTTATATAGTTTCTTTTACAAACGTCTCAAAAATCAAATACGTATGGAGGGGGCAGACTTCGACGACGAGCTTCTAGCATTCAGGGAACTCCGTAAGAGGACTAAAGAGTACTGTTTTCAGACGGAAGTGTTTAATCCTATGGTTGTAGAAGCATCACACTGGGGAGCGGAATTTACTGTGTCTAAGGACGACTGTGGAAACATGCGCCGTGGTGAAATGTACTTCATTACAAGAATACGAGTAGTACAATATGGCTCAAAGACAATCTGAACTCATGCCTTGTAGAAGTATGTTCCTTAACTCATTCCCTCATATTGACACCTTTCGACGCCTCTGCAAAAGTCACCTATGATACTATTGTGATAAATAGAGCATTTGCTCCTATACATCACAATGGTTTGAAACTACAAATTTTTCTTTTCTCTAGTTAATACTCCTTTTCGGTAGATTTATTTAAAGTAGTTGAATCTAAAAGTAGCATATGAGGTAATGGGTTAAGAAACACTAACGTGTCGAAAGTGTTGTCATTATGTGATTTTGAAGATAACTCTTTAAATGCAGGAACGAGTGTACTGGCATCTGCCAACAGTGTAGACTCTGATAATTGGGTTTCTACAGGCGCTGTATGGTCAGGGTCGTCACTGTTTGTCATTCCACACTCGTAACTCTTTCAATGACAACTTTTGTCGTCTAATATCTTTGTCTGCTACAATTTTCACTTATCATTTTTCTTCATTTTTGTGTAAAAACCAGTCTAAATAACAGACAGTTTTGATCCTGAAGAGACGACGAGTTACTCTACATCTCATCTGGATCCAAACTGTTTGCATAAGTAATCACAGGTTCGACATTGACAGCGAAATAG
This sequence comes from Azorinus chamasolen, assembly GCA_963576725.1. Taxonomy (NCBI): domain Eukaryota; kingdom Metazoa; phylum Mollusca; class Bivalvia; order Cardiida; family Solecurtidae; genus Azorinus; species Azorinus chamasolen. The sequence goes on along the minus strand of OY755248.1, from coordinate 16,974,458 downwards.
TTAAATAAAATTAAACCTGTCATACTCAATGGATTAAACACTCGTGAACGGGTTATTCCACTTTAAATATTTGACATTGTAAGAATTAACCGTTTACCCCAATGATTATGCTCTTCTATACCTTTGCAAGCAGACTGGATCCAGATCAGACGGTTCATATAAGAATCGTCTGATCAGGGTCTGCTCTGTTTGTTAACGATATGATATAGATATGAATATACAATTTCTTACATTGCAAAGAATTTCTGTGTCCATGTGCTCTTTTATAACAATTAATCTAATTACTATCCATGATGTCATTATTTCTTACATGAATACTCATGAAGTAAAGATTTAACACTTTCTCCATAAATACGCCTTTCTACGCCTCTGTAAAAGTCACTTTATGAAACCATTGTGATAAGTAGAGCAATTGCTCCTATAGGAGCAAATACTCTATTTATCACAATAGTTTCAAAGTACAAAATTCTAAAAAAAATCATTTTCTCTAGTTAGTGCTCTTTTTCGGTAGATTTATTCAAAGAGATTGGGTCTAAAATAACCTATGGAGTAAAGATAGATGAGAGATGTACACATGTATCCTAATCGCCATTCTCAGTTAAACCCTATCTCACTGAGTTTTTATAAGAATGTCAGCTGATAGGCGGTTCTGCTGAGTACCAAACACCTCCCAGGAAAGACATACATACCTACTCTTAAGTGACCGTATGTTGACAGGACACAGGAATTTAAAAAAGCAGGTGGTTGCTTTATACAGGGAACAATTAACACAGAAAGCTCCTATAGGAGTTTTTTGCCCGAGTTTTACCCTGTATTAAGCTACCTCCTGCCTTACAGACAATGTTTGCTATTTTCATATTAAAACAAAACATCCAAATTTACAATATAAAAGTTCTAAACTCTTATAATGAATTCGCTCGTAGCAAGCACGTTGTTTCAAGAGTTACCGATACATTAATGTATTTGTTATAAATTTGACAATTGTGTTAAATGCATTCGCATATGTCCATGGGTTTGGTTGTTGATGATTAACCATGTACATGCAGCTTCAATGAGACACAAACTGCTGTGCAATGGAAAATATGTTGACATGAAATAGTTTTACTGAGACCAAACTGCTGGACAATGCAAAAATGATCTGAAATGGTCTCATTGAGACCAAACTGCTGGACAATGCAAAAAAATTAATCTGAAATGGATTGACCTGAAATGATCTCCATGAGACAATGCAAAAGATTGGCCTAAATGGTAACTTACAGCAGGAATGAACACATATAATTGTTTACATGCACACTAATGACTTTCTTTTGCCAAGTGTCATAACCTACTATGCACTAAAACAGATCTAGTGCCACAGTTTGTATATTGTATATTATAATTTTAACCCTTCGCTTGCTATTCACGTCAATATACGTACCTGGAAATAGTGAAGACCCAGATGAGACAGCTCCTGCAGGAGCTGTCTCATCAGGGTCTGCACTATTTACGAGTTGCTTGTGCAACCAGTGCACTCCACAGCAGTGATTGCACAGCGAAATACTTGTACACAGTGAAAGATTTATGTAATTATACAACAGGGCATGGGTAAAGAAGGAGAAATGTATTTTAAAATTCAGCAAGCGAAGGGTTAAGATGCAGCTATAAATCGATTTTGTTTACACATGTACATTTATGGAGTGTATTTAAGACACAATGAACTGCGTAAATCCGAACTTTTAACCCTTACAACGCTGGATTGTTAAATGGACTATTCCAAATGTCAAACAGGTCAAGCTTATGGTGAATATTTATTGGATTTTCAAAAGAAACGTGTAACCTGGCAAACAGCACAGACACTGTTGAGAAAACTCCTCTAGGGACCCCTTTTGACGCCTCTGTAAATGTCGCTTTCTGAAACCATTGTGATAAATATTTATCAGAATCGTTTCTAATCTTCACAACTCTAAAATGTTCCTTTCTCTAGTAACTGCACCTTTTCTGTAGATTGATTCAAAGGAAGTGGGTTTAGATATGAGGGAAACTGTTAACAGTATTATTTATTAACAGAATGTTTATAATGGTACATGTATACAAGATGTTTTACCATGGCAACCATTTTAGAATCAGACCTATTACATTCCAGAAGCAAACAGAACAGACCTCGGTGACCAGACCGGTCTAATTTTGCTAGCAAATGCGTGAAAAGGCTTTTCTATGAGGGAAAAATTAAGTCGGGTTTAGCTTTATTCATGAAGAGATATGTATATTAAACGAAAGTGTATCCATGTATTGTTTTCATTATCTGTACACCCATTGAGAACCAATTATTAAGTATGGATGTTTGTTTTAAAGAGATCACTAATGCGACCACTTAATGAATAAACATGGGTGTATTTATAAGCAGGTGGTTGCTTAATACATGGACAAAAGTAATGCAGAAAGCTCCTAAGAGCTTTCTGCATTACTTTTGTCCTTCATTAAGCTACCACCTGCATCAAGCACCCAGAATTATCTCTCTTTTAGGTGGTCGCATTAGCGGGGTTTACTGTATTTGGAGTGTTGGTTGAAAAATTATTATAGGTTTCCATTTTCAATTCATAAAGCGAACTAGTAAAATATAGACGAATACTGATTTTGGATTGTTTGTATAACTGTTTCAACTTTAACTGTGGGCACAATGTTTATATAGAGAGACCTCTTGGAATAACCGGCATGTTTATTCATGTTTTGAAGCTGCAACTTTTGAATAGAATCGTGTTAAAGAGGAGGTCCCTACAATGATCGCATATTTTCAATAATTGCATAAAACTTGGTATTTGTTATGCTCTATCATTATTATGAAGGTTCCCAATTTGAACTTATATCGAAAAATGCCCATGTGATACAAATAAACCGATTTCATCAATAACTGATAATTTTTGTTCTACAACACAACATTATTATTATTTATTTGTTTACCTCCAGTAATGAAGAGCAATACATAATATATTAACAGACATATGGATGAACACATACAGGCACAAGAACATAACATTTTTACATACCACCACCACATAACAGAACATATATTACAGATATTTACAAAACTGTTCTCATCCACAATAGAAGGTTCATGCCTTACTGGTGAATCAGGTTTAAATATAAATACTGCATATTATAATATACTCAAAATAAATATAAACTATGTATAAATGTACCCAAATAAATCACTCTGGTCGAAACGAAAGTCAGACGAGATGTTAAAGTACACGCTACAATCATAATAACAACAACAATAGCACAGTAACAACAGCAGGAGCTAATCCCGCTATTATCACAGTCATAGTTATCATTATCATCATTACCGAACGTTTTACACATATTAGTATTTGAGTAAAATATATATGTACCCAAAATAATCTCTCTATCGAAACGAAAGTTAGACGAGATTTCAAGGTACAAACCACAATAATAATAATAACAATAACAGCAGCAACAACATCAATATTTAATATTGTTATTATCACTATTATCATCATTATCACTATTGTACTTTTCACAATTATCACTATCGTTGCCATTGTCATTATCAATAATATACTAGTAACAATAACATTTATCAAAGTACATTCAGTAGAAGAAATTAACGTTCTAGCGAAACGAAATCTAGAGCAGTTAATTAACTTAAACAGCCTATCTAAAACTATATATCTTCCATTTACCTATCAATATCTTAGATATGAATGCATTTAAGACAAATGTACTGCTTCAAACAAAAATTACTCTATACCACTTGTATAAGTAGGCATAGTATAAAATATGTTTGATGGACTGAAAGTAAAACAAAAATTAAAACAAAGCAGCACTGTCCATTTTTCTGCTCATGGCTACTTACTAAGACACAATATGTATAAAGTCAGACCAGTATTAACCCATCACACCATATGTATGCGTCGCGGACACAAACCACACCAACACCCATACAACACCAACAACAACAACAACAACAGAGATAACATAGAGCCCCCCCCCCCCACACACACACCCTTTGCACTATTATTCTTCTTTACCGAGCAGTCCCTTGCCTCAAAAGGTCTCTACGTTACATCACAATTCATTGTGGCCGTTCATCACAAGATGTATATATAGTACATAAACAAGAAATGAATAGCAAAGTATCACTTTATCATTCTATGATGTATGGTAAATGTACAGTCGGCTGAGCGGTCATTCGGACTGAAAGTAGACTATAACTAGGTACTTTACTATGAAATGTTTTTGTCACAAGTTTTAAGCACCTTTCTCGTTCCAAATCAGTGTCTATAAACTGACAGAGACCAAAGCATAGATGCGTGATCTGACTATGTTCGTCCTGCTTAGTCGGCGAGGTGTAAACCTGAGGACCGAATGCCTTAAATATAGTCTTCCATAATACTTGTCTCAAGGTCTCATTCTCTTTACAATCAAAGACAACATGCGTAGCAAAATTACAATATATAGCACCACATTTAGAGCAGTTTTGAAGATACGTGTGAGAATACAACTTACCCATTATCATTATACTACTCTGACACTCATATAAAAGATGTGGGTATTGTTTAGCAAGCAGCCACAACGGAGACGGATAAAGTACATTCTGACAATTTTTTAAATAGGCCGTAAAGCAGTGTCCATCAATAATACGCTGACGTCGCGTGTTTGAATCATGTGCATTAACGACGCGTCTGATCAAACTTTTCCAGCGAGATTTAATTGGAAACACACCGTCATCTAGGTACTTATCATATAAATAAACCAGCTTATATTTGCCTAGAAGTCTATATATATCAGGAAAGAACCCTTTTTTCCTGAATGTCATATCATTATACTGAGTTAACCTATTTAAAAATATGTGTTTAACCATGTAGCAAGTATCCAGATTACATAACTGCCCAAAGAATATTAACTTCCTATAGTCTATCTCGCTTTCTAAACTTTTACAACTATAGTAGTCTTTGTTAGACGTGAAATACCTTGGATGTAACGAATGCACATAGTATGACAACGTTCTAATTTCCGCATTTGTGTCTTAGAAACATTATTCCACAATTCACACCCATAAAGCGCCTTCGGAAGAACTACTGATGTATACACCTTAAGAGATGTTATATGATGAAGACCATATTTGTGCATACCACAACCAATCAAACTGAAGAAAGTACTACGCAGCTTGTTAGCTGCGTCTTCATAACACGGATTACTATCTAAATTCTTATCTAGCCGTATTCCTAAATGTACATAACTATCAGCCTCTTCTATTTTATCAGGCCCTAAGTTCCATATACGCTTGGTTACCCCGTGTTTTGATCTAGACTCATTAAATATAACTACAGCACATTTGTTTGCATTATATTCGTACCTCCAACGACAAGAATATCTGAAACAAATATCTAGCATTTGCTCCATAGCGCCTTTAGACAGGGAAACCAAGCACATGTCGTCTGCTACAGTCGGGCTTGCAAAACTTCTGTCAAACATACAAAACCCAAGACCCGATTCTTCAAGTTCGCGTATTAACCCATCAATATATAATAGGTAAAGTTTCGGGCTACTAACCCCACCCTGTCTCGTCCCGCGTAATACTGGGAACCAATCTGACAGAAAACCACGAAATTTGACCCGACTTAACAGTCCTGTGTACATACTTAAAAATGCCTTATATATTGTCTGGTCAATGCCAAAATTATACAGCTTACTAAATAACCCATCATGCCATACTCTATCGAATGCCTGCTTAGCGTCTAAAAAACAAACATATAGTTTAGATCCAAGCTCTTTAGACATGTAAATACATTCATTTATCGAAAATGATGTCAGTAGACAACCTAGATTTTTCTGAAAACCACACTGTAGATCATTGAATTGCATTGGCTTTGAAACATTCATGTTGTGTAGAAGAACATTTTCAAACAACCGTATAAAAACCGAGCTTAACGTTATCGCTCTGTAACTATTCGGATTAGTTTTAAGTTTATTACCTCCCTTGTATAATGTTATTATAAGACCTTTTTTCATACCCTCTGGTACATGAGATAACCTGAGCATGGCTTCGAAGAGCCTGCTTAAGATAGTGCGGACAATCGTGCCATCATATATCAAGTGTTCGTAAGCAATTTTGTCATTACCAGCAGCTTTTGACCTTTTACAGTCTCTCAAAAGCGAATCAATTAAAGATTCGGGAACGTTAATACCGGTCGTGGATGACGTATGCTCCCTAAATAATGAGTTTCTCAATGTCTTCATTTTTCGGCTAATTTCGTTGAAGAAAACGTTATCATACCGTTGATTTTCATCGGGGCTATAAAGCACTTTAAAATACTGGCCCCAGTTATTGGCAATATCCCTATCATTTTCTATCAACTCTCCATCAAATATCAACTGGCCACCTGCAAAACTGTGACATGATTTTCTTCTCCCATTAAAATGTTTCCAAAATGTCCTAGAATCTAATTCAGAAGATTGATCAATTTCTCGATTTAGAGAGATTAAGTGATCTTCTACTGTACGCCTATGAACTTTCCTGAATAAAGCTTTAGCCTTTTTATATTCTACAAATGAGTCAAAGCTCGAACCCCTGGGTCTACCATTTTCTACCCACTGACGCCGACATATTTCAACCTCACTATGTCTTTCAGTTAATTCATTCGTCCAATATGGCTTTAAATAATGACGGAAACGAGCTTTCGGAATAATTTTATCAGACGCAAAAAGAAGACGGTCAACCAGAGTGATATAACACTGATCTACTATGTCTGTAGTCGCGATATGTTTTTGACTTAACTCGCTCAAAATAGTGTCACTATCCAGAAACATACTGTACATGTTTAAAATATCAGGCGAAGCCTTTTCCCATTTAAGTCTCGGCTCAACTGTATTCATAGCATAATCTAAGCCAGTTTGAACCCTCAGACTACATCGAACAGGTCTATGCGTCGATACATTGGGCGAACTATCGTCTGCGATATCACAATAAGTTATCATTGTTTCACTTTCTTTTGATAACAAGATGTGATCAATTAATGACTCACATTTACCATTGTAAGAAACATAGGACGATTTAGCGCCCTCACATATATTAAGCGTTTGCACAGATATCATACAATGAGCATCTAAAAACTTTTGAAAATACCTAGATCGTTCATTCATTGTCTTTTGCAGACCGGTAGAATTAAGATGCGCATTCATATCCCCCATAACAATTACCAACCCTTTACTCGAGTATAGATAAATAAGCTCGGACAGCATGTCCGTATGTTCAATATATGTACCCATGGAGTGATTAGAGCTAGGTAGATATACCTGAAGTACATAAACAAAACAGTCTTTCGTGCATTCAAATTGAATCCCTACAATACGGTCATTATCAATGTCTAACGGAGTTATCCTAGAGTTATGTTTCCTATGCCATAACAAAGATACACCCCCTTTCCGTACGTTTAAACACTTATTCAAACTTAAATCACGATCACACACAGCATGGTAACTGTAATTATTGTCAATACTATCGAAAAAGTGTAAATCAGATTCACGAAGCCAATGTTCCGATATACCATAAATATCTATGTATTTCTCTGTTAAGGTCTCACACAAGTATGAACTACTAGAGAAAATTCCTGTAGCATTCCATGATAGCAGATTCAGATTATTCATCATCAGAATTTAAGTACAGATACGGGTTATAGTCATCAATGTCGGATCGATAATATAACTTATCTACCGCTTTCCTATTGTCACGTGATCCTGCCCGGTCATTGTAACGCTTTGTTACCCATAGTCTGCACGTGACGCCTCTAGGCCAGAAAAAGGGATTACCTAAGTACGAAGCTTGCTCGCCATTTTCAACAGTTAATTTCACGCACGCGGAATCGAATTTTCTGTTTCGAATGACAATAGCCTTTTCAACCCGTAGACCCCTTCTCGAGACGTAGCGTGAGATCTTTTCCGTTGTAATTGATCTCCTAAACCCACCTACATAGAACGTTTTCAAACGTTTCCGAACAAATGTACAAAAATCATTGTCATCATCTCCATCATCGACATGGCTGCCTGCAATATCCCCAGATATTCCCCAATTAACAAATGTAACGTCATGCCCCTTATCCTGGTAGCAATGAGTACGAGAAACCCTTGTAGGGATATTGGCAGGGTACACAGGTGGTGGGAGGGTTACATTTTGTGACAAGGGTGTAGACCCGGGTACAGGGCAGATCGGAATTGTAAGTCGTCCTGTGCCATTTTCACAACCTTTGCCGGACACATTCTCGGATACAACTTTCGAATACAGCTTTGGAGTGCTCTGGTCAATTACTGTTTCCAAGGGTGGAGAATGTGTACTGCAAAAAGAATCAGTTTGCACACTCTCTTCCGCTTGGGTACTAACACGACCCGACTGGTCGGATTTCTGCTTGTCTGAAAATGCCTGGCCGGAAGTTGGGTTATGAACTTCCGGTTGAGCGTTTTCAGTCACACTTTCCTTATGAGGAGATCCTATTTCAGCATCACAATGACTATCTGGACCTACATCTTGCATGTGCATTTCAGTTTGCCCTGACCGTTGCTCTGGTCTATTACAAGGCCCTGAAGTTTTTTCACCAGTTTTTCCAACATTTGATTTCGAGGGCTTCCTATCCCCCTTTTTCAAAGGCATAGAGTCAATTCTCTCAGATAAGTTTTGCACTGCAAAATCCAGATTGTCTTCAACTGATCTAATGTTTTCGCTTAGAGCTTTAACCTTATTCTTAAGTTTGACAACACCCGAAACTCGATCGGATTCAATTCTTTGCACACACAAGTTTATTTCTCTCACATCATGTGACACACATTCTCTTAAGCTACTGAGGTCATTTCTTATACAATACGTTGTATCCTTTAAGATTTTCATCTGCTCTGATCGGACAGCCTCATTCGCATTGTACTTCTGTTTCAAGCTTAAAAGATCGGCTTTTAAGCCAGAAACAGTTTCCTGCAGTAACACCATTTCGTTGAATTGCACACGGGTTCTTGCAGGCGAAAGTGTCTCTCCTACCGATGGTGTCGATACAGATCGTGTAGCCCTCCTTGTGCTTACTATCTCTCGCATTTCAATGGTCAGAAAATCATCCCAATCTAATACAGATAACAGTGTATGGATATCTCGACACAGTTTATCCGATAAATGATCACCATTTCGCGTTTGTATTTGTTCGCTAGACCTATACGGACAACCGTCTTTTCGCTTTACTAGCTCAAATAATTCAGTTCTTATATAATCTAACTTCACCTCACATTCTGCATAAGTGCGCTTTAACTTGCCAATGAATAGAGTACATGGATATCCTCTATAAAGCCCAGAAAGCTGCTGCAGTTGATCGTCTGTTAGTCGACTTACATTGCTATATAACGCGCCATTCTCACTCACATTCTGCGAAGCTGACTGAGACGAGCCCTCACCCACTGAAGATGACGTCTGCTGTATACAATGGCCCGATAGCTGAATTGGATCGCTAGCAGACGACAGCAGGGTAAGCTCGTGATACGTAGGTTCGTAACCGTTGTCATACTGCATATCCATTTTAACAATTGCCGATCAGGTACATGTATTTCGGCTACGTAATACCTTGTATGGACAACCCGTTAAGTCTCGGAAATTGTTTGTAGTAACTACATCTCACAGCATACTGGTATATAGACTGATATATCACAATGGCTATTGTATCATAAAAGTACATGAACTGATACGTCCGAATAGCATGGGCTATTATTCTTTCTCTGCCCTTAACATGTTTATAATGGATTGATATAGATATCCCACATCAACTGGTTAACTTTAAACAAAATAATGCAGAAATTCTTTCCACTGTTTACCTTATTGTATGATCACGTTCTTCACCGATAATATGTATTTCAGTCTTCATACATTATCCTTTTCCCTATTCGTTTCACTATTCACTATTCACTATTCGCACCAAAATCCGGGTTGTAGAACTCCGCCAACAAAGGCGAGATATGTATGTCCATATAACGACGTTTTCCGTACACTTTTAGTCGAAATATTTTCGATCACTAGTTACTTATAGTTCCAACATCCTTTGTTGACACATAAACACTTTAAAAACAAATTCTTATTGACGAAACTATAATGTTTTTCTTCAAATTAGCCAAAGAGATGAAAAACCGCCATTCATCTCGCGCATGCGCATAACTTTTTACGTAATAGCTTTCTCGGTAGTGGTCGGAGAATCGCGAATAGGGCGAACAGTAACGAAACTAAAACTCAACCAGAATAAAACTTAAACATCGGAGATACCAAACACATGGATGTTTTGTCATTATAAACGGTAATTGGATGGGGCTTTTTGTGATATACTACTTTTCAGCATATAAACAAATGAGTTTTGTATATTTTAAGTGTTTATGAAACGCGTCAAATGTAGGGACATCCCCTTTAAGGTCAAGTTTAAACTTCCAGGTCAAACGTCGAATTGTTAGAACTGTAACATTGGCTATGGCTGCTGTACTGTTACAGACATAGAATTCATATTTGGCAGGCATACTCACGTCACGCAGTAGCGACTTGTGAGTGGTGCCACGTGAAGGTCATTACATGTAAAGTATTGAAGAAAGAGACGCCCTGCTTGGCATGTATATTTAACCCATGAAGCCGCAACTTTTTAGTAATGCTATATTAAGGTCACGGTCAACGTTATAGATTAAAGGGCCTGTCGCGGGCATAGTGTTTCACAAACAAATCTGATCAACTCTATCAACGCTAAGTAATTTTTGTCCTCAAAGCGTATCATCATCTACAAATCTTCAAAAACAGAATAGAGTTACAGTCACACCCCTCTAAACCGGACGCTTAATTTAGTATAAATATTGGGCTTGAAGACAGGTGACAGCTTCATGCAGAGTGAAGTCTTGTAGAAAGCTCATCTAGGAACTTTCTGCATTACTTTCACCCTGCATTAAGCAGCCAGCTGTCTAGGAGCATCTAAATTCTTCTCTACTAGATTTCCGGTTAACAGTTTGGATCCTGATAAGACGAAAGGTACTCAGCGTCTCGCCCAACAGGTTTGCAAATGCATTTTCAAACAGGACCAAATAGTTTATAGATTAACCTTTTAGAAATGTGAAATAAATGATGGCATATTGAAATCTTAACGCAGAACTATTGACAACCCTTTGAATGTTGAATTTGAATGCTTAGTCTATTCAATATACAAGCGTATGCTTTTTGAGAGGAGTTTGGATCACTTACAGTGCTGGCCTTGACCAGTGGGCTCATCTAGTGTCCATCCGATCTGGATCTTCACTGTTTGCAAATAACAATACATTAGTTTCACGTCTTCAAACGGTTAATCTATTGTACTAACAAACGTGTCATCAGCTTTTAAAATAGACTTATCTCCTTTTTGAATATATGAAATATATATATCATTATTATATTACATGTATGACAAGTACCTCATTATATATTTTCTATTCGTTAACTCTTTACTGCATAAATATGCCTTTCTACACATTTGCAAACATAGTAGACCGAGATGAGACTCCTGTAGTAGCCATCTGATCAAGGTCTACTCGGTTTTCTTATTGTAATATAAATATGATTCTACACTTTCTGCCATGGCAAAAATCCCTGCGTCTAAGTACTATTCTAGCAATTAATCTAATTAATATTCATATCATTATTTCATACATGAATATTCATTGAGTAAAGGCTTCTGTTGGTAATAGATACACACTTCTCGTTAAGCGTGTATCTACTACCTACACTGTGCGATAGATATACACTTCTCGTTAAGCATGTACCTACTACCTACACTGTGTGATAGATATTCACTTCTCGTTAAGCATGTACCTACTGCCTACACTGTGTGATAGATATACACTTCTCGTTAAGCGTGTACCTACTACCTACACTGTGTGATAGATATATACTTCTCGTTAAGCGTGTACCTACTACCTACACTGTGTGATAGATATACACTTCTCGTTAAGCATGTACCTACTACCTACATTGTGCAATAGATAAACACTTCTCGTTAAGCGTGTACCTACTAGCTATACTGTGTGACAGATACACACCTCTCGTTAAACGTGTACCTACTACCTACACTGTGCGATAGATACACACTTCTCTTTAAGTATGTACCTACTACCTACACTGTGCGATAGATACACACTTCCCGATAGGCATGTACCGACTACCTACACTGTGCGATAGATCTATACACACTTCTAGTTAAGCGTGTACCGTCTACCTACATTGTGCGATAGATATATATACACACTTCTCGTTAAGCGTGTACCTACACTATGTGATAGATACACACTTCTCGTTAACCGTATACCTACTACCTACACTGTGTGATAAAGCATTTCCATCTACGGTAAAACCTATACATTTACAGTGACCATTTGGGGTCCGTAATAACAGCCCACTGATTACCTCTTTCCTGTTAAGAAATAAGGACTCCATGAATATTTATTAACTGAAATTTTATAATGGCACATCTACACAGAATGGGTTGGTATTGAAGAAACTATAGAGTCAGATCTATCATAAGTTGGTCAGCAAACAGAGCAAATCCTGACCAGACGTCTCCTTTGGGAGGCTATATATCTGTATAATGTAAATAAATATTTTCACAATTTCTATCCAGCTGCATTGTCTGTTATATTCTTGCGAATGTGATACTACGTGCATTTAAGAAAGAACCCGGTGATCTTTCAAGGTCAAATTCACTGTACATAACTAAAATTAGAAAACTGTTTCAAGACAATAACTTACATCATGAAATCCATATTGTGTCCCGACCTGACACACAGCTATATTTGCATAGGTATATAGGTAGGGGTTGCATGAAGGAAATCGGGGTTATGATCTATGTCTAGGGTCAAGGTAAATGTCACTGTAACTAAAACATGAAAACAGTTTATGAATGTCATTTGTGACCACCACTGATGTAAAGATGACTTGCGTGTGGCCTAATGTTTCCGGTGAGAGTTGTTGTTGGAATATATAGAATCAGGTTATAACAAGAGTGCCAGTGGGCATAATATATGCCTGTCGAGGTCTTGTTCAACATAAACTCGGGTTAACGTATTTGCTAAACTCAAATTCTAAGTCCAATTTGCGACCAAGTTTCAAGGTTTAAGAAAAACCTTTAACCAAAACTTCTAAATTCAAAAGTGCCATAATTGTGTCTAAATGCTTGACAGGGTTACATTGTATTTATTCTTGCCTACAGATGAAGCTTCTGATGGTGAACAAATGTTTCAACTTTAAAAGCTTTATCTAAAAATGTGATGTAAATAAATGGACTTTAACCAAAACTTCTAAGTTAAAAGGGGGCGTAATTCTGTCAAAATGTTGGGCAGAGTTATGTACTCTTGCCTACAGGTGAAGCTTGTGATGGTGAACAAGTGTTCCAAGTTTAAAAGCTTTATCTCAAAGGGTTATGCAAATAAATGTACTTTAAGAAAAACCTTAACCAAATATTGTAAGTCAAAAAGGGGCATAATTCAGTCAAAATGCTTGACAGAGTTATGTACTTATGCCTACAGGTGAAAGTGGTGACGGTGAACAAGTGTTCCAAGTTTCAAAGCTTTATCACAAATTGTTATGTAAATAAGTGGACTTCAAAAATGTGTTCCACATGAATTGAGGTTAACATTTTTGCTTAACGCAAATGCTAAACGCAAATTCTAAGTCAAATTAAGCAACCTTGCCCTTTGATAAACGAACCGGGACTTGGCATGCTACTGTAGCATGTCTAGATTAAAATAGTGATTAAATATGGGAAGGATCTACAAAGCAGAACTTGAGTTAGAGATGTTACAGACAGACAGGTAGGTTAACATTTTTGCTAAACCCATCAAATGGTATCTGAGGGAATCGTTTGATCAGAATCTTCACTGTTTGTCATAAAAATCATTTTCTTAAATGATAGTTTACATGTTTTCACGTTTGCGAACAGAGTAGATCCAGATCAGACGGCTCCTATAAGAGCCGTCTGTTTAGGATGTGCTCTGTTTGTTTATGAAATTATAAAAGGCTCGATTCTACAAGTCGTACCAATATCAAAACAATTCTGTCTACAAATGCCATTGTAAAAATTCAGCCAATTCATATTCATAATGTCATGATATTTCAAATGAATTTTGAACAGGGAAAGGGTTAAGGAGAACTATGGACCTAAAGTTTAGGTCGATATTTAACTAAAATACTTCATATGGTTACTTTTATTGATCAGAGCAGTGGATAAGAGGCGTATAAAGTAAATTTAGTTTAATACAATAAAAACTCGTTAACACGACCACTCAAAGGGTCAAACGTTTTGATATTTAAAACAGGTGGCATATTAGTACAGGACACATTAAATGCAGAATTACTTTTGCCCTGCATTAAGCAACCATCTGCTTTTGCAGACTCCTATTTTAATACCTTATGCAGTCACATTAGCAAAACTAACTGCAATATACAGTAAAACCCCGCTAATGCGACCACCAAAAACGGGCATAAGTCTGGGTGGCAGAGGCAGGTGGTAGCTTAATACAGGACGAAAGTTATGCATAAAGCTCCTATAGGAGCTTTCTGCATAACTTTCGTCCTGCATTAAGCAACCACCTGCTTTAGACGACATCGGTGGCTGTTTATTAAGTGGTCGCATTAGCGGGGTTTCACTGTACTACATTATTCGCTAAAATAAGAACTGTTTGTTCTCGCCTGAATCTTCTCGCATAAATAAGAGATATGTCTATACTGTACACCTCTTTCCTTCAACTCTAAGCATAAGCAACACCTGTGACCTTATAATCAACAATACAAACCAAAGACGGTGTGTGTGATCTATCACCGTGCACCATTGCAATAGATGAACCCTTTACCAGATAGATACGCCTTTTTGACGCCTTTGCAGATCGAGCAGAGCAAAAACAGATGATGCTCTAGTAGCTGTCTGATCAAGATCTTTATCGTTCGTCCATGAAATTACACAGCTCTGATTCTGGCTAAAATATTCAGCTAATAAATATTCATGATGTCATTATTTCTTTCATTAATATTCATCAAGTAAAGTGTCATTATTTGTTACATTAATATTCATCAAGTAAAGGGTTAAATACATGCTGGGCAAATGCTAAAATAGCAAATGGTTGAGACCAAGTTCTTGAATTTTCTAAAATCTGGGATATGGTTAATTAACCTCTGTATTACTTTTGCCCTGCATTAAGCAACCACCTGCTTTAAGACTCCTATATTTAATTAATGAATGAAGTAAGACAGGTTCCACTGTATAAGGGACCTGTATGTTGGAGACACCATATGGTGCACATAATTCACATGTTTAGACATGTTTGCGTTGTTATTTCTTGTTTGACAGCAAACAAATAGTATACGTAGTGTTATTTGTTTTGACGTTGCCAGTATGCATTCTTCTTGACTCACATCAGTCTCTAGAGTTGTGGTATATTAAGTCTGAGGAGTTACCAGCAAGTCGACAGCAAAACGAAATGGAATTTGATCTTCAATGTTTTACATGGAATAGGACGAACTTGGAAACTACGCTAGGGAATTAATGAAATTACAGACTGATTTGTTACTTAATCAGTTGTGTAAGATGTTCATTGGAAAATAGGTAACTAGATTCAGGGATGTAAAGAAGAATAGAACTTAACCCATTCCCTCACAGGCTATTTTTAGATACAACTTCTTTGAATAAATCTACTGAAAAGGAGCATTAACTTGAGAAAAGGAACTCTTTTAAAATTTTGTAGTTTGAAACCATTGCGATAAATAGAGCATTTGCTCCTATAGGAACAAATGCTCTCTTTATCACAATGGTTTCAAGAATTGACAATTATAGAGGCGTAGAAAGGCGTATTTATGGAGGAAAGGGTTAAGATATGTTTTGATATTTCTTCGTCAAAACATACCTTCTTGCAACTCATTAGAAAGGACTCTCCGATTTTATTCTAATGAGCTATAACAAATTAAGAAATGGCAGGTCTGTGATTAACTATACAAACACTTTGATAAACATTTAGCTCAGTGTCTCATCAGGATGCAAACTGTTTATTTCTGTGACTGTTTTTGAAACAAAAAATGAAAACAAAAACTGTAGCAGACAACAAGGTTTGCAGATGACAAAAATGCTGCGAAAGATTCTCCGTGTTTCTTGTAAAACAGAGAAGACCCAGCACAAGCTATCTGAGCAGGAGTTGCTCTTTTTGCGTATATTCTTAAATGTTTACATGTTAGTTTTTCTGTTGACTATATAAGCTTCGGGAAAATAGTTCATATTTAAGCAAACACAGAGTCCTCTGAACTGTATCTATAGTAAACTCCTCTAAACCGGAATTAAGGTAGAGAAGAATTTAGATACTTTTAGGCAGGCCGCTGCTTTATGCGGGGTGAAAGTTGCGCAGAACGATCATAGAAGAGCTTTCTGCATGCCCTTAACCCTACATTAAGCTGTCACCTGTCTCTAAGACCGAATTTTATACTAAATAATACGTCCGGTTTAGAGGGGTTTTACAATACACTGTTTGCATATGTCCTGTAACCCTTACGTCATTTATAATCATGTAAGATATAATAACTGTATGAATATTAATTAGCTGAACATTTATGATGGCAATATGAACAAGGTTATATTTTACCATAGCCGAAACTACAGCTCTAAATCTATATTTATTTCATAAGCAACTCGACCAGACCCTGAGTAGAAGGTTCCTATAGGATCTACAGTATAGTAAGGGTCTATAATGTAATATCGTTTATATTTTGGCGATCTGTGATTGGCTGTAATTTAACTAATTTTGTTTTCATACCTCCATGAATTGTTTTAGGTCACGCCTTGCCGGGATTACTTTGTATTCGTCCACAGTTATGTGAATCGGTATTAAATGTTGAAAATAAAAAATTATCTGTGATTTTTTTCTTAATTTCCTTGCTACATTCAGTGGTGATATAAAATTATAAGTAATATATAGAATATTTTTGTTTTCATTGAGTTAAAAAAAATGATAGACAAAAGTACTTTATTCAGGCTTACTAGTTTTTCATTTATAAGCACAATAGTGTTGTTTGTGCAGTGTGGCGGCCGTGAAACGTCTCTCCGTACTTTCAATCAATATTGTTTTCTTCCTCTTGCAGGAATTGTTCTACATCCAATGCGTTTCTTTGCACCATAACACCGTACTTTGCACTTCATGGTGGCTTCGGCACTCACCGACATACTGTGTCACTTTCTTGATTTTTCTTTTTTAATGCAAATTCCCCTTTATGATCTCGATATTACCTTACCCTTCGGGTTTGTTCTTACTTTATACCGTTCATTGTTTTCATCTCACTCTCAATAGTCCACTTTATTACTTTCGTCGTAGCTGCTGGAATAGTTTTATGCTGTACTGGCTTTTATCTTTTACATGACTTTTCTTTTAGTTTGATATATGTGTACTTATTTAAAGTCTACCTTTATGTCGCTTTTACGGAAGGTTGCTCAAACAATACTACATAAAGTATGAATAGTCTCCCTACAGTAAAACTCAATAACATAAATAATATGAAAAAGTTTTTCATAATGGACCTAAAATCGTGCTTTCTCCTTTAAAGAAATATATCCTTCGTTATACTAAAGCTAATCTAAATTCACATTATTTGAACAAAAGAGTATATCCAATAATTACAAAGTGCAATAGTAAGAGGTGTATGTGTTGCAATTTTATTTCTACTAGATCAACTATTAAATCTCTTGTAAATGGTAGAGTGTTTAGTGTGAATATTATATTATATTTAGTGTAGACTGAAAATCGTCAAATATTATATATGTTATAACCTGAAATGCGCCACGCTGTGGTATTCAGTATGTAGGTCAGACTGGTCGCTCTTTAAAAACAAGGTTTCGGGAACATAATTACCATTCTCGTATCAAAAAGGTTCGCAATTTTCTTTACCAGCATTTCGTCATACACGACATTCATTTAAAAATGTTTCGGTTAAACCAGTGGAGCAAATTTATTATGATTCTAATACTACAAATAGTTTGAAATCTAAAAGTACAAAAATGAGTCATGCAGGAAACACCACAAACAGAAAAAACAGTCGCCCGAACAGCAACACAAGGAAACAGCAAATGTACATAACTATAAAAACAACAAGAGACGCACAAAGACAAAACAAACATGCAATAGGGGGAAGATGGAAGTACCGCCTTGGAACGGTCAGTTACAAAAGTCACTGGGGGGTTAAACCGGTTTATGGGCGCCCAACCTCACACTTATTCCATCCCCACCCTAAAAGACAAACAGTGTAAATAAACGTATCCCCTCTCCGACTAATCTACAACAACCGCGACGGCAAATACAGTGGTAAAGTGCATGTATAACGAAAACATTTAAGTGAACAAACTGTATCCCACTATCGCTAGTGTACTCAATGATTGAGCTGCAAACAGAGTAACTGTAGAAAAGTAATAAAGGGTACGACAAAAACGAAATAGTACAGATATCCGACGTTCTCCTTCCATTTCTGGATTTAAGAGGTCGCCTTCATAAAGCTCGTTTTATCACAGAGGTAGACTGGATTAAAAAATTACAAACACCTTTCCATTTTGGTTTGAATGACAACATTTTCCAAAGTGGTAATATATCTAAAGATCGTAACATCGATATTTTCTCAATATTTTCAATTAGAAAACGTAAAAGCAGATCGCATGGTAAACGTAGAAATGGTAATATTAAGCGCAAATTACGTCTTAATATGTCAGTTCACGATTTACATACTATTCTTAAAGAAACTGGTAAACATGCTATGCTTTCTTGTTTATCATCTTCGCCATTTTCTTGTATTCAGTCCATTGACGAGGAGTCTGATAAAATGTTTATGCGTACAGACCCACTGATCAAAACTGCCTCTATTATACAAAGTTACACCAAGCATGTTCTTCGTCCTCATATTGATAAAGGATCTGAACATAAAAGACATTTTCTTAAACTTCAATTCATAAATAAAGGTATCGACTTCATTGATCTGTTATAAATACAATAAACCAATAAGGAACGTTATTTTTAACTACAATAAAACTGTATCCGACTTAAATATTGATGTCAATATCCCTACTTCTTGAGACTGTAGTACTTCAAGCTTTTGTTATAAACCAGTTGGTCACGTCATTACTAGTAATTTTAATATTATTAAAGATAAACGTCTAAGGACCCTCCTTACTAAAGGACCCACATATAGATTACATTCCCTTATTAATTTTGACACTTGTCGTACTCATATTGCTGAAGCTATTCAAGAATTCTACATCAAATGGTGTCGACGAGAACATGCTGGTGTAAATGCCCTTTCGGATTGGAAAACCCCCCATGTTTTTGACATTATTGATACACGTATTGCTTTTTATAAATCTAATTACCATCTATTACCACGTCGACCTAGAATTACATTTCGATATCTGAAGAAAAACATTTCGAATTTTCATTCTAATTATGTTTTTGCTCCTGCTGACAAAGCATCAAATAATGTAATAATTATGTGACGAATTTATTATGTTGATGTTTTGAAGATGGAATTAACTGGTTCACAAACATATATTACAGTGCAAACCGCTGAAAAAGATATAGTCACGGAACATGTAAACATGTGCAATACTTCTAAATGGAAAAGTAGTAAAGTCAAGCAGGCAAATATGGAAAAATAGTCAAACAGGGAGAGCCACACACGGAATGACACCGCATCAAACACCATCTAACGAGAAACGGTAAAGCCACAAGACAAAACATAACAGGACGCATATCAAGACGAAACACATTAAACATTAAGCATATTAAAAAACAAAATTGACCGTAGGCTGAAAGCAGGAGTGCCGCCTTGGAACGGCCAGCAGCCAAATGCAATAAAAAAAAGGGCTACTGGGGGACTTGAACCTGCAAGTTAAAGCCACATGCAAGACGCAACCACCACCAAAACACCGATAGACAGCATGACACACACACACACACACACACACACACACACACAACCACACACCCAAACGCACACACACACACACGAAATGAACACAGAAAACACCAAAAGAGACACAAGAATCATGGACAAACGTTCCACAACATGAACAAACCACAAGCACAAAGACGCAAGGCAAACAAAAGGAAGGGTGACAAAGAGAGTACCGCCTTGGCACGATCAGCAGCAAAAACATCACTGGGGGTTTAAACCGGTTTACGGACGTCCTAACCTCGCACTTCTCTCAAAGTCACCCTAGCTTTACAAATATTGTAAATAAAGGTATCCCCGCTGGACTTACCCACAACATAGACGACGGTGAACACAGGACAACATGTAAAACATAGCAGTCTAATCCTAACGTAAAACAACATAAACTTTCTACTATGTACTGGATTCCTAAGCTACATAAAAATCCGTATAAGGCGCGTTTTATTGCTAACTCTAGTTGTTGTTCTACTACTAAACTATCTAAACTTTTAATGTCGTGTCTTACTACTATCAAAAAACATGTTAAACGTAACTGTGATAAAATATATGACAATTCTGGTATTAATATTTTTTTGGTCCATAAAAAATTCAAATGATATTTTAACTAAACTTGTAATTGAACAGTATAACATTTCTTGATTGAGCTCTTACGATTTCTCTCCACTCTATACTGCTCTACCTCGCCGTCTTATAAAGGATTAACTGATTAAATTGATAGAAAAAACGTTTGCCAGAGAAAATAAAATGTTCCTTGCTTGTAATGTTCAACGTTCATTCTTCGAATTCTGAAGTTGAAAATCACACAATGTGGACTTGCCTTGATGTTTGTAGATCTTTAACATTTCTTTTAGATAACATATTTGTGCGTTATGGGGATACCATATATCGTCAAGTTGTTGGTATACCTATGGGAACAAATTGTGCGCCTCTTGTTGCAGATTTGTTTTTATATTGCTATGAGAACGATTTCATTCGTGTTTGTTCTGTATATGGTGTTTCCTGCATGACTCATTTTTGTACTTTTAGTTTAAAACCTGATACACAATCTGACATTGTTAGTGCTTTTAATAAAACTTCTAGGTATTTAGACGATATTTTGAATTTGGATAATCCTTATTTTGAAAATATGGTTTCTTCTATTTACCCAAAAGAACTTACTTTAAACAAAGCGAACCCATCTGACATTCAGGCTTCCTGTTACGATTTGAATCTTTCCATCACCAATGATAAAAGTTTCGTCTAAAATATACGATAAAAAGGAAGATTTCGATTTCAAAATTGTTAATTATCCTTTTCTAGATGGAGATATTCCCCTGTCTACATCTTATGGGGTTTACATTTCTCAACTATTCGCTTTGCCCGAGCCTGTTCTTTGCTAGTAGATTTTAATAGTCGTAATTTAATTATAACTCATAAACTTCTTAAGCAAGGCTACAGATATCATAAAATTCGGAAAGCTTTTTCAAAATTATATTATCGAAATTTACCCATTAGTAAATATAACTGCAATTTACGGACGTTACTGCAACAAGGTATTTCTCATCCAGATTTCTATAGTGATGTTATCTACAAACTTAGGAAAATTCATGGTCATATCCATTTTCACGATTTGATTATTAAACGCATTAACACGTTTAGTTTTTCAGACTTTCACAGTTGTTATGCTATGTTTTACATTTTGTACTGTGATTACTCTTTTCTATGTTGTAGGGAAGTCCGGCGGGGATACCTTTATTTACAATGTTTGTTTAGCTAGGGTAACTTTAAGATAAGTGTGAAGTTAGGACGTCCGTAAACAGGTTTAAACCCCTAGTGGTGATTTTGCTACTGACCGTGCCAAGGCGGCTCTTACTTTTGTTTGTCTTGTGTCTTTGTGCTTGTGTTTTGTTCATGTTTGTCTCTGGTGCTCGTGTGTTTGTTGGTAGTTTCTGTGTTCTTCTCGTGTGTTTGGTTGTGTGTGTGTGACATGCTGTCTATTGATGTGTTGGTGGTGATTGTGTCTTGTGTGTGTGACTTTCTACTGTATGATTGATATGCTTTCTGCGGGTGTTTTGGTGATAGTGACGTTTTCTGTGTGGCTTTTCTTGCTTGATTTTACAACTTTTTCATTATTAATGTATGGGAAGGATGACAAGAAGAAACTGCAGGGTTTATTGCCCAGGAGCCTGAAGGCCCCGCGCTATATATGGAACGCTGGCATTGGAACTTCACTGGTAGGAGGGCTATTTATCAAGAATTGCGAGTGAATTTTGATTTGTCTTTATGATTTCAAAGAACATAACGTATGGAATAATACAATCTTATATGTAGTTGGAAACAGGTCGACATACTTTTTTCAGTGAGTGAGTGAGTGAGTTGGGTTTTACGGCACTGCGACACTGAATAGGTCATATAGCACCGATAAATGATGAGATGACATGATGATGAGGGATGATATCAGCAAGGTGAATTCGGCCAATCGCATTCGTTGCAAAGCAGCGCATGGGATCAAAACCACCGACCTGTCCTCCTTTTAGTTCTTGGCAGAGGGGATAATCTCCGTCAAATAAACAAAAACATCCCCTGTGACAATTAAACCCCAGAACCACGGCAAGGTAGAATTGTTTGTATTTTGGAAATGAAAATATTAGAAAATTATTTCTCCTAGGTCAGGGCTAATAAAAATTTATTACCGCAGCGGAAGGATCATAAAGGATAACAGCCGAGGAAATGACTAAGATGTTGCGGAACCGACAACTTTCGTATTCGGAGCTTATGACAACCGTTTAAATCAGGGGCGGGGCTTAATTAGTAAAGATATTTCGACGGAAAATCAACTAAAATGACAGTTTCTAAAGGACCGGGACACGGAACTGAAGAGCGTTTGTTGGTTACTGTGACAATCCGGTTGAAAATGCTGCTTTTTAATAATAATAATAATAATAATTTTATGATACCTAAAATACAGTACAACTGTAAAACTCATCAGTCTAAAATATAAGAGATCCAGGGGTAAGATCGTGCCGGCTGATTCTGTAATACAGAAAACGATAACACATTTTTACGGAAGTGATCGAGTGTCCGAACTTTAGACAATAAGCTGTAAACTTGAGATATTGTTCAGATTAGAAATCGGATATGTGTGGGATATTGTACGGTCGTATATGTCCGTCGCGATAGCGACGGACATGACCGTACAATATCACACTTGTCGCCAATTAACCTTACTAATAGGCAAATCCTTACAACTCTACATTATTTAGATAATATTCTCCAGAAAGAGGATAATATGACGGAGGTTTTAATTGCTGCTGACAAATACTGATAAGTGACTCGACTGCAACAAAACAAATGCCCATTTTAAGAAAAATCTCTCTCTTCACAGTAAACTGCCACGAACCAGATCACTGATACTGTTCTAAGTGCGTGTTAATCAAGATAGGTTCATAACTTCATACCAAAACTTTTATTCCAATTTCATTAAAGTATACATGTAGCCTATGTATCGTCATATTGTGATTTTGTCACATTTTATCCTCTCATTTTTAGCAGACATCATGTAGCTCTCACATTAAGCCTGTAACCACATTCCATTTTCTGTTTTCACTTCTAATATTGCCTTGAAAAATTAATTACCATGACCATGTGTCGTCTACATTATCGGACTCTTATTCATTTTATCATTGTTTCCTATTAAAGGGTCAGTCATAACTGACAGGTCTGGCACTAGATTTTGTTGTACAGGAATTTAGACCTAAAAGTTATATCAGTTGCTTTATATTGGCGACAACTGTAGGTTATTGTATAACTAGCGGACCATCTGACTGAAATGGCTGGTGTTTCAGGGATCCTCTGTGGGGAAACGGAACAATTGTATTGTGTTACTTAAGCCATAGGAGTAATACAAACTTGTTGTTGACAATATATTAAATAAAACACGTTTGATTTTTTTATTCAGTAATGCCCTTTGATGCTCTGCATCAATGGTTTCTTGTAAATTTATTGAAGTGAAACATGAAGTCAAAACAGGCATCGAAGCAGATGGCAAATTAGAACAGACGAAAGTGGCATTAGCTTCATGAGAAATATTAAGAAAACAATAAAAATAAAAAAGGAGTGAAAAGGGAAGAAAAATATTGTCTCCTGTACTCTGGAGAGAACCAAGTTCGCCGGAACACCTCGATGGTTACCACTACGCCAAGGGCTCCTTTCATGTGAACATTGTTAACGTTAAACTTTTGTTCAACGATAATGTCCAAGTCGTCCAAGTAACCTTAACCTACGTGCTATTTTGTACCCTTAATAATTACTTTCTGTAATTCCTGTTGTACTTTGAACTATCTTATATATTCCACAAATTACTTGACTAGTGTCCTTAATTGCCTGTCACAGCTAAATTGTGTGTCTTGGTACAAAGGGTGTACATATGTCACAACAATTTTGCCATAGTGTTCACTGTGCACATACTTTATGTTTCAGAGCCTCGAACGCGGCGCTATGTTGAGAGTACGTCGTGCCCGGACGGTGTATTTGTTATGTACTTTTGTTCTTCTTGTATTGTGTGTATCAGAAGTACAGAGATACACGGACATTCTTCATCGCTACAGCTACTACAGAATGGTAGGAGTTGCCGTTTTAATGCTAAAAATATCAAGAAAGGATGGTACAATAAAACCCCTCTAAAGCAACTGACAGGAGCTTTCTGCACTACGTTTGCCTTACATTAAGCAACCACCTGTTTTAAAGACACACACGTTTATTTCTTAAGTGGTCGCTTTAGAGGGGGTTTACTGTAGATTACGTATTTTATGTGTACACATCCTCGCTATAAAGAATTAAGGAAAATATTTACAAATACAGCTTTGTTTTATTGTAATGGCCAGCAGAATTTCTCTAAACAAATATTGTTCTGTATAATTTAGCATTATTTTTTACCATACTTTGCAACGGATAAAATAACTACTGTCCATTCTGAATTTGAATCGAGTTTTTTTTATTTCTTACAGGATTGAGATCAAATTTAAACCACTTGTGTCATCGTTTTTCACGAACTCTGAGTCAGAGGTTCGTTTGAATCCATCTTTAGATAAAGATTTCAGGCCTAAAAACAATGTTTTCCCATTGTAAACATGTTCATTTCAAAATGCAAATGGCGGACGAATGACGTCGAGTGGAACGTTCTATTTTTTCTGAGGGCAATAATAGCTCTTAAAGATTGACCTCATACATGAAATTACGTCATTTAGTATGCAATTCATCCCTGTTGGAAAATTATACGCTCCACTATCCATAATGCGGCGGCCATTTGCAAAGAAACAGCTGATTGACTTAGCATGTAGAAAATGCATTTTCGGCATTTTCTTATTTGTTACTGCATGACATTAATGGATATTTAGCATAGGAGTTCGGGAAAACGATGCAATCAAATGAAGTAGAGTCAAATTCAGCATGAAACGAATTAAACTCTGGCCATGAAATTTTGTTTTGTTTGAAGGATACGACTGTATAAGATCAGAAAGTCCATAGACACATAACCATAATATGGCGAAACACAAACACATGTATATACATGTACTAACATGTACTAACACACAAGGCTAGATTCTATTTGTCTCCTGTTCGAGTGGTTACGGTATATAGAGAGGTTTCACTACAATTGGGGTTTTCTCTTTATAGAACATCAACTGGGGAAACCAAACCGAACAATCAGATGATATTGAAATAAATTGGACTCAGACTACCAGGAAAGTTCAGGTCGTCCATGTGAATACCTTGACTGATTTCTTACACAAGAAGCCAGTACCAATCCAAGGAAAGCGTTCATTGGCCAGCACAGATCAGAGACAAATAGTTGTAAAGGTGTCCAATGTCAACATATATTTATATACAGCCATCGGTGTGTATTACTATAAACGTATTTATGAATCAGGGAAAGTTTATAACCAGTATCAAGGAGGAAGCAGATCGAATTCTAGTTCCTATAACATGATAGTTCTGAATGGCTGGGAGGATAAATTAATTAAGGACACAAATTTCACGTGCTGCATACAGCTTTCAAATGGTACACTTATGTCTTCAACATCAAACTATAAACGGAATTGGGGCTACCTTGGGATGGCCAAATACCAAGCAAAACAATACGCATGTTCATTCAGTTTTCAGCACTCGTTGATTCAATTAGTCTCTATCGTTCCTCTGCACGACAAGTGTATTTTCAATGCATCGTCCTATGTTAAACCAGTTTTTCCACCAAATGCAAAGAGCAAAGGAATTGCAGTTTGTACAAAGCTCGCTTATGGATCTTTGGACCCCGGGCGTGTTCTGGAGTGGATGGAGGTGCATCGATACTTGGGGGTGAAGAAAGTGTTGGTGTACCCTTTTAACTTGAACCCTAAAACAACTGAAGTATTGCAGTATTATGAGAAACTAGGATTTGTACAACTTATAGATTTTGACTTTCCAGAAAAAGGTACGGTGCTTTATTTTTAACTTTCACCATATTTGTAGGATGTCAAACCGTTAGATTAGCTAATTATCAAACAACTTACACCGAATATGCAAACATCCATTTTCTATCAGATGAGTTTATGGATGTAAAACACTTTACGAGATGTTTCTTTGAAAAAGATGTTCCATTTGTGCATATACGTTTCGTTTCGAGTAAATTCGGCAACAATAAATATCTGAGCATGTTTATTGTCTAGGTGTGATTGATGTCCTACAATAATATTTTTATGGTAAAAATCAGCAGGTGAAATCATCTGATTTGATCGCCGCTGGTTGCCCATGTCCAATTACCAAATTCCTTGCCAGCCTTGTATTATCTTATATGTTTTAAGGCAGTCGGGTACTAATTTACTAAATTACAGTAAAGTTCGAAGTTTTAGTAATGATAACTTTTAGGCAGTTGACTGCTTAATGCAGGTTGAAGTTAATACAGAAAGCTCCCAAATGAGATTTCTGCATGACGTTCGCCCTGCATTAAGCTGTCACGTGTCTTATAGCCCGATACTGACGTAAATTCTCCACAAAAAGCTTTGTTGTGACCGCTCTTTAGAATCGTGTCGGAGAGACGAGTCACAACATTGGGTTTGGTTGAGAAATAAAGAAGCTAGATACTCTTGAAAATACTTTAATTTACGCATCCTATATGGACCAATATATCGATGTTCGGATTTCCTTCCTTTGTCATTTGTCAGGAAAAGTTCGACGGAACGTTGGTGATAAGAACATGCAAAGCTGGAATGACGAGCAGGTTGTGCTTTTTGACTGCCAGGAGCGTCTAAGCACATACAAATATGTAGCCGTGATAGACACAGACGAGTATCTAGTGACAGAGAAGAACATGAGTCAAAACGCTTGGTTACCGTTTCTAGTAAGTACAGTGAAACCTCTGAATTACATTCAGTAAAACATCTCTGTAACGGCCTCTAAAATACATAAGTAAAACCTCTCTATAACAACCAGTAAATTACATCAAGTAGTTTCTGTTAAAGGCAGGTGGCTGCCCTAAATATCAACTAGAGGTTTTTGTCACAAAAACGGGTGTCTCCCCTCTAATAAAAACAATATGTAAAGGGAAATTACTAAAATGTTATGGACCTGATGATTGATACTTCCCCTCATTATGCACTTTCCAAACAAAATGATAACAGCTAATAACTCCAAAAATATTGATACCAGAGTTATGGCCCTTGTGCATGACACTTACTTTCATCATGCCCTTTCCATAAATAAAATGTCATTCCAATAGCATCAGTCGAACAGGTAAAATTGATCGGCCAAAAATGTAACAAAGGGCAATAACTCCAAAAGTATTGAAGAAAGAGTTATGGCCCTTGTTCATGACACTCTCTCTCATCATGCTCTCTCTATGTATAAAGTTTCAATACGATGGCAAGAGCCATGTAGGAGTTATCGTCCAGACAAGAAAGTGTTAAACAAATGTACAAGGGGCAATAACTCTAAATTTATTGAAGCCCCAGTAAGGATCTTATGCATGACACTTTCTCGTATTATGATCTTTCCATGTATGAAGTTTCACTCCAATGGCATGTGCCATATAGGGGTTATCGTCCTGACAAAAAAAATTGATTTTTTTTACAAAGGGCAATAACTCCAATATTAGTGAAGCCAGAGTTATGGACCTTGTGCATGACACTTTCTCTCATCATGATCTTTCCATATATGAAGTTTCAATCCAATGGCATGAGCCATATAGGAGTTATAGTCTGGACAAAAAAGTGTGAATTTTTTTACAAGGGACAATAACTCCTATATTAGTGAAGCCAGAGTTATGGACCTTGTGCATGACACTTCCTCTCATTATGCTCTTTCCATATATGAAGTTTCAAACAAATGGCATGAGCCATAAAGGAGTTATAGTCCAGACAAAAAAGTGTGATTTTTTTACAAGGGGCAATAACTCCTATATTAGTGAAGCCAGAGTTATGGACCTTGTGCATGACACTTCCTCTCGTCATGATTTTTCCATATATGAAGTTTCAATCCAATGAAATGAGCCATATAGGAGTTATCGTCCGGACAAAAAAGTGTGAAATTTTTTACAAAGGGCAATAACTCCTATATTAGTGAAGCCAGAGTTATGGACCTTGGGCATGACACTTCCTCTCATTATGCTCTTTCCATATATGAAGTTTCAATCCAATGACATGAGTCATATAGGAGTTATCGTCCGGACAAAAAAGTGTGATTTTTTACAAGGGGCAATAACTCCTATATTCGTGAAGCCAGAGTTATGGACCTTGTGCATGACACTTCCTCTCATTATGCTCTATCCATATATGAAGTTTCAATCAACTGGCATCAGGCGTATTGAAGTTATCGTCCGGACAAAAAGTGTGACGGACAGACGGACAGACGGACAGACAGACAGACGGACAGACAGACAGACAGACAACTCTCACGAAAACAATATGTCTCCCCCATATAAATATGGGGGGAGACATAATTAATTAACACAATTTATTGGCCGTTATAGAGAGGTTTTACTGTAGTTAAAACGTAATTACCTTTCCAATCAATTTGGATCCAGTGAAAATGCCGGGTCACTCGGGGTCTCATCAGGAGACAAAAGTTTGACACCCGATTATGCCTGTGACGAAGAAATGTAAGAATGTCTGCCACAAAGTAATAGCTATTTTCTATTTGACGTTGTAGATATTTTCTATCTGAAGTAGAAGACATATTCCATCTGAAGTAGTAGACATTTTCTGTCTGAAGTAATAGACATTTCCCCTCTGAAGTAGTATAGCTTTTCTATCTGAAGTAGAATACACATTCCATCTGAAGTAGTAGACATTTTCTGTCTGAATCAATAGACATTTTACACCTGAAGTAATAGAGATTTTCTATCTGAAGTAGCAGATACGTTCCATCTGAAAAAGTAGATATTGTTCTATCTCAAACAATTAACATTTTCTATCTGGCGTAGTAGTTAATTCAACCCTTTACCTGACCATTGGTATTATTAATATATCATTATTTTTACATGGATATTCATGGTGTAAAAGGGTTGAATTACTGCTGAAACTTAGCAAGCTCATTATACAACATTTATGATATAGTTTATGGTAAAAGTACAAAAATGAGTCATACAGGAAACACCACATACAAAACAAACAGTCGCCCACACAAGGAAACAGCAAATGTACATAACTATAAACACATCAAGAGACGCACGAAGACAAAACAAACATACAAAAGGGGGAAGATGGAAGTACCGCTTTGGAACGGTCAGTGACAAAAGTCACTGGGGGAGGTTAAACCGGTTTATGGGCGCCCAACCTAACACTTATTTCACCCCCACCCTAAATAACAAACAGTATAAATAAACGTATCCCTTCTCCGACTAATCTACAACAACCACGGTGGCAAATACAGTGGTAAAGTGCATGTATAACGAAAACATTTAAGTGAACAAACTGTATCAACCTATCGCTAGTATACTCAATGATTGAGCTGCAAACAGAGTAACTGTGGATAAGTAATAAAGGGTACGACAAAAACGAAATAGTACAAATATCTGACGTCCTCCTTCCGTTTCTGGATTTAAGAGGTCGCCTTCATAGAGTACTAAACCTTTCTTGTCGGCGTACATGCAAAGAGGCCAGCGTGATTGCCAACTGTAAAAGGGTTAACAACCAAACATGCAGTATGTTGTAGTACTATAGGACAATATCCCTTTTAATTATTTTTTTTAACATATTTGATGAACAAGGTGAGCAAATGGGTATGTCCAATAATTTTACGAAGTTTGTAAATCACATCACCATAAAATTCAGGATGTGAAATACCGTGTCGCAGAAGTGCCTTGATATTACATTTGTACTTGCCAATAAGTGAGAGATTTCGATAGTAAAATTTAGAGAAAGTTTTTCTTAGTTTATAGTATCTTTATCCTTGCTTAAGCAGATTTTTAGTTAAAATGAGATTTCGACTGTTAAAATCGTCAATAGATGAACAAGCTCTAGCAAAACGAATAAGTTGAGATATATAAACCCCGTAAGATGGGGCACGGGGAACATCTCCGTCAAGATGAGGAAAATTTACAATATTAAAATCAAAATCATCCCTTTTGTCATATTTTTTAGAAGAAATAATTCCATTATCAAATTTAAGGTCTAGATCAAGAAAGGCTGCATAATTGTCTGACGGGTTAGCTATATTCAATTTGAGTTCTTTAGGATAAATTTTAGGAATCAGAGTATCAAAGAAAGGGTTATCTAAGATAAAAAATATCATCCAAATATCGTGAAGTTTCATTGAAGGCTTTTATAACATCTTCTTGTGATTGTGGATTCAAACTTAACTTAACATGAAATCTCTCTCATAGCAGTAAAAAACCAAATCTGCGACAAGTGGTGTACAATTCGTACCCATAAGAAAACCAATTACCTTACGGTATATAGCATTGTTACAACCCGTTTTGTAATAAAGTTGCAAAATGTAATAAACTTTTTTAGCATGATGAAAATATCATATCTATCAACGTGATATGTGAGAAAATGTTAATTGTTAAATGCAAGAGTATTATATCACAGTAATTTAGTGAAACAGCCATAGTTGATGTAAGTTTCGACCAAAAATATGTTATGAAAATTAATAAAATAAATCAGTCAAAACAACTTAGTGTTTTCTGATGATGATCATATTACAAAGTGCGTTACTAATGCAGAAATTGTAATAAATTTTCTGCACACCCCGTTTTGTAATAAAGTTGCAAAATGTAATAAACTTTTCAGCATGGTAAAACTTTTATATGTATCAACGTGATATGTAAGAATATGTTAATTGTGAAATTCAAGAGTATTATATCACAGTCTTGTAGTGAAACATCCATAGTTGAAGTCGTACAAATATGTTATCCAAAAGAATGGTTAGTGATTCGCAAACTTCTGAGCAAGTCCAATTTGTGTAATATTTTATATGCTCGTCAGTAAAGAAGGCTTTTTCAGCATTACATGCCAGAAATGATTTTTTCCCGGGCAAATACTTTCCGGATTAAGTTTGTAAGTTAATCTTTAATTATAATATGAGATAGAGTTGTGTATAAAGTAGAAAAATCGTACGTGCTTACAGTGGATGCAAGATACCTTTTGTTCCTAAGTTTGTTTAAGACTTCTGAAGAATTCTTAATAGACCAGAAGAGATTTATTCCAGAATTTTCATAAGTCTTATCACAGTAGAATTTTACATGTTCTTTTACCTTTAAACAAGAAGTCAAGAGTATAGACAATTTGGTAGTTGTACAGGAGCTAGAATTTGCAATGAAACGCGCTTTTATGTAGTTTTGGTAACCAATAAATTGTAGGAAGTACAAAAATGAGTCATGCAGGAAATACCACATACAGAACAAACACTCGCCCGAACAGCAACACAAGGAAACAGCAAATGTACATGGGTAGAAAAAACAACAAGAGACGCACAAAGACAAAACAAACATTCAATAGGAGGAAGATGGAAGTACCGCCTTGGAACGGTCAGTGACAAAAGTCACCGGGGGTTTAAACCGGTTTATGGGCGCCCAACCTCACCCTTATTCCATCCCCATCCTAAAAGACAAACAGTGTAAATAAACGTATCCCCTCTCCGACTAATCTACAACAACCGCGACAGCAAATACAGTGGTAAAGTGCATGTATAACAAAAAAACATTTAATTGAACATACTGTATCCACCTATCGCTAGTGTACTCAATGATTGAGCTGCAAACAGAGTAACTGTAGAAAAGTAATAAAGGGTACGACAAAAATGAAATAGTACAGATATCCGACGTTCTCCTTCCATTTCTGGATTTAAGAGGTCGCCTTCATAGAGTACTAAACCTTTCTTGTCGGCGTACATGCAAAGAGGCCAGCGTGATTGCCAACTGTAAAAGGGTTCACAACCAAACATGCAGTATGTTGTAATAATACAGGATCATATCCCTTTTTAATGAATTGTTTTATATATTTGATGAACAAAGTGAGAAAATGGGTATGTCCAATAATTCTACGAAGTTTGTAAATCACATCACCATAAAATTCAGGATGTGAAATACCGTGTCGCAAAAGTACCTTGAGATTACATTTGTACTTGCCAATAAGCGAGAGATTTCGATAGTAAAATTTAGAGAAAGTTTTTCTTAGTTTATGGTATCTATATCAGTTTATGTTGTATAATTTTAATACCGGTTCCAAGTTGTTCAAACTTTTTGACATGGTCTGAAACGATGGTCTTTTCGTCAGTAGTTACTGAAATGTATAACTTGGTATTAATAATTTCCTGCTTCAAGACATCGATATAACGTAATCGTCAAATAATAATTACATTATTCGATGCCTTATCAGCAGGAACAAAAACGTATTTTGAATGGAAATCCTGTATATCCTTTTTAAGATGTCTAAAAGAAATTTTAGGTTTAGGTGGGAAAAGGTGTTTGTTAGAGCTGTAAAAAGAAATGCGTTTGTCAGTTATATAAAAAATTAGCTTTTTTTTCATTTAGAAAGAGCATTAGACTCAACATGTTCTCTTCGACACCATTTAGTACTAAACTTTTGTATAGCCTCCGCAATCTGAACTCGAGAAGAGTTAAAATATATCAAGGATGGTATTCTATATTTGGGACCTTTATTCAAAAGAGATCGTAGACGTTTATCTTTAATTATCTCAAAATTACCAGTAAGCACATGACCAGCCGAAGAATAGCAAAATTTTGAGGTGGCGCAATCTCAATTATCAGGAATATTATCATTAATATTAAGGTCGGCTACAATTTTATTATAGTTAAAAATTGTATTTCTGATGGGTTTGTTATATTTGTAGCAGATGATAGGTGGTTCTGTATTTTTAAAGTATTTAGGAATAGTGTCAATTACATTTTTGTCTCTAAAAATACTTTGGAGGTCAATAAAAGCAATACCTTTATTAATAAAAGGAATTTTCAAGAAGAATCTTTGGTGTTCAGATTATTTGTCAATGTGCGGTCTGAGAATATGTAGAGTAAAGCTTTGTATCAAAATAGCCGTTCCTATGAGAGGATCTGATCTAAAAATGATTTTATCGGCTTGCTCGTCAATTTATTTTAATAAAGATATAGATAAGGAGGAAAGTATAGAAAGCATGGCATGTTTACCAGAAGTTAGACGTTAAGTATGTAAATCAAGATTAGCCATTTTCAAACGAGATTTTCGTTTAATATTACCATTTTTACGAAAGCCATGTAATCGAGATGTGCGTTTTCTTATAGAAAAAATCGAAAAATATCTATATTAGGATCTTTAGAAATATTTCCAGTCTGGTAAATATTATCATTCAAGCCTAAAGGAAAAGGTGTTTGCATTTTTTAAATCCAATTTAATTCAAATATAAATCTAGCTTTTGATCTAAAGCTACTTGTAGCATCCTTATCATATAATATAATATTATATATATTTGACAGGATACAATGTTGGAAAATCCCAATTTAGCTGGAGTAGGATTTCAGACCAATGTCCATATAACCGACTGGGGACCTACGACAAATAAAAGCAGCCTTTTCATTGGTCAATATTTGAACTGTACGGCAACGATACTAGACAGACCCAAGACGATATACATGCCGTCCCGAGTCTTGCCAGGATCTGTATTTACACATTCACTATCTGGACTTCCTGGATATTATCTGTAAATATATTAACCCTTACAACGCTGAATTATCAAATGGATTATTCCAAAATTGAAACAGGTCAAGCTTATGGTGACGAAAAGTGTAGCATAACAAACAGTACAGGCCCTGATGAGAGGGCTCCTCTAGGTGCCCTCTCATCTTGGTCTACACTGTTTGCCAAGCATATTAGTCACTTGTGTCCCGCACTATAATGGTTGGCTAGTGTCCCGCACTATACCTGTTGAAATGGTGTCCCGCATTGTAGTGGTTGACTTTTTCTTTGAATATCTGTGCAAAAAGTGATTATGTCTTTGAAATAAAATGGGGGAATATTTAAAAATGAAAATCGAACCAATTTTGCAGACGTCAATATGTGGCACCGAAAGAATCGATTCTTTAAAAAATGAAGATGGACGCCTTAATGTAAATAACTTTCCATTTGGTTAGTGAACATTCTCAAACCGTGGTGCATTGGTTTTCTAATTTACCTGTGCCATTGACTAACCTTGTTTTGCAAACATTATCTTTTATTAAGTTGTTTTCGTATCTTGTTTTAGAAACAATCTCTAAATAAAATAAACTTCAGATTTAATTGTCAGGCGAACGTAAACATTTTGACATTTGGGCATATTTATATTAACACTATAATGTACGAAATAAAATGAAATATGTACAAAGTAGGACAACATATTTGAAAAAAGCACAGGTTAAAACCGACTTTTACATCACATATGCAGCAAATCATAACCAAAATAATTGTAAGGAATATTGGACTAATAAATATTTTAAAATGAATTATGAAAACAAAGATTAAATATGTACATAACATTATAAAAAACGTGATTAAATTGGGAAATACCTTTTGGGTCCAAACAGTGCATTAATGTTCCTGGCTTTGGCAGAAACTGCAGAATAAGATCTATATCATACCATAAGCAAACAGGGGAGATATTGATCAAATTACTCCTGTGGGGGCGTCTGATCTAGGTCAACTCTGTTTTCAAAGATGTAAAAACGTCTCTATGGAGTAAAGGGTTTATGCATTATTGCATGCCCACAATACAGGTTTACATGTATATACTGTCATTGACTTTCCCTTGCAAGTAGTGTTTCACTGCATTGAAAGGCCAAGTGCAGAGCATTACTGTCACACTGCCACTTCTTTGTAGCATTTAGCCTTTCGCTTGCTATTCACGTCAATATACCTACCTGTAAATAGTGAAGACCCAGATGAGACAGCTCCTGCAGGAGCTGTCTCATCAGGGTCTGAACTATTTACAAATTGATTGTGCAACCAGTGCACTCCACAGCAGTGATTTCACAGCGATATATTTTTACACAGTGAAGATATATGTAATTATACAACAGGGCATGGGTAAAGAAGGAGAAATGTATTTTAAAATTCAGCAAGAGAAGGATTAGTACGCGTTTTTTAGACAATCAGCTGAATAATTTACACAGCAGAAAGTGACATTTTAACCATTTGTGGTCCCATTTACTGAAAACTAAAAGTAAACTTTACAATGTGTTACGCTACTAAGAGACTGTATTATTTCAAACTTGTTCAAGTCATATTCAAGCAGAATATTTACATTTTTGCAAAGATAAAATAAAATAAGTTCTATTTCAAAAGGGTGAGTTGGGCATATATGCAAACAAAAAACAATACTAGACAAGGCTAGATATTAACCCTTTACTCTATAAATACGGTACACCTTTCTACGCATTTGCAAACAGAGTAGACCCAGATAAGACGGCTTCTATAGGAGCCGTCTGATCAGTGTATGCCCTATTTGCTTATGAAATATAGAGATAAGATCTTATAGTTTCTGTCTTAGCCAACATTTTCTGTGTTCCATGTGTATAAAGGAAAATTAAACTTATGAATATTTAGTATGCCATCTTTTCGTATATGAATGTTAAAGGGGATGTCCCTACATTTGACGCGTTTCATAAACACTTAAAATATACAAAACTCATTTGTTTATATGCTGAAAAGTAGTATATCACAAGAAGTCCCATAAAATTACTGTTTATAATGACAACACATCCATGTGTTTGATATCGCCGATCCCGGTTTTACTCCCCGATGTTTCAGTTTTATTCGGGCTGAGTTTTAGTTTCGTAACTGTTCGCCTTATTCGCGATTCTCCGACCACTTCCGAGAAAGCTATTGCGTAAACAATGGACGGATCGGGTGATCATCGGCAAAACGCGGAAGAATTTAACGGAAAAGGCCGATAATATTGTGTTGTAGAACAAAAATTATCAGTTATTGATGGAATCCGTTTATTTGTATAACATGGGCATTTTTCGATATAAGTTCAAAATTGGGAACCTTCATAATAATGATAGTACATAACAAATACCAAATTTATGATATTATTGAAAATAGGCGATCATTGTAGGGACCTCCTCTTTAATGGAGTAGATGATATGGATACTCTGTTGTAGATGGGACTGAAGGAGAACGTGCTTGGTGTCTTCCTACGACTACGAGTATGGATATCTGAAGCGAATGACTCGAACTTTTGTTGGATTTTTTTTTGCAGGAAGTCTCTTTTTCGACCAGATGTTGCCATTCACCATTTCCGGAGCTGCAGGCCAGAATGGCGTCGTGGAAAAACTCGCCTTCACAAACTGGAGAACCGTCCGTTCCTTCGTAAATACAAGAGCGATGATCTACTTGAAGATTTTCATCGGTATCCTTCACAACCAATTGAAAGCATTGCCAAGCTCGTCGAATCCTATATCCAGAGACTTAAACTACGGTTTCATGTTACATGAGTACACAGGTTACCCTTTATTCCATGCCCTCCTAGACTAGTATAGACCCCATCTCTTTGAAAAAGTCTATCGAAAAAGAGCATTTACAAGGGTAAAGCAAACGTTTAGAAATCGGTAGTTTTAAAACCATTGTGATAAATAGAGCATTTGCTCCTGTGGAGTAAAAATGCTTCAGTAGAAGGGAATTGATTTATTAATAAAACTATAGAGCTCCTGGGCAATTCTTTTTATTATAGATCATGTTACATAACTCTCGTGCAGTATCAGTGTTTATTGTCACAGTGAAGATGGGAAAAGAAAAACAAAACGTGGACCACGATCTCTAATCCGTGCCACCTAGAGGTTATCACAACTGAATATTAATTCTTGAACAAAAACCTTACAACGCCGAATTTTCAAATGGACTATTCCCTAATTGAAACAGGTCAAGTTTATGGTGAATATTTAGTGATTTATTATTATTATTATTATACCACATTTATATAGCGCTCTTTTCACACTGGATATGTGCGTTCAAAAGGCTTCACATGGATGAAATCACTAACCAGAACGATCGGCATGGCTATCTATCCAGACAATGAAAGATGTACTATATGAAATCGCTAGCCGGAAGAAACTACATGAGTTTCCACCCTGTCAGTGATAGATATGCAAAAGATATACAATAGATATTAAATCACTATCCGCAAGGAATAGCATAAACTGTAATAACAAATTTGATACAGACAATTTGACTGAAAGCCATGCTTATCAATATCACAAATTAGAATAATCTGTATTAACAAAACTTGATACAGACAAGTTGACTGAAAGACATGCTCATCAATATCACAAACTAGAATAATCTATAGTAACAAACTTGATACAGACAAGTTCACTGAAAGCCATGCTCATCAATATCATAAATTAGAATAAATGGGCTGACTGAAAATCATTCCATTTATATGACTATTGGGTCAACT
Source organism: Azorinus chamasolen (assembly GCA_963576725.1). Classification (NCBI taxonomy): domain Eukaryota; kingdom Metazoa; phylum Mollusca; class Bivalvia; order Cardiida; family Solecurtidae; genus Azorinus; species Azorinus chamasolen. The sequence goes on along the minus strand of OY755248.1, from coordinate 16,936,597 downwards.
GTTAGCTTGATAGGTTGGCTGAAAGCCATTCCTATCCTGAACTCAGTTGCCTCTGTACATGACTACTGGGTCAACTGTTAGCTTAATAGGTTGGCTGAAAGCCATTCCTATCCTTAGCTAGTTGCCACTGTACATGATTATTGGGTAACCTGTTAGCTTAATAGGTTGACTGAAATCCATTCCTATTCTGAACAAAACTGTCTTAGTAACAATGTTGAAAAATGCGTTTTCAGACACCTTTTGAAATATGCCAGTGACCTTGCGTCTCTAATGCCTGAAGGTAGAGCATTCCAAAGTTTCGGAGCTGCATGCATGAAACTTCTCCCACCGTATTTTACCTTACGACTTTTTGGCAAAACTAACGACAATGTTCTATTTGCTGACCTTATCTCTCTGCGCGGCCTGTATACGTCAAGCATGTCGACAATGTACTTGGGAGATTCATTGTGCTTTATACGTAGGAGTCAGGAGTTGTCACCAAAACACCGATAGACAGCATGACACACATACACACACACAACCACACAACCAAACGCACACCCAAACACGAATTGAACACAGAAAAACCAAAAGACACACAAGAACCAGAGACAAACGTTCCAGACACGAACAAAATAACAAGCACAAAGACGCAAGGAAAACAAAAGGAAGGGTGACAAAGAGAGTACCGCCTTGGCACGGTCAGTAGCAAAAATACCACTGGGGGTTTAAACCCGTTTACGGACGTCCTTACCTCACATTTCTCTCAAAGTCATCCTAGCTTTACAAATAGTGTAAATAAAGGTATCCTCGCTGGACTAACCCACAACATAGACGACGGTGAACACGGGACAACATGTAAAACATAGCATAATAACTGTGACAATCCGTCAAATATGTACTCAATGACATAACAATGAGAAATAGCAAGAATGCTTTATGCATGGCAAACATAATGCAGCAATTTCCTTTTGGTAGCTTTATGGAGTACTTAAGTCCTGCATTAAGCTACCACCTGTATATAAGGTATAGTCTCTACTTGCAAGGTGTTGTTAAAACTAACAATTACATAAAAACTGTGTTTATATCCTGAAAAGAAGTACATTTGTACATCGCAAAAACAATAACACTCAAAACAAAACCGAAGGAGACCAAACGTTCATGTGTTTGGTATGTTATTAGGAAATTAATTAGTAATTATTCCGTTCGCGTTTTAGTTTCGTTAACTGTCCGACCAAGGCCGATAATATTGTAGAACACAAATTTTAAGTAACGATGAAACGGTTTTTGTAGCACGGGCACTTTTTTTCAATTGACATCTTCATTATAATGATAGAATATAACAAATACCAAATTTTATTATATTTTTGAAAAATGTGCGTTTGGAATGGGCTTCCTAGCGAGATTGAATGAGTAGAAAGTTTTGAATCCTTTAAAAGAAAGGTAAAAACGCATAATTTCAAACATTTTGACTCACCTTTTTTGACTCACTGTCCGCGTGTTTTATTTGTATAAGGTGTTTTATATAAATTCTGGAGTTTAGTATATTATAACAGTTTTTGAAACATCGTTTTATGGATATTAGTTTTTATGCTTTCTTAAATGTATATTTGTGTATTGTATATCCTCTCTCGATTTATATTTCTTACTGATTTTCTTTTTGTCAATGTACAACGCCATTGACTGCATTATTTGCAAAAATATGCGGTCAATCAAGTGATTAAGCTTCAAGTGCGTATCGCTAGCTACTTCCCTGTTAGCACCCACAGCGTAAAAGATCTACATGTGGACCCTTGTGACGCTGAAAATGATCCCTGTCTTGTGGTGATGTTGTTATACTTATTGAATAAAAGCCTACTGATTCTGTTCTGTTTACCTGATCTTGCAAATCAGAAAACAACCCGTTTTTCCTTCAGCTGTATTTATTACATCAAAATGGAATCATGAAATAAAATTTTCTAGATTTAACTGAACACCTAGGAATATATATATATACTGACACAGATGAATGAACAGATGCGTTTGAATTGAGCTATTAACAAAAATAAATACATTCGTGTCATATAATTATGGTCACGTTATAAACATGATCGGTTTGCACGAGTATAACAATACATAATAAATTGCATTGTATTGCCAAATGCAAAATGAAATGGCATGTAGCATCATCAACATTTTGCTACTGTGGTCTGTAAAAAGTGTTACTGTAGATGTATAGTATCTGCAGTAGAACCTGTATTAAGCTATCACCAAAAACAGGTCTAAATATGAATCTGTGAGGCAGGTGGTAGTTTAATACAAGTCAAAATTCATAAAGAAAGATCCTATATTAACTTTCTGTATTACTTTTGCCCTGCATTAAACAACCACTTGCTTTTTTAAGATTACTATGTTCAATAAATGAATGTTCGCTAAAACAGATTCTATTGTATACTTACTGTCATTCTGCTTTTGACTCCCAAATAATGTTTCCTTCTGAGACATAATAATCACGATTAATTCTAATGAACAAAACAGTTCTATGTAAATAAATAAAAATATTATTTCAAAAATATATAAATATCTGATGAACTCTAAGTACATATTATATTTAAAATTACAAAGACATAACCCTTCTAATTGACAATATAGAAATACATTTAACCCTTACGACGCTGAATTTACAAATGGACTATTTGAAAATTGAAACAGGTCAAGTTTATGGTGAATATCTAGGGATTTTTCTAAAGAAAGGTGTAACATGACAAACAGTGCAAACCCTGAGAAGATGGCTTCTATATGAGCCCACTCATTTGGGTGTACACTTTTTGCAAAGGACATTAGTGACTTGTGTCCCGCACTGTAAGGGTAAAGATGAAGAAAATTGATGGTCAGTTCACAATGCCAATTTCAAACTACAATGTACCAGGTAGAGCTGATTGTCATTCGCTTAAGAATACCCCTACTCCACTCTTAACTACTTGTAAAAAGAAACAAAAACAAAAACATCAATAGCTTTTGTTCAAAGTGCAATGGTTTACATCATTAGAGAACATAGTTCAATCTGTATGAAAGGGTATAATTTGTGAGGGGTTTAAGAATCGCAAACAGTGCAAACCCTGATTAGAGAGTTTCTCTGGGAGCCCACTAATCTAGGCCCATACTGTTAGTAAATGTAAATTCACTTGCTTCCCACATTCAAAAGGCTAAAGTCAATCCAATTCCAGCATATCCAACCATTCTAAAAGGGAAGACACAAATCGGTCAATGTAATGGTCAAAAACAATCTGATCAAGGCCTGCACTGTGTAGTAATAGTGGAAAAGAGACATTAATCCTATGAGTGAAATGCAGAATAGACCCTGGTAAGACAACGCATTTCGAACCAGGCATGGTAACCTGATGTTTACTGTTTGCATGATATGAGTACCTTACTTCTAGTGGCACTGCTGAACTGACATCAGTTTGTAATGCTTGAATAAACTGCAGTTAACCATTTGAAGGCATGAAAAAAATTAAAAGGAATTGGGAACAAGAGCCCCGTGTGTCGGAGCATTATACGCCTGAAGTATGTGCAACATGCAAAATATTAATTTGAGTTGAAGGTCCTTGTGACCTTGACCTTTTACCGACCTCAGAATCAAAAGGGGTCATGTACTAGCCATGACCAACCTTCCTACTAAGTATGAAGACATCACACCAAATAGTTTTCAAGTTATTGAGCGGACAAGATGTTTTAGTTGAAGGTCACTTGACCTTTGACCAACTGAACTCAAAATTAATAGGGACCATCTACTAGTCATGACCAACCATCCTACTAAATATATAAAGACAGAACACCCATTAGTTGTTGAGTTATGACCTATGAACTATTGAGCGGACAAAGAAGTGGCTAACAGACAGACGGACAGACGGACAGACAGAAGGACAGACAAACAGACGGACGAGCCCCATACCATAAAACAACCGAAAGTGTAGACTCAAATCAGAGGGCTGCTAGAGGATCCATTTGCCATTGAAAATCCTCCTTTCATATTGAATGGACTGATGTCCCATTCCACTCAAAATATTCTGCATTCAAAGGGTCAATATACATGCATAAACCGCCAAGACTAACATCACAAACACTTATAATACTTAGCGATTTTCCCCTGGGGTTGATAATGGGTCCGGTACCCCTTGAATTGTGAAAAGTTAGCGTCGTTTTGGCAAAAGTTGTGAAAAAAGTATCGGTGTTTTTACGGTGTAAGCACAAAGTAAAAGGCCGATTGTGAAATAATTCAACAGCTTTGTGAATTTGTCCGACGGATCCTGCTTGTAAATTGTGAAGGTCCGTTTCAAATTGTTACTGTCCGTTTTACGGTCCTAGTTATATAGGGAAAATTCGCTGATACTATGGGTAACATATATCATGAAAGTTGAAGAACCTAGCCAATCTGAACACTTAAACAAGTACATGTATAATTATCAATATTATCAAAGACAGATGACAGCTTAATGCAGGGTGAAGTCATGCAAAAAGCTACTCTGGGAGTTTTCTGCATGACTTTCGTCCTACTGACACCTTTTGCGCCTCATTTTTTGAAACTATTGTGATAAATAGAGCATTTGCTCCTATTTATCACAATGATATGAAAAACTACAAAAATCTAAAATTCTCCTTTTCTATTGTTAATTCTCTTTTTTGGTAGATTAATTCACAGAGGTTGGGTCTAAAATAATTAAGGAGGGAATGGGTTAAACAGACACCTGTCTAACAGGTTTTTCTTAACTTAAAGTTTGGATTAACAAAGTTTTAGTGTACCAGATAACTATCAAAATTCTTCAGTTGCTGTCAAATGTCATTTTTTCATGGATTACTGTAAAAAAAATTGTAAAAACATTTTATACTATTATACCAAAATATCTGAAATTTTACAGAAATCTAATAAATCAGAGAATCTTTAAACAAGAAAAAAATGTGCTTCTCAATTAATCCTTTTATGTGCCTTTACAAACTCAGCAGACCCAGATCAAACAACTCCTATAGGAGCCATCTGATCAGAATCTCTCTTTCCTTATGATATTATACGGATATGATTCTGCACTTTCTGCCATGGCCAAACACCATGTATCCATGTGTTATTGTAACAATTAATTTAATTCATGATGTTATTATTTTACATGTATATTCATGGAGCTAAAGGGTTAATGAAACCAAATTATCATTAATATTTAGTTAATCCAAGTTATTCTAATAGCAGGTGAAACATACCAGTTCATAATACTTTGTACATTGCACCGACCCTATAAATACAAATACAAGAAGACATGGGTCCATGCTTATAAATCTTTTAGTTGAGTCTGAGTTCGTTCTCAAGTTTTTGATTGGTCAGATTTGAGCCAAAATGAATGTGTACTCATAAATGGTAGGGTCTTCCATGAATATTTATTAGGTGACGGGTTTAACAATTTTAGTTCAGGTTTACCTACATACTGACAAAAATAAATTCATTCTGCTATGTGATTTCAGAGGTGAAAGTTTTGACAGCTTGACTATATAGCCTGATGAAGACTTAAGTTATAGGTCGAAAACGTTCGGTTATATAATTAAAAGGTTATAATTAGAACCCCTGGGATTGTTATTTCTACTTTATTTACCTTTTTTCTATACATATATAGCTAAATGCATATATGGAAAAGCATCCAATCCCTGTTGGCCAGGTCATTTACAGGATGTAAATAGCTAGGTCTAGGGTGACAGAATTGTTGTCATAGATAAACAACAATGCAAAGTTTGTATACAAAAATGAAATATGGCCTGCAGTGTCCAATATAATGCTTTGTGAAGGGGTTTATAGCATTGTTACCAATGTCAGCAGAATTCTGCAGTGATAGCATACATTTGAGCTAATTCAGTAGAAGACATTTCTGCAGATATTCATTGCAACTGACTCAACATTTTCTGATGAGATATTCTCTTATTCCATTCCCTCAAAGATTATTTTTAGATTTAACCGCTTTGAATAAATCAACAGAAAAGGATAATTTACTTGAAGAAAGGAAACGTTTTAGAATTGTGTAGTTTTGAATTTATTTTGATAAAAAGAGCATTTGCTCCTATACTATTTATCACAATGGTTTCAAACAGTGATTTTTACAGAGGCACCAAAAGGCATCAATATGAGGGAATGGCTGAAACATCTGTTGTATTATGGATGACGGACACAGCACTATCCAAATAGCTCATCTTGACACTTTGTGTATAATAAGCTAAAATAACTATTATTGAGCATGAAAACTTATGATTTCCACTAGATAGATGCTACAAGAAAAATGTATCCCTAATTAAATGTAAAGTCTGGCAGTGAATATCAATGTTTAAATAGTTATATTGCACTAATTTTGTTTATCAGCTAAGCAGAAACAATTGTTTAGTTCATTCATGCAAGCTTACAGTGGTAAATATGTCCAGAGTGGTACAGTGGTATTCACCCCCTAGCATCGGCTTAAGCGATATTCAATTTTCAGAACAAGAAGTACTGAAATTCATGATCTCGAAGGATGAGAAGGTATAACAACATTGAGAATGAAGTACGAGGCGACGTTTTACGGCCGCCGCACAAGTTTTATAAGAAATACTGACTTATACAAGGTCCCATGGCACATATGGTGATGTCTTCAGAATTGCCACTACATGGTATGGTGTAGCTGTGGCACGGGGGTGACACTGTCGGGAGCGATACCGAATCCCCTCACCGCAAGATACAGAACATGTTGACAACTCCAGACACCTAAAAAGACACACATGTAATCATCATGAAAAGCTTAACCCTTTTACTTCATGAATACCTGTGTAAGAAATAACGACATCATGAATATTAATTATAAATGCACATGGACACAGGAACTTTTCGCCATAGCAGAAACTGTAGAATCATATATCATATACTAAGCAAACAGAACAGACCATGATTAGACGGCTCCTATAGGAGCTGTCTGATCTGGGTCTACTCTGTTTGCAAAGTACAAAATGAGTCATGCAGAAAACACCACATACAGAAAAAACAGTCGCCCGAACAGCAACACAAGGAAACAGCCAATGTACATAATGGTACATGTTTACAAGATTTTTCACCATGGCAACCACTTTAGAATCAGATTTATTACATTCCAGAAGCAAACAGAACAGACCCTGACCAGACCGGTCTATTTTTTCCTGCAAATGCGTGAAAAGGCCTTTCTATGAGAGAAAATTTAAGTCGGGAAATTTAATGACTTCTTCTCAGCTGCTCTGACCTCTGAATAGTCATCGAGTACATGTCTACGATGTCAAGTTTAGTCTTTTTCAAACAAAACAGTTGTATATACTTAATATCTACTAGTATTTGTATCTTCTTCCGATTTATTTTTAATAAAATTTCGGTATAGAAGTGTTTCGTATAGTTTTCCCGTACTTTTAAAGTATGACGTCATTTCAATGATGACATCGCTTGTTTACCTCTAACGTTTATTTTAAAGTCATTTTATTTTGACATCGTTATTCATGTTGTGAAGTTGTCTGGAAGGGGAATGTTATTTACATTTTGACTTTGGTGAAAGTGGGATAAGGACGTGGTTGGGTACCCGTAAACCGGTTTTAAGTCCCCCAGTAGCTGATTTTGGTTACTGACCGTTCCAAGGCGGTACTCCTGCTTTCAGCCTATGGTCAACTTTGTTGTTTAATATGCTTAATGTTAAATGTTTCTCGTCTTGATATGCGTCATGTTATGTTTTGTCTTTTGGCTATACTGTTTCTTGTTTGATGGTGTTTGTTGCGGTGTCATGTCGTGTGTGGCTCTCCCTGTCTGACTATTTTTCATATTTAGCTTTATTCATGAAGAGATATGTATATTAAACGAAAGTGTCTCGATGTATTGTTTAATTATCTGTACACCCATTCAGAACCCATTATTAAGGATGGGTGGTTGTTTTAAAGATACTTTACTGTACAGTAGAACCGCTGTAATGCGACCACTTAATAGATAAACACGGATGTATTTATAAGCAGGTGGTTGCTTAATGCATTAAGCTACCACCTGGATCTAGCACCCAGAATTATGTCTCTTTTAGGTGGTCGCATTAGCGGGCTTTACCGTATTTGGAATGTTGGTTGAAAAATTATCATAGGTTTCCATTTTCAATAAATAAAGCGAACTAGTAAAATATGGGCGAATACTGTTTTTGGACTGTTTGTATGACTGTTTTAACTTTAACTTTGGTTACAACGTTTATATAGAGAGACCTCTTGGAATAGCTGGCATTGTTTATTCATGTTTTGAAGCTGCAACTTTTGAATAGAATCATGTTAAGGTTAAGTTTAAGTTTTAACTTCCAGGTCAAACGTCGAATTGTTAGAACTGTAATTTGTTGATAATCTGTTAGAACACGGGTATTGCTGTTGTACTGTTACAGACAGAGAATTCATATTTGGCAGGAATACTCGCGTCACGCAGTAGCGACTTGTGAGTGATGCCATGTGAAGGTCATTACATTTATAGTATTGAAGAAAGAGACGCCCTGTTTGGCATGTATATTTATCCCATGAAGCCGCAACTTTTTAGTAATGCCATATCAAGGTCACGGTCAAACTTCAATATTAAATGTCAACGTTATAGATTAAAGCGCCTGTCGCGGGCATAGTGTTTCACAAACAAATCTGACAACTCTATCAACGTTAAGAATGTTTTGTCCTCAAAGCGTGTCGTCAACTACAAATCTTCAAAAACAGAACAGAGTTACAGTCACATCCCTCTAAAGCGGACGCTTAGTTTAGTATAAATATTGGTCTTGAAGACAGGTGACAGCTTCATGCAGAGTGACAGTCATACAGAAAGCTCATCTAAGAGCTTTCTGAATTACTTTCACCTTCACCCTACATTAAGCAGCCAGCTGCCTAGGAGCATCTAAATTCTTCTCTACTAGATTTCCGGTTAACAGTTTCGACCCTGATAAGACGAAAGGTATTCGGCGTCTCGCCCAACAGGTTTGCAAATGCAATTTCAAACAGGACATAGGTGGCGGTGGTCTAGTGGTAACGCGCTTGACTATCAGTCCGTAGGTCCGGGGTTCAAATCCCGGTCTCTCCCGGAAATTTCAGAGACGCTTTTCCGTGTCCCCCACCCGCACATCCTCTCCACCCAGGGGTTAAAATGGGTACCTGTGAGGGTCGATCGCCGGTACTGCGGCTGCATGATTGCGCCATATGTTAGCAGTGCTCAATATTGTAGGCCAATGGCTCGATGACCAGGGGAGTAAATGTACAGTCGGCTGAGCGGTCATTCGGACTGAAAGTAGACTATAACTATGTTCTGTACTTTACTTTACAAAATACTTTTTAGATGAACCTTTTAGAAATGTGAAATAAATGATGGCATATTGAAATCGTAACACGTGTTAAAACGGTTAATCTATTGTACTTACAAACGCGTCATCAGCTTTTACAAATAGACCTATCTCCTTTTTGTATATATGAAATATATATATCATTATTATAGTACATGTATGACAAGTACCTCATTATATATTTATACCCCCACAAATAGAGTTCGAGGGGGGTATACTGGAATAAGCCTGTCGGTCGGGCGTCGGCCGGTCGGACGGTCGGTCGGTCGGTCGGTTGGTCGGTCGGTCGGGCGGTCTGTCTGCAAAATATTGTATGGCGAACTCCTCCTTCAGTTTCAACCCGATTCACTTGACACTTGGCATAATTGTTAATCAGGAGTAGTAGATGTGCAAGACACAAATTTCAGGTTTGTGTGACCTTGACCTTGACCTTTGGCCTTGAATTCGGTCTTGAAATTGGCAGGCAAAAGCTTGTACTTTGAACTCCTCCTTCACATTCAACCTGATTCACTTGATACTTGGCATAAATGTTACTCTGGAGTAGTAAATGTGTAAGACACAAATTTCAGGTCTCCTTGACCTTGACCTTGACCTTTGGCCTTGAAATTGGTCTTTAAATTGGCAGGCAAAATCTTGTACTTTGAACTCCACCTTCACTTTCAACCTGATTCACTTGATACTTGGCATAAATGTTACTCAGGAGTAGTATATGTGCACGACAAAAATTTCAGGTCTCTGTGACCTTGACCTTGACCGTTGGCCTCGAAATTTGTCTTAAAATTGGAAGGCAAATTCTTGTACTTTGAACTCCTCCTTCAATTTTAACCTGATTCATTTGATACTTGGCATATATATGTAACTCAGGAGTAGTAGATGTGCAAGACACACATTTCAGGTTTCTGTGACCTTGACCTTTGGCCTTGAAATTGGTCTTGAAATAGGCAGGCAAAAGCTTGTACTTTGAACTCCTCCTTCACATTCAACCTGATTCACTTGATACTTGGCATAAATGTTACTCAGGAGTAGTAAATGTGTAAGACACAAATTTCAGGTCTCTGTGACCTTGACCTTGACCTTTGGCCTTGAAATTGGTCTTGAAATTGGCAGGCAAAATCTTGTACTTTGAACTCCTCCTTCACTTTCAACCTGATTCACTTGATACTTGGCATAAATGTTACTCAGGAGTAGTATATGTGCAATACACAAATTTCAAATCTCTGTGACCTTGACCTTTGGCCTCGAAATTGGTCTTAAAATTGGCAGGCAAAATCTTGTACTTTGAACTCCTCCTTCACTTTCAACCTGATTTACTTGATACTTGGCATGAATGTTACTCAGGAGTAGTAATTGTGCAAGACACAAATTTCAGGTCTCTGTGACCTTGACCTTTGGCCTTGAAATTGGCAGACAAAATCCTGTACTTTGAACTCCTCCTTCAATTTTAACCTGATTCACTTGATACTTGGCATAAATATTATTCAGGAGTAGTTTATGGACAAGACACAGTTTCAGGTCTCTGTGACCTTGACCTTTGTCCTTGAAATTGGTTTTGAAATTGGCAGGCAAAATCCTGTACTGTGAACTCCTCCTTCACTTTCAACCTGATTCACTTGATAGTTGTTTTGGCTTGTAATATCGGGAGTTGGTGGCGCAAACTCCTCCTTCAGTTTTAAAGTTACTGAATTTATATTTGGGATACGTAATAGTCACGAATAGCAGATGCGCAAGACACAATTTTCATGTGTTTACGGTTAGCCATTGTAGAATTATTCCCCCCCCCCCTGAACTTTGGATATTTTTTGTCATAAATGCATGAAACATGGGGAGTTGGTGTCACAAACTCCTCCTTCATTTTGAAACTTATTAAATTGATACTTGCCATACATACTAAAAACGAATAGTACATGTGCAAGATACAATTTTCCTGCGTTTAGTGTTAGCCATTACAAAATTTTCTCTATTTGAACTTTGGGTATTTTTGTTATTCGGTCCTGTTACATGTTCAAAACTTGGATTTGTAATCAAGGCTGCCGTGTGGGGGTATTCATCACCTTCAGTGATAGTTCTAGTTTCTATTCGTTAACTCTTTACTGCATAAATATGCCTTTCTACACCTTTGCAAACAAAGTAGACCGGGATGAGACTCCTGTAGTAGCCATCTGATCAAGGTAAACTCGGTTTTCTTATGGTGTAATATAAATATGATTCTACACTTTCTGCCATGGCAAAAATCCCTGCGTCTAAGTACTATTCTAGCAATTAATCTAATTAATATTCATATCATTATTTCTTACATGAATATTCATTGAGTAAAGGCTTCAGTTGGTAATAGATACATACTTCTTGTTAAGCATGTACCTACTACCTACACTGTGTGATAGATACACATTTCCCGTTAAACGTGTACCTACTACCTACACTGTGTGATAGATACACATTTCCCGTTAAGCGTGTACCTACTACCTACACTGTGCAATAGATACACACTTCTCGTTAAGCATGTACCTACTACCTAGATAATGGTGCGTACACCAATACTTAAATCGTCATTTCTCCGCCAAACTCTATGCCGTGATCACTCATTAGAATCGTTTCCTCGAGACAATTCTATAGAGTAAACACAACATAGTGTTTTTAACACTTCGCTTGCTATTCACGTCAATATACCTATCTGTAAATAGTGAAGACCCAGATGAGACAGCTCCTGCAGGAGCTGTCTCATCAGGGTCTGCACTATTTACAAGTTGATTGTGCAACCAGTGCACTCAACAGCAGTGATTGCACAGCGAAATACTTGTACACAGTGAGGATATATGTAATTATACAACAGGGCATGGTAAAGGAGGTGAAATGTATATTAATTCAGAAGGGTTAATACTTGTATCAAAGGAATTTAGTGCATCTTATCTGAACCTCTTTTTAATACACAGACATCTCGCACGCAGACAAAGGTAAGAATTGCATGAAGATATATGTAATTTCACAACAAGGCATGTTACCCATCTTCAAAGTAGGAGAAATGTTTAAGATTCAGCAAGAGAAGGGTTAATACTTGTATCAAAGGAATTTAGTTACAAGTTAAGTCAGCGAGTCAGATAACCAAGACAATTTCTTACGCATCTACGCAATTTAGTGCATATTACCTGGACCTCTGTATTAATACACATACATGTACATCACGCCCGCACACAAAGGTAAGAATTGCATTTGGATGCTAATTGTTATCAAAAAAGGTTTTCGAACAATAGATTTAGACTTGTTATCAAACTTGATATACAGATAGCAAAGGTTAGTTTTGCATTTTGGAGGAGGGTCTATGTCTAGGGTCAAGGTAAATGTCTCTGTAATTAAAACCTGAAAAATAATTTATGAATGTCATTTGTGACCACCAATGATGTAAAGATTGCTTGCGTGTGGCCAAATGTTTCCGGTGAGAGTTGTTGTTGGGATATATGTAGAATCAAGTTATGAAAACGATTTCTGGTCACTGTCAAGCTCGGAGGGAATGCAGGTTCCGTGGTATTGCCGAGTCTAACGTGTTCGGTGTAAGCAGCGATACTGGCCCTGACCATTTATGTGCGAACACTTTTGCAAGCAGTGAAAACCACGAACAAATGGTCTCTGAGGAAATCGTTTGATCAGAATCTGCACAGTTTGCCATAAAACACATTTTCTTAAATGATACATTTTTTCACATTTGCGAATAGAGTAGATCCTATAGGAGCCGTCTATTTAGGATGTGCTATGTTTGTTTATGAAATTATAAAAGGCTCGATATTCTATAATTCTTACCAATACCAAAACAATTCTTTCTACAAAGGCCATTGTAGAAATTCAGCCAATACATATTCATGATGAAATGATAGTTTAAATGCATATTGAACAGGGAAATGGTTAAGGAGAACTATGGACCTAAAGCTTAGGTCGATATTTGAACTCGAAGGACAAGCAACACCTGTTACCTTATAATCAACAACAATACAATCAAAAGACGGGGTGTGTGGTATATCACCGTGCACCAATGCAATAACTCAACCCTTTACCAGATAGATACGCCTTTTTAACGCCTTTGCAGACCGAGCAGAGCCAGAACAGATGATGCTCAAGTAGCTGTCTGATCAAGATCTTTATCGTTCGTCCATGATTCTGGCTAAAATATTCAGCTAATAAATATTCATGATGTCATTATTTCTTACATTAATATTCATCAAGTAAAGGGTTAAATACGTGCTGAGCAAATGCTGAAATAGCAAATGGTTTAGACCAAGATCTTGAATTTTCTTAAATTTGGGATATGGTTAATCACTGTCTCTGGCAGTGATGTTTATGATGAGACAAACATAAACCCACCATGTGTTATGCAAATACCAGTATTGGAAAACCGGTCTTAAACGGCCACCAAAAACATATCTATTTATGGGTCTGATCGGCAGGTGGTAGCTTAATACAGCTCAAAGGTAATACAGGAAGATCCTATAGGAGAACACATTATGCGGTCACATTAGCGAAATATAGAAGCTTTCTGTATTACTTTTCCCTGCACTAAGCAACCACCTGCTTTTAAGACTCCTATATCCAATAAATGAATGAGACAGGTTCTACTGTGTAGGGACCTGTATGTTGCATACACCATAAGGTGCACACAATTCACATGTTTAGACATGTTTGCGTTGTTATTTCCTGTTTGACAGCATACAAATAGTATACGTAGTGTTAATTGTTTTGACGTTGTCAGTATGCATTCTTATTGACTCACATCAGTCTCTAGAGGTGTGGTATATTAAGTCTGAAGAGTTACCAGCATGTCGACAGCAAAACTTGAAGAAATAGAATTTTGATCTTCAGTGTTTTACATGGAATAAGACGAACTTTGAAACTATGCCAGGGAAACTGATTTGTGAACACTTAGTCAGTTGTGTAAGATGGTCATTTGAAAACAAGTAACTTGAATCAGGGCTGTAAAGAACAAGAGAACGTAATATGTTTGGTATTTCTCCGACAAAACATACCTTCCTGCAACTCATTAGCTTAAACATGATAGGAAATGGCGGGTCTGTGATTACCTATACAAACAGTTTGATTAACATTTACCTCCTTGTCTCATCAGGATGCAAACTGTTTGTTTCTGTGACTGTTTTTGTAACAAAAATGAAAATAAAAACTGTAGCAGACGACAAAGTTTGCAGATGACAAACAATCAGCGAAATATTCTTCGTGTTTCTTGTAAAACACAGGAGACCCAGCTCAAGCTGTCTGAGCAGGATCTGCTCTTTTTGCGTACATTCTTACGCGTTTACACATTAGCTTTTCTGCAGGAACTCGTTGACTATATGAGCTTCAGGAAAATAATTCATAAAGCAAATACCGAGTCCTCTAAACTTTATCTATAGTAAACTCCTCTAGACCGGAATTATGGTAGAGAAGAATTTAGATACTTTAGGCAGGCCGCTGCTTAATGCAGGGTGAAAGTGATGCAGAAAGATCATAGAGGAGCTTTCTGCATGACCTTAACCCTACATTAAGCTGTCACCTGTCTCTAAGACCGATATTTATTCTACATAATACGTCCGGTTTAGAGCACAGGGGGCCATTTCGTGGGTCTGCATGGTCTAAAAAATAAAAAGAAATGATTGGGTCGATTTAGTGTTATATACTATAACACTAAATTGACGCAATCAATTTTTTTTTTTACTTTTTAGACCTTGTAGACCCACGAAATGGTCCCCTGTGGTTTAGAGGGGTTTTACAATACACTGTTTGCATATGTCATGTAACCCTTACGTCATTAATAATCATGTAAGATATAATAACTGTATGAATATTAATTAGCCGAACATTTATAATGGCAATATTCATGAAAAAGGAAATATTTTACCATAGCCAGATCCAAATCTATATCCAAATCCAGATTACAGACTACAGATCCAAATCTATATTTATTTCATAAGCGAACCGACCAGACCCTGAGTAGACGGTTCCTATAGGATCCTGCTGATCTTGGTCTGCTCTACATTCAAATGTGTAAACAGAACAACAGATAAACGTGCGTACTCAAGTACTAATTTCGTCATTTCTCCACCCAACTCGGTGTTGAAACCACTCTTCAGAATCGTTTCGAGGTGACGACTCTGAAGACTGGTCACAACATAGGATTTGGTGGAGAACAATTACGCATCTTATCTGAACCTTTGTATAAACAGGCGTCTCCATCAAGTAAATGGTTAGGGCTGGTAAAAAGAGAAAACAAGAAATGTCTTTAAACAGATAAACGGCAATTAAGGAAACAAGAAATGTATCGACAATTTCTGTTCATTCCAACAGAAAGTAGTAAGGGTCTATAATTTAATATCGTTTATATTTTGGCGATCTGTGATTGGCTGTAATTTAACTAATTTTGTTTTCATTCCTCCATGGATTGTTTTAGGCCACGCCTTGCCGGGATTACTATATATTCGTCTGCAGTTATGTGAATCGGTATTAAAGGTTGAAATTAAACAAATGATTTGTGATTTTATTTTAGTGTCTTTGTTACATTCAGTGGTGATATAAAATTATAAGTAATATATAGAATATTTTTGTTTTCATGGAGGTAAAAAAATAACAGACAAAAAAACTTTATTCAGGCTTATTAATGTATGGGAAGGATAACAATATGAAACTGCAGGGTTTATTGCGTTGGAGCCTGAAGGCCCCACACTATATATGGAACGCTGGCATTGGGATGTCACTGGTAGGAGGGTTGTTTATCAAGAATTGCGAGAGAAGTTTTATTTGTCTTTATGATTATAAAAGAACATCATGTATGGAATAATACAATTTCATATACATGTAGTAGGAAACAGGTCGACATACTTTTTTCAGTGTACAGATAGACCAACTTATTTTGAAACAAAACATGACCTACTCTAATGTAAACAAAACGAAGCGACTACAGCGCTTCTTTATGTTTAAAAGCCTTAGCAAGTCGCAATGTTTTCAACAATGTTGTATTGGTGCAATGGATATGTATCTGGACTTGCATGTTGCGGGTCTTGAGGTTGATTCTGACCAGTGACAAATATTTTTTATTTTAAATTAAATGCTGTCCGTTCAAAACAACAACACATATTAATGATAACATATAACAATTAATAACAAAATATTAACGTATCATTTAAAAAGAATAAAAAGAAGAGTACAAATAGCAAATCAGTTTATTTTAAAAAAAAGGAGAAGAGAAACTGCATAGGTTGAGATTCGAACCCCCGATCCCCTGATCGCAAGACCAAGTACATTTCCATAAGACCAAAACCCAGTACGTCATGTTTGGCGACTTTTTTTTAATTATGTTGCCTGGTCCTGTACTTTTGTGCTGTTATGTAAACAACAAAATAACAACAAGTATCAATATATTACTTGACCATATTAAACTGAGACTCATCAATTTCCGCTCGCGTTTCCGACTATACTCGGATGAATTCGTTTACCATACATACCATACTTATGCGTTGAGAGCAATCAACGGCCTAAAGTGGCACAGTGGAAAGATCTTCGCCTGTCATACTAGCGGTTGCAGGTTCGAATCTAACTGAGGTCATTGGATTTTTTTTATTTTCTATTTTTTATTTTCATTATTACCATATATCAGATATTGTATTATATACATATACGTATTTTCAAGTACATGTACATAAATATATATATATATTATTTCAAGTCATCACATAATTGCACAAAAAGCATCAATCTCGTTCGCTTACGGTCACTTTCCAAATTGAAGTTATATTGACGATAAAAAGCAATTGTGGGAAAGTGGTACGATCGTGTTTCATGAAAAAAAGGTTAAAAAAAGGAAAAAGTGATGTTTTCACTTTTTGAAGAAAAATTCTGCCCGGGGTGAAGATCGAACTTGCTACCTTGCCCCACGCATTATCATACAACGCCTTTATCTACTTAGCTGTCACACGGAATGAACAAAATTACCTACAGTCAATGGTCAATAATGTTCGAACGTTGTTTATCTTCCGGAAATCTACGAATATGTACGGAATATGCATGGAGTCTCAGTTTAATCTGGTCAAGTAATAGCGTGGTTTATTATCCTGTGTTATTGACCTGTCAAATGTGAATATTCCTACGTCACTGAAAGGATATATTTAGCTTGGGTAAAGCTGTGTTTCAAACGTTTTCACGAGATTCACAATAAATGCACAAGTACCCGAATGAGACAAGTAGGAAAGCTTTTATTAGCGGAAACAATCGATATCAACCGAAGCTATATATGGCGTGTTCAGCAAGCGAATGATTATTTAAAGTGTGACAGGCTAATAAAACAGGACAATACCTGTACAGTAGTACAGTAAAACCTCTCTTAATCGGACATTAAATTTAATATAAATATTGGTCTTGGAGACAGATGACAGCTTAATACAGGGTGGAAGTCATGCAGAAAGCTCATAGAGGAGCTTTCTGCATTACTTTCACCCTGCATTAAGCCGTCACCTGCCTAAAATATTATCAAAAGTCTTCCTTACTAGAATTCCGGTTAAGACAGGTTCTACTGTACAACGATCAGATGGCGCTGTACAAAACAGTACGTATGTAAACACAGAAATTTACGATAAATTAAACTGCGACATGTTGTATAGGTTAATCCAGACAGTTGCCTTGTGCGCCTCAATGGCGTAGTGGATAAGCATGCGGGTTAGTGGTACTTACGTTTTAGGTCGAGAGTTCGAATCTTATCAGGGGTAAGATCGTGACGGCTGATTCTGTAATCCAGAAAACGATAACACATTTTTACGGAAGTGATCGAGTGTCTGAACTTTAGACCTACAATAAGCTGTAAACTTGAGAAAATGTTAAGATTAGAAATCGGATATATGTGTGCATATGCGATTATAAATATCAGCTTATAAATAATCATGATGTCTTTATTTCTTAAATGAATATTTAACACGATGGGGAATAAGGTGTCCAGTGTGAGACTGGAAGGGTTATTGTATAACTAGCGGCCCATCTGACTGAAATTACTGGTGTTCAGGGATCCTCTGTGGGGAAACGGAACAATTGTATTGTATTACTAAAGCCATAGGAGTAATACACACTTGTTGTTGACAATATACTATATAAAACACGTTTGAGTTTTATTCACTATTCAGTAATCCGCCCTTTGATGCTCTGCATCAACAGTTTTCTTGTAATTTTATTGAAATGCAACAGGCATCGAAGCAGATTGCAAACTAGAACAGACGAAAGTTACATTAGCTTCATGAGAAATATTAAGAAAACAATAAAAATAAAAAAAGAAAGAAGTGAAAAGAAAAGGAAATTAGTGTCTCCTGTACTCTGGAGAGAACCCAGTTCGCCGGAACACCTCGATGGTTACCACTACGCCAAGGGCTCCTTTCATGTGAACATTGTAACGTTCAACTTTTGTTCAACGATAATGTCCAAGTCGTCCAAGACACCTTGACCTATGTACTATTTTGTACCCTTAATAATTACTTCATGTAATTCCTGTTGTACCATCTTATATATTCCAGACATTTCTTGACTAGTATCCTTAATTGCCTGTCACAGCTAAATTGTGTGTCTCGTCTTGGTACAAAGGGTGTACATATGTCACGACAATTTTGCCATAGTGTTAACTGTGCACATACTTTATGTTTCAGAGCCTCGACCGCGGCGGTATTTTGAGAGTAGGTCGTGCCCGGACGGTCTACTTGTTATGTACTTTTGTTCTTCTTGTATTGTGTGTATTAGCAGTACAGATATACACGGACTTTCTTCACCGCTACAGCTACAACAGAAAGGTAGGAGTCACCGTTTTAATGCTAAAAATATCAAGAAAGGACGGTACAATAAAATCCCTCTAACGCAACTGACAGGAGCTTTCTGCATTACGTTTGCCCTACATTAAGCAACCACCGGTTTTAAAGACACATACGTTTATTTCTTAAGTGGTCGCTTTAGATTACGTATTTTATGTATACACATCCTCGCTATAAAGAATTAAGGAAAATATTTACAAATACAGCTTTGTTTATTGTAGTGGCTAGAAGAATTTCTTTAAACAAATATTGTTCTGAATAATTTAGCATTATTTTTCATCATACTTTGCAACGACTAAAATGTCCATTTCAATTTACTTTGTCACTGAATTTGAGTCGAGTATTCCCCTTGTAAACATGTTCATATCAAAATGCAAATGGCGGACGAATGACGTCGAGTGGAACGTTCGATTTTTTCTGAGGGCAATAATAGCTCTTAAAGATTGACGTCATACATAAAATTACGTCATTTAGTATGCAATTCACCCCTGTTGAAAAATGATATGCTCCACTACCCGTAATGCGGCGGCCATTTGCAAAGAAACAGCTGATCGAATTAGCATGTAGACAATGCATTTTCGGCATTTTATTCCTTGTTACTGAAAGTCATTAATAGATATTTAGCATTTGAGTTCGGGAAAAACGATGCAATCAAATGATGTAGAGTTAAAGTCAGCATGACTCGAAATAAAAGTAAAGCTCGATTCAATTTCAGTGACAAAGTATATTACTCAGGGAGCCAATAGTGCCTACCATGCACCCACTCCTTTACTTTTTCCATGGGTACCAAAATGTTCAAAAACGTCTCTGAATCAGAATCGCGAATGTACTCAAGTTTAAATTCTTTTAGGCTATGTGTATTTTAACCGTTTTCATGGCAACCCCACAGTTTTCGTAATGATGATCCATACTTTCAAATTTGCCCATATCACAGCCAGTTTTTGTCCTAAACCTATAAAACTGGTACCAAATGAAAGATAAGACATTGTGCTTTTATTTCCACAATTAAATTACCTTATTTGCATACTCATGAATATTAATGAGAACATTAAAAATAGTAGAAAAAGTACAAAAATAATGTAAACCTTTAATTACTATTTTTATCATGTTAAACTGCATTTGAAGTTGTTTTCTGATATATGGAGGATAAAAAGTGAATAGTTTACATTATTAACTTTATTTCTCCATTGCTTTTACTCTTTTTAATGTTATAATTGATATTCATGAGTATGCAAATAATGTAAATTTAAACAACAAGCTGAAAATAAAAGCACAATGTCTTATCTCCAATTTGGTACCAGTTTTATAGGTTTAGGACATACAAGCTGTGATATGGACGATTTTGTATTACGAAAACTGGGGGTTTGCCATGGAAACGGTGAAAATGATACTTACAATTAATGCTTTAGTCCTCAAATTGGATATTTTGTTTTCTGGGGGCTATCTGATATTTGTAGGATAAAAAAAATAAAGGTTTACGTTATTTTTGTACTTTTTCTACTATTTTAATGTTCTCATTAATAGTCATGCTTTTATTTCCAGCTTGTTGTTTTAAATTATCTTATTTGCATACTCATGAATATTATTTAGAACATTGAAAATAGTAAAAACAATAGAGAAACAACGTTAATAATATAAACTATTCACTTTTTATCCTCCATATATCAAGTTCAAATGCAGTTTAACATGATGAAAATATTAATTAAAGGTTTACGTTATTTTTGTACTTTTTCTACTATTTTTAATGTTATCATTAATATTCATGAGTATGCAAATAAGGTATTGGAAATAAAAGCACAATGTCTTATCTTTCATTTGGTACCAGTTTCATACACTGGCTGTGATATGGGCGAATTTGAAGGTATGGGTAATCATTACGAAAACTGGGGGTTGCCATGGAAACGGTTAAAATACACATAGCCTAAAAGAATCTAAACTTGAGTACATTTGCGATTCTGATTCAGGAGACTTTTCTGAACAATAACCTACTTATATTTCAAGTTAACTCTGGCCATGAACATTTGTTTTGTTTTAAGTATACGACTGTATAAGATCAGAAAACCCATATACACATAACCATAATATGGCGAAACACAAATACATGTATATACATGTACTAACACACAGAGCTAGATTCTATTTGTAGTCCATAAATTTGTCTCACCTAAATGACTGAAATAATTTTACCGCTTCCAAATTTCCTCTGTATTCATAAATGCCCATAGTGTCACACAGTTTGAATCCAAATGGGAGTCTGAGATACTCGGCGTTTCATCTCGACACGTGTTGATAGTATAGACAATGCAAAATCTGCCACCAGTATACACATACAATGTAGTTAACCCCCACCCCATGAATATTTATGCGTGAATTTGTCACTTCATGAATATTATTGTAAAACTGTTCAAGAGAGATTTTGCTTTGTCAAAACTGTACGATTAGATCTATGTAATTTCATAAGCAAACAGAACAGGCCGTGATCAGACGGTTCCTGTTTGAGTGGTTACGGTATATAGAGAGGTTTAACTGTAATTGGGGTTTTCTCTTTATAGAACATCAACTGGGGAAACCAAACGGAACAATCAGATAATATTGAAGTAAATTGGACTCAGACTACCAGGAAAGTTCAGGTCGTCCATGTGAATACCTTGACTGATTTCTTACACAAGAAGCCAATATCAATCCAAGGAAAGCGTTCATTGGCCAGCACAGATCAAAGACACATAGTTGTAAAGATGTCCAATGTCAACATATATTTATATACAGCCATCGGTGTGTATTACTCTAAACGTGTTTATGCATCAGGGAAAGTTTATAACCAGTATCAAGGAGGAAGCAGATCGAATTCTAGTTCCTATAACACGATAGTTCTGAATGGCTGGGAGGATATGTTAATTAAGGACACAAATTTCACGTGCTGCATACAGCTTTCAAATGGTACACTTATGTCTTCAACATCAAACAATAAACGGAATTGGTACTTCCTTGGGATGGCCAAATACCAAGCAAAACAATACGTATGTTCATTCAGTTTTCAGCACTCGTTGATTCAATTAGTCTCTATCGTTCCTCTGCACGACAAGTGTATTTTCAATGCATCGTCCTATGTTAAACCAGTTTTTCCACCAAATGCAAAGAGCAAGGGAATTGCAGTTTGTACAAAGCTCGCTTATGGATCTCTGGACCCCGGGCGTGTTCTGGAGTGGATGGAGGTGCATCGATACTTGGGGGTGAAGAAAGTGTTGGTGTACCCCTTTAACTTGAACCCTAAAATAACTGAAGTATTGCAGTATTATGAGAAACTAGGATTTGTACAACTTATAGATTTTGACTTTCCAGAAAAAGGTACGGTGCTTTATTTAGTGCTTTATTTACGATGTAGTTTAGTATTAGTATTTAGTAAACACTGGTCTGTAAATACGACTGAATATTATGTATTTAAAGTCAGATAGTAGCTTAATGCAGGACGGAAGTGATGTAAAACACCTTTAGGAACTTTAAGCATTACTCCCCTCCTACATTAAGCAGAAACCTGTCCATAGATACCCCATGTGTTTGTTCATTATGTGGTCGCAATAGGCATGTTCTACTGTATTTTAACAGTTAACTCGTACATACGGTATTCTCCTATATCTTCAGGGCAATGTATATTACATATTAGGCAAAGCAACAGATAAATGCGCGTACTCAGATACTAAATTCGTCATTTCTCCACCAAACCCTATAGTGTGACCACTGACTCTTTAGAATCGTTTTGACGATTCTAGAGAGTTCCAAACTATTCTAAAGAGTGGTCACAGCATAGGGTTTGGTGGTTATATAAAGGGGTTGTCCTTGAAAATGTTTTAATGTACGCATCTTCTCTTGGTCTCTGATTAGGTGATTCAAAAGTAAACATTCAGCTAGTGACGTAAGCTATTAGTGAACTTTATGTAGACATATTAGTAATCACGAATTGCAACAGTCTGTGTGAGAGCAACATTTTGAAGTGAATGAAAATCACTACATTCTATGTTAAGATAAATTACATATTTAACCTTAAGACAATGATTTGACCTTATCGTGATGAAGACAATGGTTAAACCTTATAGTGATAAAGGCAATATTTAAAACTTATGGTGATGTAGATGTATACAGTTGTTAAACCATATCGTGATGTAGACAATGGTTAAACCTTATCGTGACGTAGATAAGGTTTAAACCTTATCGTGATGTAAACAGTGGTTAAACCTTATCGTGGTGAAGGCAATTATTAAACCTTATAGTGATGTAAATAAATGGTTAAACCTTATAGTGATATGGACAATGGTTAAACCTTATAGTGATGAAGGCAATGATTAAACCTTATAGTGATGTAGACATTGGTTAAACCTTATAGTGATGAAGGCAACGCTTAAACCTTATAATGATGTAGACAATGGTCAAATCTTATAGTGATGAAGGCTATGTTTTAACCTTATAGTGATGTAGACAGTGGTTAAACCTTATAGTGATGAAGGCAATGATAACACCCTATAGTGGTGTAGACAATGGTTAAACCTTATAGTGATGTAGACAATCATTAAACCTTATAAAGATGTAGACAATGGTTAAACCTTATAGTGGTGAAGGCAATGATTAAACCTTATAGTGATGTAGACAGTGGTTAAACCTTATAATGATGAAGGCAACGATTAAACCTTATAATGATGTAGACAATGGTTAAACCTTATAGTGATGAAGGCTATGTTACTATGAAGTTCATACAGAAAGCTCCCAAAGGAGATTTCTGCATGACGTTCGCCCTGCATTAAGCTGTCATGTGTCTTTAAGCCCGATACTGACGTAATTTCTACACCAAAACCTTTGTTGTGACCACTCTTAAGAACCGTGTCGAAGAGACGAGTCACAACATTGGGTTTGGTGGAGAAATAAAGAAGCTAGATACTCTTAAAAATGTTTTAATTTACGTATCCTATATGGATAAATATATCGATGTTCGGATTTCCTACCTTTGTCATTTGTCAGAAAAAGTTCGGCGGAACGTTGGTGGTAGGAACATTCGAAGCTGGAATGACGAGCAGGTTGCGCTGTTTGACTGCCAGGAGCGTCTAAGCACATACAAATATGTAGCCGTGATAGACACAGACGAGTATCTAATGACAGAGAAGAACATGAGTCAAAACGCTTGGTTAACATTTCTAGTAAGTACATTAAAACCTCTCTATAACGGCCACTAAATTACATACAGTAAAACCTCTCTATAACGGCCACTAAATAACATACAGTAAAACCTCTCTATAACTACCACTAAATTACATACAGTAAAACCTCTCTATAACGGTCACTAATTCACATAGTAAAAACCTCTCTATAACGACCACTAAATTACATAAAATAAAACCTCTCTAGAACGGCCACTAAATTACATACAGTAAAACCTCTCTATAACAACCACTAAATTACGTCAAGTTGTTTCTGTTAAAGGCAGGTGGCTGCTTAAAGCAAGGTGAAAGTAAAACAGAACGCTCCTATTGGGGCGCTAAATACCTAATATGAACACAATTTAGTGGCCGTTATAGAGAGGTTTTACTGTAGTTAAACCGTAAGCTTGCAACGGACAAATCCCTAATTACCTTTGCAATCAATTTGGAACCAATGAAGAGGCCGGGTCACTCCGGGTCTCATCAGGAGACAAACATTTGACACCCGATTATTTCTTTGACGAAGAAATGTTTTCAATTTGAAGTAGTAGAGAATGTATCTGATGTAGCAGATACGTTCCATCTGAAGTAGTAGATATTGTAGAGTAGGTATTGATCTGAAGCAATTAACATTTTCTATCTTTCGTAGTAGTTAATTCAACTCTTTACCTGATTTTGCAAACGGAGTAAACCTACACCAAAATGCTGCTGCAGGAGCCGTCTGATCAGTATTTGGCCTGTTTGCTAATGAAATACCTGATTGTATCTATAGTTTCTGCCATGGTGGAAAAACATTGTTCATAATGCCATTATAAATCAAAGTACTGACAGTACTGAAGGTTTCGGACATAATATATATCATATTAATTATTTGCTGTGAATTTTGAAAATCAAGTAATTATCAAACAATTAAATGACTAACTGGATAATAAGGATAATTGTTATAAAATCGTTAGATGTAATTAATTGACTGACTAGAACTCACTTAATGCAGGTGGTGGTGGTCTAGTGGTAACGCGCTTGACTATCAGTCCGGGGTTCAAATCCCGGTCCCACCCGGAAATTTCAGAGATGCTTTTCCGTGTCTCCCACCCGCACGCCTTCTCCACTCAGGGGTTAAAATAGGTACCTGTGAGGGTCACTCGCCGGTACTGTGGCTGCATGATTGCGCCATATGTTAGCAGTGCTCAATATTGTAGGCCAATGACTCAATGACCAGGGGAGTAAATGTACAGTCGGCTGAGCGGTCATTCGGACTGAAAGTAGACTATAACTAAGTACTTTTTAATCCCGATTGTAATTACTAATTAAAGAAAACAGTGTACACACAGATCAACTGCCGCATCGAAAATGCAGCGTCTAATCTGGGTCAGATTTATCCACTACAGTTTATCCACTACTGCTGCAAATAGTGCAAACCCTGATCAACCGGTGTTTTCTGAAGTTCATAGAATAGTTTGTCCATGCCTATACTTCGTCTTTTTGTGTGATTGCATTGTATTTTCTTACTTTTTCCTGAGGAGACTGTGAGTGTGAGTCTGTTCAGGGTCATTTTGTGAGTCTGTGCTGCAAACAATACAAACCCCGATCAGTTACCACAACTGGTTAATGTCTTCACTATTTGCAGCATCATACATGTAACAAGTATATCAATAAATGATAAAATAGATTATAGTCATACATGTAAATTACAGTTAGTGCTGTAAACACTACAGACCCTGATCAGTAACCGGCGTCATAGAAATAAATGATATGAATTAGAAATAAATTACACACATTACTATAAGATACTATAAGACACTTTAAGATAATACAAGCCTAACACGTAAATCAATAAATTATGAAATGTATATAAATTAAAAGATAAGAAAGTATTTTGTCTCGTTTTGCTTGCCTTTCTCTTTTTTCTTTTTAATATTTTTTTTAATAATATAAAGGATACAAAAACCCTTGTTTCCTTTTAATAGTAATTGTTAATACTACTATCTAAACTACATAAACAATCGCCACATTAGTAATAAAAGGTCGTATCTGACAATTTTTCAGAAAATGACTTTTTTCATTTTTCAAATCTAATTTATCTGTAAGAACTTCTGTAAAAATATCTAACTTATATTCAAAATACTTTTTGAGATATTGATAAAAAATCAAAGGTCTTATCTGCAAATATGAAAAATACTTCGTGATAAAAGGTCGCATCTGCCAAATACGACCATTTCTTTGTAACTATTTTATTCAAAATCCTTACAGTTCAGAATGAAAAGGTCTTATATGACGGATAAGACCTCATAAATGGTTTTGCATTATGTAATATACGCAACCTTGTCATCAATCTTGTAATTAAAGAACTCTGTGTGTATAGATGCCTGTTTTTGTTGGATTATTGCTGAGGTAATTATTTATGAAGGCTCTGTTTCGATAACACTAGATTGGTGTTTCTGCAATGTTTTTATCGGTTATTTAGCAAAACAAAGTGGTTCATAATTGGCCATGAATAAAAGTATTAAGATATTGAAATTGCCATTTCTTTCGTTTCAAATTTAAGAGAAAGGAGCTAAGAAAGTCAAATGGTGACTATTATGACCACTACTTGCCCTTTGTGACACTTTGAAGTTGAAACAACGGAACAAATAGAAGTGTTTTTGAAGAAGTGACCAAATTATGACAAAGTGGACACTTGAAGGCAATTATTACTGATGCTTGCCGTTAGCAGTGGCATACAAATTCAACTGTGTTTTGAGAATTTATTCCAGTTTGATTTCCACCCTAGTAATCAGTGTTAAACCGTCTGGTTGGGAAGAGGACAGTTCCTATGAATTTGTTGAGCTGGTATACATTGCAATTCGACAGGGTGAGCATTAGGATGCAGCTACAAATTTATGCCTGAAATCCGCAGACGACAAATGCATCATGCTCCGACTTTAACCAAACAACGCCTAATAAACGATCCATTTAGGAGAGCCCGAAAAAGAAACTCTCAAGCCGACAACGGAAACGAAATGAAATTCTGTGGAAAGCATCCGCGCATAAACGACAGAGATGCCAAGACAAGTCCTATTTATCAAAGACTGGTAAATCAGTCAAGGACAGAAGACATAGTGTACAATAACAAGACTGCGAGCGCTGTAGATTCAGATGTGGCACTAGAGTTTGTGAGTCAAATAGGCAGAAGATATTTTACATGTATTATGCACTTCCAACCTATGAACGACTTCATAAAAAACCTAGCAAATACGGAAAAATAGTCAAACAGGGAGAGCCGCACACGAAATGACACCGCACCAAACACCATCAAACAAGAAACGGTAAAGTCACAAGACAAAACATAACAGGACGCATATCAAAACGAAAAGCATTAAACATTAAGCATATTAAACAACACAATTGACCGTAGGCTGAAAGCAGGAGTACCGCCTTGGAACGGTCAGCAACCAAAATAAGCTACTGGGGGACTTAAACCTGGTTTATGGGTACCCAGGTCGAAAGGGAAGAGAAAACTGGATAGACACGCTGGACACGTTAGATAGAAAACAACAAGGTGTATTTGAAGGTAGAGGATGAGCGGTCCCGTCGATAAAAATAAGTTGCGACAGAGTAGACCTAGTGTGCGGGAATATCAACAGAATGGAACTGCATTACACGAGGAAAGGGACACAAAACCAATACCCGTCTCCCGACTTGGATATTAAAAAATATGTATAGCCTATATACAGACTGATGTTAATCAAAAGGCCATACACCAGTTAAGCAACTGATGTACAGACAAATATTCTGCGAGAATTCAGCTTATCTTTTTTCAAGCCCAAAACGACTAATGTTCCTTGAGTGCCAAGTATGAGAAGCATAGGCAAGCCGGGACTGTCACTGATACGATAAAGGCAGACGTTGGCAATACATTTGACGAGAGTCAGTTCGTCACTGTTGACACATTGCAGAAAGTGTCAACACGCAGCCAATGTCATCCATAGGTTTGGCCCACTAAAGACTTGGACATAGACATGTATTACCTATCTCGCCTTCCAATATCGAAGGCAGATTTGGTAAACATTTGTAATAAGGAAATCATACCGCATGATTTTTAGCGTGTACTTCACGGTGAAATGGTTATAAGGAAATATGGAAGGTGGAACATTGCAGTCGTTTTAGAAATGGAAAAGTAGTAAAGTCAAGCAGGCAAAGCCACATGCAAGACGTAACCACCACCAAAACACCGATAGACAGCATGACACACACACACACCCAAACGCACACACACACACGAAATGCACACAGGAAACACCAAAAGAGACACAAGAACCAGATACAAACGTTCCACAACATGAACAAACCACAAGCACAAAGACGCAAGGCAAACAAAAGGAGGGATGACAAAGAGAGTACCGCCTTGGCACGGTCAGCAGCAAAAAACAGATCTTCAAATTCCATTAGCAAACAGAACATACCCTGATCGGACGGCTCCTGTAGGAGCCGTCTGACCTGGGTCTATTCTGTTGCAAGCGCGTGAAAACATGTTTATATGAGGGAAAGGGTTAAGCAAAACCGAGTGATGGTTGTTGCTTTCAAATCATGTTTCGAGTTACATGTACCTGTATTAAGGCACATGTTTGCTGGCAAAAATAAGAGATTAATTAATTGTTATATCATTTTTAACGGTGTTTTGTGTGACTATACCCTTTTTTGTCTCAATCAGGTATTATAGAATGCATAATCAGGTTCAATCAAAAATTCAGTTTCTTTGAACAGGTAGGTTTTTGAATTATTATTGTTGATATGGTATTGATAGTTCAAAAGTTCGTGTTGCACTTTCAATTACTGTTCATGAACAGACTCAATAAAACCGAGTCTGCAATTTTCTCTGTTTGTTTTGCAATTTTTTGCTCTCGGAGGATCACCTCCCTTCAGAATATATAATCCTCACAACAACAGGTGTCAAGTGCTTGTATGGCGGCCGTAAAACCTCGCCCCGTACTTCATTCTCAGTGTTGTTATACCTTCTGATTCTTCGAGATCGTGAATTTCAGTACTTCTTGTTCTGAAAATTGAATACCGCTTAAGCCGGTGCTAGGGGGCATGAGCAGTGTTGCACTTTCAATTACTGTTCATGAACAGACTCAATATAACCGAGTCTGCAGTTTTCTTTATTTTCGTGTTGCAATTTTTGCTCTCGGGGGATCACCTCCCTTCAGAAATTCATAATATATCTATAAACAATGATACAATTTCTTCTAGAATTTATGACAAAAGGGATGACTTTAATTTTAAAATAGTTAACTATCCTCATTTGGATGGGGATGTTCCCCGAGCTACATGTTACGGTGTATACATTTCTCAGCTTATTCGTTTTGCTAGAGCTTGTTCCTCTGTTGATGATTTTAACAATCGTAACCTTATTATCACTGAAAAACTACTAAAACAGGGCTACAAATATGACAAAATTTCGTAAACATTTTCAAAATTTTACCACCGTAATGTTCTTCTCATCAGCAAGTACAATTGTAATTTACGTACTTTTCTAAAGTTAGGTATTTCACATCATGAGTTTTACGGTGAGGTCATTTACAAACTTCGAAAAATTATTGGACACATATATTTTGTTTGTCAGACGTATAAAACAATTCATTAAAAAGGGATATGACCCCTCTATATTGCAGCACACTACATGCTTGGTGGTCGACCCCTTTACAGTTGGTCATTATGCTTTCCTCTTTGCTTGTGCGACGACGGAAAAGGCTTAATACTCTATGAAGATTCCCTCTTAAACCCGTTTACGGAGGGAGGAAATTAGATATTTGTATTTTGCCAGTTCTGTCGTACCCCAAATGACTTATCCACAGCTGCTCTGACCTGAATAGTCCTCGAGTACATGTCTACGATGTCAAGTTTATTCTTTTTCAAACAAAACAGTTGTGCATGCTTAATATCCACTAGTAATTGTATCTTCTTGCGATTTATCTTTTTTTAAATGTCGGTGTAGAAGTGTTCCATATAGTTTTCCCGTACTTTTAAATTATGACGTCATTTAAATGATGACGTCGCTTGTTTACCTCTAACGTTTATTTTCAAATCATTTTCATTTTGGCAGACATCGTTATGCATGTTGTGGAGTTGTCTGGAGGGGAAATTTTATTTACATTTTGACTTTGGTGAAAGTGGGATAAGGACGAGGACCCGTAAACCAGGTTTAAGTCCCCCAGTAGCTTATTTTGGTTGCTGGCCGTTCCAAGGCGGCACTCCTGCTTTCAGCATACGGTCAATTTTGTTGTTTAATATGCTTAATGTTTAATGTGTTTCGTCTTGATATGCGTCCTGTTATGTTTTGTCTTGTGGCTTTACCGTTTATTGTAAGATGGTGTTTGGTGCGGTGTCATTTCGTGTGTGGCTCTCCCTGTTTGACTATTTTTCCATATTCCTGAAATCATCCCTCATCATCATGTCATCTCATCATTCATTGGCGCTATATGACCTATTCTGTGTCGCAGTGCCGTAAAACCAAACTTACTCACTCAAAAATTGCTAAAATGCACATTAATGTATTTACATTAGTATAACAAATACATATTCCGTTTTGAATACAGTATTTATTTCGAATTAAGACTATATTATGTATTGTTTGGCTGTATAAATGGGCATAATTGTTTTGTTTTAAAAACAAATTGGTGGTCACTTTATATAAATGTGTTAGGCTAAAAGTAAATTTCAGGATCGGTTGTTCATCTGAATCCATTATTTAAATACAAATGCCACACTGAGATTTAGAATAACGCAGGAACAGGGTCATAGTTCAATATTTTTCATAAGTCTTGTTTATCTCTGATATATCAGTGAAAACTTAAATGTATCCGGTTAAGTTTTGCTTAGAAACAACTTTTATATGCTATTTATTTAAATTCATTTGACATTAAATTGTAATGGAAAAAGGTCGTATTTGCCAAATACGTCCTTTTTAGGGTTTCGGCTTTTGCCGAAATCCTTATGAAATGGATTGCGACTCAAACTATGGCGGAAAACCCTATTGCACGAGCTCTACCTAGCGGGAATCCCCATAAGAGAATACGCGCATGTGCAGTGCATGGCTTACAATACGGTTCCGGAATCTTACCAAATATTTATAAAGAGATATGGAAGTTGGATCCATTAGCAAACAGAACAGACCCTGATCATATGGGAGCGAGCTGTCTTTTTTGGGTCGAATCTGTTTGCAGAGGCATGAAAACAAGTTTATATGAGGGAAATTAAGGGTTAAATAGACTTCTTCTGTTCTTCACATCAAAAGCTACAGTATAAAGGTTAGAGCACTGGTGGTCAGTAGTGCAGGGTAACTGTTACATCATGCTGAAATCTCTCGAGGTCATACGCTTAACTCTTTGCACGCTAGCGGCGAAACTGTGGTTACCTTTGCAAACAGTTTGGATCCAGATGAGAGACCACATATTTCTGCGTCTCATCAGGATCCAAACTGTTTGTCATATTTTTGCATCAAATGAAAGAAAGTTTATTGAAGAATTGAAGCAGACGGCAATTGTTGCAAACGAAAAATCACTCAGCATTGTAAGGATTATGCAAGCTGTAGATATCTGTAATATCGTCTGCTTCAGGTTTGTCATCATTTGAATTTAGGCATTTTGACATAAGGCAAAACTGTCACAAGTTGTAAACAGTTTAGACTTAGGTCAAACAGTTACTTGGTATTAGATCTAAATCCAAACAGGGTGAAGGTTGTGACGGTGAACAAGTGTTCTATGTTAAAAGCTTTATCTCAAAGGGTTATATAAATAAATGGACTTTAACAAAGCCTTAACCAAAAATTCTAGGTTAAAAAGGGGCATAATTCAGTCAAAATGCTTGTCAGAGTTATTTACTCTTGCCTACAGGTGTAGGTTGTGACGGTGAACAAGTGTTCCAAGTTGCAAAGCTTTATCACAAAGTTTTATGTAAATAAGTGGACTTGTTCCACATAAATTGAGGTTAATATTTTTGCTTAACGCAAATGCTAAACGCAAATTCTAAGTCCAATTAAGCGACCTTGACCTTGGATAAATGAGCCGGAACTTGGCAGGCTACTGTAGCATGTCTAGATAAACATTTTTGCTAAACGCAAATTCTAAGTCCAATTGTGTGACCTTGACCTTGGATAAACAAACCGGGACTTGGCAGGCTACTGTAGCATGTCTAGATAAACATTGTGAATAAATTTGAGAAGGATCCACCAAGCGGAACTTGAGTTAGAGATGTTACAGACGGACAGACAACCAGACGGACAGATAGTGCCATTCCATAATACGTCCCGTTTTTTCAAACGGGCGTATAACAATCATTAACAGCAAAAGGGCAGAAAGGCAAACAAAATGAGACAAAGCACTTTCTTATCTTTTAATTTATATACATTTCATCATTTATTGATTTACGTGTCAGGCGTATAGTATCTTATAGTGTCGTATAGTATCTTATAGTAATGTATGTAATTTATTTCTTATTCATATCACGTTTACTACAACACTAACTGTTATTTGCATGTATGACTATAATTTATTTTTAATTATATCATTTATTGATAAACTTATTACATGTATGATGCTGCAAATAGCGAAGACCCTGGCCAGTTGTGGTAACTGATCGGGGTATGTATTGTTTGCAGCACAGACTCACAAACTGGCCCTGAACAGACTCACACTCGCAATCTCCTCAGGAAAAAGCAAGAAAATACAATGCAATCACACGCAAAGACAAAGTATAGGCATGGATAAACTATTCTATGAACTTCAGGGTCTTTTCTGTTTGCAAAAGCATAGATAGGCTTATTTTTGCTCAAACCAATTGTACCCGATATGGAACCCTGAAATCGTCTTCACTATATAATATAAAGTGAAACAATATTATGTGTCTAACAACCCATATACCATTAGGAGGTTTTACTTCAAAATTTCGCCCATGATAATCTGTCAACCTTGATGTGAAGATTTTCTTAAAGAATGTAATTTATGCTCTGATCATTTTACCAGAGTTATGGGACTCTGAAATTTTCTTCACTGTATAACACATAGCCAAAAGTGCTTGATATAGAGGCACTATTGTTAGCGGGAGGGGTGCATCAGTGACTTGGAAACAATTTGCAAGTTAATTTTATTTTCCCTGTTGTATCCTGCCATGCTAAGTTGAAATATATTTGTTACTTTATAATTTGTCATATTGTTAATATCACCCACAGTATATTTGGCAATTATTTGTAGGGTATTTAGAATCACAAGGAAATATATGTTTAAAATTGGTGGAAGTGTATATATGGATAAGTGAATGATGCATGCTAATTACTGTTATGGTCCACCAGATAGTGGCAGAAGTATGACCCTTACTTTCAAATAATGGAGTGATGGCTCTATACTACATTAAACATCAATGTTGGCTCTATTGGCACAAAGTGGCAAGTTGAGCTATTGGAATCGTCCTGTGTGTGACATGTTCATAAAACAATTCTTTAAATGTCTTCCAAACTACTGACAATGATTTTCTGAAAAATCCACAGCAAACAATCAATATAATATATATTATGCCCGAAACCTTCAGTACTGTCAGTACTTTGATTCAAACTACAAATCGATGAAATCTTTGAAATGTGTTTGTGGCTAAAGGCCGTATTTGACAAATAAGACCTTTTCATTTTCAATATCATGAAAAGAGATATGTGGTAAAAGGTCGTATCTGCAAATTTTATTATAATTAATTAATGTCCGTTTTTAGTGTTGAAAGTATTATCAATATCGAGTTTTCAACATTACACACTAATAGTTAAAATGTCATCCTTTCATCCTTGATTTTTCATAAGCAACCAAACCTTTAAACTCAATTTTCTCGAAAGTTTGAAAACTGCACATACGACCTTTTAACACTAAAGTGGCGCAATAGAGGTTCACAAGGTGGGAACACACTGTTTGGATTCAGATCTAATAAATTCTGAAAGGGGATGATCCCCGAGAGCAAAAATTGCGACACAAAAAGAGAAAATTGCAGACTCGGTTTTATTGAGTCTGTTCATGAACAGTAATTGAAAGTGCAACACTGCTCACGCCCCCTAGCACCGGCTTAAGCGGTATTCAATTTTCAGAACAAGAAGTACTGAAATTCATGATCTCGAAGGATCAGAAGGTATAACAACACTGAGAATGAAGTACGGGGCGACGTTTTACGGCCGCCACACAAGCACTTAACACCTGCTGTTGTGAAGATTATAAATTCTGAAAGGGGGTGATCCCCGAGAGCAAAAATTGCAACACAAAAAGAGAAAATTGCAGACTCGGTTTTATTGAGTCTGTTCATGAACAGTAATTGAAAGTGCAACACTGCTCACGCCCCCTAGCACCGGCTTAAGCGGTATTCAATTTTCAGAACAAGAAGTACTGAAATTCATGATCTCGAAGGATCAGAAGGTATAACAACACTGAGAATGAAGTACGGGGCGACGTTTTACGGCCGCCACACAAGCACTTAACACCTGCTGTTGTGAAGATTATAAATTCTGAAAGGGGGTGATACCAAGTAATTGTCTGACCAAGATCTAAACTGTTTACAACTTGTGACAATATTGCCTCAGGTCAAAATGCCAAAAAAACTGATCTTTTAGAAATTCAAATGATGACAAACCTGAAGCAGACGATATTTACAAATCCCTACAGATTGCTTAATCCTTACAATGCTGAGTAATGTTTCGTCTGCAACAATTGTCATCTTCTTCAATTCTTAAATAAACTTTCTTTCATTTTTTGCAAAAATATGGTCAAGATGACAAACAGTTTTGATCCGGATGAGACGCAGCATTATGTGGCCTCTCATATTAATCCAAACTGTTTGCATATGTAATTACAGTTTCGCCGCTAGCGTGCAAAGAGTTAAGCGTATGACCTCGAGAGATTTTAGCATGATGTAACAGTTGCCCTGCACTATTGACCACCAGTGCTGTAGCCTTTATACTGTAGTTTCTGATGTGAAGAAGTCTATTTAACCCTTAATTTCCCTCATATAAATTTGTTTTCATGCATCTGCAAACTGAGTAGACCCAGATAAGACAGTTCCTATAGGATCAGGGTCTGCTCTGTTTGCTAATTAGTTGGCAATCCGAAGTGTAAAAAGTCGCTTATTTTTCGAGGTCCATGGTATTTTTTAGTAGAAATGTTTGAATACCATAATTGTGTTGCCAGATACTAATCATTTGTGGTTCTGGTCCATGCCACTGCCAAAACCCTCTTTGAAGGTCAGAAACTAGGTCAAAGGTCAAATGAGTGCAAAAATGTAATAAAATCTCTATATAGTATAAAATAACCGTAATTTTGACAATTTCGACACTTTGTTTTGCATTTAATGTCTCCACAGTAAGTATAGACATATTTATGGCACATTTAAGGAAGTTTTGAGTGACCTGTGATGATTGCAAGTTCGGAAAACATGGTTTTAAATACGTTTACAGTACATTATCATACAGTATAATTATAACTTTGATGCAAATCTGTGCTAGTTATAGTACCTCTTCACGCAGATGTACCTCTTTCGCGAAGATGTATCATTTAGAGATGATAATAAAATGCCAGAGGATTAGTCTCTTATTGCCATAGTCTCAGTGTAATAATGGTCTGTTTGATTGTACACAACTTATATTAGCTGTCTGTATCACTGGTAATTGAAACGCCATAGCTCCTGGTGAGTATGGCGATGTTTTTACATAATGAATTGATATATGTTACTTACACCAGCAGTACTTATGACAAAACCCTTTCGACATTTGCAGGAAATTGATTGGCCATTTTAACAGTTACTGGCCATAGGTACCCACTCTCACTCAACAATGAACTCATAGACATATTCAGTGCCACTGGATATGAGTAACCTTCCCTATCCGTGATGACAGCACTCTACATGTATATGTTACTGCCACAAACGATCACTAGTTAAACAGATAAACATCAATACCCGGAATAAGTGACCATGTCATAGTGCTGACTAAAATATATTTCCTTCACGAAGGAAGCCTACCCCACATCTTGTCCACCTGTGGAAGGAGGCTAACGCATGCCCTATGATCCATCAAAATGACTGAGTTTGCAGCACACTTGGCAAATCTGCCCCTTTACTAATCTGTACTAGATTGGATATAGTCAGAAAAATGTGCACAGCCGCCCTCAAATTAGTGGTCCCTTCTAAGTTAACATCCACCAGGTTCAGCCAGCCATAGTGCAACTCCACTACCCGCCATTGCTCAAGAAAGAAGAAATATGCAAACAAAAATGTGCTGAGGACCAAGGTTCAGAAGAACTGGGCATATACAAGGAGCTACGGAAAACTTGCAAAGAAGAAGTGCAAGGAAGCTCATGATGGGTATGTGATTGACCTAGTGACAGACACCAGCTGTAAGAAGCTCTGCACTTTTTTTATGAACAAGAAATGTGACAGCTCGGGAGTAACCCCACTTAAGTATGGTGACATTAACAATTTTGATACACAAATCAATGTTAAAATACTGAACCACTAGTTCTCTATCTTTACACATGGGGACCTATCTCATCTCTCCACTGTGCCTTATTCGGATGCCCTTCCTATTCGTGTCTGCAGTGTCTGCAAGGTTCTTAAGGGCCTTAATCTCCACAAAGCTGCCATCTTATCAAGGTTCTTGAAAGAAGTGGCACATTTCCTGGTTCCTGCTCTTGCTGTGATCTTACAGGCCTCTCAACCAGGATAAAGTCCCCAGTGATTGGAAGACTGTCACGTTAATGCTATTTACGAAACAAATGGTCCAGAATAATCCCTTTACTGGCCTGTATCTCTAACTTCTGTTACATGTAAGATCATGGAATACATCTTACGCAGTAACCTGATTTCTCTTAGTACCATGACATCATCAGCCAATGCCAACATAGCCTCAGGAAGTAGCGCTTCTGTGCGACAAAGTGATCGATATGGTCAATGACCTTGTGTCAGGTCTGGATCAGTCCCATCAGATTGACGCAATCTTGCTAGACTTTTCCAAATCATTTGAAAAAGTGTCTTAGAAACCTGCTGCTTAAGCTCCAACACTATGATGTGTATTGCAAAATGCTTGATTATATCCAACTAATCACGCTGGAAGGTGTTTCCTCCGAGTAAGTACCGATAACATCCAGTGTTCATCAATGTGCCTTTCTCAGTCCTTTCCTTTCCTCATAGGCAATGATGACCACACGGAATCCATATGCTCTCCCTGTCGACTCTTTGCTGACGCCTCACTTTTGTGCCGAGTCATTAGCAGATGCAGACATTCCAGAATGACATCGACAGTCTGTAGGAAAGGTAAGAGACTGGGGTCAATGCAGAGAAGTGCTAGGTCCTGCTTATCATCAACAAGCGGACACACATAAAGACCAATTATACTGTTCATAGCAAGAGATGGAAGACAACAAAGAAGGCAAAATACCTTGGGATGCTACTGTTTTCTAAATTGTCTTGGAAAGCCCATGTCGATATGATCATAAAGAAGGAAAACTGATCCACAGCCTTTCTAAGTAGGAACCTTGGACCCTGCCAAAAGCCAACCAAGGAGGAATGTTACAAACCCCTGGAACAGTCTGCCGGGTGAGTACACATCCTGTGTTTTGGACCCACATACCAGGGCTATGACAAATTGTGAGGAGGTGGTCCAACATAGAGCTACCAGAATTATTGCAGAAGACGCAGCGTGTGTGCCATGCTCAACATGATGTGCTCAAGCAGAGGCAGAAAAAAGTACAGACGGCGTTGTGCTATAGGTCCGTGAATGATGTTGATGCAGCTGACACCCCATCTTCTGACGCCCCCTCGGTGCACCTACAAGAGGACACTCCTTAAGATTCGTTTCATGGTTTTGCAGGACCAAGTTCCTGAGGGAATATTGCTTTCACTCTGCTGTCAATATCATCTAGAACAAGCTACCATAACATCAGGTGATAGCTCCCAACTTTCCAGGCTGGGATCTCAGCTTCATGTAATATTCTTCTGTTTGCAATGTTTTAACCGTTTTTTTTTTTAAATATGAACGTTGGACCCTCCCTCGCCTATGTGCATATCACAATGGTGCGAGTAGCCTGCTTTAAAGCAGCCAAGCTCAACAGAATAAGAAGCAGAAGAAGAAGCCACAAACACAGAGTTGAAGTAGGGCTTGAAATTATATTTTCCACAAGTTATCTCAAGAAGACCTGTTGGAAGAAATATTTTATATGCCCGATCTGCTTTCAGATATTTGAAGAGGTGTACGGTCATACAAGGCACATACGTTTGATGTTTGATGCCAATGGAGAATCCAATGATGATGCAAGAATTTCACAATATGGTTACGGTTAAGAAAACACTTGAACTGCTTCCACCAACAAAGGATGAACTAGTACTGAAAATTGCTAGAGCAAACTATCGAGCTGGTATATGGATCTGAGCTGATAGATACAGAAATTAATGCTATTGATACTAACGCATAGCAAGATTGTGCCGAACCCTCATATGTGGTTTGGAAATACACCAACTGCACCTGGTGCATGTATTAAACAAGTTATGGATGCAAAACCAAGTGCAAATCTAAACGCTGTAAATGCTTCAAAGCAGCTTTAAAAAGCACACTAACATGTGTTTGCGATGGTGTTAATTGTACCAATCCAGCAAATATCCATACAAATATAGTGAATTAATTAGTGACTTTAAACAGAACTGAAAGTTTTGATTTGGTGTTCATTTACCCCATCCACTTTTTTTAAGAAGTACTTGTGCATAATGTATAGCTGATATGACTGCATAGTTATTTGTTCCAGTAGCATTCTGTCTAACCTTTATTTGATGTCATTTATGCTTGTTAAAAAGCAACAATGGCGAAGACATGACAACGTGTATCACCGTTACATGTTGATGTTAACGTTTTTTTTACTGTTTTTCGATGTTCTCATTAATATTCATGAATATTCAACTAATATATTTTACAAAAAGTAAGTTCAAATTAAAGGCCAATGTTTAACCTTCATTTTGGTACCATGTTTATTATTTTACACCTAAAATTGATAAAGATATAATGATTTCTCAAATAACGTATATAAAATATGCACTTAGTTGACCTTTGACCTAATTAAGAGAAACAAGGGCAAAATTTCAGGTGGCATGGGGCAGTTTCTGAATACTTAGACATCAAATATTACATATCCAGTGCATGCCAAATTCTACTATTTCATGCCATGGCTCGACACATTTTCCTCAGTTGGATGCCCAACTAAATGGAACCACCTTCCATATTTCATTATAAATATTTTGTAAGATTCCGGAACCGGATTGTTAGCCAAGCACTGCACATGCGCGTATGTAGCTATATAGTGTTGTCACAGTTATCTCCCGAATTCTCTTAGGGGGAATCCCGCTAGGAAGAGCTCGTACACTGGGGGTTTTCCAGGAAGTCTGAGTCGCAATCCATTTTATAAGGATTTCTTCGGCAAAGCCGAAACCCTAAAAAATAATATGCACCTAGTCATTATTTCTTACATGAATATCAGTCAGGTAAAATGTTGACTATAAATGATATCACGTTGATTAAATGCATTATGTATTTGCTGGACCAGTTCAAATGACATCGTTAATACACGTGTATCAATTAAAACAAGCGAGGTTTTACGCAAGCGTAAAATGGTTGCCTAATATGTATCAGATGGCAAAATCAGCAGTGTAAACCAAGACCTTAAATGTCAATAAATAAATAAATAAAATAAGAAGCGGGTTATATAGTGTACTTGCAGAAAAAAAACATGGGGGGGGGGGGGGGCTTGTAAATGAATGGAAATCAGAGAAAGAACATAAATGTATTTAACACTTATTAACCTGTCGTGTTTGAGAGGTTTTGTTGTGTTTGCATTTTTTTAAGGAAAGAAACTTTGAAATAAAAAGTTTGTATTCAACTAGTTATCAAATTCAACTGACAGTTAATCAGTTATTCACTTGTTAACTTGTTGACGTCATTTCATAAGCAAATCAGAGTTAAGGTGTCATTTGTGTAAGTGTGGAGTAGGTTCTACATACGCGATGATGTGTGGATATTTAATGACAGGGTGCTAATATTAAATGGATTTAAAACAAAAACACGTTAATGTCGAAATAATGGCCCTGAAGTGCTCACCAGACAATCAGAGGAGAAGATTTTCAAAGTTTTCACTATCACTATATGTTTCTATAGAAAACTAGCCGGCCCTGGGGCAGGCCAATTTTGACCCCAGGGGCGTAATTAATATAACTTTTGTAGAGGACCTGAACATGATGCTATGTGCCAAATATGAAAGCTGAGAACTTTCCAGATTCAGAGAAGACGATTTTCAAAGTTTTCTGCTGAAAACTACCCATCCCTGGGGCGGGCCAATTTTGACCCCATTGTCATAATTAATATAACTTTTGTAGAGGACCTGAA
Organism: Azorinus chamasolen; assembly: GCA_963576725.1. NCBI lineage: Eukaryota > Metazoa > Mollusca > Bivalvia > Cardiida > Solecurtidae > Azorinus > Azorinus chamasolen. The sequence continues at coordinate 16,895,862 of OY755248.1, read as the reverse complement.
CATGATGCTATGTGCCAAATATGAAAGCTGAGAACTTTCCAGATTCAGAGAAGAAGATTTTCAAAGTTTTCACTATTTGTTTCCATTGAAAACTGCCCACCCCTGGGGCGGCGACAATTTTGACCCCAGGGCAATAATTAATACAATTTTGAAGAGGACCTGAACATCATGCTCTGTGCCAAATATGAAAGCTGAGCGCCTTCCAGTTTCAGAAGAGAAGATTTTCAAAGATTTCACTATTTGTTTCTATTGAAAACTGCCCATCCCTGGGGCGGGGCCAATTTGACCCCAGGGGCATAATTTATATAACTTTTGTAGAGGATCTGAAAATGATGCTATGTGCCAAATATGAAAGCTGAGAACTTTCCAGATTCAGAGAAGAAGATTTTCAAAGTTTTCACTATTTGTTTCCATTGAAAACTGCCCACCCCTAGGGCGGGGACAATTTTGACCCCAAGGCAATAATTAATACAATTTTGAAGAGGACCTGAACATGATGATCTGTGCCAAATATGAAAGATAAGCGCCTTCCAGTTTCAGAGGAGAAGATTTTCAAAGATTTCACTATTTGTTTCCATTGAAAACTGCCCACCCCTGGGGCGGGGCTAATTTTACCCCCAGGGCCATAATTTATATAACGTTAGATGACCTGAACATGATGCTATGTGCCAAATATTAAAACTGAGAACCTTCTAGTTTCAGAGGAGAAGATTTTCAAAGTTTTCACTATATATTTCTATTGGAAACTGCCCACCCCTGGGGCGGGGCCAATTTTGACCCAAGGGCCTTAATTTATACAGCTTTTGTAGAGGACATGAATATGCTGCTCTGTGCCAAATATGAAAGATGAGAGCCTTTCAGTTTCAGAGGAGAAGATTTTCAAAGATTTCATTATTTGTTTCTATTGAAAACTGCCCACCCCTGGGGCGGGGGCCAATTTTGACCCCAGGGTCATAATCTATATAACTTTTGTAAAGGACCTGAACATGTGCCAAATATGAAAGCAAATAACCTTCTGGTTTCAGAGGAGAAGATTTTCAAAGTTTTACTATATGTTTCTTTTGAAAACTTCCTACCCCTGGGGCGGGGCCAATTTTGACCCCAGGGGCATAATTTATATATTTTGTAGAGGACCTATAGGTGATGCTATGTACCAAAGATGAAAGCTGAGAACCCTGTAGATTCAGAGGAGAAGATTTTTAAAGGTTCAAATTGTTGACGCCCGACAACGCGCGACGCACACCGCACGACGCACGTCGACGGACGACGGACATCTGGCGATCACAAAAGCTCACCCTGAGCACTTTGTGCTCAGATGAGCTAAAAAATCATAAAAATCATAATTTTTGAAAAAACAACAACTTAATTTTCATGAATTTTAAAAAAGACGAGATAACAAAAAAATTCCGTAGCAGTCGGCAGTTATAGAAACACAGGACCGCGGTTAATCATGCACCTTTTTCTAAGGCATATAAGTATAGGCTGCCTTAAGGAAATTACATGGATATTTGGACAGTCCGCAAGGGCAAATTGTAGACCGAAAATTTGGATGGATGCTTTTATATTCACTTTCAGTACAACTCCTTTTCTAAATACAAACAACGTTTCATGCCTTTGCAACCATAGTAGACCCCGATCAGACGGTTTATGAAGGAACCGTCTGGCCAGATTTTGTTATCTCTACAATTTTTGTTTAAGACAACGATTCGCTTTAAAATTTACCTTATAAGTTAATGAATATTCATGGAGTGATCGATTGATGCATAAGGACAGCACTAACTCTGACATGGCCCACCACCCAGTGTAGTAATGGCAATGACTGGTGATTCATAAAATAATCTCCCGTAACAATTTGACAGACTTTATGCAAATTACAATTGATATTTTAACCCTTTACTCAATTCATACGCCATTAAACGCCTTTGCAAACAGACTAGGAGCCATCTGATCTGTATCTGCTCTGTTGCTTATGATATAATATAGATATAATTATACAGTTTCTGCAATGATCAAAATTCCTGTGACAATGTGACATTACAACCATTAGTATTATTAATATTCATGATATCATTATTATTACATGGATATTCATTGTGTAAAAGGGTTGAATTACTGCTGAAACTTAGCAAGCTCATTATAACTGACATTTCTATTTTACAACATTTATGATATAGTTTATGGTAATATATTTTACAGGATACAATGCTGGAAAATCCCAATTTAGCTGGAGTAGGATTTCAGTCCAAAATCCATATAACCGACTGGGGACCTACGACAAATAAAAGCAGCCTTTTCATTGGTCAATATTTGAACTGTACGGCAACGGTACTAGACAGACCCAAGAAGATATACATGCCGTCCCGAGTCTTGCCAGGATCTGTATCTACACATTCACTATTTGGACTTCCTGGATATTATCTGTAATTATATTAACCCTTACAACGCTGAATTTCCAAATGGATTATTCCAAAATTGAAACAGGTCAAGCGTATGGTGAATATTTAGGGATTTTCTCTAACAAAAAGTGTAACATAACAGATAGTGCAGGAGCCCTCTCATCTTGGTCTACACTGTTTGCAAAGGATATTTGTCCCGCGTGTCCCGCACTATAATGGTTGACTGGTGTCCCGCACTATAATTATTGACTGGTGTCCCGCATTGTACTGGTTGACTTCTTCATTGAATATCTGTGTAAACAGTGATTATGTCTTTGAAATAAAAAAGGGGGAACATTTAAAAATGAAAATCGAACCAGACGACCAATTTTGCAGACGACAATATGTGGCACCGAAAGAATCGATTCTTTAAAAAATGAATATGGACGCCTTAATGTAAATAAACATTCCATTTTGTTAGTGAACATTCTCAAACCGTGGTTCATTGGTTTCCTAATTTACCTGCGCCATACATAGACTAACATTATCTTTTATTAAGTGTTTTCGTATCTTGTTTTAGGAACAATCTCTAAATAATATAAACTTCAGATTTATTTGTCAGGCGAACGTAAACATTTTGACAGCTGTGTATATTGATATTAACACTATAATGTACGAAACAAAATGAGATATGTACGAAGTAGGACAACACATTCGAAAATAGAACAGATGAAAACCGACTTTTACATGACATATGCAGCAAAGCATAACCATATGTGTTAATAAAAATAATTGGAACGAATATATGACTAATAAATATTGTAACATAAATGATGAAGAAAAAAGATAAAATATGTACATAACATTATCAAAAAAAGTTGGAAATGCCTTTTGTAATTCTATAATGAATGAAATACATGTATATAGAAGTATTTGGTGTGTTTACAAGCAGATCTTTCTATACAGATGAAAAAGTGTACAAATGTATTTATACATCTTTGGATACCTATAGAATAATGGGGACATGCATATGATTCGTACATATATAAACCAACATATATATCACCATATATAACCACCATTTTGGTCGATACTGTTCGCAAAACCTGCTCGGTGCGGTTAGGTGGAAAATGACGATTTATTATTATTATTATTATTATACCACATTTATATAGCGCTCTTTTCACACGGGATATGTGCGTTCAAAAGCGCTGTACATGGATGAAATCAATAATCGGAACGAACCGCATGATTATCTATCCAGACAATGAAAGATTTACAATAGATATGCAATAAATATAAAAATCACTAGCCGGACGGTCAGTGAAGGATATACAAAAAATATACAATAGATATGAAATCATAAACCGGAAGGAACGGCATGGTCGTCCATCCAGTCAATGAAATGTATGCAATATATATACAATAAATATAAAATCACTAACCGGTAGGAACCACATGATTATCCACCCGGTCAATGAAAGATATGGAATAGATATACAATAAATGTATAACCACTAACCGGTAGGAACCGCATGGTTATCCACCCAGTCAATGAAAGATATGCAATAAATATACAATAAGTATAAAATCACCAACTGTTAGGAACCACATGATTATTTATACCAAGTCGGTGAATTATAAGCAATATATATACAATAAATATGATATACAATAAATATGAAATCACTAACCGGTAGGAACCACATGATTATCTATTCGGTCAATGAGAGATTGATTCCTACAGCATATCCCAAGGGCTGCAATGGCAAAGGAATCGTAAGGTATGAGAATTGATGATTATAAGCTACTTTCCCTAAACTGTCCTAGTAGTATATGTTGAAGAAATGTGTTTTCAGAGATCTTTTGAAACATGCCAGTGAGCTTGCATCTCTAATGCCTGATGGCAGAGCATTCCAGAGTTTTGGAGCTGCATTCATGAAACTTCTCTCACCGTATTTTACCTTACGACTTTTTGGTACAACCAACGACAAGGAGCTACTTGCTGACCTTAATTCTCTGCGGGGCCGATACACGTCAAGCATGTCGACAATGTACTTGGCGGATTCATTGTGCATGGCCTTATACGTAAGTGTCAGAATTTTGAATTCAATGCGATGTTGAACCGGAAGCCAATGAAGATCTCTCAAAACAGGCGTGATATGATCATATCGAGGAGTCCTGGTTATGATGCGGGCTGCTGTGTTTTGAACTCTTTGAAGTTTCTGCAGTGTGCTTTTTGAAATTCCATGCAGCAATGAGTTGCAGTAGTCTATTTTTGATGTAACCAGAGAGTTCACCAAAGTCTTGGTAGCATCAGGTGAGAGGTACTTTCTTATATGACCTATTCGTCGGAGCTGTGCATAACTAGACCTACACACCGAATTGATGTGTGATGCCATATCCATTTGTGAATCGAGCCATGTACCGAGATTCTTAATACACAAAGACGGTTTGATCTTAGAGGGGCCTACTTGCACATGAATGTCTTCAGGTACTACAGTGTTTTTTGCATGAAACAGGATGACCTCAGTTTTGTCAGTATTGAGCTTCAGCATGTTCTGGTGCATCCAAGAGACTATTTCGTTGAGACAGATCTCAACTCGTGATAAAGCTTCTTGTTGACAGGAAATGTCTTTGGGCTTAAAGGACAGGTATAATTGCGAGTCATCGGCATAAAAATGGTGCTTTAGCCCATGGTTTCTGCAGATTGAGCCGACAGGTTTTGTGTACATGATGTAGTTTTTTGGTCCAAGGACCGATCCCTGTGGCACGCTATATTTCATATTAACTGGGGTGGACAACTCACCATCTACTGACACTATTTGATAGCGGTCATTTAGATAGGAGGTCATCCACTCAAGGGGTTTCCCAATGATTCCGAAGTCTTTTTCAAGGCGCTTTAGCAATGTTTCGTGATCGATAGTGTCAAATGCAGCCGATAAGTCAAGCATCACCAGAACTGTTGTTTCATCTTTATCTAGGGATTGAAGGATGTCATTCTGAACTTTCAGAAGAGCAGTCTCTGTTGAGTGATGCTTTCGGTATGCTGATTGATAGTGCTCATGTAGATTGTTTGAGTTCAGGTGGGACTCAATGCGTTTGTCAACCACTTTTTCTAACACTTTGGAGACAAATGGCAGATTTGATATAGGCCTATAATTCTTAAGTTCATTTGAATCGAGATCCGGTTTCTTTAAAATAGGTCTGACATGTGACCTTTTGAAACTTTCTGGTATCTATGTATCTAAGTACGTACAGTTATCTGTTTCTCTACCATAAGTAAAAATCTGTTTTGACCCTTTACCTCATAGGCTATTTTTAGATACAACCTCTTTAAATAAATCTACAGAAAAGGGGCATTAACTAGAGAAAAGGCAACTTTTAAAATTTTGTAATTTGAAACTATTGTGATGAATAGAGCATTTGCTCCTTTATCTCAATGGTTTCACAAAGTGACGTTTAGAAAGTCGTCAAAAGCCGTCAAATGAGGGAATGGGTTAAACATGCACATAATAAAGACAACGAAAACACAATTTAACACATACATGTATCTTAACCAGAAATCCAGTAAAACCAAACAACTGAACAAACAACAAATTAATTGCCTTTATAGTAAAACAGTTATGGCACAAACTATACATATAAAACAAATACAAGAAGGACAAAGCCTAAAGGGTAGTCTCGGAGACTCCTGTTAACCCATTCCCTCATATTGACGCCTCTGTAACAGTCATTTTGATACCATTGTGATAAATGGAGCAGTTGTCCCAGAGGAGCAAATGCTTTATTTATTACAATGGTTTCAAAATTACACAATTCTACTCTTGTCCTTTTTTATAGCAAATGTTCCCTTTCGGAAGATTTATTCCAAGAGGTTGGTACTAAATATGAGGGAATGGGTTAACTACAACAAAAAACTCAGCAAAAAAATGTTACAATTTGTGACATGTCTTTCTGAATTCCGTGTCTCCTGATACAAATTCATTCTATGGACTATTGTAAGATTGCTCAAACCAACAGAGCCTAATATGCAACTAACGCCTGTAGAGTACCAAACTAAATCCGACGCCTATTAAACCTTCTCTTGCTAAGTTTTAAAATACATTTCTCCTTCTTTACCCATGCCCTGTTGTATATTTACATATATCTCCACTGTGTACAAGTATTTCGCTGTGAAACCACTACTGTGGAGTGCACTGGTTGTAAATAGTGCAGACCCTGATGAGACAATTCCTGCAGGAGCTGTCTCATCTGGGTCTTCATTATTTACAGGTTGGTATATTGACGTGAATAGCAAGCGAAGGGTTAACTCGGTGTCTTACCAGGATCTGGGACAATCTGGGGGCAATCCGTTGACACTCTATTTACATTTTTACAAAGATAAAATAAAATAATTTCTATTTTAAAAGGGTGAATTGGGCATATATGCTAACAAAAAACAATATTAGACAAGGCTATATGTTAATCCTTTACTCTATAAATACGATACACCTTTCTACGCATTTGCAAACAGAGTAGACCCAGATCAGATATATATATATATATATATATATATATATATATATATATATATATATGGGTCTGCCCTATTTGCTTATGAAATATAGAGATAAGATTTTATAGTTTCGGTCTTAGCCAACATTTTCTGTGTTCCATGCGTAAAAAGGAAAATTAAACTTATGAATATTTATTATGCCATTATTTCTTATTTGAATGTTAATGGAGTAGATGATATAGATAGTCTGTTACGACTACGAGTATGGATATCTGAAGTGAATGACTCGAACTCTTGTTTGAATATTTTGTTTATTTTCAGAGAGTCTCTTTTTCAACCAGATGTTGCCATTCACCATTTCCGGAGCTGCAGGCCAGAATGGCGTCGTGGAAAGTCTCACCTACACACACTGGAGAACCGTCCGTACCTTCGTAAATACAAGAGCGATGATCTACTGGAAGATTTTCATCGTTATCCTTCACAACCAATTGAAAGCATGGCCAAGATCGTCGAATCCTATATCCAGAGACTTAAACTACGGTTTCGTGTTACATGAGTGCACAGGTTACCCTTTATCCGATGCCCTCCTAGACTAGTTTAGACCCCATCTCTTTGAATAAGTTTATCGAAAAAGAGCATTTACAAAAGTAAAGCAAAAATTTAGAAATCGGTAGTTTTAAAACCATTGTGATAAATAGAGCATTTGCTCCTGTGGAGAAAAAGTTATAGTTATCACAATGGTTTCAAAAATGACTTTTGTAGAGGCGTCAAAAATGCGTCAGTAGAAGGGACCTTATTAATAAAACTAAAAAGCTCCTTGTCAAATGTTTTATTATAGATCATGTTACATAACTCTCGTGCAGTATCAGTGGTTCTTCATTGCCACAGTGAAGATGAGAAAAGAAAAACAAAACGTGGACCACGACCTCTAATCCGTGCCACCTAGAGGTTATCACAACTGCATATTCGTTCTTGAACGAAAACTGATTTGTTGTATAACAGTGGTGTTTCTGGCTAAACCTTACAACGGCGAATTTTCAAATGGATTATTCCAAAATCGAAACAGGTCAAGCTTATGGTGAATATTTAGTGATTTATCTAAAGAAAAGTGAGCATGACAAACAGTGCATACTCTGATGAGAGAACCATTTCATCTGGGTCTTCACTGTTTGCAAAGGATTACGTTAACATTATAGATATATCAAGAAATAACAATAATGCTTTATGCAGGGCAAACACAGTGCAGAAATTTCCTGTTGGTAGCTTTATGGAGTACTTAAGTCCTGCAGTAAGCTATCAACTGTATACAAAGCCGATAATAAAACTTCTTTTTTAAAGTGATAGTCTCTACTTGCAAGGTGTTGTAAAAAACTAACAATTACATAAAAATGTGTTTATATCCTGAAAAGAAGTACATGTGTACATCGCAAAAAACAATAACAGTAAAAACAAGAGGGCCAGAATGGCCCTGACATCGCTCACCAGACAATCAGAGGAGAAAATTTTCAAAGATTTCACTATATGTTTCTATAGAAAACTAGCCGGCCCTGGGGTGGGGCCAATTTTAATTCAGAAAGAATAAATAATTCTATACTAATGTTCAAAATTTCAGATATTTTCATTCCATCTTCACGAGTTCATATTATTATTCATATCTAATCTTAAGATTGGTGTACTGTTAACCCTTCCCCTGTTCTATGCTTATTCAAAATTTCAATACCCAGTGAATATTCATGGACAAAAAAGTGGGACAGTGTAGCCATTTTCGAAAGTAAAGTAACATATTTCAAATTCCATTGACAAACAGATCAGACTGTGATAAGACAGCTGCTATAGTAGCCGTCTGATTTGGGTCTGTTCTGTTTGCAAATGCATGAAAAGGCATTTATATGAGGGAAAGGCTTAATTAAGTAAACATATTATAAGTACATGTATATTTTACACTCTTTTTGCAGATGTGTAGAAATGCATATTTATGGAGTAAAGGGTTAATTGTTCTATTTACATGTCAGATCTATTTTGCAACTGCCATTATCCAAAAGTGAGGCAATTCAGTTGTAATCAAAAAGTGGGAAAGGGAGATAACCTACCTTTTATGTATTCTAAAAATAGCCATCTCAAAATAGACACTGCTCTCCGAGATGCAATAGAACACTTGAATTTGTATTAAGCAGATACAGTTATAGGCTCTATATTGATAGCTGGCAGCTTAATGCAGGGCATAGACTATATGGAAAAAAAGCTTTAAGAGCTTTCTGCATTTTGAGAAGTATCCACAGTTTTCTCAATCTAAAATGAGTGCGTGTAATTTGTCTAAACACAATTTCTACTCTACTGATCAGGCTAAGGGTGATTACCAATACACTCTGACACACTGGCTAGTCCTATCAGAGCACTGGCTTATCTCTGAAATATGGGAAAACCTTTAACCTGTAGTCTCTGATGTGAATTAGTCTTTTTACACAGAACAGGGCCAATTTTAACATCAGAACTATGATATTAACAAAACTGATAAATGTATGCTAAATAAATCTATACAACAAATATCTAAGCTCTGGGACATGTAGTTTTGACAAGAAGAGTTTCAAAGTTTTTCCTATGCATGACTATAGTGATCCCATGGGCTGTTTAAGCAGTCAGCTACAAAAAACTGGCAATCCCTTGGGTGGGGCCAATTTGACCCTATGGGCATAATTTATATCAAAGTACTGACAGTACTGAAGGTTTCGGACCATATATATGTCGATTGTGACTATACAATACGAAAAAGCTTGGTAAGGAAGGACTGGTACCATTGATACATAGTAAGATGACCTCTAAAGCATTATTTCCTGAACTAAAATGGTGTTTAATGGAACTGTTTGTTAAAATTGAAAGGTCATCTGAACATAATTGCTGTAAACTTTTCTGAAAATCCTGTCAGTGTTTTAGATATTGTTTAAAGAAATAAATTGATGACAAGTAGCACACAATGCAGTTCCAATAGCTCAATTTGCCACTGTGTGTCTGAAGTTTGCTTAAATTGATATTTGAATGTAGTAAAGGGCCATTACTCTATTATTATTTGGCCGACGTTGGCGTCATATAATGTGCCCCATGCACCTATCCATGTAAATTACCCGCCAAATTTAAATAAAATATGAGCAAGCTGTTCCAAGATATGACTTCTAACAGGTGGATTGTAACAGTTTTTGGCGTGCATCAATCACTTATACATCTATACACTACAACCAAGTTTTGATAAATTATATATGCCATGTGAATCTAAATATCATACAGTTAACAAGATCTAATTGTAACAGAATATGTTGCAGAATGTCCCCTAAACGAAACTTACAACTGGCATTGATGAGCAAAATATCTAAATTTAAACCAATAACAGGTCATCAGTGATCACTTGGTTACCATGGCAACCAACACTTTTGAAACAACTGCATATATATCCCTACTGACAAATTTTCCGAAAAATCTAATATGTAATTTGTGACCCATTCAGAGGACACCACTCCGTTACCATGGCAACCAAGTATTTCAAAACAACTTGACTGAGTTTGGGGTACCCAAATACCCCTAAATGCCAATTTTCACCAAATTTGAATGTCTAAATTTCGACCAATCAGATCTCACCATTCAGTTTCCATACCAACAAATTATTTCGAAAGACATACCAATCAATTCGGAGTGTCAAAATATCCCGACATACCAATTTTCGGCAAAATCAAACAATGTCTGAATTTGTCGAAAAAGATCTAAATTTTCGACCAATCAGAGCCACCATTCAGTTACCATGGCAACCAATTCTTTAAAAAGACCTACAAATTAGTCCTGAGTGCCAAAATATACCGTCATACCAATTTTTAGCAAAACCAACCAATACATGTACTTTCGAAACACTTACCAATTGATTTGGAGTACTAAAATATCCCATGATACCAATTTTCAGCAAAAAATCGAATGATATATAACTTCGCCAAACAATATCTAAATTTCGACCAATTATAGCCAACCATTTAGTTATGGTGATTTTCAAAAAATAAAAAGTGGGATGTACATCTGCATGTATCAAGCAATATTTATATGAAGTTTCATTAGGATCGGACAATTACTTAGTCTTACTGAGAAATGCGTTGGACAAGTTCACGACGGAAGATGAATAATTGGAAGAATCAGAATCGGAAGAAAGAATAATAAGAATAAGAAACGGAGCAAACACAATATGTCCCTCCACTTCATTTTTGAACATTATTATATACCGGGGGTGAAAATAACAGCATGCTTGTATGTTAACACAGATTAATGCTGGGGAAAAGCTTAAACACACAGTACAAACAAAAATTTGTCAAGAATTATATACGTTCAGCATATGTTATAATTAACATTATGTAAAACACACAATAAAATAAGTCCATTATATCTCTTTTATAACTACTAACTCTCTATAATTGGAGTAATTATCCTTAAATGCTTACAAACTGGTACCAAGTCTCCTAAGACATTACACATATTATAAACATGGATCTTAGAGAACTGAAAAGTCTATGATCAATGTTTACGATGCTTGTCACACATCATGTAAAAATATAATTATAATCTTCCAAACTCAACATAAATACTTCTGGTGCATTCAGAAAACAGATTGCTTTTTAGACTCAGGGTTATCTCCATATATCTCCGGGACGTTTCACTACGGTCCGTGCTCCTTCGTGCCGATGGGTCTGTGCCGAATATTATGATTTTTTTTAGCTTTCTTCAACTTCAACTATAACTACTTATTATGCACTGAATACTAAATTTACGTATTTCAAATAATAAATATGGACAATATTACCCAATAAGCTCGATAAAAGGTTTTTCTAATTAAAAAAATGCTTAAATTGTGGCCGATTTTAGGCTGCGAAATTCATATCCGCGGATATGAGTCATACCCGTCATATCGGGTGTTTAGGCTGTATCTTGCAATTTCCAGTCGTTATCTTCCACTCGGAACACCTCGGCTATTTCTATCGAAATAAGCCTATATTCCGAACTCTGACGGAATACGGCGAGTAGTTACGATTGGTTATCTTCATTCCCATAGTTCGTGTGTAATGTGTAGAGATTGACGATGTTCCGACCAAATGCTTGCAGATTTCAAAATATCCGCCCGACTTTCAGAAGTCGATTACTTTCTGGGCCATACCCGCGCTCTGTGGTATATATTTGTACGCGACCAAATTTAGCATATAACGGGCATATAACGTAGCATTTTACATGGCAAAATTATTGTTAAATGAAACGGTTTCATCCGCATTTTAATAATTGACACAAATACCAAATGAAGAATTATCGATATCGTTTATCCAACGCATTGCACTTGGAACTATATTTCTGTCTAGGGGTGTTAACAAATTCACATTTTTGGCAAAATGAAAGTAAAAATACGGGTGAAATACACCCGTAGACAACTAAATCGTTTAATCGGCGCTACGTGATTAACATTCTGTCAACGTTAAACCATTCAAAATTTCTGTATTTGGGCTAATGGACGTATACATTGTAAGCATAAATCGATATTTCGTAGTATAACAGTGGTCTGATTGCGCATTATGGGATATGAATTTCTTTATAAATTTCCTTGAGGCATGCCATGGGGATGCATTACTATTAGGTTTCGGAAAGTAGTCCGAAACCTAATAACTTTTGTAGAAGACCTGAAGTGGAAGCTATGTGCCAAATATGAAAGCTGAGAACCTTCTAGTTTCAGAAGAGAAGAATTTCAAAGTTTTCACTAGATGTTTCTATTGAAAACTGAGAACCCCTGGGGCAGGGCCAATTTTGACCCCAGAGGCATAATTTATATAACTTTTGTAGAGGACCTACAGATGATGCTATGTACCAAAGATGAAAGCTGAGAACCCTGTAGATTCAGAGAAGATTTTTAAAGGTTGAAATTGTTGACGCCCGACGACGGACATCAGGCGATCACAAAAGCGCACCCTGAGCACTGGTGAGCTAAAAACAACGGGGGAGACCAAACCTTCATGTGTTTGGTATGTTATTAGGAAATTAATTAGTAATTATTCGGTTCGCGTTTTAGTTTCGTTAACTTCCGACCAAGGGCAATAATATTGTAGAACACAAATTTTAAGTAACGATGAAACGGTTTATTTTGGAACACAGGCAATTTTTTTCAAATTGACATTTTCATAATAATGATTGAATATAACAAATACCAAGTTTTATGATATTTTTGAAAATGAGCGTTTGGAATGGGCTTCCTAGCGAGATTGAATGAGTAGAAACTTTTGAATCCTTTAAAAGAAAGTTAAAAACGCATTATTTCAGACATTTTGACTCGCCTTTTTTTTTGACTCAGTGTCCACGTGTTTTATTTGTATAAGGTGTTTTATATAAAATCTGGATTTTAGTATATTATAACAGTTTTTGAGGGTACCGGTTTTTGAAACATCGTTTTATGGATATTAGTTTTTATGCTTTCTTAATGTATATTTGTGTATTGTATATCCTCTCTCGATTGATATTTCTTACTGATTTTCTTTTTGTCAATGTACAACGCCATTGAATGCATTATTTGCAAAAATATGCGTTTAATCAAGTGATTAAGCTTCAAGTGCGTGTCGCTAGCTACTCCCCTGTTAGCACCCACAGTAAAAGATCTACATGTGGACCCTTGTGACACTGAAAATGATCCCTGTCTTGTGGTGATGTTGTTATACTTATTGAACAAGGGCATGAGGTTTCAAATCAATTGAACCAGTACATAAATAGTTATTAACTGCACAAGAAAATATGAAAAGGGGAATAACTCCAAAAATATAGATGCTAGAGTTATGGCCCTTCTGCATGACACTATTCCTGATCATGCTTCTTCAATGTGTGAAGTTATAATGAATTTGGCCACGATTTGTAGGAGATATTGCCCGGACATGAAGCATGACATCCGGACTGACAAGAAAATATGAAAAAGGGGAATAACTCCAAAAATATCAATGCTAGAGTTATGGCCCTTGTGTATGACACTACCCCTCATCATGCGTGTTCCATAAGTGAAGTTTCAAATCAATTGAACCAGTAGATAAAGAGTAATGGTCTGGACAAAAAATACGAAAAAGGGGAATAACTCCAAAAATATTAATGCTAGAGTTATGGTCCCTATGCATGACACTACTCCTGATCATGCTTCTTCAATGTGTGAAGTTATAATGAATTTGGCCAAGATTTGTAGGAGATATTGCCCGGACATGAAGCATGACATCCGGACTGACAAGAAAATATGAAAAAGGGGAATAACTCCAAAAATATCAATGCTAGATATATGGCCCTTGTGTATGACACTACCCCTCATCATGATTGTTCCATATGTGAAGTTTAAAATCAATTGCACCAGAAGACAAAGAGTTATTGTCCGGACAAAAAAAAATATGTGAAAGGGAAATAACTCCAAAAATATTGATGCTAGAGTTATGGCCCTTATGCATGACACTAGCCCTCATCATGCTTCTTCAATGCGTGAAGTTATAATGAATTTGGCATAACTTTGTAGGAGATATGACCCGGACACGAAGCGTGACAGACGGACAGACAGACGGAAGGAATCGATCAAACCTATAGTCCCCCAACCGGTAACCGGTCGGGGACTAATAAAAGCCCACTGAAAGACATGTACTGATTCTGTTCTGTTTAACAGATCTTGCAAATCAGAAAACAACCCGTTTTTTCTTCAGCTGTATTTATTACATCAAAATGGAATCATGAAATAAAATTATCTAGATTTAACTGAACATCTAAGAATATATATATTTACTTACACAGATTAATGAACAGATGTGTTTGAATTGAGCTATTAACAAAAATAAATACATTTGTGTAATATAATTATGGTCACGTTATAAACATGATAGGTTTGCACGAGTATAACAATACATAATTTATTGCATTGTATTGCCAAAAGCAAAATGAAATGGCATGTAGCATCATCAACATTTTGCTACTGTGGTCTGTAAAAGTGTTAACTACTGTAGATGTATAGTATCTGCAGTAGAACCTGTATTAAGCTATCACCAAAACAGGTCTAAATATGAATTTGTGAGGCAGGTGGTAGTTTAATGCAAGTCAAAATTAATACAGAAAGATCCTATATGAGCTTTCTGTATTACTTTTGCCCTGAATTAATCAACCACTTGCTTTTTTTAAGATTACTATGTTCAATAAATGAATGGTCGCTAAGACAGATCCTATTGTATACTTACTGCCATTTTGCTTTTGACTGCCAAATAATGTTTCCTTCTGAGACATAATAATCACGATTAATTCTAATGAACAAAACAGTTCTATGTAAATAAATAAAAATATTATTTCCAAAATATATAAATATCTGATGAACTCTATGTACATATTATATTTAAAATTACAAAGACATAACCCTGCTAATTGACAATATAGAAATACATTTAACACTTACGACGCTGAATTTACAAATGGACTATTTGAAAATTGAAACAGGTCAAGTTTATGGTGAATATCTAGGGATTTTTCTAAAGAAAGGTGTAACATGACAAACAGTGCACACCCTGAGAAGAGGGCTCCTATATGAGCCCACTCATTTGGGTCTGCACTTTTTGCAAAGTACATTAGTGACTTGTGCCCCGCACTGTAAGGGTTAAGATGAATACAATTGATGGTCAGTTCACAATGCCATTTTCAAACTACCAGGTAGAGCTGTAAGTCATTCGCTTAAGAAAACCCCTACTCCACTCTTCACTACTTGTGAAAAGAAACAAAAACAAAAACATCAATAACTTTTGTTCAAAGTGCAATGGTTTACATCATTAGAGAACATAGTTCAATCTGTATGAAAGGGTATAATTTGTGAGGGGTTTAAGAATCGCAAACAGTGCAAACCCTGATTAGAGAGTTTCTCTGAGAGCCCTCTAATCTAGGACCATACTGTTTGTAAATGTAAATTCACTCACTTACTTTCCACATTCAAAAGGCTAAAGTCAATCCAATTCCAGCATATCCAACCCATAAAACTTCTTTGTAGCAGTACAATAAACCCCATCTAAACCATTATTTTAGTGGTAAATAATTTAGATACTTTTAGGTCTTTCATCCTTCATTAAGCTGTCACTTGTCCTAGAGATTGACAATGGTACTAGTTTGAATGTCCGCATTAGAGGGGGGTTTACTGTACAATGAATTCAACTGCATCAATGGCACCAAAGCACTGGATCATTCTAAAAGGGGAGACACAAATCTGTCAATGTAATGGTTATACACAATCTGATCTTAGTGGTTGTCCTACTTTTCCATCCAATCAACGAGCCGCATTCTTGATATTTTTCAGTCTCTAATTCTCATAAATTTTATAAAATCGACTCTAACTTTCGAAGACAAACCTTCCAGTGCGCATGTGCAACAAAGCTCCGACCACGACTAGAAAAAACAACGAGTTGCTATGTTATGACGTTATCGACACGCGTGTGTAAAACGTGGGGAGGAAGACTACATGTAAACAACTAGAGATCTAGTAATTGGGCTGTCGTGGACTAAAATGGACAATCAAACCTGTATTTTTTAAGCCTTTACCTGTTTATTCTTATTTCAATATTCTGCCCATAATGAATGTTTAATATTAATAAGCTGTAATTTTATATATGGGGTTTCGGTAGCAGTGAAGATTTAAATTTGTGCAAACCGAGTAGACCCTGACCAGACAGCATAGAAGCTGCCTGATCTGGGTCAATCTTCTTGGCTTGCAAAGCGGTAAGAAAGGTGTCACTTACTTTAATGGAAAGGGTTATCATTTAAATATCCATTGCGATGTTGCGTCCTTCTTTCACAAGAATTTCTTTTCACAGTTTGGGGGATACGTACAGATTGCTGCACCGGAAAATTCTGTAAAACATGTTTTATACACAGACGGGGAATATTTGATTACGTGACACAGCCAAAATAAGGCAATGTTTACAAGAAAAATGCGCGAAACCAACTTCACTGTGTAGGATTTTCAAAACATAAACACGTGCAAATTTTAACAAAGACGACGTTTGATTGATTGGTGGGGTTTCTGCGTATTTTACATAAACGAGTGTGGCGTTTTAGGTGGACCATAATCACGTGACTATATACAAGTTTGTCATTGCTCAGTGGGCGGGGCTTATAAACTCAGCCTGTTGAAAAGTAGGGCAATCACTAAGTCGGTTAGAGCTTATGAACTGCAGTCTTCGAAAATAAGACTTCGCTTCGCTCGCGTTATCGGTCGTCTTATTTTCGAAGACTGCAGTTTATAAATAAGCTCTAACCTATACAAGGCCTGCACTGTAATAGTGGAAAAGAGACATTAAACCAATGAGTGACATGCAGAATAGACTCTGATCAGACAACGCATTTCGAACCAGGCATGGTAACCTGATGTTTACTATCTGCAAGGTATGAGTACTTACTTCTAGTGGCACTGTTGAACTGTCCTCAGTTTGTTATACATGAATAAACTGCAGTGAACCCTTTGAATGCATGAAAAAATAACTGGAACAGGGAACAAGATCCCCATGTGTCGGGGAGTTATACTCCCGAAGTATGTGCCGGCGTAACATGCAAAATATTAATTTGAGTTGAAGGTCACTGTCTCTCACTGTGACCTTGACCTTTTACCGACCTCAGAATCAAAAGGGGTCACATATTGGCCATGGCCAACCTTCCTATTAAGTATGAAGACAGCACACCTAATACTTATCAAGTTATTGAGCAGACAAGATTGAGGTCATCTACTAGCCATGACCAGCCTTCCTATTAAGTATGAAGACAGCACACCTAATACTTTTAAAGTTATTGAGCTGACAAGATTTTTGAGTTGAAAGTCACTATGACTTTGACGACTAACCTCAAAATCAAATGGGGTCATCTACAAGCCATGACCAACCTTCCTACTAAGTATGAAGACAGCACACCTAATACTTATCAAGTTATTGAGCTGACAAGATCTTTTTTAGTCGAAGGTCACCATGACCTTGACCTTTGACTGACTGACCTGAAAATAGGGGTCATCTACTTGCCATGACCCTGAATCTTCCTATTAAGTATGAAGACAGCACACCGAATAATTATCAAGTTATTGAGTGGACAAGATTTTTTAATTGAAGGTCACTGTGACCTTGACCTTTGACCGACTGACCTCAAAATCATTCGGGGTCATCTACTAGCCATTACCAACCTTTCTGCTAAGTATGAAGATGCTAAGTATGAAGACAGCCCACCTAATATTTATCAAGTTCTTGAGCAGACAACTTTTTCGAGTTGAAGGTCACTGTGACCTTGACCTTTTGAACGACTGAACTCAATATCAATAGGGGTCATCTACTAGTCATGACCAACCTTCCTACTAAATATAAAGACAGAACACCCATTAGTTGTCAAGTTATTGAGCAGACAAAGAAGTGGCTAACGGGCAGACAGACGGATGGACGAGCATCATACCATAATACAACCGAAGTTACAAATGTAGATTCAAATCAGAGGGCTGCTAGAGGATCCCTCTGGTCAGGGTATGCACTGTTTGCCATTGAAAATCCTCCCTTCATACTGAATGGACTGATGTCCCACTCCACCCAAAACAGGTCAATATACAGTAAAGCTTGACCTAACGGTCACCTTAGATGAACGGTCACCTCGTCTTAACGGTCAGTTTGAAATCCTCCCGACGAAAATCAGTCTATAATGCACCTGTTTTAGATGGTCACCTTCCTTCCGCGGCCAGCGGCCACCATATTTCATCCCAAACCCTATATTTCGACCCCATTAGACGGCCAGCAGACAGCCTGGCTGCCAGATTGAAATGTGTGAAAACCCAATACACAGCCAGCTGACACATCATGTGACATGTCAAAATGGAGGATGCACATCGTAACTTTCCGACATTACGGAAATCGCCGATCGAAATATCGTGACCGCTTCGGAAACTTCCGTTATGTTGGGAAAGTGCATAGATTGGCCGGTTCGTTTTTTTTCGTTAAGTCGGAAGTGAACGAAATAAACCAAGCGTTGACCTTGGCCTTAGGGCAAGATAATAATCAAGCATGATAATCCCTTCAACTCCTTTACCCGTTAAATGTGCAAATATGGTGGTGTTGAGAAGTTTGTCTGCACGTTACTGAATCAAAAGAGATAACATGAAAACAAAATATTCACGCCTTTTCCAAACGTAAGTTCCTCACGTTAGAGAATCGAGTGAAGTGTAGACCTACATGTGTATTTCCGGATGTGTCGAATAATTCTCCCTGATTTTTTTTTCGTTTTGTGCATGTAATTTACAGTACACATTGTATTTTACCTGTATTTACGAGGATGAAATACATAATCTTTTGGATAAGGCATTAAAGTACGTGTAGATATATTTTGCGTTTGTCTGACCAAACAGAAAAATATCCCAAAATATCCACCCCTCGATTAAGTGGTCACCTCGCTTAAGCGGTCAATTCGGCAGCTTCCCTTGACTGGCCGCTTAACACAGGTTATACTGTACATGTATAAACCACCAAGAATAACATCACAAAAACTGTCAATACTATGGGTAACATGTATCATGAAAGTTGAAGAACCTAGCAAATCTGAACACTTAAACAAGTACATGTATCATTATCCATATTAACAAAGACAGGTGGCAGCTTAATGCAGGATGAAAGTCATGCAGACAGCTACTCCGGGAGCTTTCTGCATGACTTTCACCCTGCATTAAACCATTCTTTCCTACTGACACCTTTTTGTGCCTTTGTAATACTCATTTTTTGAAACCATATGGAGCAAATGCTCTATTTATCACAATGGTTTCAAAAACTACACAATTCTGAAACTCTTCTTTTCTATAGTTAATTTTCATTTTTGGTAGATTAATTCAAAGAGGTTGGGTCTAAAATAGTTTAGGCGGGAATTAGTTAAACAGCCACCTGTCTGAAAGGGTTCTCTTAACTTAAAGTTTTGATAAACAAAGTTTTAGTGTAAAAGGTGGTTAACAAAATGTTTTAACTGCTAACAAATGTCATGTTTTCAAATTATGGATTTCTGTAAAAAAAACAACAACAAAAAAACAACATTTTACAGGATACTTATATTCAGAGAATCTTTAAACAAGAAAAAAATATGATTCTCAGTTTATCATTTTCTAAATAAATACGTCTTTCTATGCCTTTGCAAACAGAGAAGACCCAGATCAGACAGCTCTTATAGCGGCCATCTGATCAGTCTACTCTGATATAATACCAATATGATTCTACAATTTCTGTCATGGCCAAACATAATGTATCCATGTGCTATTATAACAATTAATTTAATTCATGATGTCATTATTTCTTACATGTATATTCATGGAGCTAAAGGGTTAATGAAACCAATTTATCATGAATCTTTAGTTAATCCAAGTTATTCTAATAGCAGGTGAAACATAACAGTTCATAATACTTTGTATATTGCACCAACCCTATAAATACAGATACAAGAAGATCAGGATTACCCTATAGCACTCACCTGGATCACGTCTCTACAAGATATTATATTAAGATATCTCAATCATTCAGATAAAATGAATGTGTACTCATAAATGGTGGGGTCTTTCATGAATATTTATTAGGTGATGGGTTTAACAATTTTTGTAGAGGATCACCAACATTCTGCCAAAATACATTCATTTTGCTATGTGATTTCAGAGATGAATAGTGTTGATAGCTTGACTATAATATATTATAGTCTGATGAAGACCTAAGTTAAAGGTCAAACACATTCGGTTATATAATTAAAAGGTTATAATAAGAGCCCCTGAGATAGTTAGTTCTACTTTATTTTACCTTTTTTTCTATACATGTATAGCTAAATGTATATATGGAAAAGCAACCCAATCCCTGTTGGCCAGGTCATTTACAGTATGTAAATAGCTAGGTCTAGGGTGACAGAATTGATGTCATAGATGAACAACAATACAAGGTTTCTATACAAAAATGAAATCTGGCCTGCAGTGTCCAAGATTATGCTTTTTAAGGGGTTTATAACCTTGTTGTCAAGGTCAGCAGAATTCTGCAGTGATAACATACATTTGAGCTAATTAAGTAGAAGACATTTATGCAGATATTCATTGCAACTGACTCAACATTTTCTGATGAGATATTCTCTTATTCCATTCCCTCAAAGATTATTTTTAGATTCAATCTCTTTGAATTAATCAACTGAAAAGGAGCATTTACTTGAAGAAAGGAAACCTTTTAGAATTGTGTAGTTTTGAAACCATTGTGATATAAAGCATTTGCTCCTATGGATTTATCCCAATGGTTTCAAACAATGACTTTTACAGAGGCGCCAAAAGGCATCAATATGAGGGAAAGGCTGAAACCGTTGTTGTGTTATGGATGATGGACACAGAACTATCCTTAATAGCTCACCTTGACACTCTGTGTCTAATAAGCTAAAATAACTATTATTGAGCATAAAATAAACTTATGATTTCCGCTAGATAGATACCACAAGAACAATGCACCCCTAATTAAATGTAAAGTCTGGCAGTGAATATCAATATCAATAAATATTTAAATATTTATATTGCACTAATTTTGCTCATCAATAAATATCTATTTTCAGCTAAGCAGAAGAAGATAATTGTTGAGTTCATTCATTAAAGCTTACCACAATAAACATGTTTACAGCAGTCTTCAAAGGCACTTGCAAAGATTTAACCCTTTCCATCATATAAATTCCTTTTCACACATTTGCAAATATGAGCTGTCTATCAGGGTCTGCTCGTTTACTTTTGACATGATATAGATCTAATTCTACAGTTTTTTCAAAGCAAAAACAATATCTTCAGAATTTATCAATTTAAAAATCCAGCCAATAAATAGTCATGATGCCCTTAAATCTTACATGAATCTTGAACAGGGAAAGGGTTAAAGGTCCTTCACTGTAAAAGTTCTTAACGCACATTGTCTATCAAGAGTTGAGCAATTAAAATCTTCTTTATCATACATAGACTCTCTCATAACAGTTTCCACATCATACACTCTATTTTTGTGACTCAGAAAATGTTCCAGACTAGCCTGGGATGCTAAGGAAGGCAACGGCCTCATCGATGCTCTTGAAATTCTTCGCTGGAGATCTCGCTGCTTCTGCAAAGATTTTTGAAGTTTTTCTATCTTTTCCTGCTTCTTTGCATCTCTCATTGCCCTTCGGAAACTGGAGATATATGCATACAGGGCCAGTGAAGCAGAGCCTCCGAACACAAAACATAAGCCACCAACTAGGAACAGCTGCCCGAGGCTGAAGCGTAGGTCATTAAAGGCATCAGTAGGCACACTACTTTGTGCCACAGCTACATCTGAAATTAAAAGCAAATAAAGTATTACTAAAAGGTTTTCAGAATGACAATGTGAACTAGAGGTTTGTTTTTGTCACAAAAACAGATGTCTCCCCCTCCCATTCTCTTTCCAATACACAAGTGTAATGTCTGTAACTCCAAACTTATCAGGGTCTAATGTTTAAGTCATCAGGGCCAATAACTCCAACATTGTCAGGGGGAGACAATTCAAAAGCCCCAGGTACACAAAAGCACATGCTAATCAACATTCTTGTGAAGTTTGGTGACTCTAGTACTAGTGGTTTCAGAGATACATGTGACACAAAGTAAAGTTTCTCTTATTTAAGTCATAAGGGGCAGTAACTCCAAAGTTATCAGGGGGAGACAATTAAAATCCCAGATGCACAACAACTCATGCTGGTGAACATTCCTGTGAAGTTTGGTTACTCTAGCCCTACTGGTTTCAGAGATACAGGCAGCACAAAGTTTCTCTAATTTTAAGTTAACATATCAGGGGCTGTAACTCAAGAATTATCAGGGGGAGACAATTAAAACAAGAGGGCCAAGATGGCCCTTAATCGCTCACCTGATTACCATAGATTTAAATTTTTTGCAGGGTAGCCCAAGGGTAGGGTCAATATTGAACTTAGGAACAATATATGAACAATGTTGATAGT
Organism: Azorinus chamasolen; assembly: GCA_963576725.1. Classification (NCBI taxonomy): domain Eukaryota; kingdom Metazoa; phylum Mollusca; class Bivalvia; order Cardiida; family Solecurtidae; genus Azorinus; species Azorinus chamasolen. Next base: position 16,872,981 of record OY755248.1, on the reverse strand, counting down.
GGATCATGAGCAGTGGATCATGAGCAGTGGTTCTGCAGAACAAGATTTTCAAAGATTTAGTATATTGATTTTATCAAGACAATGATTCTGACCAATGAAGATTGGGCTAAAAATGTGCTCTCTAAAGTATTTTTTCTAAGATTGGACCTAGTGACCTACTTTCTATTCCCACCCAACCCATGATCACACTCAACCTTGATATCACCAAGACAAACACTCTGAGCAGGTTTGAGGAAGACTGGGCTAAAAATGTGGTCACTGGGGTGTAAACTAGATTTCTCTAAGATATGACCCAGTGACCTACTTTTTGACCTCACATAACCCACTTTCAAACTTGTCCAAGATTTTATTAGGACAATCATTCTGACCAAGTTTCATGAAGATTTGGCTATAAATGTGACCTCTAGGGTGTTCACAAGGTTTTCGTACTATTTGACCTAGTGACCTAGTTTTTAACCCCACATAACGCACTTTCAAACTCGTTTGAGATTTTATCAAGACAATCGTTCTGACCAAGTTTCATGAAGATTGGACTAAAATTGTGACCACTAGAGTGTTCACAAGGTTTTTCTACTGTTTGACCTAGTGACCTAGTTTTTTACCCCACTTGACCCACTTTCGAACTAGTCCAAAATTTCATCAAGACATTCATTCTGACCAAGTTTCATGAAAATTGGACTAAAATTGTGACTACTCGAGTGTTCACAAGGTTTTTCTACTGTTTGACCTAGTGACCTAGTTTTTAACTTCACTTGACCCACTTTCAAACTCATCCGAGATTTTATCAAGACATTCATTCTGACCAAGTTTCATGAAGATTGGACTAAAATTGTGACTACTAGAGTGTTCACAAGGTTTTTCTACTGTTTGACCTAGTGACCTAGTTTTTTACCCCACATAACCCATTTTTCAAACTCCTCCGAGATTTTATCAAGACAATCATTCTGACCAAGTTTCATGAAAATTGGGCTAAAAATGTGACCTGTAGAGGGTTAACAAGGTTTTCCTACTATTTGACCTAGTGACCTAGTGTTTAACCCAACTTGACCCACTTTCGAACTTGTCCGAGATTTTATCAAGACATTCATTCTGACCAAGTTTCATGAAGATTAGACAACAATTGTGACCACTAGAGTGTTCACAAGGAAATTGTTGACGACGCACGACGCACACCGCACGATGCACGACGGACGACGGACATTCAAGTCTCCCAAAAGCTCACCCTGAGCTTTGCTCAGGTGAGCTAAAAACCAGGTACACAACAACTCATGCTGGTGAACATTCCTGTGAAGTTTGGTGACTCTAGACCTAGTGGTTTTAAAGATATGCATGACACAAAGTTTCTCTAATTTTAAGTAATCATATCAGGGGCAATAACTCCAAAGTTATCAAGGGAAGACAATTCAAAAATCCCAGTTGAACAACAACTCATGCTGGTGAACATTCCTGTGAAGTTTGGTGACTCTAGCCCTAGTGGTTTCAGAGATATGCACGACACTAAGTAAAGTTTGTCTAATTTTAAGTCATCAGGGGCAGTAACTCCAAAGTTAACAGGGGGAGACAATTCCAAAAACCCAAGAGCAAAACAACTCATGCTTGTGAACAATCCTGTGAAGTTTGGTGACTCTAGCCCTACTGGTTTCAGAGATACGAGCGACACAAAGTTTGTATAAATTTAAGTATTCATATCAGGGGCAATAACTCAAGAATTATCAGGGGGAGACAATTCAAAAACCATAGGTGCACAACAACTCATGCTGGTGAACATTCCTGTGAAGTTTGGTGACTCTAGCCCAACTGGTTTCAGAGATACGCGCGACACAAGTTTGTGACGGACAGACGGACGGACATGCTAACAAATGGGTAGTTGTGTGACTTTTTCCTTTGATCTTTTCTTGTGTTACTAGTCCCACAAGAAAAACTATTTTTGGCTCTAACTTTGGAAAAGAATGATCTGGAAGCTAACCCTAACCCTATGTCCCACAACTGGCCAGGTTAATGTCACAAGAAATGGCCAGGTTAATGTCACAAGAGATGGCCAGGTTAATGATTTTACTTGTGGGACTAGTTAGAAAAAGTCACACAACTACCCTTTGGTGAGTGCGGACGGACAGACGGACGGACGGACGGACAGACAACTCTGGCAAAAACAATATATCTCCCCATAAATGGGGGAGACATAATAATACGTGTGTACATGAAACGTTTGTCAGTCAATGTATGAATATAGAATACCAAACATACCCTCCTGAATATTTATTTTGCCAATGTTGATTCAAGACAAGTAAACAATACAGAAAAACACCACCAAACTATACTTTTAGTATGTAACCCTGATGAAGGTACTTGTAAATACCGAAACGTTGTATATTAAATAAACAGATAAATCTGATCTGACTTGGTCGTTCACGTTCCATATTTAGATTTATATATATTTTAAGCAGCTGATTGCTAGGGTGAAAGTCTTGGAAAAAAACTCCTTTGGGAATTTCTGCATGACTTTCACTATGCATTAACCCTTTCACCGGCGCAGTCGCATAAATGCACCACGACAAATAGTGCAGTCCCAGATCAGACGCGGCCTTTTCAAGGCGGCGTCTGATCAGGGACTTCACTATTAGTCTCAATCTCTATTTCTATATACATGTATGTGCTTTATTCCTTTGGAATTTGCATTTATTTATCTCATTTCCTTACTTTACTGAATTTATTTAACAAACTTGGATTGCAATGGACAATTAGAAATTTGGAGCCGAAAGGGTTACGCTGCCACTAAATTGATACTAATTTACAGTACATTTATTCAGTTACACTCAGCACATACTAACTTATTTGACATGAGGTATACAATAAACATAATATAAAATTAGAAAAGGGGGATTAAAGGAAAAAACCACTCCATTTGTCACATTTTCCCACCATGTGTTTGTCCTTCTTTGCTGGGCAGGAAAGTTGTCTCGTCTGACAGTATTGCAGGACGAACAACAATTTCAAAAAATTTTGTACTCTGGCCGGGTTTACTGTCTATGGAGATATAGTCAGAAACCGAATATCTTAGTCTAGGGTATATATTGTTTGTAGTGCCTATCTTAACGTATTGTACTGTATAACAAAATATATGATTTTCTCCAATGTGTCAAAGAACCCACATTGATATACTATCAATACAGTTTCGTGTTTAAAAAAACAACAACATGAGAACCATGATTGTCCTATATCGCTCACCTGTGACAAAAGGTCAAGTTATATGCTGTGTACAAAATACCATTTGTTCAACTGTTTAACCCTCTACTCCATAACTACCCTTATAAGAGGCATCTGATCAGGATCTGATGTTTGCTTTTTGAATAATGTAGATCTGATTCTAGTTTCTGCTTTGGCAAACATAAAACATAATCTGATTAATAGTCATGATGTCATCATTCCTTACATGAATATTCATGGAGTAAAGGGTTAATATATAGCAAGCAGTTTATATAGCCCCTGTTGGCAGTCATTTTTCCATAGTTTTGATAGAAAGCCATATTAGGAATAGTCATGCAAAATTATATTGAAATTCAGCCAGTTAAATTTTCAGATAATCAATGAATGGCAAATTAACCCACTCTTGGTGATTTTTTAATTATTGTTGTTTTTGATATCACCAAAGTTTTAGTGATCTTGGTAGATCTTAATATATTATGTTAAATTATATTAAAGTTTAACAATTACCTTATTGTTTCAGTGAGGAATATTTTTATAAATGTTTATTCACGCTTTCCCTGTTTAATATTTTTCAAGATTTGTTCACCTCATGAATAATGTTCATGGTCAAAATAAATAACAAGAGCACCGCAAGCGGGTGTGCACGCTCGTCTGTCCGCATTGTCAAGATGAACATGCATACCAAAAATGAAGGTTGTAAATGAAAAATTGAAGAAGTTATGGTCAATGTTAAGATTTCGGATGAGGACAACGACGACGACAACGCAGACGCCGGAGTTACGACAGTAGCTCGTGATTTCTTCGAAACAGACGAGCTAAAAATGAACACTGGTGTGGAAACTGCAGAATCAAATCTATAAATGCTAAAGGAGCAATCTGATCTGGGTCTACTCTGTTTGAAAATATGTGAAAAAGTGTTTATACGGGGATACCTTTATTTACACTATTTGTAAAGCTAGGGTGACTTTGAGAGAAGTGTGAGGTTAGGACGTCCGTAAACCGGTTTAAACCCCCAGTGGTGTTTTTGCTACTGACCGTGCCAAGGCGGTACTCTCTTTGTCACCCTTCCTTTTGTTTGCCTTGCGTCTTTGTGCTTGTGATTTTGTTCATGTGTGGAACGTTTGTCTCTGGTTCTTGTATGTCTTTTGGTGTTTTCTGTGTTCATTTCGTGTGTGTGTGTGTGTGTGCGTTTGGGTGTGTGTGTGTGTCATGCTGTCTATCGGTGTTTTGGTGGTGGTTGCGTCTTGTATGTGGCTTTGCCTGCTTGACTTTACTACTTTTCCATTTATATGAAGGAAAGGGCTATGCTAACTTTGCATTTGGTTATTTGCAAAGTCTGAGACAAGAATGTTATTTCAACAAAATAAGTTATTTTTCTAAATGAAATTTTAAATGTGTTCAAGGACTGCCCTAGGAAAACTCACACAGTTTAATCACTTTTTATACAATGGAGAATAAAAAGTTGACAGCCAGATGGAGATTAACAAGGTAACAACTGCTCACCCAGACCTATACCTAAGGTAAGCTAAAAAACACCTTTAAAATGATAACGCCTGCTGACAAGTTAAACAAGAGGGCCAGAATGGCCCTGAAGCGCTCACCAGACAATCAGAGGAGAAGATTTTCAAAGTTTTCACTATATGTTTCTATAGAAAACTAGCCGGCCCTGGGGAGGGCCAATTTTGACCCCAGGGGCATAATTTATATAACTTTTGTAGAGGACTTGAACATGATGCTATGAGCTAAATATGAAAGCTGAGAACCTTTCTGTTTCAGGGGAGACGATTTTCAAAGTTTTCTCTATATGTTTCTACTGAAAACTACCGACCCCTGGGGCGGGGCCAATTTTGACTCCAGGCCCATAATTCATATAACTTTTGTAGAGGACCTATACATGATGCTATGCGCCAAATATGAAAGCTAAGAACTTTCCAGATTCAGAGAAAAAGATTTTCAAAATTTTCACTATTTGTTTCCATTGAAAACTGCCCACCCCTGGGACAGGGACGACAATTTTGACCCCAGGGCCATAATTTATATAACTTTTGTAGAGGACCTAAACATGATGCTTTGTGCAAAATATGAAAGCTGAAAACCTTCCAGTTTCAGAGGAGAAGATTTTCAAAGTTTTCACTATATGTTTCTATTGAAAACTGCCCATCCCTGGGGCGGGGCCAATTTTGGCCCCAGGGCCATAATTTATATAACTTTTGTAGAGCACCTGAACATAATGCTCTGTGCCAAATATGAAAGCTGAGCGCCTTCCAGCTTCAGAGGAGAAGATTTTCAAAGATTTCACTATTTGTTTCTATTGAAAACTGCCAACCCCTGGGGTGGGGCCAATTTTGACCCCAGGGCCATAATTTATATAACTTTTGTAGAGGACCTAAACATGATGCTCTCTGCCAAATATGAAAGCTGAGAGCCTTCCAGTTTCAGAGGAGAAGATTTTCAAAGATTTCACTATTTGTTTCTATTGAAAACTGCCCACCCCCGGGGCGGGGCCAATTTTGACCCCAGGGTCATAATTTATATAACTTTTGTAGAGGACCTGAACATGATGCTATGTGCCAAATATGAAAGCTGAGAACCTTCTGGTTTCAGAGGAGAAGATTTTCAAAGTTTTACTATATGTTTCTATTGAAAACTTCCCACTCCTGGGGCGGGGCCAATTTTGACCCCAGGGGCATAATTTATATAACTTTTGTAGAGGACCTATAGGTGATGCTATGTACCAAAGATGAAAGCTGAGAACCCTGTAGATTCAGAGGAGAAGATTTTTAAAGGTTCAAATTGTTGACGCGGGACGACGCACACCGCACGACGACGGACGACGGACATCAGGCGATCACAAAAGCTCACCCTGAGCACTTTGTGCTCTGGTGAGCTAAAAATAATGTCCCCATGTCACTTAAAAGGACTGGATAGAAAATGAACAGATTAGAAGAATATCAGAGAAAGTCTGGTATTAACCCTTCGCTTGCTGAATTTTAAACTACATTTCTCCTTCTTTACCCATGCCCTGTTGTATAATTACATATATCATGATAATCTTTGAAAAATGCCCTTAGTGGTCGAAATATTAGATTAGAGCAGTTCAGGTATTTATGTATCTTTAAACATTTCGCAAATAAGTTTGATCAGAAATACTGACTTATACAAGGTCCCATGGCACATGTGGTGATGTCTTCAGAATTGCCACTACATGGTATGGTGTAGCTGTGGCCTGGGGGTAAGCTTTGACACTGTCGGGAGCGATACCGAATCCCCTCACCGCAAGATACAGAACATGTTGACATCTCAGTCCAGCAACTCCAGACACCTAAAAAGACACACATGTAATCATTATGAAACGCTTAACCCTTTTACTCCGTGAATATCTGTGTAAGAAATAACGACATCATGAATATTAATTAGAAATTATAAATGCACATGGACACAGGAACTTTTGGCCATAGCAGAAACTGTAGAATCATATCTATATCATATACTAAGCAAACAGAGCAGACCCTGATCAGACGGCTCCTATAGGAGCTGTCTGATCTGGGTCTACTCTGTTTGCAAAGGCATAGAAAGGCGAACTTATGGAGTAAAGGGTGAAGTCTTTGTATGCTAAACTATTGCTGTTTGTTCATATAAGGTTTGGATGCTTTGGTATCTCATATAGACCCAAACAATTTGCATAAATTGTCATTACAGTGCAAGAGTTAAGCTAAGGTTAGTTGTGATGATATAAGATCTTGCTTTAGAATATAAAAAATATACATGTCCAATTCAGGAATATATGTAATAAATCGCTTCATTACAGGTTATTACGACATTGATTACAAAAACAGGTTAAAAATTCATAATATAAAGTATTTCATTAGAAATTGGTCAATTAATAAACAGATTTGACGCATTTTCTATAATGTGCAAAACAGTCAGAATGATAATATGCACTATAAGATTATGTTGAAATTGCGTTTTAGTTCAATATCAAAGTCCATTCAATACATAATCTCAACACCTTTAACCTCCAATTTACATTTAAACTACATGTATTATAAACATGATTACAGCATGCAATGCCAGTCTGGTCTGTGTTTGCTTTTTAAGAACTGATGTTTTTAAGGACTGAAACTCTTTATTTATGTACAATCAAATAACAGCCCCTTACCAGGATGTAGCCCTTATAATGGTGAACAACTTTATGCTGTTTTATTGGAGTAACTGTGTTGATGTTTTATTGGGGTAGCTATGTGATGCTTGATTGGGATAATTGTGCTAATGTTTGATTATGTTTGATTTTGGTAGTTGTAGATATATTTAGCATCTAAATTCGCATGCAATTTACAAGATATAAATACATAAAAATGACATATTTAAAAATATGGTACAATAAAAAATTGTAATGATTTCCATATAAATATTTAAATATTTCACAGAAGCAATTTTTAATCAGTTATATTGAAATATAACAGTAGTGTAGTTCGAGCCAATAAGATGATGATAACAAGAGGGCCATGAGGCCCTGAAGCGCTCACCTGAGATAACCCCAGGGGTGGGGCCATTTTTGACCACAAGAAATCATGTGTACAACCTTGGTAGAGAACCACAAGGCAAAGCAGTATGCCATTAATTAAAGGTCTTAGCCTTATGGTTTCAGAGAAAAATAATATTTTATATTTTTCCCATGAAAAACTGATAAGTCCTGAGGCAGGGCCAAGTTTCGCCCAGTGGTCAGAGTCGCAAGTTCTTGGCAGAGGACCACAAGCCACAGCTACATATTTGTAGAGGACCATTAGATCATGTTACATACCAAATATCATTGGTCTAGGCCTTACAGTTTCAGTAGATTTTTAAAGATTTTCCTATGAAAAACTGATAAGCCCTTGGGCGGGGCCAAAAAACGGCCCCGGGGGTCATAATTTGATCAATATTTGTAGAGGACCATAAGATCATGCTACATACCAAATATCAAAGGTCTAGGCCTTACAGTTTGAGAGAAGAAGATTTTTAAAGATTTTCCTATGAAAAACTGATAAGCCCTTGGACGGGGCCATTTTTGGCCTGGGAGCCATAATTTGAACAATATTTGTAGAGGACCATAAGATCATACTTCATACCAAATATCAAAGATCTAGGCCTTACAGTTTCAGAGAAGAAGATTTTTAAAGATTTTCCTATGAAAAACTGATAAGCCCTTGGGCACGGCCATGTTTGGCCATGGGGGTCATAATTTGAACAGTCTTTGTAGAGGACCATAAGATCATGTTACATACCAAATATCAAAGGTCTAGGCCTTACACTTTCTGAGAAGAAGATTTTTAAAGATTTTCCTATGAAAAACTGATAAGCCCTTGGGCGGGGCCATTTTTGGCCCGGGAGTCATAATTTGAACAATATTTGTAGAGGACCATAAGATCATACTTCATACCATATATCAAAGATCTAGGCCTTACAGTTTCAGAGAAGAAGATTTTTAAAGATTTTCCTATGAAAAACTGATAAACCCTTTGGCGGGGCCATGTTTGGCCATGGGGGGTCATAATTTGAACAATCTTTGTGGAGGACCATAAGATCATGCTACATACCAAATATCAAAGGTCTAGGCCTTACACTTTCTGAGAAGAAGATTTTTAAAGATATTCCTATGAAAAACTGATAAGCCCTTGGGCGGGGCCATTTTTGGTCCGAGGATCATAATTTGAACTATATTTGTAGAGGACCACAAGATCATGCTACATACCAAATATCAAAGGTCTAGGCCTTACAGTTTGAGAGAAGAAGATTTTAAAGATTTTCCTATGAAAAACTGATAAGCCCTTGGGCAGGGCCATTTTTGGTCCAGGGGTAATAGTTTGAACAACTTTTGTAGAGGACCATAAGATCATGCTACATACCATATATCAAAGGTCTAGGCCTTACAATTTCAGAGAAGATGATTTTTAAAGATTTTCGTATGAAAAACTGATAAGCCCTTGGTCGGGGCCATTTTTGGCCCCGGTGGTCATAATTTGAACAACCATCGTAGAGGATCATTAGATCATGCTACATACCAAATATCACAGGTCTAGGCCTTACAGTTTCAGTGAAGAAGATTTTTAAAGATTTTCCTATGAAAAACTGATAAGCCTTGGGCGGGGCCATTTTTCGCCCGGGGGTCATAATTTGAACAATCTTTGTAGAGGATCATAAGATCATGCTACATACCAAATATCAAAGGTCTAGGCCTTACAGTTTGAGAGAAGATATTCTAGATATTGTGTACAGTTGCCAGGGCAACAAGACCGACGGCCCCACCCACTATCTTTTAACAACTTTTGAAGCACCCACAGTATGTATCTGACCAAGTTTTGTTACAATTGGGCAGTCGGTTTCAGAGAAGAAGTCGTTTGAAATTGTTGACGGACAGACAGACGAACGACGGACACAGGGGTATCACAATAGCTCACCTTGAGCACTTTGTGCTCTGGTGAGCTAAAAAATAGATCTAAGTTGACTTTGATCATGACTTGGAAGAGTATGCCGATGCTGGGAAAGCCCAGAAAAGTCCTAAGACTTATTTTCACTGGGGTCCCGAAATTAGAAGAAATACTTAAAATATCTTGGAAAAAATGAAAGTAAATATGGTTCAATTGAAAAATAAATTTATTTGAAATAAAGGATGTTCGTTTTCAAAAATTATAAAAAGGCTATTTTATAGCATTTGGTCAATATTAATATTAATAAAGTTTAAAATCAGGTATGAACATCTAATACTGTTCCAGGTAAAACTTTTTAATTTCTTTTTTGAACTTTTTGTGTTTTTTTACAAACTGCACTTTCTCTGGCAATGAATTCCAAATGTTCTTGCTGTTAAAGTAGAAAGTTGATGATGATGTGATGATGTTTTTTTTAATTGAGGTAGCTGTGCTGATGTTTGACTGGACTAGCTGTGCTGATATTTGAACATTTAAAATGCTGAAAGGTCCAACAATTTATTATAGTATATATATCTGAACCCTTTCAAAGCTGAATGGTCCATCAACTATTGCATGGCATATCAGAGTCCATTCAGTATGACATTGAACACTCTGTGGGAGGAATATGAGTGAAAAAAACAGTACAGACGCCATACATGCAAGTATACTGGTCACCACCACACAAAGGGTCAATCAGTCGAACCTAGAAAATTAACCTACATGTAAATATACATAAATTGAATAACTTTTAACAAACCTTGGCAAGAGTGAGCATTGCATTCTTGTCCTTCCATGGGATGACCTATACAGTCTTTGCCATCTCCAAAAGGTGCAGGGTTCTCACACTTCCTGCTGTGCCACCTGTATCCACCATCACACTTCTGTGAGCAAGCCGTCCACGTTGACCAGTCCGTCCAACCACCATCAACATGTTTTAGCGTAAAGTTTTCTGTATGAATGCAATATCAATGATAGTCATGTATATTACATGGGTATTACATTATTAATCAAGAAAGTGCTATGCAAAATACAAATACATGTAAAATATTAAATGTAGTCTTTACTTTAACCCTTACAACGCTGAATTTTCAAATGGACTATTCCAACATTCAAACAAGTCAAACTTATAGTAAATATTTAGATATTTTTCTGAGAAAAAAAGTGACAAACAATGCAGATCCTGATGAGAGGGCTCTGTGTCTACACTGTTTGCAAAGGACACAAGTGATTCATGCCCCACACTGTAAGGGTTAAAGCATCTCTTACAAATATGTTAGAGATTTCATGAATATTAATAAGTTATGAAATATTAAAAGCTGTATTTACTGTTTGATATTTAAAAATCACCTACAATTTTGTTTTTATTCAGTACCAGTGATAGAGCATGGAATTTTCAAACATGGGTCACTCTGCACTAAATATTATTCAGAATAGAATCTGTACCTAAATCACAAAATATGAACAATAGAGATGTTAGTTGTTGTGAAGTGTTTAGCAGTTTTGTAAGTCGGCATGCATTCATTTACCCACACAAGCATGCAGGCCAAATTTACAAAATGAAAAGAAAAAATAATTAATAAAGAAATAAACCAAACTTATACATAGTCAAATAAGCACAGCTATGCATCCAAACCAAAATACTAAAACCAAAACATGTGTTATGGTTTTTGAGACATGTTTGTGACCAGCCTGGAGTTGGGAGGAAAAGCGCCATGGACAGAGACATAGACAAATCAACCAATTTTCCACCAAACCTGATGTTGTGACCACTCTTTAGAATAATCTCGTTGAGATGATTTTAAACAGTGGTGAAAAATATATATGATTTGTTAGAAAAAATAGCTATGTTTGTAAATATTTAATATACAGATCTTATCTATGCTTCTGCGTGAAAAATTAAAAAATCAATAGAAGCTTAAAGCTCAAGCTGCTTACTTTTTGACAACACTGCTAGGTTTGAATCAATAGAAGCTTTAAGCTCAAGCTGTGTACTGTTTAACAACACTGCTGGGTTTAAGGTCAAAATTATATGTTCAGGTACCATCTGTGCATAAAGAAAGCCTAGACTGCTATATATATTACCTGTATGTATCACTGACTGATAGACTGGTTAAACCTTTGAATGAAGGTTTAAAATACAATTGCATTAACCCATTCCCTCATAGGCTATTTTTAGATCCTACCTCTTTGAATAAATCTACCAAAAAGGAGCATTAATTAGAGAAAAGGAATATTTCAGAATTGTGTAGATTTGAAACCATTGTGATAAATAGAGCATTTGCTCCAATGGAGCAAATGCTCTATTTATCACAATGGTTTCATAAAGTGACTATTACAGAGAAAGGTATTTATGGAGGAAAGGGTTAAACACATAAAACAAATACTTAACATGCCTTGATTAAATGTGAGTTAGCATTACAGAAAGCCGGTATATTTTGTATGTACTATTCAGATGTATACATTTACACATATATTAACACTTTAAAATTTAAAGGCACTCTAACCATTAGTTGGCAACTAATAAATTTGGTGAATAAATTTGTTTCCTACTTCATTGATAATCTTTACCTTTCAATGCTGAATTGTCAAATAGACTATTCCTAAATTCAAATTGGTCAAACTCATCATAAATATTAAGAGATTCTTTGAAACAGAAGTGTGACATGTTAAAATGTGCAGACCCTGATGAGAGGGATCCTTTCGGAGCCTTCTCATCTGGGTCTACACTGTTTCCAAAGGACAATAGTTACACGTTACCCTCACTGAAAGGATTATAAGGTATTCCTGATTCCATACATGTTCATCCAACCTTACATAATAGAAATTAATTTCTTTTGAAAAATTCATTGCTAATTTTCTTTGTTGTGCTAGAAACAGTATCCTCCAACATGAAGTATCTATACTCTTAAAATGATACAAACTACTCACCTTGTATCCATGTTTGAATTCATCTGCTTTAGTTTGTTAGTCTTGGTATCCATGACAGCAATGGTGTTTTTTGAAGCCTCAACTTCAATAAGGCGGTGTTCAAAGCAGTTCTTGTACGAAGTAAGCTAATTCTGTTGCACACATTCAACACATACATATGTATTAACCTTGCTTCGTTTAACCCTTTTGTAGAGACATATTCTGTGCACTCATTGATTATGCAATAATTGTAAGAATTGGTTATACCATGACATTACATAAAAGGTGTCTAATAATACAATGAATTTGGGTTTGTTCTTTGTAGAAAGACTGAGAAAAAATATCCTGAAATATATTTACTATACATTTATTGGTTATGTATTATTTTTTTCTTTTATATAAAGTAAACAGTAAACTATGTTAAAAACAATTGCACTCATTTTTATAACAAATGAGACATCACATCAAAATATATATCCTTTTACTCCAAGAATATTTAAGTAAGAAATAATGGCATAATGAACACAAATTATACATTCGCCCTGCAACGTCCTTATATAACCTTATTCTAAAAAGAAAGTTGCATAACCTCATGAACACCGGAAGCACGTCATTCATTTCTTAAATATAAGAAATACAATGGAATATAAATATAAGAAATAAATGACGTGCTCCCGGTGTTCATGGGTTATGCAACGCATAGCTTTACGAGCAAAGATTCACGTGAAGCCCTTCGGGCTTCACTAACTTTGCTCGTAAAGCTATGCGTTGCATAACCTCATGAACACCGGAAGCACGTCATTCATTTCTTAAATGAACACAGAAAATGATGGCCATGGCAGAAACTGTAGAATCAGATTTGTATTACTCCATAAGCAAACAGAGCAGACCCTGATCAGACAGCTCCTACAGGAGCCATCTGATCTGGGTATACACCGTTTGCAAAGGCATTGAAAGGTGTACTTATGGAGTAAAAGGTTAACCCTCAACACGATAATCCACCTTTTACTATTTGCAAACTCAGCTGTCTGCACTTAAATGTTACTAATTTGATTCTCTACTGTTTTCCATGGCAAAATTCTTTATTTGTTTAATGTTTGATAAAAAAGAATGAACTGAATCATACTGATTAATGTATTGCATGCATATTCATCAAGTAAAGGGTTAAAGAGCTTTTGATTTATCAAAACTATTAAAATGCACCACTGAGATCAGTGATTTTTAACATTTATATATGCTAACCAAATGAAAAGCTGAACAAAATGTTAAAGCAAACTTTTTTTGATACTAGCAAAACAGTTTAACAAAGTTATCATAAGATAATTTTTTAAAGTACCCTTTCTGCCATTTCATTTAAAAATACAATGGGAATGTGAATCCAGATGCTACATCAATCTACTTCACATCTAATCTGGATATCAAAGTTTGCATAATCTAACAGAATGACTTTGTATATACAATAGATTTTGTGCCACAACCCCTAAAATATCTCGGGATTTCATGTATTAACTCTTCATATTTTATGCACATTTTTAAATTTCTTTTTGGTGCAAAGAAGCATATGTAAACTATTCTGTAAGTACATCATGATTGTGCTTTCATTAAATGCTTAATGTTTGCTTGCTTGCTTGTGTGGGTTTCACAATATCAAGGTCAGGGTACATTCAGTCTGTTAACAAGGAGAGATCATGGACATGCTTATATGGAAGACAACAGTTAAAACAAATCAGAATATATTCAATGTATTTATTTGTTTGTATTTATACTATACAAAAAATAGAGGGATTTAAATAAATACATAATATATACACAGAAAATAAAAAAAGAAAACAAAGAGTCTTTAGTAATAGTGGGAACAGAGTATCAAAGCTTTAAGGAAATGAGTTTCAAGCGCTCCCATCATTTAAAATATCAGATCGTGTCGACTCTTTCATCACCATTGTGGAATCCGTGATAACCTTAGCAAGCAGTTTTAACTCAGATGAAACACCAAGTAACTCAGTATTATCATCAGGATCTAAACGTCTGACAACCAGACAGATTTTTTCTTTAACCCTTTCCCTGTTCTCTGTTTATTCAAAATTTCAATACCTACTATATATCATGGAAAAATAATTACAATGAAATATGGAAGGTGGAATATTGCAGCATTTTAGAAAGTAAAGAAACATTTTTATCAAATTCCACTAGCAAACAGAGTAGACCCTGATCACAAAGCTCCCATAGGAGTCGTCCGATCTGGGTCTACTCTGTTTGCAATTGGGTGAAAAAACGTTTATATCAAGGAAAGGGTTAAAAAATATATATGAAAGAACAATGTTCTCTTAAAATTAATGCAGACGACAATTTTGGCAGACGGCAATTACTTGGAGTGCAAAGAGTTTAAACAACAATAACAACAACTACAACAATATAAACAATAGTTCAATGTACTTCATTTGTGTTCACAATCGGTACTATCATCAGATCCAATCAAACAGACAAAATAATCTATTAAACAGAGCTATTTCTTACAAACAAGTGTCAATGGTTACTTAACCCATTCCTACTTAGGCTATTTTTAGACCCAACCTCTTTGAATAAATCTACCGAAAAGGAGCATAAACTAGAGAAAAGGAATTTTTTTGAAACCAGTGATAAATAGAGCATTTGCTCCTGTAAGAGCAAATGCTCTATTTATCACAATGGTTTCACAAAATGACTTTTACAGAAGCGTCAATATGCGGGAATGGGTTAAAGTTAACAAAGGTTATTTTACATATTTCATCAACCCATGATCTGACACTCTATAATGGTCAATATATTACATGTTTGTCATTTGTATATATGTATGTATCATTAAATTAACCCTTTATTTCATACAAATGCTTTTTTACGCCATTGCAAATAGAGCAGACCCAGATCAGACAGCTCATGTAGGATCTAAATGATCAGGGTCTGCTCTGTTTGCTTATGAAATTATAATCCATCTGACTCTTCCATTTATACCCTGTGTATATATGCCAAACATGAAAATTCTCAGCTAATAAATACAGTAAAACCTCTCTATAACAGCCACTAAATTATGTTAATTAGTTGGTACTTAGAGCAGGTGGCCGCTTAAAGCAAGGTGAAAGTAAAACAGAATGCTCCTACAGGAGCTTTCTGTTTTACTTTTACCTTGCTTTAATCAGCCACCTGCCTTTAACAGAAAATACTTGGTATAATTTAGTGGTCGTTATAGAGAGGTTTACTGTATTCATGTTTTCATTATTTCTATCATGGCTATTCAATGGGCAAAGGGTTAAATGTGTCTATACTCTTTACGCAGTATTGTCAACTTCCTTCTACTTCCTGTAAACACTTGAATCCAGACTAGACACCAAGTAAACCAGTATCTCCCCGGCAACCGAATTGTTTGATACTGCATGTTTTTAAAAAAGAATCGGGTGAAAAATAACCTGCAGAATTTGAAGCAGGCAACAAGTATTAGATGTCAGCATATCATGTGGTTTACCCTTTACTCCATGGACATTCATGTAAGGAAATAATGACATCAGGAATATTAACCCTTCGCTTGCTGAATTTTAAAATACATTTCTCCTTCTTTACCCATGCCCTGTTGTATAACTACATACATCTTCACTGTGTACAAGTATTGCGCTGTGCAATCACTGCTGTGGCGTGCATTGGTTTCACAATCAACTTGTAAATAGTGCAGACCCTGATGAGACAGCTCCTGCAGGAGCTGTCTCATCTGGGTCTTCACTATTTACAGGTAGGTATATTGACGTGAATAGCAAGCGAAGGGTTAATCAGATGTACTTTCATAATAGAACACGAACACAGGAAGTTTTAGTCATGACAGAAACTGTAGAATCAGATTTATATTATTCCCTAAGCAAACAGAACAGATGTAGGAAAAGGGTTAATTAGCAAGATGATTATTCTAACAATAGCTCCACACATTGGTCACAAAGTAATTATTCATCTCTGATTTAGTGTTACGAACTATAATATCCCCAAAAGAGCAAAGACAATACATACTATGGGAAATGATTTCTACATATGCAGCTCTCTAACATAATAACAGTGCTTATTTGACAGACCAAAATCTCATTATTAAATTGCACTTCTTACCATTGCACTGACAAGATAACCTTTTTATTTCATTCTCTCTCGGGATAACATTTTTAAATGACGAAAAGTGCATACTCAGAGAAGGACATCTCTCATGCAGATCTATACCAATCATCTGGTCTCTTCCATTCTCAAAAACAACATCATTACCCTCGAGACACAATAAATAGTGTGTGTGCTACTAACCTGATGATCCTATACCTCATAAATACACATTTTGATGCCTTTGAAAACAGACTGGACCCAAATCAGGGTCTTCTCGTTCATGGAATTATACTCCCAGGTCTGTATTTTAGTTTCTGCTACAGCTAAAACATCCTGTTTTAATTTTTACTAATGAATATTCATACAGTCTGAGTCATTATTTCTTACATGAACAATCATCAGGTAAAGGGTTAAAAAATATATCATGCATCTGTACGAAAATCATTTCAGCTGCTCATTATCTGGAATTCTTGTCTACAGTAGAACATGTCCTACGCAGTCATTCATTTATTGAAGATAGGAGTCTTAAAAACAGGTGGTCGATTAATGCAGGGCAAACATTACTTTTGACCGGCATTAAGCCACCACCTGTCTTACAGATCCATAATTAGACTTTTGGTGGTCCCTTCAAATAAGTTCTTCTGTATATAATTATTTAATATTTGCACATTTCAGCTAAAAATTTGGCTCTAACAACAAAATGTTTAGTTTTTTTTTAGTTTAAACATATTTTATTTCTAATTTTACATAGAAACGGGGTCGGGCCACAAGTTCTCTCAACATTAGTAAACGGCCCTGACAAAATGTCAGTCTAAGTAATCATGTAGAATATGACTGAAAACAAGGACTTGAAATTGCAAGGACTTTTTAGTTACAGCAAATGACATTGACATTGATCTCAATGACCTCAGGGCACTCATTTTGGTGTCTCTATGACCTCAGGGCACTCATTTTGGTGTCTCTGACTAAAGCTACAAACCATAGTCTGACAATATTCCCTATTGGCTCCTTATTCACACAGTGTGGAAAAAATGTGGAAAAATGGCAATAACTCCTACATAATAGCAAATGATTCCAAACAACAAATTGCAGTCATGAATTGTCAATGAATTAGACAAAAAATTGCAGTAGAAAAGGCTTGGACAAAAATGTGTCTATATAGAGGATCAACAGATAACCTGAATTGAGTATCAATTATATTATAAAAATCATACCAAAATCATTGTAAATATCAACTTGAGTTTCAATCAAGTTTGGTTGTGCATCTCCTATGCAAGTTATTACCAATATCCTGAATGCCTATTTCCAAACCAAGATTCACTATTCAGAGTTTTATTTGAAATGTACATATATATGTATAAATATGTTTTTTTTCTGGAAGATATGACTTTACCCTTTGCTCAATAAATACGCCTTTCTACGCCTTTGTAAAAGTCACTTTTTAAAACCATTGTGATAAACAGAGCATTTGTCACAATGGTTTCAGAACTACACAATTCTAAAATTTGCCTTTTTCTCTAGTTAATGCTCCTTTTTGGTAGATTAATTCAAAGAGGTTGGATCTAAAAATCACCTATGAGGTAATGGGTTAAAGTACCATATTTACTCAAAGTGTTCAGACAAACAATGATAAACCTTAACAGCTTGATAAGGATCTACACTATTTGCAATATATCATGCCTAAAACTTGATGTGCCTAATGAATTGCCTTTAAAGAGTCAATTTAAACAATACATATTTATATACATGTACATCTGAAACCAAAACCCTGCAAAAATAGCTGCTCCATATACTTAACCCTTCGCTTGCTGAATTTTAAAATACATTTCTCCTTCTTTACCCATGCCCTCTTGTATAATTACATATATCTTCACTGTGTACACATATTTCGCTGTGCAGTCACTGCTGTGGAGTGCACTGGTTGCACAATCAACTTGTAAATAGTGCAGACCCAGATGAGACAGCTCCTGCATGAGCTGTCTGATCTGGGTCTTCACTATTTACAGGTAGGTATATTGACGTGAATAGCAAGCGAAGGGTTAATCCTTCATTCCATGAATATTCAGGCAAGAAATAATTGCACCATGAATATTAATTCACTGACTTTTTCATAAAGACACTATAAACACAATAATTTCATCTTGACAGAAACTCTAGCATCAGATTTGCATTATATAAAAGCAAGCAGAGCAGACCCTGATTAAATGGTTCCTATAGGAGCCATCAGATCAGGGTCTACTCTGTTTGTAACAGCATCAAAAGGCATATATATGGAGTACAGGGTTAAATGGTAAAATCAATCTGTTGACATGCCACACATGTTACATTAGAATAAGATCCAAACAGAAAAATAGATCAGTGGAACCTGTTAACAATAGACACATATGAAACAAAATGGAGGTCTTCAACAGTAAGTAACTGATAAACCTTTATAGTGCTAGACACGGGTCACTAATGGCCTTTGCAAACAGTGTAGACCCAGATGAGAGGGCTCCTAGTAAAACATTCCCTTATTTATAATGCCATATGGAAATGCAGCTAATAAATATTCATTGTGTCATTATTTCTTATATAATATTCATGTGGCAAAGGGTTAACCCTTTCCCTGTTTGATATTCATGTGAGAAATAATAATGTCATGAATATTTATTAGCTAAATCTTTATTATGGCATATATATACATACGATTGTTTGTTATAGTTAGAAAGTGTAGTCATGTTTAATATAACTTCATAAGCAAACAGAGCAGACTCTGATTAGATGGCTCCTATAGGAGTTGTCTGATCTAGGTCTACTCTGTTTGCAATGGCAACTAAAAAAGCGTTTATATGAAGGAAATGTCTAACACTAATATTTAGCAATCTTTTGAGTGACCACTAGAAAGGTTTTACTGCAGATCTAATGGAAATTAAAGAAATGTATTCTTAACTGTGTAAATATTAGTTAGTATTCAAAAACGTAACACACTTGGGACTGTTAATCAAATGAGAATGATAATTCATTTTATTT
This sequence comes from Azorinus chamasolen, assembly GCA_963576725.1. Taxonomy (NCBI): domain Eukaryota; kingdom Metazoa; phylum Mollusca; class Bivalvia; order Cardiida; family Solecurtidae; genus Azorinus; species Azorinus chamasolen. Next base: position 16,853,311 of record OY755248.1, on the reverse strand, counting down.
ATATTCTTTCATACACTGCACTGATTAACCCTTTCCATGTTAATATTCATGTAAGAAGCAATGGCATCATGAATATTAATTAGATTATTCTTTTATAATGGCATATAAACACAGGATACCCTGGCTCAGGCAGAAACTGTAGAATCAGATCTATGTTATACCATGAGCAAACAGAGCAGACCCTCATCAGATGGTTCCCACAGGAGCTGTGTGATCTGTGTCTACTCTGTTTGCATAGGCATGAAAGGGACAGGGTTAAAAGCCTAACACTATATGAAATATAACACATAAATATACATGAATGTATCTAACACAAATGTTGCTGAATCGTTAACAATGGTATTCCAGAGCTACAGATAACGTTGCATACACAAATACTAAAATCGCCATTCGAAAATGTTTGTATCTACGCATCTTATCTCGACCTCTGGTATTCAGTATATATGATATTATTGCACATAAGCGTCACTCTAGTCATTTTTACATCACATATACAGCTGAAAAAGTATTCACAACTTAATTTACACAAACACTTCAAAAGTGATACTGGCAAAACTCATATGTACATAACCCTAGTTCTATTCTTTTTTATTCATTTTGATGAGTTTGATTGGCCTACAAGCAATTATGTGGTACAAAAGAAGGAATATAACTCTAGTCCTATTCTATTTTATTCATTTTGATGAGTTTAATTGGTCTACAAGCAATGATGTGATACAAAAGGAATAAGGGCACTACTTTCAGGCACAAAATAAAACCTGCCATTTATTTTTGTATTTAACTATTTTAATTTCTCATGATAATTTTAAATGAATAATTGCAATTATACATGTTTAATGCATACTAAATATCTGTTAATGGAACTGAGAATGAGTGCTTCACAAAACAATGCTAACCCTAGTTTGTTTCATAAAGAGATAATCAAATTATAAAGGGACACAACTCTGTCAGTATACAACTTATGGATTCTGTCCTCGAGTCCTTGATCAGAACAAGGCCCGACATGAAGATTAATAAAATGTACATGAAAAGTTTAATGGCAGTATCTTGATAAATGTTGATGTTGTTGCCAAGGTAAAAACGTTATCAAGTGGAATACATTAACACTACAAATAAAACTCACACTATAGATGACATGAATGACATGATCTCTGCTTTTTAGCACTTTGCATGCCATTTGGGAATTTTACAGTTGCCTATGAAAATAATGTTTATGAAATACAATGGATAAAATTTAATTAAAGAATTTGTAGCAGATGACACATTTTGAAGATAACAATTACTTAATGTGCGAAGAGTTAAAACAATGTATTACAAAAGTAGGGTTCATATCTATTTATCTTGTACTCAATTTGGCTATTTATTATCTAATTCAATTTGTACCAATAAAGAAACAATTCTCTTTAAAAGTAAATTCTCATAACAATTAAGGTAGAAAATGTTACAAAAAAACTAAAAGAAATCAATTTCTTTAAGATTTTGAGATGTTATAATTAGCATTTGATTCTACATGGTTAAACAATAAAGTTTGACCTGCTCAATCAAAGATATACAGCATACAGTAAACCCTCTCTATAACGGCCACCAAATTACATCAAGTATTTTGTGTTAAAGGCAGGTGGATGCTTAAAGCAAGGTGAAATTATAGGAGCTTTCCGTTTTACTTTTACCTTGCTTTAAGCAACCACCTGCCCAAAATACCAATTAATTAACACAATTTAGTGGTCGTTATAGAAAGATTTTACTGTAGATGCAAAAATTAATCTCAATCATGACATTAAAGATATTGAAATTTCTTCTAACAATATATAAATTATAAATTCTTCATAAATATGCCTTTGACCTAGACCTTTGACCCTGACATGGAACTACTCCAAAGTTTCTGACCAATGAGACAAGTATACACACCAAGGATGAAGCCTCTATCTATAATAGTTCAGACTTATAGTAAAGGTAAACCCTTTCCTTCATATAAATGCCTTTTCACATGTTTGCAAAAGGAGTAGACCCAGATCAAACAGCTCCTATAGGAACGTCTGATCAGGGTCAGCTCTGTTTGCTTATCGAATAGTATAGCTCTAATTCTTCAGTTTCTGTCTGAGCCAAAATGCCTTGTGTTCATCTGCCATTATAAAACTTCAGCTAATTAGTATCCATGACAATGTTACTTCTTACATGAATGCTGAACATTACGGACAGACCAAGAAACAAATACAGTAAAACCTCTCTATAACGACCACTAAATTACATCAAGTATTTTGTGTTAAAGCCAGATGGATGCTTAAAGCAAGGTGAAAGTAAAACGGAACAGAGCATTCTGTTTTACTTTCATCTTGCTTTAAGCAACCAACTGCCCAAAATACCAACTAATTAACACAATTTAGTGGTCGTTATAGAGAGGGTTTACTGTAGATAAAAAAGACAAGCCGAAAATAATATGTACCCGATCTACATTGATATCAATGAAAATATTACATCAACATTACATATTATTTTACTCTTTGCATGCTAAAAAGTGTTGTCTGCAAAAACTGTCATCTGCTACAAATTAGAAAGTAGATGTTTTCAGTATCTCAGCTGGTTCCATCCTGCTTGTGCAAGTTATCCTAAATTTGCGGCAAGCCAGCAAAGAGTTGACATTCATAAGAGCATGTTTCTTGCCTGCAATGCTGCGCAGCTGCAATGCTTTTTATGCTCCACTACCTAATTTTCCTTAGAAACAATTTTCACAACAAGCTGTGGTCACATGTGCGGTATTAGTACAGATGCAACAATTCCATGCATTTTTCTTACCCAGTCATAGATCCCATATAAAACTTTAATATTATAGTATTGCTCTAGACACAAGTTATATTTATATTTGTTTTAAAAGAGGTATTAAATAACAAAATCCTTGATCCTTAGACTGTGTCTCTGACACAATTCTATCTCCTCTGCAAAAGTTAGACTGGCACACAAGAGTTAGACTGGTTCACACAAAACTCAGTCAGTATAACATGTATATGGTGTCTTAACAGGCAATCTGTAACCGCCAGTTCTAGTCTGTAGTAGACTGTGCTCATGACTTTAGTGTTTTGCCCATAAGACTTTCCATATAGAAGGGTTTACTATTTTGCAATCATACATTCAAGGTATTGTTAAGACAAAAATGAGGTGAAAATAAAAAAGTAACAACTAAACAGAAAACAATGTTCAAAAGTGGATATGAATGAGATGAGAGTGACCTATGTAGCTCAAAATTCTGAGACAATGTTTACTGGCTTTGATTATAACAACATCTTAATCCTTTGAATGCAGAATTGTCAACGTGGAATGGTCCATCACAATTTAACCCATTACCTCAAAGGTTTGTTTTTTTTAGATCTAACCACTTTCAATAAATCTACCAAAAAGGAGCAATAATTAGAGAAAAGGAAAATTTAAGAATTTCGTAGTATGAAACCATTGTGATAAATAGAGCATTTGCTCCTATAGGAGCAAATGCTCTATTTATCACAATGGTTTCAACAGACTTTTGCAGAGGCATCAAGGTTAACGGTAGAGTTAATTCAGTATGATAGGATGGACATTGTTAGGCAATACCAAACACTGCAAATCCTGATCAAAGGCTTCCTAAAGGACCCCTTTGATCTGTGTCTACAATGTTTGCAAATGACAATTAATTAACCCTTTACTCCATAAATATGCCTTTGCAAACAGAGTAGACCCAGATCACAGCTCCTGTAGGAGCCATCTGATTAGGGTCTGCTCTATTTGCTAGTGATATAATATTGATAACATTCTACAGTTTTTTGCCATGGCCAAAAATTTCCTGTACCCATGAACCTTTATAACAATTAATCTAATTAATATTTGTGATGTCATTATCTCTTACATGACTATTTATGGAGTAAAGGGTTAATTTCCCACAATCAAAGGGTTAACACTATAACATCACACTATCAATTGCTGCAATATGCTCACAACAACTCTCATGAGAAGGAATGGCGTGTCTTATTAAGCTGCAATATCTTTGTGCACATCTAAGTCAGTCCGATCCATAATTTCTGCACATCCAATGAATGAGAAGACTATATTATGCCACTTTTTTTCAACAGATAAAAGCAAGAAACACTTGCCAGTATCCATAGCATAAACAAAGCATCACACAGTACTTTGTGATGAAGCACTTCATACAATGTTCAATATTGACCACGAAACACAAAATTTCCGTTTCGATTTTTTTTCTCTCCAGGAATTAAACACTTAATCCTAACTGGCCTCACGAGTATCATCCATACCCACATTTTTGACAAACTAAAAATATCCCAAGCGTTCTACACTTGCAGTAATTTCTAAAAAATTTCCGCCTATTTTTGCAATACCGTCTAAGTATACGGTCTACAGGTGAATGCATGTATATTTTATTTCTAAGCTCACCTGAACTATGACACTTTCCTTCTACACATAACTGCGTTTGTGGTTTTAACATCGTTGCTCCTATCAGAGAACTTTGACTCGGAACTCTGGCACGACACAAAAATCTATATTTCTGTTCAAAGGCTCCTCCACCTTTTGTTTGGTTATATATTAACCATGGAGTCCAGGGCGTTGCCATACTGAGCACTGCAAAACAAAATCACATGTATGTGATTGAAAATAGAAGCAAGAAACTGATCTTGAAAAGGGGTAACTGAATGTAAATGTGCTTAATGCATCAGATGAAAGAGTTGATCGAATGAGTTTAAACTACTGCATGTTCTCAATGATCACAAGTGACATGAGTAAGTTCTGAAAGTACTGAAGGTGATTAACCCCTTACTCCATGAATATTCATGTAAGAAATGATGACATCATGGATGTTAATTAGGCTAATTGTTACAATAGCACTAGCACAGAGCAATGTTGGCCATGGCAGAAACTATAGAATCATATCTATATTATATCATAAGCAAACAGAGCAGGCCTTGGGTCTACTCTGTATGCAAAAGAGTAGAAAGGCATATTTATGAAGTAAAGGATTAATACCCCCAGTACACAATTTTGTCACAGTATTGCCCTTTTCCTCATAAACAGTAAACACATTTTCATGGAATTGCAAACAGAGTAGACCCAGGTCAGACAACTCCTGTAGGAGCTGACTTATCAGGGTCGGCTATGTTTTGCTTATGAAATTATAATAAATCTCCACTCTTCAATTACTACCAATACCACAAAATCCAGTACATGTATATATAAAACATTAATTTTCATGATGTTATTATTATTTCTAACATGGATATTTAAGAGTGAAAGGGTTAACACTTTCCTCCATAGGCTATTTTTAGACCCAAGCTCTTTGAATCAATCTAACGAAAATGAGCATTAACTGCAGAAAAGGAAAATGTTAGAATTGTGTAGTATTGAAACCATTGTGATAAATCCTATGGAGCAAATGCTCTATTTATCACAATGATTTCAAGAAATGACTATTACAGAGGCGTAGAAAGTCGTATTTATGGAGGAAAGGGTTAAACAAACAGGTCAAGCATATCTACAGTTAGTCCATGGTGACATGTTCCATGTTCAAATTATGTATTATAATGCAGTAATGTTTATTGCACTTTTATACAGTCTCTTTGAGGTGATTCCAAAGAGTGGTCACAACATAGGGTTTGGTGGAGAAATATTGAAGTTACTCTTGAAAATGTTTTGATTTATGCATCCTACCTGGACCTTTGATACAGCTATGTCTATATGCACATTATTCAAAATCTGATAAAGTTATAAATTTATGCCTGAAGTCCATTGCTCCACATATTAACAAAAAGTTTCACATCGTCAAAAGAATGCTTGTAGAAACTCCCATTTAACACTTTACTCCATGAATATTCGTGTAAGAAAAAATGACATCATGAATTTTAATTGGATAAATTGTTATAACAGCACCGTCTGACCTGGGTCTGTGCTGTTTGCATAGGAGTAGAAGTGTGTATAAATGGAGTAAAAGGTTAAATGAATACAAGATTGGTTCACATTACATAATAATATGGGCTTAGAATAGGAGTCTAACACTTAAATGGGTTGATATTCTTTAGCCCTAATCTATATTAACCCTGTAACTGCCGTAAGCAAGTACATAGGCATTTGCAAATACTGTAGACTCATATTAGCGGGCTCCTCTCAGATCACTGCCTGGCATTTGAAATACTCTGAAAAACTTTCATATTGAAATGAAAAACTTTCATATTGAAATGAATATTGTTAACCCTTTCCCTCATATAAACGTGTTTTCACGCATTTGCAAACAGAGTAGACCCAGATCAGACGGCTCCTAGAGGAGCCGTCTGATCAGGGTCTGCTCTGTTTGCAAGTAAAATTTGAAAGATCTGTTTCTTTACTTTCTAAAATGGCTACAATATTCCCCCTTCTATATGACATTATAATTATTTTGTTCATCAATATTCAGTAGGTATTGAATGAAATTAGGAATAAACACAGAACAGGGAAAGGCTTAAACACTGATGGACCATTCCACTCTGAATGTTCAGCATTAAAAGGATTAACTATTGTTAAAACTTTGCATTAACCCTTTCCCTGTTCTATATCTATTTCAGTTTTCAATACATACTGAATATTCATGGACAAAGTCATTATAATGAACTACGGAAGGTGGAACATTGTAGCCATTTTAGAAAGTAAAGAAACAGAACTATCAAATTCCATTACCAAACAGAGCAGACCCTGATCAGAGGGCTCCTCTAGGAGCCGTCTGATCTGGGTCTACTCTGTTTGCAGATGCGTGAAAACACGTTTATATGAGGGAAAGGGTTAACTCATAAAACATGCAACGTACCTTCACATATATGATTATTGCAAGTTGTCCATTCTACTGTATCTCCCAAACAAGGTAGAGCTGGCACCGAGGGAGATGGCTTATTACATGTTCTCTTACGTGACTGGATGCCACCATTACAGTGGGCAGAGCACTGACTCCAGTCTGTCCACTCTGTCCAATTACTTTGCACCGGGGGTACTGTTAAAACAGCAGCAATTATACAACAGTTCAAATGTGAAACAAAACAGAATGCTATCACAGTTAACCCATTCCCTAATAGGCTATTTTTAGATTCAACTTCTCTGAACAAATCTACTGAAAAAGAGCATTAACTAGAGAAAAGGAAAACTTTAGTAGTTTGTAATATGAAACAATTGTGATAAATAGGGCATTTGCTCCTATAGGAGCAAATGCTCTATTATACATCACAATGGTTTCAACAGAAGACTTTTGCAGAGGCATCAAAAGTCATTAATATGAGGGAATGGGTTAACAACCTTTCAGTAGGCCGTTAAACACTTACATATAAAGGACAAATAATACAATTCCTTTGACTAAGATTAAAGAAAAGAAATACAAGACTAATCAAAAGTGAAATCTGAGCTAGATGAAAAACTCCTAATGACATTTTGCTAGGCAGGCTACATATTAACCCATTACCTCATAGGCTATTTTAGACCCAGCCTCTTTGAATAAATCTACTGAAGTAAACTGCATCTCATCTGGGTTTATTTATATACTACTTGTATTTTCGAGTCATGTTAAAATTGGTGTACCAATTTCAGAACTTCAAATCATAAACAAACTTACATGGACATGGTGGGTGTCCCACACAATACTCTTCTTCTGTGTCTGAGCCCAGACACTTGCGCCCACCAAACCTGGGTGGTGGATTACTGCAGAGGCGGAACCTCCTGTGGGTAGCTGTTGATCCACAGCTCTGGGTGCAGGTAGACCATGCTGACCATTCTGTCCATTGGCCATGGGCTGAAATAAGGCAATGAAATAGTTCTTCTTATTTAACCGTTTACTCCATGAATATTCATGTACGAGAAAATGACCTCATGAATATTAATTAAATCAATTGATATAATAGCACATGCACACAGGAAGTTTTGGCCATGGCAGAAACTGCAAAATTATATCTATACAATATCATAAGCAAATAGAGCAGACCCTGATCAGATGGCTCCAACAGGAGTCGTCTGATCTGGGTTTACTATGTTTGCAAAGGTGTATAAAGGCATATCTATAGAGTAATAATGTCATCTGCCTAGATACTCGTAGACTCGGTAATTACAATTGTAAATTTTCATTTTAACCCTTTACTTGATAGAGACATTTCATGCCTTTAAAACAGAGAAGATCCAGATCAGACAGCTCCTGTATGAGCTGTCTGATCTGGTTCTGCATTGTCGCTTTATGTTATTCACAACTTTATGTAGCAAAGCTAATTACCCTTTTCCCTCATATAAACGCCTTTTCACGCATTTGAAAACAGTGTGTACCCAGATCAAATTCTGCTCTATTTGCTTATGGTCTGATATAGATCTGATTCTACAGTTTCTGTCTGAGCCAAAGCGTCTTGTGAACATATGCCATTATGAAAATTCAGCAAAAAAATATTCATGATGTCCAGAAGTCCAGATATGGCCAGATAGCTCCTTTATTACTCCACCATACCCTATACTATGACCACTTTTTTAAAATTGTCTCTTCAAAAGATTCTAAAGAGTAGTCACAGTATACTGGGTTTAGTATTTGGGTATGCACCTTTATCTGTAGCTCTGTAGTCACAGTATACTGGGTTTAGTATTTGGGTATGCACCTTTATCTGTAGCTCTGTAGTCACAGTATACTGGGTTTAGTATTTGGGTATGCACCTTTATCTGTAGCTCTGTGTTGTCATTATTTCTTACATGAATACTCAACAGGGAAAGAGTTAACAAGAGCACCGCAAGACGGGGCAATATACGCCCGAATGCTGTTCTATAAAATTATGTTGAAAAATAAAGGAGCAGTTAGTTGCACAAGAAATTGCTACCCGAAACTATCAAAGGGCAATAACTCCAGAATGAAAAATATCCAAGATATGAGCATGGTAAGAACAGTGTACATAGCAATCATTTTCAGACTTTCAGACTTTTTTGAACTTTGGAAAAAAAGTCGAGAAAGTTTAAACCGAACGTGACATAAGTGCGTTTAACCTTTCACCTTCAAATATGACTGACCTTAAAGGTAATGATGTAGGTCTAGTTAGCTACAGCCAGGACACAAAATTTGCTAACGCTCTATTTGTGACCTTGACCTTGAAAGTTCACAATTGGGTTTTGTATGCAACACACCTTCAAGTGATACTGAAGCCCTATTTGTGACCTTGACCTTGAAAGTTCACAATTGGGTTTTGTACGCGACACACCTTCAAGTGATACTGAACATATGTGTGAAAGAATTTTGAAAATCGGAGAAAAAATGAGTAAGTTATAGCCAGGACACGAATTTGCTAACGGACGGACAGAATTGCTAACGCCCTATTTGTGACCTTGACCTTGAAAGTTCACCATTGGGTTTTGTACGCGACACACCTTCAAGTGATACTGAACATATGTGTGAAAGAATTTTGAAAATTGGTGAAAAGATGAGTAAGTTTTACCAAGGACACGAAAATTGCTAACGCCCTATTTGTGACCTTGACCTTGAAAGTTCACAATTGGGTTTTGTACGCGACACACCTTCAAGTGATACTGAACATTTGTGTGAAAGAATTTTGAAAATCGGAGAAAAAATGAGTAAGTTATAGCCAGGACACGAATTTGCTAACGGACGGACGGACAGAATTGCTAACGCCCTATTTGTGACCTTGACCTTGAAAGTTCACCATTGGGTTTTGTACGCGACACACCTTCAAGTGATACTGAACATACGTGTGAAAGAATTTTGAAAATTGGTGAAAAGATGAGTAAGTTTTACCAAGGACACGAAAATTGCTAACGCCCTATTTGTGACCTTGACCTTGAAAGTTCACAATTGGGTTTTGTACGCGACACACCTTCAAGTGATACTGAACATTTGTGTGAAAGAATTTTGAAAATCGGAGAAAAAATGAGTAAGTTATAGCCAGGACACGAATTTGCTAACGGACGGACAGACAGACGGACGGACAGACAGACGGACAGACAGACAGACGGACACCCAGCCAGACGGCCAGACGATGGAGACCATAACATAATACGACCCTTCGGGCGTATAAAAAGCAAATAAGTTATCTTGCCAATGTGGGAACATGTACACTGCATATGCAAACAGTGAAGACTGGCACGGCCCTTTGATCAAGGTATGTACCATTGTCTTTAAGAACTCTTTTCAGCAAAGTTTAGTTTTAGTTCTAAATACACATAGCTGTTAATCCTTACAAAGTGGGACACAAATCACTAACTTCCTTTGCAAACAATGTAGACCCAGATGAGAGGGCTCCTAAAGGAGCCCTCTCATCTGGGTCTGCACTGCTTGTCATGTTACACTTTTCTTTAAAAATCCCTAAATATTCACCTTAAGCTTGATCTCTTTGATGATCATTGACAAAGTGTTAAATAATGATGGAGCTTTCAGCATAAAACTCATAATAACAGTATCTGTGGCTTACTGGTACAGTTGGTGACTTCCACACTAGCTCCTTCACAGGATCTACCTCCATAGTAGGGTTTGGGGCTATCACATGATCTCATCCGGCACAAACATTTGCCGGCAGTAGGATCCCCACCAACCTGGTCACAGCTATTCCAGCTGGTCCACGATGACCACTCGCCATCCACTGTAAGATATAATAATTACGAGTAGAGTATTATGTAAAACATTTCTTAGGCGACCACTTAAAAGTCTAACTCTGGGTTGTAAGGCAGATGGTAGCTTAATACAGGAGACCAAAATTAATGCAGAAAGTTCCCAACTCTGTGCTGCATCAATTAAGCAATCACCTGCTTCTTTTAAGAATATTATTTTCCCTTCAGTAGAAACAGGTTTTCTAAGCTTCATTCAATGCCATGATACAGGATTCTATTGAATACTATATTTAAATCAGAACAATGCACTATGCAAAATTAGATTTCCCAAGAGATCTGTACATGTTAATATTTGGGTTTAACCTGTCTGCAAATGCCAATTCTGTTATTCTGCTGCACATGCTCCAATAAGTAACAGATAAACAAATTCTTTCAGATTAATGAATAAATATCAATATACTAAAGTATGTGATATGTGTTCTTAACTAATTAGAACAGTTTGTTGTAACTGATTCCTGATTAACTCTTTACTCCGTAAATACGCCTTTCTACACCTTTGCAAATAGAGTAGACCCAGATCAGACGGTCTGATCAGGGTCTGCTCTGTTTGCTTATATATAATATATAGCTCTGATTCTACAGTGTCCATAATTTCCAGTGATCATGTAACATTGTAAAATTTCATCTAATTAGCATGCATGGTGTTATTACTTCTTACATGAATATTCATGGAGTAAAGGGATTACGAAATATCACTGAAATTATTTTGAAAGCATGTCATTCATGATTCTGTTTTTCTTTACCTGGATGATGAACAAAAGGACAGTTTGCCATTGATTGTTTCCAGTAGTGAACCTCTGGCTGACCGGATGGTGCTGTGGTGCAGCTATTGGCAGCATCATTCCACCCACAGTATGGGTCATTGGCATTTACACATAAGCTGAAAAAAAACCCCACATTTTCACGATTATCTCTACATTCACATTTTGGAACAAAGTACTCTTGTATTAATCTTAAACTTTCCAAATGTAAAAATGACATAATAATCCACAAAGTGTTTATAAGTGCATATAATAATCATATCCAAGGTGTTCAATTCTCACAACCATCATTCATTCATCCTTTACAGCCTCATGTATCAAATGCAGTAAACAAATGAGTGATGGACAAACATGGATCGAGAGGGACTGATAGATAAGTGTAAATATAACTAGAATTGTTTTTGATACAAAAACTGATGTCTCTTCCCAACCCCCTCCCCCGTGCGCGGACAAAAAATTTCAAGTAAAATTTTCAACATCTCAGAACTCTGCAGAAAATTGTTGATTGAAAACAGGAATAATATGGACAACTTGACATAATACCAACCAGAAAAAATAAATTCATACAATACTTACTCGCTGTCTGTCAATCTTGAACACCTCTGGACTGGTAACTTAATGATAGCTCCTAGTGTTGTGATGTATATTGCTCCCTGAAATATAGAGAACCAGTCTGTATCTATTAACCCTTTACTTCATATTTAAACGCCTGTATATGCATTTGCAAACAGTGTAGACCCAGATCAGATGGTTCCTATAGGATCAGAGTATGCTTATGACATCATATAGATCTGATTTGATCTACAGATTTTTCAGAGCCAAATATTTCCTTGAAAAATTTACATATTAAAAATTCAGCTAATAAAATTTAATACTCATGATGTCATTCTTTCTAATATGAATACTAAACAGGTAAAAGGTTAACTAAATAATGCAATATGCAATTGTTCCACGTTTGTTATACATGTACAGTAAAACCTCTCTATAACAGCCACTAAATTACATCAAGTATTTTGTGTTAAAGGCAGGTGGATGCTTAAAGCAAGGTGAAAGTAAAACAGAACGCTCCTATAGGAGTGTTCTGTTTTACTTTCACCTTGCTTTAAGCAGCCACCTGCCCTAATATACCAACTAATTAACACAATTTAGTGGCTGTTATAGAGAGGTTTTAATGTACATATATGAACTGTTTGCAAGTCATGTAAAGGAACCTGTTGAGACCCCAGGTTCAGTTTTTATATCCGGCTAGTTCAAGCAAATGATAACCCAAACATTTCACCATTTACTGATGAATATTCATGTAAATAATAATAATATTATGAATATCAATTAAAACATTTTTTTTTATAATGGCATGTAAATATGCATATATATGAAAGAAAGTGTTCAATTCAACCTAGAAAATTGTGTCAAGACACAGCGATGCCCCTTTGGTGGTGCTTGACTAGCTGCATGTAAGTTTCTAAGTCATCTGACCTTGGGCTTGCGGACAGCATGGGCTGGGTGCGCAATGAAAGTATGGATGATGGTTAATGTGTATATGCAATTCCATGCCAATAGCTATAGTGGTTAGTAAGATATAAGACAATGACAAAACTGTGACAACCAACTGCACATACCAACTGCGCGTAAAAGCGTGATGCAGGGATGGACGGACGGACAGACAGACAGACAGACGGGTGCAAAACATAATGACCCCTGACTATCGTCAAAGGGGGCATAATAAAATCAAAGCCACTTCACAAAGTGATTGTTTGGAAATATCATCCTAAACTGGTCTGTTGGGGACCTAATACTAACATATCTTAAATCAGCCACAGTTGCATTATTTAACATACTCACATTTTCAGATGAAATCTGCATGGATTTCACTGGCTTTGGTTCTCCATTTGGCACAATCTTTATCTCCTCAATGAGACAGGTCGTATTAGAGCCCAACAGCTGTGTTTTCTTGAGTATTTTGCCATCCTCAGTGGCCACAAACACAACTTTATACACTCCCTTCTTAGCACGCACATTGTCCACAACTACATGGGTCCATCTGAAACAAGATCAACATGCACTAAGCCATTCCCTCATATCGACGCCTTTTGATGCCTCTGTAAAAGTTACTTTTTGAAACCATTGTGATAAGGCGAGCATTTAACTACTTTTCTGACGAGCCAAAATACAGCTGAACTTCCAAATTACTAGCATAGTAATTCTTTTATCATGCAACTCCAAGAAAAATGGAGAAAATGAAGAAAAAGAAAGATATTGCTAAAGCGGTTTCGTCCCCTGAATGAAAATACATGCAAGTACGAATTACGTGACGTCATATTGGCATGCAGTGACGTCATCGACTTTTACAACATAAACAAACTTGATTTAATCCTTTTATATGGACAGATAGTTGAGAAAAGGTGAGAAAATGGATTAATTTCATGTTTATGTTTAAATTATGCCTTTTTCGTCCTTCTGTTTTCCTCCTATTGGCTGAACCAAACTTGCATTCCAGTCGGGTCAGTATACATGCACTATACCTCACAAAATACAGCGTCGACGTGGAAAATATTATGCTAGTAGGAAGTGACTGTATTTTGTGACGTTGCATGATAAATAGGAGCAAATGCTCTATTTATCACAATGGTTTTAATATTACACAATTCTGAAATTTTATTTTTTTTCTATTCAAAGAGGTCTAATTCCATAAGCAAACAGAGCAGACCCTGGTCAGATTTCACCTACAATAAGACAGTGAAACAGCCACTCAAATCTATCTGGCTGTCTTTGACAAATAGTACCTTAATGCAGGGTAGTTATTACGCAGTAAACTCAAATTAAGCAAACATATACCTTTTAACCCTTTACTCCATAAATACACTTTTCTATGGCTTTACAAACAGGAGCCGTCTGATGGGTCTGATCTGTTTGCTGATAGAATTTGATAGATCTGTTTCTTTATTTTTTAAAACGACTGCAATGTTCCACTTTCCATATTTCATTATAACTATTTCGTCTTATGCATAATCAGTAGGTATTGAAGTTTGGACTAAATATAGTACATGTACAGATCAACCTTTCTATAACAGCAACTAAATTATATCAAGTGTGTTGTGTTAAAGGCAGCTGGCTGCTTAAAGCAAGCTGAAAGTTCCTATAGGAGCATTCTGTTTTACTTTCACCTTGCTTTAACCCTTTCCCTCATATAAATGTGTTTTCACGCATCTGCAAACAGAGTAGACCCAGATCAGATGGCTCCTAGAGGAGCCGTCTGATCAGGGTCTGCTCTGTTTGCTAATAGAATTTGATAGATCTGTTTCTTTGCTTTCTAAAATGTCTACAATATTCCACCTTCCATATTTCTTTATAACTAGTTTGTCCATGAATATTCAGTAGGTGTTGAAAGTTGGTCTAAATATAGAACAGGGAAAGGGTTAAGCAGCCATCTGCCCTAAATACCAACTAATTAACACAAAGGGTTATTATATGACAGTGTATGTGCTTACCTTTCTTTCTCTGTATGCAATAGTGGTGTTTTGTTAACAGGCTGAACTGCATTGTCCATCAGTTGGTACTTCAGCTCTATCATACTGTTCTTGATGGTCTCCTCGTTAGACCGTTTGCTGGTGTCCTTCTTGACTGGACACTGTAATACACAGAACACAGACCATGGGCAATATTGTCAACTTTCATTATACATTCTATTCATAGTCCCCTCTCCTCTAAATCATACACAACCTTATATAAAATTATTCATTCTTTTTCCAGTCCCTCTGTTAAACAGTCAATATAAATAAAGCAATCACAATAATGTGCGTTCAGCAGATACACATTGTGTTTTTCTTTTAAAAAAAGGGCTTCCTTCTACGTTAATAACCTGCATTCAGGACATACATTGTGTTTTCAAACAAGTGGACTTCTTTCAACATTAATAACCTGCATTCTGCAGACATACAATGGGCATTTTAAAAAGAGGACTTTCTTTTTTATTTAATAAGCTTGAAAAGGTGATCACAGATTCGGTGTTGGCAGCCGATATGAAAGTTTGATGTGTGGACAATTTTATAATATTGCGTTTTAAAATGTTTAGTCAATTACCACATACCGATGCCTTTTGACACCTCTGTAATGTCACTTTTTGAAACTTAAATGCTCCTCATGGAGCAAATGGTTTCAATACTACACATTTCTAAAAATTTCCTTTTCTCTACTAAATACTCCTTTTCAGAGGAATTTAATTCATGAGGCTGGGTCAAAAATAGCCTATGAGGGAATGGTTTATTCATCAGCTTACAATCTTTATGTTATGTATATATACATACCAACTAATACCTGTAATAGTTCTCAAATGTTCTAACAGTAAAACCTCTCTAAATTTAATTAAAACAAACAAGTATGTTTTTAAAAGCAGACCACTGCTTCATGCTGGATGGAGTCTATGGAGTCATATCTATATTATTTCATAGGCAAACTGAGCAGACACTGACCAGATGGCTCCTACAGGAGCCATCTGATCTGTGTCTACCCTGTTTGCAAAGGCATAATAAGATGTTTACACGAAGTAAAGTGTTACTTTTCTGTGGTCATTGTATAGAGGTTGCATTTTATCCCTAACCCCAACACTCAAGACAATATAGATCCTATACCTATACCAAAAGTGTTTATCCTTTACCTGTGTGAGGGGAGTTGGGTTATCGTGCTTCTCCCAAGCTGCTCTAGGGTTCTCCTGGTACTTGTAGGGGCCAGTAAAGGAGTTGTTAAATGCTGTCATGTTGTACACACATACAGCTGACCCTGCTATGCTGTTCCTGTTGGCATTAAATGAATTACAATGAAATTTGTAACACAGTAGAAAATATCGATTCTTAACCCTTTATTCCATAAATGTGCCTTTCTACGCCTTTGCACACAGAGTAGACCCAGATCAGATGGCTCCTGTAGGAGCCATCTTAGATCAGGGTCTGCTCTGTTTGGTTATGATATAATATAGATCGGATTCTACAGTTTCTCTCTGAGCCAAAATGTCCTGTGTGCTCTGTTTGCTTCATATGGAATCATAGAGACCTGATCATAATTTGTTTGTCTAAGTCAAACATTTAGTGCTCTTGAAAAGTTTACAGTGTAAAAATTAAGTTAATGAATATTCATGAAGTGAGGAATTGTTGATTAGGGAAAGGGTTAAAGATGCAATACCAGCACAAACAGATTTTGTACTGCATGTATTATAAGAAACTGTCAGTCTTATAAATAATTAGTACAGAATAGAAATAAAACTTACGCTGGAGTTGTGAACACTGCATACAGGTATTTCTCTGTCCCGTCCTCTAACAGGAATGTGCTTTGTAGCTCATCATAATAAAATGGATATTCTCCAGGAAGAGAGCAGTTGAGACGAGACTTGTAGTAAGTAGTCCAGGATTTATCAAAGAACGAACCTTCATCTGTCTTACAAACCCTTGCAACTCGTGAGTATATTCTCTGCAAAAAAAATAAATTTGTAAAAAAACTGCATATGGGGAAATATCACAAAAAGTATTACTTCAATTACACTAAGAATAAAGTCAATTTATCTGCTTCATTGCTTAAAGTAAATATGATTCTTGCATATCTTGTCAGAAATATGATCAGAAAGTCAAACAGTTTGGATCCTGATGATATATCAGGTACCTTGGTATCTCATCTGGATCCAAACTGTTCACTAAGTTTATCTCAGTATTGAAGGCTAATAATGTGTTTACTTACCTTTCCACAATTAATAAATTCCACTGCCACCTCCCGGAAGAAGAAGTATACAAAGTCTCCTATTTCATATGCTGATATAAAGTCAGGTTCTGAAACAGATGTACAGTTAATTTTTAACTTTTGATAGAAAGGGGGACTATATTTTTTTATTCATAACAGATTCAAGACGCAAGCAATTATTCCGCCCCCTACAGCAGTCAATACACAATTAGCCCTTTACTCCGTCAATACACCTTTCTACACCTTTGCAAACAGAGTAGACCCAGAACAGATGATTCACGTAGGAGCCACCTGATCAGGATCTGTTCTGTTTGCTTATGAAATAATATAGATATGATTCTACAGTCTTCTGCCATTGCCTAAATTTCTTGTGTGCATGTGCATTATAATAAATAATCTAATCAATATTCCTGATGTCATTTTTTACATGAACATTCATAAAGTAAAGTGTTAACCCTTTCCCTCATATAAACGTGTTTTCACGCATCTGCAAACAGAGTAGACCCAGATCAGACGGCTCCTAGAGGAGCCGTCTGATCAGGGTCTGCTCTGTTTGCTAATGGAATTTGATAAATCTGTTTCTATAGATTCTAAATTGGTTACAATGTTCCACCTTCCGTATTTCATTATAACTATTTTGTCCATGAATATGCAGTAGGTAATGAAATTTGAAATAAACACAGAACAGGGAAAGGGTTAATATAAACATGACATTACTTTGATATAGTACTTAACCTTTACCTCATGTATATTCATGTAAGAAACCATGAATGTATGAATATTCATCAGCTGAATTTTATAATGGCATTACTGATAAGGGAGTATCTTTGCCATGGCAGAAAGTGTAGAATAAGATCTGTGTACCGTAATTTTCATCGCAAACAGAGAAAACCTGGATCAGATTGCTCCTATTGGAGCGGTTTGATCTGGGTCTACTCTGTTTGCAAATACATAAAAGTGAGTCTATATCATTTTAACAGTTTGTTTTTAATTTATTCAAAATTACATATAATTTAACCCTCTGAATGTTGAATTTATCAAAGTGGAGAAGTCGATCATTCGTTAACCCTTTCCCTGTTCTATCTTTATTCCAAATTTCAATACCTACTGAATATTTATGGACAAAATAGTTATAATGAAATATGGAAGGTGGAACATTGAACCGATTTTAGAAAGAAAAGAAACAGAACTATCAAGATTCATTAGCAAACAGAGCTGACCCTGATCAGACGGCTCCTCTAGGAGCTGTCTGATCTGGTTCTACTCTATTTGAAAATGCATGAAATGGCATTTATATAAGGGAAAGGACTAACCATCAACATGGTTTCAGAAAGTGGATTTTAAGAGGCAACAATAGCAGGGAATGGGTTAACCCTTTCCCTGTTCAATATTCATGCAAGAAATAATGATATCACAAACATTTATTTTACCTGAATGTTTATAATGTTAATTTTTCAAGAGAAATATTTGCTTAGACAAAAACTGTAGAGTCAGATCTTTGTCATTTCAAAAACAAACAGAGCAGACCATGATCAGATGGATCCACTAGGAACCATCTGCTTTGCATTTACTCCGTTTGCAAATGCATGAAAAGGCATTTTATATGAGGGAATGGGTTAAAACAAATTTACCATCACTCACCATTTAGCCATTTTGAATTGGATTGTATAGTCCTGAGTTCCTTGCTTTTGAGGCCACTTCTGTATATGGCTGGATCCCTGTTGCCAGAGTCCACCATGGTAGCCCCGTAGAAGTCCCCATCACTTGTGATAAGGGCAGTAGAGTTATGGAATGGGTTGTACGGAGTCTTAGCAACTCCATCCTGTATTTCTAGAATTGCAGTTAGGTTGTTTGCCTGGCAAAATAAAATTAATGTATTGAAGTAAAACAAGAGATGTCACAGTCATGTGACAAATGCCCCCAAAAATTGTACCCTGTGACCTTGACCTTTGACCCATGGACCAGGGAGTTGAACGCGACACATCGTCTCTGTTTGGTGAACATTTGTGGCAAGTTATATTGAAATCCACTGATAGATGAAGAAGTTACAGACCGGACACGAATTTGGGACGGATGGAAGGACAGACGGACAGACAGACGGAAGGACGGACAATGCGATTACTATATGCCCGCCTTTGGGGGCATAAAAATAATGTAATAATAATGTAAACAAATAATAATAATGTATTCCATTAGCAGAGCTAAATATATAGGAAGTATTTAACCCTTTACTCCATAAATACACCTTTCTATGCCTTTGCAAACAGAGTAGACCCAGATCAGACGGCTCCTGTAGGAGCCGTCTGATCAGGGTCTACTCTGTTTGCTTATAGGATGATATAGATATGATTGAGCAGATTGTGCCATAGCTTAATTTTTCTGTGCAGATTTTGCCATGGCTAAACTTTTCTGTGTCCATGTGCTATTAAAACAGTTAATCTAATCACTGTTCTTGATGTCATCATTTCTTACATGAATATTCATGGAGTAAAGGGTTAATATTCAAACATTCTGAGAGATGATGACAAACATTATAGTAACACTACTAAGCTGATTCCAGTGGAATACTGCCTCTCTTAGCTATGTCTAATCAATGAACAATGGTAATAATATTTATTATTTTATTAATATATAATTATAGGAGAAATAAAATTGTTATTTGTATCTACTCTGTTTGCAAAGGCATTAAAAGGTGTAGATGTATATAATTATGGATTAAAGGGTAATTTATCAGTAACAAAGTATTACCAGTTTCATTGTAACAACCATTGTTGTGCCTAGTGGGTTTTAGGTCTTATTATATAACATTCAACAGGGAAAGGGTTTAAACTGTGGTTCTATCATGTATCATACTTACTGGTCTCCATGTACAATTGGGTTTGAAAGCATTGGTCCCACAGACAAACACGGCATGTTCTACGTCCGAGTTAGAGTTGGTTTGGGTATAGTTGTGAAGCAGGAGTACCCTGACATAGTTATAACAGTAATCCTGGAAATAATCAAAATACAAACGTCATCTTTAACTCGTTATATGTTCATGAATATTTATTAGCTGAATTTGTAAACTGTAGAAGTTTCACGGGTTTCTTTTGCTTTGACAAAAACTGTAGAATCAGATCTATATCATGTCATAAGCAAACAGAGCAGACTCTGAACAGACAGCTCCTATAGGAGCCATCTGATCAGGGTCTGCTCTGTATGCTAATGGAATTAGAAAGATATGTGTCTTTACTTTCTAAAATGGCTATAATGTTCCACCTTCCATATTTCATTATAACAATATCTGTCCATAAATATTCATAGGTACTTTAATTTGGAATAAACAGGGAAAGAGTTAATATAACTGATTCAATCGATTGAATGGTGTATGTGTTTACCTCTGGTTGCCCCTTCCTCCTACAGATTTCCTGGAGGGACAAAGTGGCACTGATGTCAGCTTCTTCCAAGAGAAAGAGGTCATCCAGGGATAGACGGAAAATCCGATCTCTGGCCCCTACCAGCAGTTGGTCATAGTTCTCATCAAGTGTCAACTGGGTGTACCCAACAAGGTTCTCATTATTGAAAACTGGCGCCTCCAATACTAGCTCTGAAATTGTCAGAAAATGAGAAAAAATAAGAGCAAAATGACCATGCATACACAATTTGCTGATATTAAACCCTTCGCACAAAAAAACTTTGCAGTCTCAAAAATTATTTTCTTCTGCAAACCTGAAAGGGAAAATGTTTCTTCAAATACATGAGCAGTGCATCAAAGTGAAAGCTTTAAGATTAATCTATTTAGAAATTTGCTAAGCCTTGGAGAATAAAGCAAATTGCTTTGACCCTTCACCTGATGAATTTTCATACAATGCTCTGGTCATAATGAACACAAATTAATTTTGATTCTTGTATCAAAAACTTGAAATAAGGGAACATGTTGCCATAACAAACTGTAGAGAAACTGTTACATATAAGCAAATAGAGCAGACCCTGGTCATACAGCTCACACAGGAGCTTTTTTATCCGACTCTATAATCTGTTTGCAAATGTGTAACAATAAGAGAAACAGTAACTAAATAACAATTGTCTATCCATCTTCATTAGATTAGATACCAAGGGAAATAACAAACACAACATTTTCAAACATCCCATTGTAAGAGTTAGCTCCCCTATACTAAAAACTAACACTGCACATTTTACTACTACTACTCTCAAACATTAATTTGCATTTTAATGTGATTTCCAGAATTGCTGGCCTATTTGTGTAGATAGGTCTCAAGTAATCATTTTAAGTACATACAACTAGCCTCACTGTCTGCCTAACACTCTCAAAAAGCTGTCTATTATTTCCAGTCTTCCTTATCCTGCCAAAAACCATCATCCAATTCTTTTAAGCTTCAACACTCAACTTGCAAATTTGCGATAGCCTTTGCAAACAGTTTAGACACAGAATAACCTGGTGTCTCATCAGGATCCAAACTGTCTAACACTCTGATACAGTCTGGATCCAGATGAGAATCCATGTAACTTGGTGTCCCATACGGGTTAATCCTTTTCCATTTGAATATTCATGCAAGTAGTAATGACATAATGGCAAATGTACTCAGGGTGTTTTGATATTGGAAAATAGTGTGAAGTCAGATCTATTATAATTTCAAAAGCAAACAGAGCAGACTGATCAGACAGCTCCTACAGGAGCCAACTGATCTGGGTCTACTCTGTTTGCAAAGGCATGAAAAAGCATATATATGTAGTAGAGAGTTAAACACTCAGATCATGCTTTTGAATAGATATACTGTACAAGATTAATCAATTTGGAAAACAGGAACAGGTCAAATTTTCTAACAAAATTTTGCTTATGGTTGGAAATTAAACTGCAATTACAGCTGATAATTGACTTGTCATGTCAGCATTGTAACACATACAATGTGATGAAAGAGACCTTAGCTCTTCTCATGTTATGTGTGTCGTGACTGTCATTCGCAAACAACTTGGATCCAAATGAGACGTGGACTAACTCAGCGTCTCATCAGGATCGAATGTGTTTGCCATTCAGCCAAAAGTTTCCCAAACAAATAATTGCAATGAAAGTTTCAGCTGACACCATTTTCAATAGCATGAGTTTTATATAACACATGGCTTTAACCCTTACAGTGCTGAATTTTCAAATGGACTATTCCAAAATTCAAACAGATCAAGCTTATGGTAAATATTTAGGGATTTCTCTAACGAAAAGTGTAACATGACAAACAGTGAAGACCCTGATGAGAGGGCTCCTCTAGGAGCCCCCTCATGTGGGTCTACACTGTATGCAAAGGACATTTGTGACTCATGTCTCACACTGTAATGGGTAACCCTTCGAATGTTAAATATTCAAAGTGGAATGGCCTATCACTGTCAAACAGTAGATTTCATTCAGTTTTAAGGGGTTAAATTTGCTAGAGGAGATTTTGAATGACAAACAATGCAGACCCTGATCAGAGGGCTCTTAAGTTTATACTGTTTGCAAATGTCAATGAGCTTGTTTCCCTGCATTCAAAGGGTCAAGTTATGTAATGTATGTCAGACAGTGGATAAAATATAAACAATTGCAATATGTTATTTCAGTGTGCCATCCTGATGGATAGGGAGAATTTGGCTAAGAAATAAAACATTTGCACAAATCAGTACTCCTCTTAACCCTTTACTCCATAAATTCCCTTTCTACACCTTTGAAAACAGAGTAAACCCAGATCAGATGGCACCTGTAGGAGCTGTCTGATCAGGATCTGCTATTTGCTAATGAAATACTATAGATATGATTCTACAGTTTCTGTCATGGTCACATATTCATTATATACTAATAAATATTCATGGAGTAAAGGGTTATCTACCAATACATTTGTATGCTAACATGGACAGTATGTTCATGATTAACCCTTTCCTTCATATAAACACTTTTCTTCACACCTTAGCATACAATGTAGACCCAGATCAGAAGGCTCCTGCAGGAGCTGTCTGATCAGGGTCTGCTCTGTTTGCTTATGACATGATATAGATCAGATTCTAAAGTCTTTGTCAGAGCATTTTATTTTATTTTAATGGGCATTAATAATATGAAGGCCATTAAATCATGATTTTGCAAGAACATATTGACATTTTTATATATCAAATAACAACAATCATAACTTCAATTGGCATTAAAAATTTAAGTTTTTCTTTTTCATGGTCATTAAAGAAAGCTCAGAACAGTTAATGGGCATGAATAAAAGTGGCTTGGATATTCATGGGCATTAAAAAGAGTTGGATGTAATTAATGGGCATTAATAATAAACAGGTTAAAAAAAATTCAAACAGGATTTCATGGTTTTTTCATTGCCATTAACTTTATAATAATATTTTCTTTATTTTTAATGCCTTTCCAGGTATTATTAATGACTATGAAAACAAGAGTACCGCATACGGTACATAATACGCCCACTTGCAAATGTTCTCCGATTCAACATGCCTCATAAGTGTTGACATTTTCTAATCTGTGCTTCAGATCTTGATTTCCATATTAAGGTGATACTATTTTTTAAAAAAATTGAAGTAAATATCATTTCAAATGAAAAGTTATGGCCATCCTCATATTTGCATAGATTTGCAATATTTTTTTTAAGTGCAAGGGCCATAACTCCGAAACAACAAATCAAATGATCCTCAGAATCGACTTAGCTTCAGGTCTTGATGCATTAAACATTTGTATGAAGTTTCATTAATATCTGTCAAACAGTTTAGAAATCAGCGGACAAACTATATGCATATATTTGCATTATTTTTTAAGTAAAAGGGCCATAACTCCGAAACGACAAATCAAATAAACCTCAAAATCTACTCAGCTTCAGATCTTGATGCATTAAACATTTTTGTGAAGTTTCATTAATATCTCTCAAATAGTTTTCCCAGAAAACAGCGGACAAACTATTTGCATATTTTTTAGGACAAGGGCCATAACTCTGAAATGAAAAATCAAATGAACCTCAGAATCAACTCAGCTTCAGATCTTGATGCATTAAACATTTTTGTGAAGTTTTATTAATATCTCTCAAATAGTTTTCCCAGAAAACAGTGGACAAACTATTTGCATGTATTTGCATTATTTTTTTGAAGGACAAGGGCCATAACTCTGAAAAGAAAAATCAAACGATCCTCAGAATCAATTCAGTTTCAGATCATGATGCATTAAACATTTTTGTGAAGTTTCATTAATATCTCTCAAACAGTTTTCCCAGAAAACAGCAGACAAACTATTTGCATGTATTTGCATTATTTTTTAAGGACAAGGGCCATAACTCTGAAAAGAAAAATCAAATGATCCTCAGAATCAATTCAGTTTCAGATCTTGATGCATTAAACATTTGTGTGAAGTTTCATTAATATCTCTCAAATAGTTTTTCCAGAAAACAGCGGACAAGCTGTTTGCATATTTTTTAAGGACAAGGGCCATAACTCTGAAATGAAAAATCCAATGAACCTCAGAATCAACTCAGCTTCAGATCTTGGTGCATTAAACATTTGTGTGAAGTTTCATTAATATCTGTTAAATAGTTTTCCCAGAAAACAGGGGACAAACTATTTGCATTTTTTTAAAACAAGGGCCATAACTCTGAAATGAAAAATCAAATGAACCTCAGAATCAACTCAGCTTCAGATCTTGATGCATTAAACATTTGTGTGAAGTTTTATTAATATCTCTCAAATAGTTTTCCCAGAAAACAGCGGACAAACAAAATGTTGACGGACGAACGAACGAACGAACGAACGAACGAACGAACGGACGAACGAACGGACTGACGGACAGGGCCACGACAATATACGACCACCTTTATTAGGTGGGCGTATAAAAATGATATTTCATGGTGTTTTAAGGGGTTACCCCATTAATGTTTCAAACCCTGTTAAAATCATTATTGCAGGAATTAATGGATTTTACAAGTTTAATGTAAATTTAATGGTATAGTAACTATATTTTAATGGCCTATGTATGCAGTAGTGATGTATACATGGCCAAAAATTCATGTGCCATTATAAAAAAATAATTGATTTAGTATTCATGACATCATTATTTCTTTCATGAATATTCATGGAGTAAAGGGTTTTTGTAAGAAAAAAATGATATCATGAATATTAATAAGCTGAATTTACATAAAGGCATTTTAACAAGGACATGTTAGACCATAGCAGAAATGTAGAATCATATCTATGTTTGTTTTATAAGCAAACAGAGCAGACCACAGAGGATCAGATGGTTTCTACAGGGCTCTACTGTGAAAGGCGTATCTATGAAATGTTGGCTAATTATCTCTAAGACTGTCAATTCTGATGTAAGAATACTCTTCTCACAGCTCTAAACACCTCTTGAGAAAGATTATTCATATTGCTAATTACAGGGTCTATCTCTGTAATACTTTATCTGAAGTGTATTAACCCTTTGAGTATGGGGAAACAAACATATTTACATTTTGCAGACCGTGCAGACATAGGTCAGGGAACTCCTAAAAGGAACACTCTGATAAGCATTTGCACTGTTTGTCACTCAAAATCCTCTCACAAGCTATACCCCTTCATACTGAATGGACTCTTTCATTAGACTCTGATGGGCTATTCCACTTCGAATGCTTAGCATTCACAGGGTTAAGGAGAATACATATAGCTTGTATCAACTCCATTCTGACAACTACAACAACCCTAAAGTGTCTGCTGAAGGTCTTCTCTATTTTCTCTCTTTATAAAGAGAGAACATTAAGCCCTTACAATGTGGGGAAAAGAGTCACGAATGTCTTTTGCAAACAGTGTAGACCCAGATGAGAGGGCTCCTAGAGGAGCCCTCTCATCAGGGTCTACACTGTTTGTCATGTGACATCTCTCTTTAAAGATATCCCTAAATATTCACAATAAGTTTGACCGGTTTAAATTTTGGAATAGTCCATTTGAAAATTCAGCATTGTAAGGGTTAAACCCTTATCCTCCAAGTCACAACTATGCTGATATTTGAAAACAGTTAGGATCCAGATCAAATGCTGTGTTAGTGTCTCAGGATCCAAGCTCTTGGCAACATCATCAATAGATTTTCAAACTCTTGAAGCGAACAGGCTATTGTTTAAAAAAATAATAATGGCGCAGACAACATTTTTAAACCACAGCAGGAGAAGTGTTAACAATGGCGTCTTTATAAATAGATCTCATAATTCATACACCTGCCAAATTTATCAAACATTTGTATACCCTTGGCGTGCTAATTTATAATATGGTAGCATTTCCAAATGGTATGGGTCAAGATCAGACTACATATGAGCTATGCATCTATGCAGGATCAAAAGTCGTTTGCCGATCAGCAACAGCAACCAAAAACAACAAGTACATAATAAAACATAATGAAGCATATAAATTTTTGCAGATGACAAGTGTCATGGCAGAAATTTAATTACCCCCCTGAATTCTGGGAATGACTCAACTCATATATCTGCAAACAGCATAGAGTAGTGCCTGTCCTAAGCGGTCAGTCATTTATGGAACATAGGCGTCCTAACCCCTTCCTTCATATATAAGTGCATTTTCATGCATTTGCAAGCAGAGAAGACCCAGATCAGCGGCTCCTAGAGGACCTGTCTGATTAGGGTCTGCTCTGTTTACCAATATAATTTGATCGATCTGTTATTTTAGTTTCTAAAATGGCTACAATGTTCCACCTTCCTTATTTCATTATAACTATTTTGTCCATGAATACTCAGTAGGGATTGAAATTTGGACTAAATATAGAACAGGGAAAGGGTTAAAAAGCAGGTGGTTGCCTAATACAGGACAAAAGTAATGCAGAAAGTTCTTATAGGAGCTCGTGCATTACTTTTGACTGGAATAAAGCTACCACCTGCCTTACAGACCCATATTCAGACCTCTTCTTGAAGATTGCTGAACACTTTCCTCCATAACTACGCCTTTCTACGCTCTGTAAAAGTCACTTAATGAAACCATTGTGATAAATAGAGCATTTGCTCCTATAGGAGCAAATGCTCTATTTATCACAATGGTTTCAAACTACAAAATTCTAAAATTTTCCTTTTCTCTAGTAAATGCTCCTTTTGGGTAGATTCTTTCAAAGAGGTTGGGTCTAAAACAGTCTATGGAGGAATGGGTTAAGACAGGTTCTACTGTTTACCCAGATTAAAGATTAAGGGTGTGCAGTGTACAGACATGACTGAGGCATTATAATGCCAACCTTTTACTCCATAAATACATCTCGTGATGCCTTTGCAAACAGAGTATATCCAGATCACATACTGGAGCTATCTCATCAGGGTCTGCTCTCTTTAATTAACCCTTTCCTGTATATAAACTCATTCTCACACATTTGCAAACAAAGAAGACCCAGATCAGACAGCTCCTGTAGAAGATGTCTGAAATTGGTCTACTATGCTTATAAAGGCAAGTATATGGTGTAAAGGGTTAATGCTGGTCAATAATAAGACCATTTTGAACACCCCCATACTCTGGCTTGTAGCTGTATCTTAAGACCATTTTGAACACCCCCATACTCTGGCTTGTAGCTGTATCTTAAGACCATTTTGAACACACCCATACTCTGGCTTGTAGCTGTATCTTAAGACCATTTTGAACACCCCCATACTCTGGCTTGTAGCTGTATCTTAAGACCATTTTGAACACACCCATACTCTGGCTTGTAGCTGTATCTTAAGACCATTTTGAACACACCCATACTCTGGCTTGTAGCTGTATCTTAAGACCATTTTGAACACACCCATACTCTGGCTTGTAGCTGTATCTTCCAAGTCAATATATCAGATTGAAAAATGATAATTTTAGTTATGATAAAAACGTTCTTATCTTGACCTCTTCAGCTGTCAAAAGCATCTCTCAAAATGTAAGATATGATGATTGATGTGATATAAGACCCGGCTTCATAGTACATAGTCGACATGACTTACAGAATTCATCAGTACAAACACCTTTGATAGTAGATAAGGCTTGAAGAAAATGGCTACCATAATTACTCTAAAATTTGACCAAACAAACACACACAAATAGTTCAGATCCAGACCAGGGTCTACACAATTAATCTTTAAAAGTATTAAAGGAATATAATAAACGAAACTAGGAGGCATCCAATGTCAAATTTACAGTCAAACAAGGTCCATAACTCTGTCAATACTGGAGTGTTTTATTGGCAAAAATAACCCACTCCATAATTATGTATTAATCCTTACAATGCTGAATTTCCAAATTCAAACAGGTCAAGCTTATGGTGAATATAATTTTATAGGGATTTTTCTAAAGAAAAGTTTCACATGACAAACAGTGCAGATCCTGATGAGAATGCTCCTATAGGAATCCTCTGATCTGGGTCTATACTGTTTGCAAAGGACAATAGTGACTTGTTTCCCATGCTGTATGGGTTATGTATTACCATTTCCAAGATCGAAACAGGAATGTCTATGCCTCCTTTGCTCAAGATGGAATATTATAGTACCAGTAATATCTCAGTTATTGTCTGGTAAAACATTCCAAACAATTTTAAATTTGTCCTTAAATGATTGTCTTCCAATCATCACATTTCCACTAAGACAGCAAATGCCATATGTACCTCGCTGGACAGGTCAGTTAAACTTCATGTAAGAAGTAATGACATCATGAATAGCACATGAACACACATTATATCAGACAGAGCAGACCCTGATTAGACGGCTCCAATGTATACAAACACTTTTTCACACCATTGCAACAGAGTAGACCAAGATCAGATGGCTCCTAATGGAACCTTCTGATCAGGGTCTGCTTTATTTGCTTATAAAATTATAATAGATCTGACTCTTCAGTTTCTAAAAAAACACCCAATCCTGTGTGTATATGCATTTATAAACAAGAGGGCCAAGATGACCCTTAATCGCTCACCTGGTTATCATAAGATTTAAGATTATAGCTGGGTAGCCCCAGGATGGGGCCAATATTGACCTATGGGACAATATTTGAACAATGTTGATAGTGGATCATGAGCAGAGGTTCTGCAGAACAAGATTTTCAAAGATTTAGAATATTGATTTGATCAAGACCATCATTCCGATCAATGAAGATTGGGCTAAAAATGTGCCCTCTAGAGTGACTTTTCTAAGATTTGACCTAGTGACCTACTTTTTGATCCCACCCCACCCATGATCAAACTCAACCTTGAAGATTGGACAAAAAATGTGACCACTAGATTGTTCACAAGGTTTTTCTACTGTTTAATCTAGCAGCCTATTTTTGACCCCATGTGACCCATTTTCATACTCGTCCTAGATTTTATCAAAACAATCATTCTTTTAAAGTTTCATGAAGATTCGGCTTAAAATGTGATCTCTAGAGTGTTCACAAGGTTTTCTTACTATTTGACCTAGTTTTTTACCCCAGATGACCCACTTTCAAACTTGTCCAAGATTTTATCAAGACAATCATTCTAAGTTTCATGAAGATTGGACTAAAAATGTGACCACTAGAGTGTTCACAAGGTTTTTCTACTGTTTGACCCAGTGACCTAATTTCAAACTCATCCAAGATTTGATCAGGACTATCATTCTGAAAAAGTTTCATGAAGATTGGACTAAAATTGTGACCACTAGAGAGTTCACAAGCAAATTGTTGACGCCGAATGCCGGACACCAGACATTCAAGTCTCTCAAAAGCTCAACCTGAGCTTTGCTCAGGTGAGCTAAACATTAGCCAATAAATATTCATCATATCATTATTAAAATTTCTTACATGAATATTCAACTGGGAAAAGGATAAGCAATATTGCCTTTTTCTTGTAACATGTAATAAAAGTGTAAAACAGTTTGGATCCTAAAGAAAAATAAAGTTTTTCAACATCTCATCTGGATCCAAACTGTTTGCAAAGGTAATCCCAAAGTTGCTTGTCCAAAGCTTACTAAATGTTAAACTGTTGACTCAATATAAATATTATGTGAAGGATCACTTCTGTTTTAACTTCTGGTTTATCAAATCCTTTATAATTATTTATTGATAAGGCAGGACTATAATTGATGACATACATTGTATTAAATGTTTAGATAATAAGTAAAGACTTCATGGAAGGCTCAATCACTTTACTTGTTACTGCGTGGGATGTCTATAAATGTTTCAGACTCGGTCAGAGTTCAATAGCAAGTAATGTAAGAAGTAATGACATCATGAATATTAATTGGATTTACTAATTTTTATAATGGGATAATTATGAACACAGAATGTTTTGGCTCAGTATTCATACAGAAAAGCTTAACCCATTCCCGCATATTGACGCCTTTTGATGCTTATGTAAACGTTACTTTATGAAACCATTGTGATAAATAGAGCATTTGCTCCACAGGAGCAAAATAATGCTCTATTTATCACAATGGTTTCAAAACTACATAATTCTGAAAAATTCCTTTTCTCCAGTTAATGCTCCTTTTTGGTAGATTTAATCAAAGGGGTTAGGTGTAAAAATAGCCTAAGTGGGAATGGGTTAAGCAAATAGTGCAGACCCAGATCAAACAACCCTGATAACCCTGGGTATTTGGACAGACAAAGATAAAATAGGCAAATAGTGCAGACCTAGATCAAACTGCTCCTGAAGAAGCAGTCTCATTAGAATCTACAGTATTTGCTACTATGTCAGCCTAATTTAAAGTTATCAAAATGGTGGCAAATTAAATTATTCAGCTTATCCCTTTCCTTGTTTAATATTCATGAAAGAAATAATTGCATCATGAATGTTTATTAGCTGAATTTGTCAATATAAATACTTCACTGGAACTTCTTGCTTTGACAATAACAGTAGAATCTGCAAATCTATATCATGTCCAAAGCAAACAGAGCAGACTCTGATCAGACGGCTCCTATAGGAGCTGTCTGATCTGGGTCTACTCTGCAAATGAACGAAAAGGTGGTTATATGAGAGAAAGTGTTAATAAGTCAGTGGAGAGATGAGTTTTGGTGTTTGAATACTTAGAATAAGTACAGGGTACATTGCAGTATTTGCAGCTCCAAGTTATATGAGCCTCAGCTGAGTTGATGTATAGACCACCTAGGTATACACAACTATACACAACTCTTATATGAAACATGTTAAAAGTTTATCGTTAACTTCATATGCACATTAACCCTTTACTCCATGAATATTCATGTAAGAAATAACAACTCATGCATATTAATTAGATTTATCTTTATAATGGAATACAAGCATAGGAAATGTTAGTCACAGCAGAAATTGTAGAGTATTGTCTATATTAGATCTATTTCATAAGCAAAGAAAGCTGAGTCCCTCAACCGACCGCTTCTATAGGGGCCATCTGATCTTGGTCTTCTCTTCTTGTAGAAAGACATATTCATGAAGTAAAGGGTTAACCCTGTGACTTCAGGATACTATTAGTTACACGGTTATTTGACAGGGTGTACGGGCTGGTATGACCGGGTTAGATCCCGTATTTCCTGAGACGTTAGCAAGGAAGGAAATACGGGGTTTAACCCGGTTTAACCCGGTCATACCAGCCCGTACACCCTGCCAAATTACCGTGTAACGAATTTATTACCAGTCAGAGATCCGATTTACCTAATTAAGAAATGAAAAACTTTTATTTTGCTGACATTAGATCTCTAATTGTATGACAACATGACAATCAAATTCCAAGGATTTACTCTGACTGGTAATAAAATTTAATTACCAAACAGTGTAGACCAGGTACACCTGGTCTCCTAGGGTATTCACTGTTTGTCATTCAAAATTCATCTACTAATTGAATCCTTCAATACTGACTACATTTCCATTAACCCTTTCCTCCATAAAGTCACTTTTTGAAACCATTGTGATAAATAGAGCATTGCTCCATAGGAGCAAATGCTCTATTTATCACAATGGTTTCATAACTACACATTTGTAAAGTTTTCCTTTTCTTAGTTAATGCTCCTTTTCTGTAGTTTTATTAAAAGAGGTTGGATCTAAAAATAGCCTATGAGGGAATGGGTTAAATAGTGATGAACCATTCCTCTCTGCATATTCAGCAACCAATAGATAAAGCAAGGAGTTATGGTGCATAATCTCCCATTATCACCATTTTCATTCATATTTTCTGAAATTTTGTTGCCAAGCAAATTGCATGTAAATGGAAAATAATCTTTTGACATGATATATGTCTCTGGGCAGGAATGGCAAAAACCTGTCCTTGTGCTAACAGCATCTGCAGCTGTTGATGTGCATACTCTTGCAGTCATTCAGAAGTGCCTACTTCTGTGCTGCATCCTTCCAGTTCTTCTCTTACTAGCGGTAAATTTATGATTACCTTTTCAAAGGGTTTGGATCCAGATCAAATATTGGGTAATAAGGCAATTGATCAGGATATAAACTGTTGGACATGCTGAGTATTTAAAAGTGGAATGGACCATCAGGGTTAACCTTTCCCTGTTCTATATTCATATAAAAAATAATTACAACATGACTTTACTAGCTCAATTTTTATAATATGAAATTTTCACAGGTATTATTTGCTTTGATAAAAACTGTAGAATCTGATCTATATCATGTAAAAGCCAAACAGAGCAGACTCTGATCAGACAGCTCATATAGGAACCATCTGATCTGGGTCTACACTGTCTGCAAATGTGTGAAATGAAGGAAAGGGTTAAACTGTAGAGTCCATTCAGTATGAAAGGCTAAACTTTGCTTGAGGTTTTTGAATGAAACAGTGCAGACTCTGATCAGAGGGCTCCTCTAGGAACCCTCTAATCTGGGTTTACACTCTTTGCAAATATCAGTACGCATGATTGTGTTCTATATTCAATAAGTTTAAAAGTTTATGCGAAGTAAGTCTATGTCACTAAGAGAACGTTCCCAACAAAATCTCAAATGTATTTCTTCTCAGAAAAAAAATAACAGAAAAGATATATTGTTCAAAAATGGAGTTAACAAATGAAAGGAAAAATGATAAAAAACCCCAACTACAATCTTAATTTAAACACATCTCCAAATATAAAGCCATGCAAATATTATTTATGATTGTGTTTTTCTCCAGTCAATATGATGAAATGTATTTTAAAACTGATGCTTTCCACAATGGATGTTGCTATATTGAAGCATCATTTATTGTAGCTTAATTTGACATTATACCGATTTTAACTTGTCATACTGTACTCCATCTTCATTATTTGACCTTTGAGCTGGCAAAAGATTGGAGCAATTACTCTCTTAACATATATGGACATACAATTTATACAAAAGCAATGTTACAGGTCAGCCACTGTAAGTAATCATTGAAAATATGCTCAAGTGCTTATGTCAAACCCTTCATCTGACTGAGATGTTTTTTTGACACCTTTGCAAACAGTGTAGAACAAGATCAGATGACTCCTGCAGGAACTGTCAGATCAGGGTCTGCTCTGTTTACTTATGGGATAAAAAATTCTGATTCTTCAACATTTGCCATGATAAAAAACTCCCTTGTTCATATGCCTTTATAACAATTCCGCTAATTAATTAATGTAGATAGTAATTATTTTTGCCATAGACATTCATCAGGTATAGGGATAACTCTACGCTAAAATCAACCAGGAACTTTGGTTTATTTGATTGAGTGAATGGCCCGCACTGAAAAGACTTAACTATTTCATGAGAATTGATCATGTATTAAATCTCCATAATAGCTAAAAAAATACAAAAAGTATCTAACCCTAACACTTGATGTGTGTTTGAATCTAAAAATAATGTCTATCAATATCAAATGAAATATCTATTACAATCATACTTAAAATTAGCTTTACTAAATAATATATTTTTCATCACTTTATAATTAGAAAATTAGTGTTGAACTCTTTCCTTCACAGGCTATTTTTAGACCCAACCTCTTTGAATGAATCTACCCAAAAGGAGCATTTACTAGAGAAAAATAAAATTTTAGAATGTTTTAGTTTGAAACCATTATGATAAATAGAGCATAAATTTTGTAGGAGCAAATGGTCTATTTATCACAAAGGTTTCATTAAGTGACTTTTACAGAGGCTTAGAAAGGCGTATTTATGGAGGAAAGGGTTAAGAGCATTAAATTAGCATCACTCTAACTGTAACACTCTGGTGAATATGTGAATGTAACTATTGGGTGACTATCTGATTACCGTTGCAAACAGTTTATATCCAGATAAGATTCTGAGTTAATTGGTATCTCATCTGGATCCACACTGTTTGATATTCTGACACTGTTGGAAAGACATGGTAGAAAAGTTGATCATTAGAATTGAAGCAGATGACAATCGGAGCTACAGATAAAGGTGCATACCCAAATACTATAAAACATCATTTCTCAACCAGACCCTATACTATGAGCACTCTTTAGAATCATCTCGAAGTAACCGTTTTTACATGCTCCGCTAATGCGTCGCACGTAAAATGAAATTTGCGATATATAAACCATCGATATACTGCTGCAAATCTTCAAATATGCAACGGTTATCCAAAAATATATAATACGACCTGTATGGGTAAATGATTCACATCAGCAGCAGGTCCAGTATGATTAACCCTTTACTCCATGAATATTTACGCAAGCAATTATGATATCATGAATATTAATAAGAGTAATTGCTATAATAGCACACGGACACAGGAAGATTTGGTCACAACAGAAGCTACAGAACCTTAGTAACCTATATTATATCATAAGCAAACAGAGCAGACCCTGATCAGATGGCTCCTATAGGAGCAGTCTGATCTGGGTCTACTCTGTTTGTAAAGGTGAAGAAAGGCTTACTAACCCTTTCCTCCATAAATATGCTTTTCTACGCCTTTGTAATAACCACTTCTTGTAACCATTGTCATAAATAGAGCATTTGCTCCTATAGGAGCAAATGCTTTATTTATGACAATGGTTTCAAACTACAAAATTTTAAAATTTTACTTTTCTCTAGTAATTGCTCCTTTTGGGTAGATTCATTCAAAGAGGTTTCGTCTAAAAATAGCCTATGGAGGAAAGGGTTATACATAACAGAGTCAGGACGATATCCATGTCTGAGCTACAAGATTATGTGACACATACTGGCAGAAAATCAGATTGACATAAAACTGAGTTTGATTTGAAGGACTGTTCAACCTCCTTTAACCCTTTACTCCAGTAATACACTTTTCCACACCTTTGCAAACAGTGTAGATCCAGATAAGATCAGAGTTTGTTCTGTTTGACAATGAAATAATATCTTATGTGATTCTACAGTTTCTGCTGTGGCCAAAAATCCATCCGATATTATAACAATTAATATTCATGATTTTTTTTTTACATGAATATTCATAGTGTAAAGGGTTATTTGGTCAACAGATCACTTCAAAGACGGGTGCAGTTGCAAGAACTGCAGATGACAGCAATTGCTTCTGAACAAATGTCGCATTTGCCACCATAGGAATGTGGTAAGTTACTAAATGGGGATTAATTTATGGTTAGGTGTAAATACTACTTGCCCTGGTTCAGCTACTTTAAATATTTATAAGGAGATAAGGGCACGACAACCCTGTAAATCAACAGATAATGTCAGCAAGAGGACAAATTAATTATCAAACACCTAGCTCTTCTGATGACAAATGGTCAAACCTAAATTGTGTTGACAGCTATATTAATTCCACAGACCTATATCATAAAAAGACGAGATTTATGAGCTACTTTCATTTCTTTAACACCTTATCTCATGGTTAGACAACTTTTGACCCCTTTGCAAATAGAGTAGACCCAGATCAGATGGCTCCTGTAATGTAGAACCCACATGATCAGAGTCTGCTCTGTTTATGCAGTTTCTGCAATGGCCAAAATATACTTTGTTCATATGCCATTACAAACAGTCAGCTGACTTATCTAAGTTTAACCCATTCCCTCATATTGACGACTTTGTAAAGGTCACTTTGTGAAACCATTGTGATAAATAGAGCATTTGCTCCTATAGGATGCTCTATTTATCACAATGGTTTCAAACTACAAAATTCAAAATTTTGCTTTTCTCTAGTTAATGTTCCTTTTCGGTAAATTTATTCAAAAAGGTTGTATCTAAAAATAGCCTTAGCATGAGGTAATGGGTTAAAGTGATATTCTCTACTTACAAACCTTTTAAAAATGCCTAAGATACGCAAATAATTTGTTGATATTCTGAAAATAAGTATATTGCAAGAAAACCAACTGAATAAACACTGAAGAAAGCAAAGTTCTGTTCAATGAGCAAGTACAGTAAAACCTCTCTATAACGACCACTAAATTACATCAAATATTTCGTGTAAAAGGCAGGTGGATGCTTAAAGCAAGGTGAAAGTAAAACAGAACGCTCCACCTGCCCAAAATACCAACTAATTAACACAATTTAGTGGTCGTTATAGAGAGGTTTTACTGTATTCATATTTATTCAGATTGTGTTTAGTTTTGTAACTATTCGACATAGGCATATAATATATTATTGTACAACAAAACAATTATAAGTTTCAAGGTATATTTTGTATTAATGTGGAATTTATTGAATATAAATGTACAATAATTTTTATTACGGTCAAAACACCCTGTGTTCATAGATACCATCATTAACATGAGGCTAGAAAATATTCACTATTTCACTATTTCTGCCATGAATATTTATCAGG
The DNA here is from genome assembly GCA_963576725.1 of Azorinus chamasolen. Classification (NCBI taxonomy): domain Eukaryota; kingdom Metazoa; phylum Mollusca; class Bivalvia; order Cardiida; family Solecurtidae; genus Azorinus; species Azorinus chamasolen. The sequence continues at coordinate 16,816,570 of OY755248.1, read as the reverse complement.
TATTACAACACATTGGAGATGAAGTTCTAAAAGTTTTCGATCAATTTTTGGGTTGGGCTAATTTAAACCACGTATAGTTAATACATATTTTATGTCGGGGCTTTTAAGTGCTGCAATATGGATCACATTAAAAATAATTTAGTACAGATTTTTATCAGTTACAATTGAAGGTTTGACTTATTACATAGGTTTAAATCCTTTTAAACCCTATAAATGTGGCGGAAACACATGTACTTGCGTATGCAAACAGTATAGACATAGATCAGAAGACTATTCTGGGCCTTTCAATTCACAACCCTTTATCAATTTTAATCCTTTACCTGATATAAACACCTTTTTACATCTTTGCAAACAGAGTAGACTCAGATCAAATTCAGCCTTCAAAAGGTCAACCCTTTCCCTGTTCTATATTCATGTAAGAAATAGAGACATCATGAATATTTATAAGCTGAATTTTTATAATGTAAACTCTTCAAGGGAATATTTTGCTTTGACAAAAACTGTAGAATCTTATCTATACTATGTTAAAAGCAAACAGAGCAGATCCTGATCAGACGGCTCCAATAGGAGCCACATGATCTGGGTCTACTCTGTTTGCAAATGCATGATAAAGCATTTATATGAAGGAAAGAGTTAAAACAGATTAAGTGATAATGCTGACAGTTCATATGTATATAATTTGAGACCAGCTGGTTAAAGTGAAGTGATGCAATTTCTGCACCACCTCTTAATGCCAATCAAAAACATCATTTCAGCAAAATGTAAATCAAATCACAAATAATTTCACCAACATCATTCATAGGGAAAGAGCTAAATGAAGAGAAAGAATCTCAAAGTATGGAACTCCTATAGAATCGTTTCTTTTACATTATTCAACTAGGCCCATTACATTGTCAAATAGTGGAGTATCTTTTTTTTTTTATCAAACCCATTCTTAGCAATTAACCCTTTGCATGCTGAATTTTCAAAGTGGAATGGTCTGTTATTGTTTAGAAATATGATTCCATTCAGTACAAAAGGGTTTAAATTGCGAGAGGATTTTGAATGACAAACAGTGCAGACAATGATTCAATATATCCCTTTACTCCATAAACATGCCTTTCTACACCTTTGCAAAAAGAGTAGACCCAGATCAGATGGCTCCTAAAGGATATGGAGCAAACATTTATGCTCTATCAAAATGTTTTTAAGTAGTGGCTTTTACAGAGGTGTCAAAAAGGCATCAATATGAGCCTTGAGGGAAAGAGTTAAAAAAAGCTGTCCTAAGCCATGTTTGTCTGTAGTTCTGCATAAAATCCCATCTTATTGGTACTCTTTAGATTCATCTCTGAGGCAATTGAGCTGAGTACCAACATGGTAGAGGTTGGCTGAAAAATAACAGACTTGAATAGGTCAGTACTCCTCCAGTTTACAGCTCTACATCTATTATAGGCAAAGCAGACTCTAATTAGGTCTAATTAGCTGCTGTATCTTAGATATCATGATCATGACAACAGCTCATCTAAGTCTACACTGTTTGCAAAGCCAAAAGGAAATGTAAGTGAAGTAGTTTTATTTCTAAACTAATGGGACCAAACATATGTCTAATGTAATATTGTGTCCTAAATGGCAAACCATACCTAGGCCTAATGATGACAGAACTCCTAGACTGGGCTCTAATTGTAACATATGTATGTCCATCTCTGAAGTGACAGGTGTACTTGGTGTGCTGTGACATGGCAGACCACCACACACATAATTATGGGAAAGACAGATATCTACATTAGTGGCGTCATGACTCTCTCAAAAATTGTTTAAAGCTTAAAAATACTTATATAATTAGGTCTGTTTTTTCGTTGCTATTTTTTTTTTTCAATTTGTAAATCGTGCAATAGTAAAGTGATGTAAATAACTAAAGAATCGGACAAACTGTCTTATTATCAAGGCAGGTAAAACTCAAATTGTTTAATTGAAATGAATACAAAATATCTGTTTCAGCACCCAGAATGGTTTCAATAAACTAAATAACAATTAACCCTTTCAATATATATGCAGGACACAAGTAACTAATATCCTTTGCAAACAGTGTAGACCCAGATAAGAGGGCTGCTAGAGGAGCCCTCTCATCTGGGTCTGCACTGTTTGTCATGTTACACTTTTCTTAAAAATGTCCCTGAATACTCACAGTAAGTTTGACCATTTTGGATTTTGGAATGGTCCATTTTAATACACAGTGTTGAAAGAGTTAATGACTTGTAACACAACATCTTGTCATGCCAATCTATCTAAATTAATAGCAGATAAGTGCCTTTGTGGAAATTAATTAGCCATGTCCAAAACAATGCAACCCCATGATGCAAGGGGAGGTCAGATGTCAATGGATGACCTCGGTAAGGTCAACATGTCAACTTTCATTACCTAAGAATAGTACTAACTAAAGCACTAAATACAGGTACAACAGCAGACACCATTGAACATACAATTGAAAGAAATTATTCTTGTCCCCAACAATTCCACATATCTATGTATGTCTATAGCTGCTATACCATCATTATGTGCTTAAATATACAAGAATTCATGAATATTCATTAAGTGAACATTTATAATGGCCACTGAACAAAGGCAGAAACTGTAGCATCAGACCTATAGTATGTCATGAGCAAACAGAGCAGACCCTGATCAGATGGCTTCAGCAAGGTGTACTATGAGGGAAAGGGTTACACATAACAATTAACGTATAAACATACACGACTTCAAGAGATCATTTTGTTAAAAATATTTTTATACTAAATAAAACAACACTATAAATCTTCTCCTCTGGGCAATAAATCTACAACAATTTACAAATTATCTATCCCAAACATTTCAAGTTTGAATAAATTTTGAAGGCCTTAGACAGTAAAACATCTATTAAGAAGCGCTTTTTCACGCCTTTGCAAAATAGACCCAGGTAAGATGGCTCTTGTAAGGTCTACTCAGTTTACTTATGGAATTATATTGATCTGATCTGACTGTATTTGTGTAAACAAAAAATTACCTTGAAAAGTTACAATATAAAACTAAAACTGTATTATAATTCACGAAGTAACTTATTCATACATAAATGTTCATTAGGGAAAGGGTTAAAAATTAACCCTTTACTCCATAAATACACCTATGCATGCAGTCAGAGTAGACCCAGACCAGACAGCTCCTATACGAGCCATCTGATCATGGTCTGCACCGCTTGCTTATGAATGGAATAATACTGTTCTGATTGCACAGATTCTGCTTTGTACAAGTTTCTTGTGTCCATATGCCATTTTAAAAATGAATTTAATTAATATTCATGATGTCATCATTTCTTAACACTTTACTCCAAAAAATACATTTTTCTATGCCTTTGCAAACAGAGTAGATCTAGACCAGGGGTGGCGAAATCTTATTTTGGATGACTTGTCCGTTTTTGTTAAAAGCTATTTTCTACTTGTCCATATGATGAATTGGTAAAAAAAAAACTATAAAATTTCACTTGTCCGTTATGGCTTTGGGACAACACGGACACTACGGACGTTTGATTTGGCCATCCCTGTAGACCCAGACCAGACAGCCTCTTTAGGAACCATCTCATCCAGGACTGCTCTGTTTGCTTATGACATAATGTAGATATGATTTTACATTTTCTGCCATAACGAAAAATTCCTGTGTCCATGTACTATTATAACAAATAATCTAATAAATATTTTTATAACATAACACGTGGCTTCAGCGTGACGTAACACTATCATTTATTTTTTGATAATCATGGGCATATAATCACTAGTGAATAACATTCGAACGACCGAATGACATTCGAACGATTCATACGCGCTGTCAAAACAAACAAACTGGCGGACGGTGGTCGACCTACCTGTCCACGATTGAGTCACGATAGATGGCAAAGGATTGTTGGCACTTGCGCCTTAATTTCGATAAAATAATACAAATTGTAATCGCTGTCAGGAATCATATACAAAATGTATGCCAAAAAAGACCTACCAGCTACTCTGACCCATACAATCAATTCTACATTTAAATTAAAATGCCTCCTCAACTTTGCATTTTCTTCACCGCATGTCCTTTTGTTTATGCAGATTTCTACTCATACAAATATCTCATCAATCAACAACAATAGTCATCTGAATCCAGCACAGCACAAACATATTTCAAATATGCTATACTCACTAACTCAGCTGATTGCGAAAATCTTCCTCCTGTTCCAACACATTTTATGCAGCAGTTCGTACTGAATCTTTTGTCCATTTCAAACATTTTCACTGAACTTGAATCGAGATTTTTTTTCTCGGTGGAAATGTCCATGTATACATACAACACTAATGAAGGGCTTAATATACCAAAACGAAGGCGCATTTCGAATCCCATTGACAGTGAGTGTCGGACGTGTTGGCGACCGTATGTAGGTCTTCATGTAAATGGCGCGCTTTACATAGACACATGTTGTGTACAATGACGTCAAAATGTGACGTGTTTGTAACTATGTATGTCAAAACTGTAACTCAAAAATTATTTTGACGTGTTTCTGTATGTTTTTGTATCATAAACTATCACAGTTAAATTGAATACCAGAGAGGTCTGAATTAGATCCTGGTTGATATGACAGTAAGTAAAAAATAAAGTTGGAAAATTTGGACCTACTTTGTCCCAGTTACTTAGCGAACCTAATAACACCTTTCATTCATCATTTCTATATGTAAGGAGAATTTATAACAATCCACGTTACTGCTGAAATATTGGCTGCAAATAACATTTGTGTGTGTTATGTTATAAATAGGATCTTGCATTCGTGTTCATGATTATTGGATTTATTAAATTCGTCTTTTTAAAACGATAAAAAACTCGCTAAAGCTCGTTTTTTATCGTTTTAAAAAGACTCATTTAATAAATCCAATAATCAAGAACACTCATGTAAGATCCTCTATATAATGTCATTATTTCTTACATGAATATTCATGGAGTAAAGGGTTAAATGAATATTCATTGAGTAACAGATCAATGCCATGATCATGGCCACTTCCGGAATCATACAAATCTAAAGTCAGACTTTTTTTAGCAGCGCCAAGATCGACCGATCTTCTTTCTGAGCTAAACATCACAAACGGACAGAAATAAAATGTGTATTTATTCAAGTTCCCATTTCCTCTGCTTTTTGTGCCTTCACAACCATTTATCAGAACAGATATCTGTTTTTATATCATTATTGAAATTATTATCAATAAAGCACTTGCAGGTTATTTACTTGGATTCATAATCTAGGTTTTCTTCCAATACCAACTAACAAAGGATTCCATTTCATTTGTTTGTTTCACTGTTAGAAACACAAAACATCTTTAACAGACATTTGCAAACACAGGATGTGCATAATTTGACTTGTTTTAACTTGAAATCCCTAAAATTACAATGGAATGTTCCTTTTTGAAACTAAAGCCCTTGTTTCAATCTTCGTCTCTTGTCTGTTTATTAATTAAACTTTTAAACCATAATTATACATGTACAGTAAAAACTCGATACTACCAAATTTCAGTAGAGAGGAATTCATGTCTTTGTAGGCAGGTGGCTGCTTAATGCAGGGTGAAAGTCATGCAGTAGGAGCTTTTTGCATGACTTTCATCCTGCATTAAGCTGCCACCTGTGTTAAAGATCAATAATGGTATGTATTTGAATATTTTGCTTTAAAATTATTACATAAGTTATTTGAAATCTGGTAGGGTCTAAGATTGTTCTGTTACTTTAGAATATAACCTTTGTAGCGAATTATACTGCCTTTTGCACCTCATTGAGTTCAGCACTTAATCATTAAGATTTTGACGTCACACTTTGCGTGTGAAGTCTTGTTGGGGCGTGATGTTTTGTTTTCTAAAACCGTGGGAATTATTTATGCTGAGCCAATCAAAATATAGGTTATATTTTAAGTATGTTAGAACATATTAAGTGAAATCTTACTGGTTAAGAAGTGGCTTTCTTGCTTTGCTTGCTCCTCCCCTTCTTAACCACTAAGATTTCTCATGATATGTTGTAACTATAACGTTTCGACAGTAACCTATTTAAATTATAGCCACAAGATATCACATAATATGTTCTAACGTAACTGGAATATAACCTATATTTTTATTGGCCCAGCATAAATCGTTTCCATGGTTCTAATAAACAAACGTCGCATGCCCACAGGTCTTCATGCCTCAAATGTGACGTCACGAAAGGTAAAAAATAAATAAAAATGATTAAGTGATGTACTTAATGAGGTGCAAAGGGCAGTTTGATTGACTAAAAATGTAGGTTATATTCTAAAAGGCATTTCACAGTTTATAACAATGTCATGAATGTCAGCTGCAATCAGTGCAGATCTAGATCACAGAAGGCAGAAATAATACAGCACAGAATCTGATATTAGTCTGCGCTATATATACTGTCCATAACCCTTCTCTTGCTGAATTTTAAAATACTATGCCCTCTTGTATAATTACATATATCTTCACTGTGTACAAGTATTTCGCTGTGCAATCACTGCTGTGGAGTGCACTGGTTGCACAATCAACTTGTAAATAGTGCAGACCCTGATGAGACAGTTCCTGCAGGAGCTGTCTCATCTGGGTCTTCATTATTTACAGGTAGGTATATTGATGTGAATAGCAAGTGAAGGGTTAATATAGTCTGGATAATGATCAGAAAGTAATCAGCTTTTAATGTTAACCAAAACAGTTTAAACTTGACATACATATAGAGTATTCTTAAGGTGAATACATCTTTTAAATGCAATTAGTTCTGCACTGATAATAAATGGTTAGTTTTAATGCAATAACAAGATAACTGTATTCTATATCATAAAGCAATTATCCTCCTATTGCACTAGTTATAATATTATGCACAATGTGCACTGAATAATATACAATGCTTCATAACTAAACTATGTTACAGTAAAACCTCTCTAAACTGAAATTCTAGTAGACAAGAATTTAGATTCTTTAGGCAGGTGGCTGCTTAATGCAGAGTGAAAGTCATACAGAAAGCTCCTCTAGGAGCTTTCTGTATGACTTTCACCCTGCATTAAACAGCCACCTGTCTTACAGACCTGCATTAATATTAATTTGAACATCCAGTTTAGAGAGGTTTTACTATATATACTTTCTCCATTTATATGATAATTTAGCAATTCTACACCTATGTTCTGTCTTCATAAGTCTTCATACAGAAGATCATTATCAAACAAAGTGGCTAATTATACACCAGTGTACCTACCATCACTATTGAAATTGCAACGAAAGCATATAAGTATAATCATTGCAAAGAGATCTAAACTGTCAGCATAGAGAAAGAATAAGAACAGTAAAACCCCTCTGAACTGGAATTCTAAGTAGAGATGAATTTAGATACTTTTAGGCAGGTGTGGCTACTTAATTAATGCTTGGTGTAAGTCATGCAGAAAGCTCCTCAAGGAGCTTTCTGCATGACTTTCACCCTGCATTAAGCAGCCACCTGTCTCCAAGATCGATATTTACACTAAATTTAGTGTCTGGTTTAGAGGGGTTTTATTGTATAAAGTATGAGTCACACGACATTATATCATTCTATCTTTTTGAACCTGCTGAATAATTAAAATTGGCTCTTCCTGTTCTAAGTATTAATTATATAAAAATTAGTATCAAATGTTATCACTGAAAATGATTATGACAAAAACTGCAGATGCTAGTCAAAAGGGCTCCCTTAGCAGAGCCCTTTGATCTGGATCTACACTGTTTACAAATGTCATATATACTTGGTTCCCACACTTTAAGGGTTAACCTAAAAAGACTGCTATATCGGTCTATGTAATTAAGAATGATTTAGTATCAAAGCATATGCTACCACATCCTTTAAGCCCTTTCCTTCATGAATATTCATGTTAGAAATAAAGTCTGCACGGATAATAAATTTTTATGACGGCATATCAAAAAGAGACATTTTGACCAGAAACTAAAGAATTACATTATTATTTCATAAGATACCTGATTAGTCCCCAGCCTCAAGAGCATAAGAAAATACCCCAAGGAAAGGTTTTACCCTCTACTTACCATCATATGAAATGATCCTGAAGTCAAATTCTGCTGGAAAAGTTTCAGCTGTCTTACTTTCACTATCACAGAGTGCAATAATCCAACACAGAAAAATAAGGGACACAAAACACCTCCTTGTGTTACACATACTTTTGTAGATTCCTCAACCTGTTATGAGCAGGAATCATTGTGAGAATGACATACCCATCACCTGAAAATACAGAACAGACAGATAAATAAAACATGTACATTGACAATAAGCATATGAAACAAACCATGAAGGACAAAGAAATACAGAAAGATTTTTAAAAAAAGCTTTCTAAATTTCTTTAGTTGTTCATTATCCTTTACCCCATAAATATGCATGAAAAAAACCCACATTATGAATATTAATTAGATTAATTGTTATAATAGCACAAAGGACTGCATGGCCATGGCAGAAACTGTAGACTCATATCTATATTGTATTATCAGTAAATAGAACAGTCCCTGGTCAGATGGTCCCTACAGGAGACATCTGATCTGGATCTACTCTGTTTGCAAAGGCGTAGAAAGGCATATTTATGGAGTAAAGGAATAAACAGCTACCAAGATTTAAAAACCTTCAGATTATTGACTGATCTCTTATAAGAAGTGGGTGTAACTGAAACATAAGGATAATCAACAACCACTTTTACCATTTGACTTAACCCTTCTCATGCCAGTAGTGTACATATCTGCATCTGCAAATAGTGTAGACCCATGCCAGGCAGTTCCTTGAGGAGCTGTATCATATGGGTCTTCACTATTTGCTATTACATTTATTCTAAATGTAGAATGATCCACCTTATTAACACTTTCCCTGTTCTACGTTTATTCCAAATTTCAATACCTACTGAAGATTCATGGACAAAATAGTTATAATGAAATATGGAAGGTGGAATATTGTAGCCATTATAGAAACTACAGAAACAGATCTATCAACTTCTGTTAGCAAACAGAGCAGACCCTGATCAGATGGCTCCTATAGGAGCCATCTGATTTGGGTCTACTCTGTTTGCAATTTATGAAACGCATTTGTATAATTAGGGAAAGGGTTAATATTCATCGAGGACTGATTCAGCATATGTAGGGTTACAAGAATTCCAATTTATTCTTGAAGGAGGTAATTCAATAATGCAAGTTTGATTTATTGTTCCAGTAGCTACCAATAAACTGACAAACTGAAAGTAATTATATTGAAAATTCTCAATGAAGACCACTTGTCTTAAAGTCTATTAATGTTTACAATCATCTTGGGTGAATAGAGAAAAACAACTAACCAGGTGTAGATAAGAGACGTCTAAATAAGCTTGGTTTTTTTTATATTTCTCTGCCAAACCCTATCTTAACACTTTCCCTGTTCTATGTTTATTCCAAATTTCAATACTTACTGAATATTCATTCACAAAAAAAAATTTGTAATGAAATACGGAAAGTGGACAATTGTAGCCATTTGAGAAAGTAAAGAAACAGATCTTTCGAATTCCATTAGCAAACAGAACAGACCCAGATCAGACGGCTCATTAGAATCACCTCGGGGTGCCAGCACCTCCGGGGGTGGGGGGGGTGGGGACGCCAGCACCAATTTTCTTTCATTACCAGTCCTCTTCCTCATATAAATGCTTTTGTTACGACTTAGCAAACAGAGTAGACCCAGATCAGACAGCTCCAATTAGCTACTTCCCAAAGCTCTCAATTCTTCTTCATTAAAGTTCATTTTGCACTGTATTAAAGTAAAACCCCTCTAAACCAAATGTTAAATTTAGTATAAATATCAGTCTTCGAGACTGGTGGCAGCTTAACCCATTCCCTCATATTGAGGACTTTTGGCGACTCTGTAGAAGTCACTTTGTGAAACCATTGTGATAAATAGAGCAATTGCTCCTATAGGAGCAAATGCTCTATTTATCACAATGGTTTCAAACTACAAAATTCTAAAAAAAATCCTTTTCTCTAGTTAATGCTCTTTTTCGGTAGATTTATTCAAAGAGGTTGGATCTAAAAATAGCCTATGAGGTAATGGGTTAATGTAGGGTGAAAGTCTTTTGATCTTTTGAAAAAACATCTTGTATACGACATACACAAGTCCTTAATATGAGACATACTGAACTAATCATAAAATGTCATAAATCCTGTATACAACATACACTGATCTTTTCATAAAACATCATTATCCGGAATATGACAATCACTGATCTTTTCAAGATTCTTCTAAGTCACATAAAAGACTTCTTAGGCACTTTTCCAATTAATTTATGACAGATATGAGGCACTCATGTGGTTTTCATTATAAATTTTGACCCAATAAAAAATCACCTGCCAACTTATGAAATTGATGTACAGTAGAACCTGTTTTAACCCTTTCCTCCATAAATACGCCTTTCTATGGCCCTGTAAAAGTCAATTTGTGAAACCATTGTGATAAATAGAGCATTTGCTCCATTGGAGCAAATGCTCTATTTATCACAATGGTTTAAAAACTACACAATTCTAAAATTCTCCTTTTCTCTAGTTAATGCTCCTTTTCGGTAGATTTATTCAAAGAGGTTGGGTCTAAAGATACAAATCTAGCCTATGAGGTAATGAGTTAAGCAGACATTGGTGCTTTCTGTATTACTTTCGACCTGTATTAAGCAAACCATCTGCCTTACAGACCTATACTTAGACCTCTTTTTGATATCCGCTTAAGACAGGTTCTACTGTACATATAGTAAAACCTTTCTACAATGGCCACTCAACACTTTACTTTCCTGCATTTGCATTCAGAGCTGTCTCATCAGGGTGACTGCTCTGTTAGAAACTGTCTCTACTGTTTGCATTGGTATTAATGTTTACTTCATGAATATTCATGTAAGAAATAATAACATCATGAATATTAATTAGATGAAATTTTAAAAGGGCTAATGAACACAAAAGACTTTGACCATGGCAGAAACTGAATCATATCTATATTATTCCATAAGCAAACAGAGCAGACCCTGATTAGATGGCTCCTACAGGAGCCATCTTATCTGGGTCTACTCTGTTTGCAAAGGCGTAGAAAGGCATATAATTATATGGAGTAATGGGTTAAATGTCCTTATTCTATATATATCAAACAATATTTAACCATCTGGTTTCCTATAGTTCAGTATATGTTTGAAAACAAATTCACTCAGTCTTAAGATTTTGTATAGTTCCCCTCGTCAATTTTGGTAGATTTGGTTCTTTTCCAACAGATAAGAACTTTATAAAACCCATTCGAATTTACTGTAAACATTAAATCAGAAATAGTGTACTGGGCAAAAACAAAATATTTACCACAAGAACAATCCAACAAGAACAGTCCCACTAGCATTTGAAGAGTATTAACTTTAAAGCCTTTTGTATATATCACTCTCAAATCCACTGCCACCTTTGGTGGCGAAAAAATATAGAAAATAACACTCGATGATAACTGGAAAAGCTTTTAATCAGCCTAAAACCGTCAAACTCGTTATTTTCTACTGATATTCAGAGTTTACAAATTGTCCATTCCTACATCAATCTATAAGATCCACACGTCCAAGACAATGGTCAAATCATTTGGGTAAACATGCATGTCCAGCAAGCCTGGCCGTTAAATGGACAAGCACTTCACATTGCTAGCCCCTTGACAAGCTGTCACTATATTTGATATTCCCATCAAGACTAATACTTATATGAACTGTATTTTCTTTAAGACGTACAACTAAGTCTCATAAGTATGTTTGTCTAGAAGCTCGGAATGTTTGTAGAACATGAATTTATAACGTTGTAAATTTGATGAAGATTATTGGTCAATATAGCACTTATATAAATACTTTAATGTTAAACCTTTAACTGGCTTTACTTGGTCAATATTCAAATAGAGAACCCTCATTATACCGACATTCTTTGCAATGGCACCCTCGTTATACCGGGCAGTATGCAATGAAACAAAATTACTGTTAAGTCTTTGACACAACCAATGAATAAATAGATGTAATGCCATTAAGACAGGTGATTGCTGAATGGAGAACAGAGCTTTTTGCACTTCTTGTGTTCTGCATTAAGCAAGTTCATCTGTTGGTACTAGTTAAAAACTGGCTATATGGTTTCTTTCATATTTAAACTCGTTATAACGGCAACCTTGTTATACCAGCAAAATGTCTGGAAACAAATACCTCCTTTGTAATGAGGGTTCACTGTATAAATGCCATCATGGATATTTATTAGCGGATTATTTACACAGGGCATTTTGGTATTGCATCAGGCTGCCACCTGTCTCCAAGACTGATATTTATATTAAACTGAACATCTGGTTTAGAGGGGTTTCACTGTACTAACTTCAGATTCGTTCATGATCAGCTGCTTTTGAGAAAAATACTGACTGAATGTCAAACAGCTTTGATCCTGTCAAGATCAGCTGTGTAACTAGTTATCTCTTCTGAATCCATGTTATTTGTAAGTCAGCATTTAGCTGGATAAATGGTAAGACTTTGTACCACCTGCTTCAATTATTTGTCTGTTTTTTTACCATTTATAAGCACGTCAAGCAAGTCTTTGCTTTTAATCTTGATATTTTTTGTAAGAAGGATTTAATTTTTGTAACCTCACCAAGTCAATTCCCATCATCTTGAAGGCAAACAGCAAGAAGCAGATGACCGACTATCAGACTTCACACTGTTTACAAATCTCCGACTGCCTCGAAGACCATTTGTAAGTGGTTTACCCAGTTTGAAATAACACCTGATGCATTAACTTCTCCATTAGCTCTTTCTCCCATTAACCTTTTTAATGTTGAATTTTCAGAGTGGAATAGTCCATCATTGTTTATTGGAAGAGTTCATACAGTATGAAGGGGCTAAATTTGCGAAGGGGTTTTGAATGACAAACAGTGCAGACCCTGATCAGAGGGCTCATCCAGGAGCCCTCTGATCTGGGTCTACACAGTTTGCAAATTATAGTGCACTTGTTTCCTTGCACTCAGAGTTACCTTTTGAATGTGGAGAACCAAATTAGCGGGCATTTACAAACAGTGTAGAGCCACATCAGAGGGCTCCTGGTGGAGTCCTCTGATCCAGATCTACAATTCTAGCCAATTTACCCCTTTCATACTGAATGGACTCTACTGTCAAATAATGATGGGACATTCCAATTTGATAATTCAGCATTCAAATGGTTTAGTTATTATTCCATCCAGGTTGCCTGCATAATTGTTAAACCCTTTCCCTCATATAAACACTTTATTACACCTGTTAGCTTATAAATTGTAATAGATCTGACTAGTTTCTACAAATACCAAAAAAACTTGTGTACATAATTATGACACTTTAAAAATCAGCTAATAAATATTTCATACATGAATATTCAACTGAGAAAGGGTTTAAGCAGAATTTTGCCCCAGTTCTTTTTGTTCTATTAACATCAATCAGTGTTGAACAGCTTCCGGATCCAATTGTTCTTCATATATTACCAAGAATTCACAAACAGCACTGTGAGTAGGAGACATAGAGAGAAATCTAAATGTCACCAGCCCGTGCACTTATTATACAAGATTCCTATAATATTCTTACTCTTTCTTTTGCTATGTCTCACATCTGCAAACAGCTTAACCCTCTCCTTCATATAAATGCATTTTCACGCATTTGCAAACAGAGAAAACCCAGATCAGACGGCTCCTATAGGAGCCCTCTGATAAGGGTCTACTCTGTTTGCTTTTAACCTGATATAGTTCTTATTCTACTGTTTTTGCCAAAGCAAAAAGAAATCCCATGAAAGTTTACACAGTAAATAAATATTTAGCTAATGAATATGCATGATATCATTATTTCTTACATGAATATTGAACAGAGAAAGGGTTAACTTAGTAGGTTCACCCTTTCCTTCAATGTTCCCTTTCCCTCAATGTTTTACTGATGTCATTATTTCTCACATGAATATTGAGCAGGTAAAGGGTTAATGGACCAGGTACAAAGTATTTGATGATACAAAGACAATACAGTGCCCGATGGGCGACATTGTATTACAGTTATCAGTGTTTCAAAGCTTTTATTGTGCCAATTCATTTGCAATGAAATATTGCCAGTACATCAAGAGCATTATTTCAAGTACCCTGACGCCACAGTGTAAGACTATGACCAACACATTTTCCAGGGTTTATTGCAAAACTATTGAGACTCCCTATTGAAATTTTAACCATTAACATGTTCAATATTATTTTAAAAAGCAGTGACATGAATATTACGGTTGAACTTCGATATCTCAAACTCGGATAACTCGAACTTTGGGATAACTCTAACTAGAAGTTCGGTCCTTCCAAAATTTACAATACAGAATTTTTCTAAAATGTATCACTACACATATCTAGAAACACATGTGACAGCTTAATGCAGGTCGAAAGTAATGCTGAAAACTCCTAAAATTTACAATACAGAATTTTTCTAAAATGTATCACTACACATATCTAGAAACACATGTGACAGCTTAATGCAGGTCGAAAGTAATGCTGAAAACTCCTACAGGAACTTTCTGCATTACTTTCAACATGCATGAAGCTGCAAATTTGAGATATTGGTCAGATTAGAAATGGATGACCCGAACCTCTGTTATCTCGAACTAATTTGTATGGTCCCTTGAAGTTCGAGATATCGAAGTTCAACTGTAATTAGCAGAGTTTTCATAATGGTATATGTAAATATGTAATTCCATAAGCAAACAGCAGACCATGATCAGATGGCTACCACAGGAGCCATCTGATCTAGGCCTGCTCTGTTTGCAAAGGCTTGAAAAGGTATTCATATAAAAGGAAAGGGTTAAATAAGTATAGTTTCAACATTGTACAACTGTCTAGTCTATGTCATATCATTAAGCAGGTTTTTCTTCAATTTCTTTTCAAAAAGCACAATAAAAAATCAAAACATCAACTACTTGGATGAGTCTAATGAGCTACTACATAATTATCTTGTCTGTTTACAAAAGGTTCTCATGCATCCATGAAGTGCAGTTATATTAGTTGCGCTTAACCCTAACATTGCGGGACCCAAGTCACTAATGACCTTTGCAAACAGTGTAGACCCAGATGAGAGGGCTCCTAGGGGAGCCCTCTCATCAGGGTCTACACTGTTTGTTATGTTACACTTTTCTTTAGAAAACATCCCTAAATATTCACTATAAGCTTGACCTATTTGAATTTTGGAAGGGTCCATTTGAAAATTCAGCGTTGTAAGGGTTAAGGTTGATCTTGTTTGAAGTTTGACAGCAGCTATTGCATTATATATACAGTAAAACCCCGCTAATGTGAACACCTAAAAGAGGTATAATTCTGGGTCCTTGATGCAGGTGGTAGCTTAATGCAGGAAAAAAGTAATGCAGAAAGCTCCTAGAGGAGCTTTCTGCATTACTTTTGTCCTGCATTAAGCATTCACCTGCTTATAAAGACACCCATGTTTTTTCATTAAGTGGTAGCATTAGAGGGGTTCTACTGTATATGTGCAACATTTGGTTGAGATCTAGACTGCTCGTCACTAAGGCCACAGTGTACAGATGTACATACAGTACTTTAAACTTGTCACTGGCCACAATGTACAGGTCTACATACAGTACACATGCTGCAATGATCAATCACACTTGATTGAGATCTAGACACTTCAGTCTGAAAATTTAAATTTACATGCAGCAGCCGATCTGAATCTGAATCTAAATCTACGCATGTCAGAACATCCTTTCCTCAGGCCTTGGTTCACAATATGTAAAACATATATATTAGTTAAACACAAACAATCTTACTGTTCCATAAGAATGCACATTTATATAAAATCCATTGACTGTATACAATAAAACATGTACCAAGTAACAGCACAACACTTGCAATGAATGCACCCACCCACCTTTAGTGGACAAGTCCCATAGGGTACAACCAACAGCACAAATTTCCCACACACTAATTCTTAGCATACTCAATTAAATCATTATTTCATTAATCCATTCTACTTTAAAAACCTACAATGGAATAATTATTTACAGGTACCCAGTTTCTATTTCAAACACAAGAAACTAATCTGTCACTTGACCATTGAAATAAATTGTAAAATCAAAGGAACTGGACTAAAGGTAAAACCCTTTTAGCCACTGGATACTGAATGTTCAAGGTGAATTGGTCCATCATTGTTAGTGTCCATTTCGTTTTGAATTATTAAAGCTGAAAAAGGATTTCGACTGGCAGACAGTGCAAACCCTGATCAGAGGACTCCTCTAGGAACCCTCTGATCTTGATCTACACTGTTTGCAAATGCCAGCTAGTATACCCGTTTCCCCCATTCCAAGGGTTATACAAATGTACATGTCATATCATTTACACACAGATTTGTATCCAATCTTATCTGATCATATCAATAATAGTTATATAACCTAATCATTTTGGTAAATAACCAAGAACTACAGTTTATCAATTAGCTATTAGCCTGTCGCTTTATCTATCTGCAAAATATGGTTGCCTACTATATTGTTCACTGATATTTCTCCAGTTTATCCCTTTCCTACATAAATGTGCCTTTCTATGCCTTTGCTAACAGAGTAGACCAAGATTGGATGGCTCCTGTAGGAGCCCTCTGATCAGAGTCTGTTCTGTTTGCTAATGAATTGATGAAGATACCATTCTACAGTTTCTGCCATGGTAAAAACTTCTGCTGTCCATGTGCTATTATAATAAATTAATCAAATTAATATTCATGATGTTATAATATTTCTAAGATGAATATTCATGGCGCTATATGACCTATTCAGTGTCACAGTGCCGTAAACCCAACTCACACACTCGCTCACTCATGGCGTAAAGGGTTAACACAGACTGCCCATGAAGTGTGATATTTCTCTATCAGTCTACAGTATTGTATTATTCTTTATTATCTAACTTTAATCCTTTTGTATGCCAACTTTTCAAAGCAGAATTATTCTATAATTCTTAAGCAATAGAGTCCACTCAGAATGTAAGGGCATAGTTAGCAAGACAATTTTGAATGACAAACAGTGTAGACCCTGATCAGAAGGCTCGTCTAGGAGTCCTCTTATTGGGGACTCCACTGTTTGCAAATGAAAGTTTATTTCATTAAAGGGTTAAATGATACCAGGTGGTTCTAATTAAAGTATGGACTTGTTCAAAGTTTTTAAGAAGCACAGACTATATAATTATACTGATTGAGATTAGCCAGTTTGACATTTGACTTCAATGAATGACCTAGACAAAAAATAATGACATCATAAATATTAATTACATTAGTTGTTATAATAGCACATGGACACAGGAATGTTTAGCCATGGCAGAAACTGTAGAATCTTATCTATATTATACCATAAGCAAACAGAGTAGACCCTGATCAGACGGCTCCTATAGGAGCCGTCTGATCTGGGTCAACTTTGTTTGCAAAGGCCTAGAAAGGTGTATTTATGGAGTAAAGGGTTAATCCTTCGCTTGCTATTCACGTCAATATACCTACCTGTAAATAGTGAAGACCCAGCAGGAGCTGTCTCATCAGGGTCTGCACTATTTACAAGTTGATTGTGCAACCAGTGCACTCCACAGCAGTGATTGCACAGCGAAATACTTGTACACAGTGAAGATATATGTAATTATACAACAGGGCATGGGTAAAGAAGGAGAAATGTATTTTAAAATTCAGCAAGCGAAGGGTTAATACTACACTGCTCATAAGTGTCAGCTTCATGAGATGGGTATACATGCCAATCTGTAAAAGTTCAAAAGTTACGGCAAAGGTTAAAGTTTCAGAGAGATATGCTCCCATTATCTTGATATCAGAGGTATAAAAAGTGAAACCTCTAACATACTGGTCTATATATATATACCTACATCTGTCTATAATTTAAATTTCATTTTCAGCAACGTAATACATTAAATCAAAACAAAAACAATTTAAGAAAAATTAGTTTTTATTGCTGAATCAATGGATTCTATTTCTGAAAAACATCTTGATGGCATTTAATTGGTGACAGTACAAGTATTGCATGCAAATGAACTGGATAATAAACTGTCTACAACACAGCTGTTACAGGAGCTGTGATGATCCGAGTCTAGTGATAATTGGGTCTAGAAGATATGAGATGACAGCATCTCACTCTTTTTAAGATACCTAAATCTCATCTATATCTCAGCTGCAAGTGACAGAATGTCAGTTCCAACAACTTCCCAAGTCTTATCTATCTACCTGTAGCTGTACCTGAACCATGCTTACATAAATTGTACCTTGAACATTACTGTATACAGTGTAGACCAATGACTTGCTGCTGCATTAACCCATTACCTCATAGGCTATTTTTAGATCCTATCTCTGAATTTATCTATCAAAAAAGAGCATTTACTAGCAGAAAGAAAACTTTTTGAATAGTGTAGTGTTGAAACCATTGCGATAAATTTACACTATTTATTTATCACAATGGTTTCAGAAAGTGACTTTTACAGAAGCATCAAAAGGCATCAATATGAGGGAATGGGTTAACCATTGATCTCATACAATCATATACATGTGAGAAACAACGATATCATGAATATTAATTAGCTGAAATTTTACAATAGTTTTATGAACAAGAGAATTATTATTGGACCATGGCAGAAACTGTAGAATCAGATCTATCTTACTTCTTAAGTAAACAGGACAAAACCTGATCATATGAGTAAACAGGGCCATCTGATCTGGTTCAACTCTGTTGGCACATGTTGCGAATGGGCATATTCATCAGATAAAGGGTTAGACATGAGGCATCTAATCAGGGTCTACACAGTTTTTACACTTTTATGATACAGTAAAACCTCTCTATAACAGCAACTAAATTACATCCACTAAATTACATCAAGTATTTTGGGCTAAATGCAGGTGGCTGCCTAAAGCAAGGTGACAGTAAAACAGAACGCTCCTATAGGAGCCCTGCAAATACCAACTAATTAACTCACTTAAGTGGCCATTATAGAGAGGTTGTACTGTACAAAACTGCACAAATTCAACCTGACATCATGAATAGTATGGAATAATTATATGCGCAAGACAATTAGGTATTGGTAGAGGCTGTTAGAGTAAGAATTTTTATAATGGTATAATTATAACTATAGCAGTCGTCTGATCTGGGTCGACTCTATTTGCAAAGGCATAAGAAAGCGTATTTGTGGAGTAATAGGTTAATACAATCAATCTAGCTAGCTCATCTGTTATACTTGGGTTATGTTCAAGTGCTAGGTTAACCACTTCAGAAGAGATTATCCTGGGATATGCTTAATCCAGCAGAATTAAGGTACCACTGTAAGTAAATAATCTTGTTTGATATGGTGTCTTTAACCTTTCTGAAGCTACACCAGCATGGTGCCTCAACCCTTCTAAACCCACTCCCTTGTGACACCTCTGTAAAAATTACCTGTTGAAACCATTGTGATAAATAGAGCATTTGCTCCTAGTAGGAGCAAATCGAGGGCTTGGTGGAAAACTATTCTAACTCCTTCACTTTAGTGAAGGAGTTAGAATAGTTTTGCACCAAGCCCTCGAAATGCTCTATTTATCACAATGGTTTCAAACTACAAAATTCTAAACTTTTCCTTTTCTCTAGTTAATGCTCCTTTTCGGTAGATTTATTCAAAGAGGTTGGATCCAGAAATAGCCTATGAGGTAATGGGTTAAGCTACACTCCATCATTTCTTTCATGAGTAGTCATGGAGTAAAGGGTTAAGCTAAAGCTACCACTTTTCATTAAGAATTAGACCATTGTTTTGGAGGTTATTTTAG
This sequence comes from Azorinus chamasolen, assembly GCA_963576725.1. Classification (NCBI taxonomy): domain Eukaryota; kingdom Metazoa; phylum Mollusca; class Bivalvia; order Cardiida; family Solecurtidae; genus Azorinus; species Azorinus chamasolen. Next base: position 16,796,742 of record OY755248.1, on the reverse strand, counting down.
AGATGTGGTCTACTGTACCAGCACCTCACACTGATACACTGTTACTTTCAAATATTACAGCTCGTCTGTCCCGCAATACTAATAAAGACCATGTCCAGTGCAACTAAAAGATCATTTGACCGCAGACTGAGATTAGACTGTACTGTATATACACTGTTGCAACATGTTCCTTTTCGCAGGATCTTCTAATCCTTTACTCTATAAATAATCATGTAAGAAATAAAGACATCTTGAATATTAAGTAGATTAAATTTATAACCCATAAAAACAGTAAGTTTTGACCATGACAGAATATATAGAATAACGTCTAGATTATTTCATTAGCAAACAGAGCAGACCCTGATCAGATGGCTCCTACAGGAGCCATCTGATTTGGGTCTGCTCTGTTTGCAAAGGCGTAGAAAATAATATTTATGGAGTAAAGGGATAACATAGCCAATTTAAAGGGCAGGACTAAAACGCAAAGGAATTTGATTGACATGTATTGTGCAAATCTATCAAACTTCAACATACCCTCTAAAGATTACACACAAAATACTTGTTGACCAAATCATTTATTTATTTGGATTGTCAAAAGATAGCCTTAACTCTTTGCATGCTAGCGGCGAAACTGTGATTACCTATGCAAACAGTTTGGATCCAGATGAGACGTCGCATAATGCGGCGTCTCATTAGAATTCAAACTGTTTGCCATCTTGATAATGTTTTTGCAAAGAAATTAGAAGAAAAGTTATTTTAAGAATTGACGCGGACGACAATTGTTGCAGACGAGAAATTACTTAGCGTGCAAAGAGTTAAGATGCTCAAGATGTTACTTCATTTATTTTCCTGACAGTTTTGATCCAAATTAAGTTATCAGCTGCCTGGTTTCTGTCAGAATGGTACATCCATTTTGACACAATAAATTTCAATTGTGGGCCAATTAAATTATGATGCAGATTCAAATGGAATCAGGTTGATTCAGCAACACAATATAGAAAGTCTAAGGGGGAAACTAGACTGTTTGTGCTGTAGGTTGGAATGTCACACTCATATTACCAAATTTTAAAGTCATCCTGGCTTATAACCCTTATTCTGTTTTAACCCTTTCCTTTAAATATAAATGCTTTTTCACGCATTTGCCAAAAACATTAGACTCAGATAAAACAGCTCAAGTAGGAGCCGTCTGATCAGGGTCTGCTCTGTTTGCTTATGACATATAATATAGATCTGATTCTATAGTTTTTGTCAAAGCCAAATTTTCTCTTGAGCATTTTACAGTATAAAATTCAGCTAATAAATATTCATAATGTCATTACTTCTTACATGAATATTGAACAGGGAAGTCTTAAAACTTCCAGTTCATTTAAGCTTTGACAAATACAGTAGAACCAATCTTAAGAGGCCATTAAAAAGGGGTATAATTAAGGGTCTGTAAGTCAGGTGGTTGTTTAATGCAGGTCAGAAGTAATGCAGAAAGCTCCAATAGGAGCTTTCTGCATTACTTTTGCCCTGCAATTAAGCAACCACCTGCTTTTAAAGATACCTCTGTCCAATCAATATAAAGTCGCTTAAGACAGGTTTTACTGAATGAATGTAAAACTGCTTCGATCCTGAGGTGAAGGTGAGTCACTCGCCATCTAACAGAAAATGATATTATGCCTCTTGCGTAAGTAGTGGCATCACATCATGTCTTTTGTTTTTTCGATGAGTTTTGTTGAGGTTTGGTTTTACGGCAATACTACCATGATGTCTGTGTGGAACAGTTCTATGAAGGCTGTGTGTGTATGTGTGAGTGCACATTTCATTAATTGTGCTTCTAGTGTTACTGTGCTTTTTCGAGTGTCTTTTCCAAATTTGCTTTCTGACTTATATTCTAGTTTAACCCTTTCCTCCATAGGCTATTTTTAGACCCAACCTCTTTGAATAAATCTACCGAAAAGGAGCACTAAAAGGATTTTTTTAAAGAATTTTGAAGTTTGAAACCATTGTGATAAATAAAGCATTTGCTCCTATAGGAGCAAATGCTCTATTTATCACAATGGCTTCATAAAGTGGCTTTTACGGAGGCATAGAAAGGCGTATTTATGGAGGAAAGGGTTAATACTTTCATTCAAACAAATACCTTTTTTCATTCATTTGCAAACAGAGTAGACCCCAGATACAGACTTCTGTAGAAGCCGTCTGATCAAGGATCAAGGTCTGCTCTGTTTGCTTATGATATTATAATAGATGTCTCTCTATAGTATCTACCAATACCAAACCACTCCTGTGCACATAATTATGACATTTTAAAAATTCAGCTATTAAATATTCATGATATCATTATTTCTAACATGAATATTTAGCAGGGAAAGGGGTTTATAGGATGGGTACCAAGTCAACAAAGTGATGCTTCAGTGAAACTTGCCACCTTGAATCTTGCTCTCATTCAGTCTCCTCTTGGAATGAAATTAATTCAAACCAGCTTTTACAAAAAGTGTAGCTTTACATCAAATGAATCTTATGATGAATTTTCTGCGACTATAAAAGAGAGAAAGCAACATTTGTTGAAAAACTAGAAAATTGTGTCTGTAAGACACAGTGAGGTGCTTGACAATGAAAAAACTGTGACAACCAACTGCACATACAAGCAAGACACACAGACAGACAGACGGATGGACAGGTGCAAACCATAATGCCCCCTGACTATCATCAACGGGGCATAAAAAGTCAAAATGTGAAGACACTGATCTGATTCAACACTATTTGCAAACTCGAGCTATCTCTACTAATGCATTACTAAGGCAAAATGAAAAGACGTAAATACATTGAAAACTAAATGTGAAAACTGGTTGTCAACAGCAACCAAAATTACAGGTGAGAAAAAAACACTCAAATCCTAGACTCTCAGTAAACGAATTATCCATATATATAATACCTGTACCTACATGATGAGCTATGAATAACTCTTAAACTGCAGACTAATGGCTGTTTACAAAACTGCTGAGATGAAAAAGCAAATTTTGGAATATTGTGAATGCAAATTATTGCAAATATTACATCATAAATGTCTTGATTAAAAGTTTTGATATGTGTGAAATTGTGTTCAAGTATCTGGAAATGACATGAATACAGTCAAGGCTATAATCTCTTTAAAGCTCTTTGTAATGTAATAAAAAGAATCATGCATTTATGGCAAGAACCTTGGCATTTTGCCTAGGCATGTATGAAGTTATGATGTGTAAATAACAAGCTGTAAGCATGGGTGGTGACTGCTGAACATAATAACCAGCATGCGCTTCAATCTCCCTTGGCAAAAACTAAAGCTTATTCAATCTTTCATTCACAAACTTGTATGCAACCTAGGCAGAACATTTTGTAATTTTACCAATTCTCATCTAACCCTTTCAGAAAACAGCACAGACCCACATTACATGGCTCCTGTATGATCTGGTTGATCAGGGTCTGCTCTGTTTGCTTATTATCAAATAATATAAATCTACAGTAACACCTCTCTATAACCTCCTATAGGAGCAAATGCTCTATTTATCACAACGGTTTCAGTAGGTGATTTTTACAGAGACGTAGAAAGGCGTATTTATGGAGGAAAGGGTTAAATCCATGAATATTCAGGCAAGAAGTAATCACATCATTAATATTAATTCACTGAAATTTTATAACGGCACTATAAACAAAATATTTTTTATGGTGACAGAAATCGTAGAATCAGATCTACCGGTATACTATATAAAAAGCAAACAGAGCAGACCCAGATTAGATGATCTGATATGGGTCTACTCTGTTAGAGATTTACCTTTAGCCTGATACATGTACAGCTATATCATATCATAACCAAACAGAGCAGACCCTTATTGATCTTGGTCTACTCTCAGACAGATTGTAAAGGGATAGAAAGGCGTATTTATGGAGTAAAGGCTTAAACATGATGTACAGTAGAACCTCTCTAATGCAACCACTTCTTGAATAATCATTTCTGCCTTTATAAGCAGGTGGTAGCTTAATGCAGTGGTCGCATTGGAAGGGTTTTACTGTATAAATATGAAAGAAATTTGTGCAAACAAGAATTGCTCAACAAGCTAAAAGTTAAGTTAGGTTTACCTGACAAAACAACGGATGTTCCATCTTCAATAAACTGGCACATTAATTTTAATATCATGTTCCAATATCAGAGTCCAGTCCAGCCCTGTGATAGTGCAAGATAACTACAGGCCTGCAAGAATGATTCCATTAGTCTTATCATTCCCCCTATTACGGGATCCCCACCCCGTCTGCTACAGGCATTACTGCACCCAAAAACTCTGTCAGTAAGCCCTGAAAATGCCTTACAGACTACCTTGAAATGGTCTACAGACATACACTTGAAAGACATGACATATGTACTGAAATGATAGTGTCTGTCTGACTGCTATCAAAACCATAAAACATTTCCGTATAATACTGTCCTGCCCAAAACTACATCATTTTGATAACCCTTTACTTCATGAATATTCATAAAAGAAATATTGACCTTATATCAAATTTTCAAGTGGCATATAAACAAGACAGTATTTGGCTATGGAAGAAACTGAAACACAGTAAAACCTCTCTATAATGGCCACTAAATTGTGTTCAGTAGTTGGTAGTTAGGGCAGGTGGCTGCTTAAAGCAAGGTGAAAGTAAAACAGAATGCTCCTATTAGAGCATTCTGTTTTACTCTCAGCTTGCTTTAAGCAGCCACCTGCCTTTAGCACAAAATACTTGATGTAATTTAGTGGCCGTTATAGAGAGGTTTTACTGTACATCATATTAAGCAAACAGTGAGGATCCTGATCAGGCAGCTCCTACAGGAGCATTCTGATCTGGGTATACTATGTTTGCAAAGGTGCAAAAATGCATGAAATAATGAATACCTGAATAAGTGAAGATTATAGTGATACTGGTCAATATGAAATGCAAATCACTTGCAAATAGCAAATGAGATGATCAACAGTGTACAAGTGATTTTGCAGATATGATAATGTTGTTTCACCTGAGGTCATTGGTAAGATGCCACTAACCATGTTTACAAGACAATTAGCAATGTTGCCATAACCAAGTTCACCTGTACCCGATTACATCTTACAATATATAAAGGCCACTGAGATTCTACCACTGAAAATCATTTATTCCATTCCCTCATATTGACAGATACCTTTTGACGCCTCGGTAAAAGTCATTTTAGAGACCATTGTCATAGGAGCAAATGCTCCATTTATCACAATGGTTTCAAAACTACACAATTTTTCAAAAGTTTACTTTTCTCTAGTACTGGTAAATGACCAAACTGTTTCCATGTCAACCCAGCTCTTTCAAAGTGATTTTAATTAATTCTTTATTCGAATGAGCTATTTAATTACCATTAGTTAACCCTTTCCTCCATAGGCTATTTTTAGACTCAACTACTTTGAATAAATCTACTGAAAAGGAGAATTAACTGGAGAAAAGGAATTTATTTTTAGAATTTTGTAGTTTGAAACCATTGCGATAAATAGAGCATTTGCTACTATAGGAGTAAATGCTCTATTTATCACATTGGTTTCATAAAATGACTTTTACAGATGGTAGAAAGGCGTATTTATGGAGGAAAGGGTTAACCCTTTTCCTGTTGAATAACTTGGTATCTGATCTAACCCTTTTCCTGTTGAATGCAACTTAGTATCTGATCTAGATTCAAGTTGTTTGCAAATGCAGTCACCCTATACTCCATGAATATTCATGTAAGACATAATGACACCATGAATATTTAATAGCTAATTTTTTATAATGGCATAATGTACACAAGAATGTTTCGTACTAGTAGAAACTGTAGAATCAGACCTATTATGATTTTCATAAGCAAACAGAGCAGACCTTGGTCAAATGGCTCCTATAGGAGCCATCAAATAGTGGTCTACTCTGTTTGCATCTGGCTGTGAAAAAGCATTAGTATGAAGGAAAGGATATTGTCAGATGTGTCCTGAATACAAACTAGACAAGCAACATGGGAAACAAAATAATAACATTCTAATATGGATATAAATTGCTTGACAATTGTCTGGATTGGTTCATTTTTGTTTTTGATCAAATGTATCAATTTTAGAAAGAATAAATAGACAGGATCCATTGGAAACAAAGTAGATGTAGCAGTGCAGCTACCTTTCACTATTTCTAACTATTGATACAGGTAAAGATGACAGCCAGATGCAAGTAGCATGTCCTTGTCAGACACCAGCTGACAAGTAACACATGTTTTCCAGGTAACACATGCTTTCTGTAGCAATCCGACAGGTCCAAAAAGCCTCTGTCCTAGCCAGCTGATACAGCCGAACATGACAAACACCCTGTCAAACAACAATAGCAACAGACGCATAGACAACATGCCCGCCAGTACTCTGTCCATGATTATTGTTACCCATGTGATGATTATCTCTTCTCATCATATTAACCCTTTACTCCATAAATACGCCTTTCTACACCTTTGCAAACAGAGTAGACCCAGATCAGATGGCTCCTCTAGGAGCCATCTGATTAGGGTCTGCTCTGTTTGCTTATGATATTATATAGATATGTTTCTTCAGCATCTGCTAGGGTCCAAACGTCATGTATCCATGTGATATAATAACAACTAATCAAATATTCATGATGTCATCATTTCTCACGTAAAGTAAAGGGTTAAAAATTTAGTCAAATTGAATGGATAGAATTCTTTCATCATACATCAGCACTATGCAAATATATTTCCATTTGCTTTTCAAATCTTGATCAGAATTTCAGTTTCTTCACATTTTCATCTGGGATCCTAAGTATTGTTGCAAAGATATTGCGAATTCATTCTTCACTCATCAACTCTTTCCCCTATGAATATTTATGTAAGAAACAGTGTCTTTGTGAAAATTTTGGCCATTTCAGAAACTGTAGAATCATGCAGTTCACTATAGATGCCACAGAAAACAGAGAAGACCTGATCAGATGGCTCTTATAGTAGCCGTCTGGTCTGGGTCTGCTCTGTTTGCTTATGGTGTAATATTCTACAGTTTCTACCTGGGTCAAAATGTCCTGTGTTCATAACTATGCCATTGTAAAAAAATAATCTTATTAATATTCATGATTTCTTTATTTTTTACATTAATATTTTAAACAGGTAAATGGTTATAAAGAACACTGTCAAATAGTTGAGACTGATCAGGATCTACACTATTTATTTATTCAAAATTCTCTAGCATACAATCATACCTAAGTCTCCTACAATGATGGACTAATATAATATAAAAACTGAACCCTTTCCTTCATAGGCTATTTTTAGATCCTACCTCTTTGAATACATCTACCGAAAAGGAGCATTAACTAGAGAAAAACGAAATTTTAGAAAACCATTGTGATAAATAGAGCATTTGCTCCTATGGAGCAAATGCTTTATTTATCACAATGGTTTCATAAAGTGACTTTTACAGAGGCGTAGAAAGGCGTATTTATGGAAGAAAGGGTTAAGCATTCAAAAGGATAAACCTAGACACAGCCCACTCCAGGCACTCAGTTGGTAAAACACCATGTTCTCCATCAAACAAGATGATTTGCTGGGTCAGTTTGAAAATCCATTCATCTCTGTTCGCTAATGAGGCCTTCTCAAGAGGTGAAGTATAATTGGCCTTACTTCTAGGTACAGACAGATGCTGCCAGACTTGTTTTTAGACGGAGCTTTTTTAGACAGAGGTAAATGAATGTCTGGACTTCAATTAGCAAGCAAACAGTAGACCAGATCTGTCCATCAGTCTGGTGTTCTACACTGCAGCTCTGTGGTCAATTATGAGGGTCACTACTTGCAAACTATATTTGTCATTCAAAAGCCATGAGCAAATTTAATTTTTCATACTGATTGGACTTAACTATGAAACAAAGATCCTTCTAGTTTAACCCTGTGTTTCATGAATATTCATTTAACCCATTACCTCATAGGTTATTTTTAGATACAGCCTCTTTGAATAAATCTACTGAAAAGGAGCATTAACTAGAGAACATTAACCCATTTAGTGTGGTACATGAGTCACCACAATGTCCTTTGCAAACAGTGTAGACCCTGATGAGAGGGCTCCTATAGGAATTCTCTCACCAGGGTCTGCACTGTTTGTCATGTTACACTTTTCTTTAGAACATATATCGGATATTCACAGTCAGCAATTTGGAATAATCAACAATGAAAGGGTTAAGTAATTGTTGTCTGCAAAATATCTCATATAACCCTTTCCCTGTTCTATATTTATTCCAAATTTCAATACCTACTTAATAATCATGGACAAAATAATTTATAATGAAATAGGGAAGGTGGAACATTGTAGCCATTTTAGAAAGTTAAAAGAAACAGATCTATCAAATTCCATTAACAAACAGACCAGACCCTGGGTCTACTCTGTTTGCAGATGTGTGAAAAGGTTTTTTCATGAAGGAAAGGGATAGTCCATTTTTATTTCATTTCTCCTGAAACAGAGAATGTCCTAACAAATTAACCCCGCAAGACAAAGGTTAATCCAAAGAATAATTTTGATAAATTTAAACCTTCATTTCAGTACATTAACCCATATCCTACTAAGAATGATATAACTGTTATAATGCAATAACTTGAATCAAGATGAACCACTAAGTAATTTGGCCTCTCAGCTCAGGATCCAACCTGTTTGACACTCAGCTAATACATGTAGTTGCTAAACATCTTGAAGAATGAATGGGAAGTAAAAGTTGCTGAAGCTCAGAGTTTGAGCCGTCATTATTTTTAACAGCTGGTTAAGTCACAGGTGGTTAATCCTTTCCTCCATAAATACACCTTTCTATGCCTCTGTAAAAGTCACTTTATGAAACCATTGTGATAAATAGAGCATTTGCTCCTATAGGAGCAAATGCTCTATTTATCACAATGGTTTCAAAACTATAAAATTCTGAAATTGTCCTTTTCTCTTGTTAACAATGCTCCTTTTCGGTAGATTTATTCAAAGAGGTAGGATCTAAAAATAGCCTATGAGAATAGGTTAAGTCACAGGTGGCAACTGATTTAAAGTTGCTGTACTTAAACCCTTACAACACTGAATGTTCAAAATGGACTATTCCAAAATTCAAACAAGTCAAGCGTATGATGAATATTTAGGGATTTTTTTTAAAGAGAAGTGTATTGTGATAAACAGTGCAGACCCTGATGAGAGGACTCCTAGATCATCTAGGGTCTACACTGTTTGTAAAGGACATTAGTGACTTGTGTCCCACACTGTAAAGGTTCAGAACTATAAAACACCTGGAGTTTTAAAACAGAGTAGATCCAAAACAAAAGATATAAAGAATCAAATCAGCATCTCAATTTTTTTTATTATGTTTAAAAAACATATCACAACAATAAAAATCAACTTTGGAAATTGAGACATGTATAGACTTTACATCTTTGGCTCGTGGCGGGCTATGGGCTATTATCCGAGCCAAATCTCCAAGTATCATCACAGTTGGGGTGTGAAAAACAACATTTCATATGGTCGCTGATGTTGATATAGGTGCAGTAATATTACCTGAGAATCAAAATAAACCATCAGCACCCTGGGCCAACTACCGGGATGAACTTACATGATCATAGATGATTAGGACATAATTGCTGATTTCTACCTCACCTGGCAGTCAAGCAAACTCCAGGGATGATCTTGGTTATCCCTTTACCTGTCCAATATTCATGTACGAAAAACTGACAATATGAATATTTATTAGCTTGATTTTTATAATGTAAAATTTTCAAGGGAATTTTTTTGTTTTGTCAAAAAATATAATCATATCTATATCATGTTATAAGCAAACAGAGCAGGCCCTGATCAGATGGCTCATACAGGAGTCATATAATATGCGTCTACTCTGTTTGCGAGGTGTGAAAAAGCTTTTTTACGCCTCTGTAAAAGTCACTTTATGAAATCATTGTGATAAATAGAGCATTTGCTCCTATAGGAGCAAATGCTATATTTATCACAATGGTTTCAAACTACAAAATTCTAAAAAATTTCCTTTTCTGTAGTTAATGCTCCTTTTCGGTAGATTTATTCAAAGTGGTTGGATCTAAAAATAGCCTATGGAGGAAAGGGTTAACTGTTATCTCACTGAAAAAACGATGCCTGCTCAAACTCTGAACTGAAACAATTTTTATTTGGTTTGAAGAAGATTTAAGAATTGACAAGTGCCAGACAGCTGATGACATGCTGAAGTATTTCATCTTAGCCAAGAAAACGTAAGAATTGTTTACCCCTTTCCCTGTTCAATATCCATGTAAGAAATAATGACATCATGAAAATTTATTAGCTGAATGTTTAAAATGGTACATGAACACAGAATTATATTATGAAATAATATAGATTTGATTTTAAAGTTTGGTGTTTTACCAGTGCAGAAACTCTAAAATCAAATCTTTATAATTTCATAAGCAAACATGGCAGACCCTGATCAGAAGGCTTTTAGATGATCCATTTGATCTGGGTCTACTCCATTTGCAAAGGCATTTATATGAAGAAAGTGTTACAGCAGGTGGCTGCATAAAGCATGGTGAAAGTCGTCCATAGAGTTTGCCACCTGTCCTAACCCTTTCCCTCATATAAACGCTGCTAACAGAGTAGACCCAAATCAGATTGCTCCTATACGAGCCATCTGATCTGGGTCTGCTCTGTTTGCTTATGACATAGTATAGATCTAAATCTACAGTTTTTGTCAAAGAAAAACAGCTCTTGAAAATTTTGTATTATAAAAATTCAGCCAATAAATATTCATGATGTCATATATTTTTTACATGAATAATCATACAGAAAAGGGTTAAAGACTTATTATTATAATACTAATATCTGTGAGGTATTTATTACTGTAGCAAGTTACAAACTTTGATCAATGTTTTATGAAATTAAAATCAAAGTAACAAAGAAATCTGATTGCTATCTTAACTACACATTTGAGGTAATAATTGTAGATAAGGAATCAGAATTATATTTATGGTGCTTCTGTTGATTGGATGCAGACAAAACAGATTGGTTTTTAGTACCTTCAGATGTTTTATGATGATATATAATATACAATAACAGTTAATGGATACGGATTTCCCAGCATGTGTTAGATGTGTACAGTAAACCCCATCTAAACTGGGCATCCAATTTAATGTAAGTATCGGTCTTGGAGACAGGTGGCAGCTTAATGCATGGTGAAAGTCATGCGGAAAGCTCCTCTAGGAGCTTGCTGTATGGCTTTCACCCTGCATTAACCCTTTCCCTGTTCTAAGTTTAGTCCAAATTTCAATACCTACTGAATATTCATTAACAAAATAGTTATAAAGAAACATGGAACTTGGAACATTGCAGACATTTAAGAAAGCAAAGAAACAGATTTATCAAATGCTATTAGGAAACAGAGCAGACCCTGATCAGACGGCTCCTCTAGGAGCCGTCTGATCTGGATCTACTCTGTTTGCAGATGCATGAAAACACGTTTATATGGGGGAAAGGGTTAAGCAGTCACCTGCCTAAAAGTATCTAAATTCTTGTCTACTAGAATTCTGGTTTAGAGAGGTTTGACTGTACCCAGCTTATGTTATTCGTTGTGACTCCTACATTCTCAGACTAATGGTGAGGTTTGACTGTACCCAGCTTATGTAATTCATTGTGACTCCTACATTCTCAGACTAATGATGAAGTTTGACTGTACCCAGCTTGTGTTATTCGTTGTGACTCCTACATTCTCAGACTAATGGTGAGGTTTGACTGTACCCAGCTTATGTAATTCATTGTGACTCCTACATTCTCAGACTAATGATGAAGTTTGACTGTACCCAGCTTATGTTATTCGTTGTGACTCCTACATTCTCAGACTAATGGTGAGGTTTGACTGTACCCAGCTTATGTTATTCGTTGTGACTCCTACATTCTCAGACTAATGGTGAGGTTTGACTGTACCCAGCTTATGTTATTCGTTGTGACTCCTACATTCTCAGACTAATGATGAAGTTTGACTGTACCCAGCTTGTGTTATTCATTGTGACTCCTACATTCTCAGACTAATGGTGAGGTTTGACTGTACCCAGCTTATGTAATTCATTGTGACTCCTACATTCTCAGACTAATGATGAAGTTTGACTGTACCCAGCTTATGTTATTCGTTGTGACTCCTACATTCTCAGACTAATGGTGAGGTTTGACTGTACCCAGCTTGTGTTATTCATTGTGACTCCTACATTCTCAGACTAATGATGAAGTTTGACTGTACCCAGCTTATGTTATTCGTTGTGACTCCTACATTCTCAGACTAATGGTGAGGTTTGACTGTACCCAGCTTATGTTATTCGTTGTGACTCCTACATTCTCAGACTAATGGTGAGGTTTGACTGTACCCAGCTTATGTTATTCGTTGTGACTCCTACATTCTCAGACTAATGATGAAGTTTGACTGTACCCAGCTTGTGTTATTCATTGTGACTCCTACATTCTCAGACTAATGGTGAGGTTTGACTGTACCCAGCTTATGTAATTCATTGTGACTCCTACATTCTCAGACTAATGATGAAGTTTGACTGTACCCAGCTTGTGTTATTCGTTGTGACTCCTACATTCTCAGACTAATGATGAGGTTTGACTGTTCCCAGCTTGTGTTATTCATTGTGACTAATGATAAAGTACAATACAGTAAAATGACATCATGAATATTTATTAACTCAATTTTTATAATGTAAACTTTGCAAGGGAAGTTTTTACTTTGACAAAAACTGTGGAATCAGATCTAATATTATGCCAAGAGCAAACAGAGCAGACCCTAATCAGAGGGCTCCTATGATTAGGAGTCGTCTAATCTGGGTCTTCTCTGTAAGCAAATGTGTGAAAAAGCATCTATTTGAGAGAAAGGTTTACTCATTTGACCCATGAATACTCATGTAAGAAATAACAACACCATGAGTATTATTTAGATAAATTTTATAATGGTATATGATACATGATTGTTTGGCCATGGCAGAAACTATAGAATCAGATCTATATTATTCCTACAGCAAACCCTTATCAGACGATTCAAAAGCCATCTGATCTGGATCTACTCTATTTGCAAATCTACCCAAAAGGAGCATTTACTAGAAAAAGGGAAAAGTTTAGAATTGAGTACTTTTGAAACCATGGTGATAAATACAGCAATTGCTCCTATGGAGCAAAATGCTGTTTAACACAATGGTTTCAAAAAGTGACTTTTACAGAAGCGTCAAAAGGCATCAACATAAGAAGATGGGTTAAAAGTCGCTCTGCAAAAGCAAGGGACAAACAAGAGCCGCATGCGTCCGAAAACAAGAGCCTCATGCATCTGATTTGGTGCTTGTCCTGCTAAATTTTTAAAACAAAATGAAAAAAATAAAGGGCCATAACTCCGAAATCAAGAGTTATGGTTCTTATGTAAGGGCCTTCCTCTCAATGAAATCTACTCACCTATGAAGATTCATGTTGATACCTCTTATACTTTTTGAGTAATGAGCCACATTAAAGTTTTCGCACGCCTACGATGACGACGACGACTACGACAACAACACCTACAACCTAGTGATCACAATAGCTCAACTTTTCTTCGAAACAGACGAGCTAAAAATCGAAGAAATGCCAAATGGAGTTTAATTATTTCGTTGAATGCAAGAAACAGGTTAGACTGGGAAGCAGCTCTAGTCTACCCAAGATCTAGATCATTTATCATCTGATTTTTTGTTTGAAGCAATTTTATTTCTTCCAATGAGTCTGATACAGGAATGTTTACCTGTGTAATTCACACAAAGTTGTTCAGGGATGCCAGCATAACATGTTCAATAAATCTTTATGACTTGGTTTGGCACCTCAGTCACATACATCAAATACATTGGCAGAATATTTAACCTTTATTATACTGGGACTGGAACATTCAAATACAGCATGGATCCACATGAAATGCCAAGTATTCCAGCATCTAAGTTGGATTGAAAATGTTTGGCACAGTGATCGAGTTTTTGGAAAAACAAAGTAGAGAGAATATCTTTCAAAATTTAAGTATATAAACTATGCGCCTGCATGTTAAAAGTTAACCTTATAGGCCACCAGGAATACATACATCATAAGATGAGTTTCTCAGATGCATATCATTACTTGGGAATAACAAAAATGATTCAGAAATTCCTAACATAATATATCCAAGACTTACCACAGAACCATTACATCATTATGTTTTAAATTTCAAAAACAATTTTCAAAATGTTAGTTTTCTTCAATCTTTTTTTCACAGTAAAAACTCTCTACAACAGCCATTCAAACAAGATGTGTTTGTGAAACACTATGCCCCCAATATAACCTTTGACCTTGATTGTAATAAGTCACCCCTAAATGTTCGCCTCCATAAGCTGCAAATGCATGCCAAGTTTGAAAGATGTATGTTGAATGACGACACAATTGTCACCCATCTAAATTTGACCCATAATTTGACCTCTGACCTTTATGTATGACCATGACCTTAATAAGTCAGCCCCTAAATTGTTCCCCTCTATAAGTTGCACATGCATGAAAAGTTTGAAGTACGTATGTTGAATGGCAACAAAATTATCACTAAATTTGACCCATTATTTGACCTTTGACCTTGATATATGACCTTGACCATAATAAGTAACTCTTAAAACAGTTTGCCTTCATAAGATGCACATGCATGCCAAGTTTGAAGAATGTATGTACAATGGCTACAAAATTATCGCCAACGTTAAAAAATTGTCCACAGCTGTAAGCAAACAGAGTAGACCCAGACCAAAGAACTCCTGTAGGAGTTCAGGGTCTGCTGTTTAGCTCATGATATAATATGGATCTGATTCTACACTTTCTGCCAACACCACAACCTCTTGTATTCATATACAATTATACAAATTCAGTTAATTAACCCTTTACTCCATAGATATGTCTTTACGTCTTTTGCAAACAGAGTAGACCTAGATCAGACAGCACCTGTTGGAGTCAAGTGTTCAAGGTCTGCTCTGTTTGCTAATGAAATAATATAGATCTGATCCTATACTTTCTGCAATGGTCAAATATTCCTTTGTTCAAAATGCCACTATTACAATACACTTAATCAATATTTATATATTCATTATTTCTCAATAAATGTTCATGGTGTAAATGGTTAACCCTCCGCTTGCTATTCACGTCAATATACCTACCTGTAAATAGTGAAGACCCAGATGAGACAGCTCCTGCAGGAGCTGTCTCATCAGGGTCTGCACTATTTACAAGTTGATTGTGCAACCATTGCCCTCAACAGCAGTAATTGCACAGCGAAATACTTGTACACAGTGAAGATATAATTATGTAATTATACAACAGGGCATGGGTAAAGAAGGAGACATGTATTTTAATATTCAGCAAGAGAAGGGTTAATGTTAATGATGTCAATATTTCTTACATGAATATTCATGCAGTAAAGGGTTAATATTACCATAAATTTGAGTCATATATTAACCCTTTACTCCATGAATATGCTTTTCTACACCTTTGCAAACAGAGTAGACCCAGATCAAACAGCTCCTATAGTAGCCGTCTGATCAGGGTCTGCTCTGTTTGCTTATGGATATAATATAGTTCTGGTGCTCTAGTTTCTGTTTTGGCCAAAATTTCACATGTTTATATGCCATTTCAAAAATTATTCCAATTAATATTCATTATTTCTTACATAAATATTCATGGAGTAAAGGGTTAAACACTACAGGTTTTTATCAAGAAGCAGATGTGTTCAGGTTGTTTTTTTCCCCAGATAGATATATTAGCCCATTCATTATGCTACAAGGTTATCAGACACCTTTCTCCATTGAATTGTTCAATGACAGACACCTGTAGCGTCACCTTTTCTTTATGAAACATTTAACAGAAATCGAGTTTGACATCTCCTTTTTGCTATTGAAATTTCTTCTCAATAAGCAAACGGAGGCCTTCCAACAATAGGTAACTATTGTCTGCATTAACATAAGTGCTTTTATACCCTTTGCAAACAGCATAGACCCAGATCAGTCATTTCCTGTAGTAGCTGTCTGATCAGGGTCTGCTTTGTTTGCTTGTTAACCCTTTTCTCCATAAATACGCCTTTCTACGCCTCCGTAAAAGTCACTTTATGAAACCATTGTGATAAATAGAGCATTTGCTCCTTGAGCAAATGCTCTATTTATCACATTGGTTTCAAAATTACAAAATTCTTTTCTGTAGTAAATGCTCCTTTTCGGTAGATATATTCAAAGAGATTGGGTCTAAAAATAGCCCATGAGGGAATGGGTTTTATAATACAGCTCTGATTCTACAGATTCTATCATGGTCAAAGCTTCCTTTGCTCAAATGCCATTATAAAAAACTCAGCTAATTAATATTCATACAGGCATTATTTCTTAACATACATATTCATGAAGCAAAAGGTTAAAACAGAATGGCCCCTCATGGATCAGCCACTATTTGCAGATACCGTAGAACCTGTCTTAAGCGACTTTGAATCGACTGAATGCAGACATCTTAAAAAGCATGTGGTTGCTTAATGCAGGGCAAAAGTAAGGCAGAAAGCTCTTATAGGAGCTTTCTGCATTACTTTTTACCTGTATTAAGCTACCATCTGTCCTACAGACCCATAACTAGACCTAATTTTGATGGTCGCTTAAGACAGGTTCTACTGTATAAGTTTAATCATAAATTGAATAAAAGTGTGGAATGGTGATACAGTAAAATCTCTCTATAACGACCACTAAATTGTGTTAATTAGTTGGTATTTTGGGCAGGTGGTTGCTTAAAGCAAGGTGAAAGTAAAACAGAATGCTCCTATAGGAGCGTTCTGTTTTACTTTCACCTTGCTTTAAGCATCCACCTGCCTTTAACACAAAATACTTGATGTAATTTAGTGGTCGTTATTGAGGTTTTACTGTATCTACTTTCTTCTGGTGCAATTTTCTACTAAAATGGCAACGGTGAAAGTGATTTGCTTTTTTAATCCAACAAGTTGCGTGTTGATAAATCTCAGCATACCTGTATTATATGAAAATCAAGTCTAAATTTCAAATGTCTGTGTGATGGAAAAAACTGTACAGTCAGCCTTCTAAAGGATCAGTGGTATCAGCTGTGTCCTTGTTTAAAATACAAAAGGTCCTCCTTGAAGAGGCTAAGGTCACTGTCCACTTTATGGTTGGGTGAAATGTAACCATATATCCATACTAGCTAATAAACTATCAAAATTAGATTATGGGTCCAAGTCAACCAATTTTCTGCTCTATGTTTAACCTGGTTAGGGTTACAGTCTTTGGTAACCTAAGGCATAAAGTTAGCAAATAAATCCACCTGAACAGCCCACCCCTGGTGAACTGTGCTTTTTATGCCGATTCCTGAAGTGGAATAAAATCTGCCACTTCTTCAATCAGGCGTATGTTAATCTAGTGTTAATCCGATTTCCACTGTCACATAAGGGAAGGTTTATTAGGTTTAAGAGACATATAAATATTTGAATCTCAGCTGTCAAGTTCACAAAACGAGTATAAGCATTAGATAACTGGTGTCAGGTCACCCCGTCAGACAGGGAACAATTGTTAATGCCTCATCAGGTAAACCAGAAAAGACTCTTTGAAGTGTGAAAGCTGGACGTCAAAAGTTACAGCTAAAATCAACACAAAATTTCTACAATAACACCTAAGCAAATTATAAAGGTTTTGAACTATAGCCCAACATTTCTACATGGCTTGCTATGTCAATTCATTTTTTAAGACTTATAAAATCAACCCTTTCAGCACAGGGAACTAGTTGCTAATGTCCTTTGCAAACAGTGAAGACCCAGATGAGAGGGCTCCTAGAGGAGCCGAGCCCACTCATCAGGGTCTGCACTGTTTGTCATATTACACTTTTCTTAAAAATATCCTTGAATATTCATGTTAAGCTTTACCTTTTTGAATTATGGAATGGACCATTAAAAAAATATTCAGTGTTGAAGAGTGAACTCATGTAGAAGAGCATTGTGGGTGGGTACAAATGCTTTTGACAGGGGAGATAGTAGCCGTCTCAATATACACTGTATGTATCCTAGATATTCTCACCTTTCGAAACACCTTGCAAAGCTTCTAAATAAGTCAATTGGGCACAGATTTGATTAACTTCAAATGAAACTAATGGCAACTAGTGTAGACTCCGATCAAACCAGTCTCCTTCAAGAGCAGTCTGATGTGGGTCTGCAATATTTGTTAGCCCAAATATTTAGGGTTAATACAGTATACTAGGATTGAAGCGCTTGTTAACAATTAAACCTTTCCCTCATATTAACGCATTTTCACGCATCTGCAAACAGAGGAGACCCAGATCAGACGGCTCCTATAGGAGCCGTCTGATCA
The DNA here is from genome assembly GCA_963576725.1 of Azorinus chamasolen. Lineage (NCBI taxonomy): Eukaryota > Metazoa > Mollusca > Bivalvia > Cardiida > Solecurtidae > Azorinus > Azorinus chamasolen. The sequence continues at coordinate 16,778,393 of OY755248.1, read as the reverse complement.
GGGTCTGCTCTGTTTGCTAGTGGAATTTGAAAGATCTGTTTCTTTACTTTCTGATTACTTTCTGAAGTGGCTACAATGTTTCACCTTCCATATTTCACTATAATTATTGTGTACATTAATATTCAGTAGGTATTGAAATTTTGAATAAACATAGAACAGGGAAAGGGTTAAACCTTTGATGGTCAACAAATGGCATGAAGTTTGTTAAAAGTTAGCTCGTAAGTATATTGTAATCCTTGACAAGGTAGAAGTTTTTTAAAAGTTCAAAGGGGCATACTTTCTTTAGTATGCATATAGTTAAGTTAATTGGCAAGACTGGGTAATTGTCAAGACGGAAAGACTGGGTTCCTTAATAATAAGAAGATGACGAAGTGAGGGTTGTTGTAAAGGTCCAAATTTGACCACTTCAAGTCAAGTAATAGTTATTTATAAAGTTGTGTTAACACACAATTTGCCCAAAGTGTATAACAAAACACAAGCTCCTAAAAGAGCTTTTAAAGCTTGTATGCAAAACTATATTTGTCCATGGAAGAATGAATTTGCTACAAAATTCCATGGCAGGGATATAAAACAACTAAGTTTACACAGGCAAATCTTTCTCTTTCTCTGGTGCTTCAAATGGATCAGACCCAGATCAGACAAACATACCCAGATCAGATGACCAGATCCAGATGAGGCATTTCCTGCAAGAGTGGTTTGATATGTGTTTAAGTGCCAATTATATTGTTTGCTGCATTCAAAGTGTCTATGCTTTGGTTATAACAGCAACATAACCTCTCTCCTAGAATACATCCTTCTACTGCTTTCATAATCTTGCCTTGATGTTGGGGTTCATCAAACTTGACATTTGGGGTGTTATTGTTTAATCAGATTTTGACAGCACTGTGTCATTTTCTTCAGACTACAAGGGCAGTCATCCTCAAATATTTGTGATGGACTTATGTTTTGTCTGGACAACAAATATAAGTCTTTGAAAGTGAGAAACAAGTGTACTGGACATTTCAAACAGTGTATCTGTAGACCCAGGTCAGAGGATTCCTAGAGTAGGTCAGTCAGACAAGCTGCCATTTCTCCTCAAAATTGCAGTCAAGAGTCTAATAGCATCCTGATGAGAATCCAAGTTATTCAGTGTCTCATCTCGACCTAAACTCACAAATTCCTTCCTAGCATGTAATGAGTCGCTGACATTTGTGGACAGGGTCCCTGACTTTGACCATATACGTACTATTAACTATACGTACTATTAACTGTTTACTGAGTAAAGGGTTAATTTGTTTGGCAGTTACAACTCATGCCGGTAAATCTTACAAGCAAATAATTGTAAATAATCCACTTTCACCTTCCATTTAAGTGTTATCAACCAAATCCATAACGAACTCACACAGTCATCTGATAAAATGTAATTATACACAATGATATGATCTGTGCTTGGTAAGAGGTTGTCCTCTTCCTAATGATATTGACATCTGGGCTAATAATTATACCAGTGTCCTTCAGATATTATACCAAACATAAATCAAGCATGAAAATTGCATAATCTGATTAAATGTGATATTTAAATCAGAAATTTAGATCATGTTCTTACAAAATTGTCATTTCTTACAATTACTTTCTGTGTCTGTGTTCAATAGTTCTTTCTCTCTCACTTCCTCTAACTATTTCTCTCTCACTTCCTCTAAGTAATACTCTCTCTATCTTTCTTTTATCCTATGATGATCTCTGTTAAACCTTAATTAACTGTTCAATATTCATGTAAGAAATAATGACACCATTGATATTAATTTGACTATATTTCATAATGGTGTAAGACATTTTGGCTCAGGTAGAAACTGTAGAACCAGATCTATATTATACCATAAGCAACCAGAGTAGACCCTGCTCAGATCCCCTCATGCTGTAGGAACAGTCTGACCTGGGTCTACTCTGTTTGCAAATACATGAAAAGTCGTTTCTGAGGGAAAGGGCTAACAATTTATCAAAGTACAGCATATACTCAGCCCTCTACTGCATGAATATTCATATAAACGAAATAATGACATCATGAATATTAATTTGATAAATACAGTAAAACCCCACTAATGTGACCACCCAAAAGAGGTATAACTCTGGGTGCTAGATGCAGGTGGTAACTAAATGCAGGTCAAAAGTAATGCAGAAAGGAGCTTTCTGCATTAATTACTTTTGTCCTGCATTAAGCAATCACCTGCTTATAAAGACACATGTTTATTCATTAAGTGGTTGCATTAGAGGGGTTCTACTGTATTTATAACAGCACATGGACACAGGAAAGTTTGGCCATGCATGGCAGAACCTGTATAATCAGATCTATATTATACAACTATATCAAATTGTAGTATTCCATACACACTGTTTTTATACTCAAAAAATGCAAATTACAATTCAACCATATTCTCACAATTCTTGATAAATCAGCCCTCCTCCTACATGTGAAATTCCATGACAATGTTCCATATTGATGCGATGCCTTTAGTCCCCACACCAATCATAAGTAAACAGAGCAGACACAGCTCCTGGAGCTGTCTGATCTGGGTCTACTCTGTTTAAAAAGATGTAGAAAGGCATATTTAAGGAGTAAAGGGTTTATATTAATCAATGCAAAAAGATTTATACAAAAGCTTCAAATAAGTTTCTCTCGTCTATCATTAAAATTTTATGCTCACAGCGTTTACATAATTCAAGGACAGTTTGCAAATCCCCAAACAAATATGTTTACCCTAAGACTGCAATAAAAGAGTGTATTTGCATTTACAAACAGTGTAGACCCAGATCAAAGGACTCCTAGAGAAGCTGTTTGACCAGGGTCTGCACTGTTTGTTATCAAAATTTGTCAAGCAAATTTAAGCCCTTCATACTAAAGTGACAGTATAGCTTGACACAACATATGGGCCACTCAACTTTAATTGACTATATTCAGTATATTCTGGGGGTTAAGGTCTTACCCTTCCCTTTATGTAGGAATGCTTTTTCATGCCTTACAGAGTAGTCTAACAGAGTAGTCTCAGATCAGATGGCTCCTGTAGGATCTGACTCTACAGTTCTATGAATACCAAACATATAGATGTTCATATATATGCCATTATTCAAACTGGGCTAATAAATACATGCATTCATGATATCATCATTTCTTACATAAATTTCAACAAGGAAAGGGTTTAATTATTACTCTTTACTCCATAGATACACCTTTTCAAACAGAGTAGACCCAGATCAGATGGCTCCTATAGGAGTCGTCTGATCAGGGTCTGCTCTGTTTGCTTATGTTATAATATAGATTTTTTTTTCTACAGTTTTTTGTCATGGCCAGAAATTCCTGTGTCCATGTACTATTATAACAATTGATCTAATACCATCAGTTGTTACATGAATATTCATGGAGTAAAGGGTTAAGCATACAGACATGTGACCTGGTGATGCATTCCTAAACAAGATTAATGACTTCTATTCTTAAATATTGAGGGGGTAAAACATACAACATTAAGCTGGCAAGGCACCTAATAAAACTTAGAGTGAACAAGAAGTTTGCACAAGTCCAATTGCAATGAAAACACCACGGACAAAAATACCACAGGCAATAATACCGGAGGATTTTATTGTAGTTGTGTAACCCTTCACCTAATCAATATTCATTCCCGACTCCGCCTACTATGATTATGTCTGAATAATACCTACTCTTATTATCGATAGAGTTTCTCTCGTTCTTTTAGATGCCAGTCACCAATTGCAAGATGGGAAACTTTCTATTCCACATATGCAAAATAAAAACCAACAGTCACCAATGGGATTAACCCTTTCCCTGTGCCATATTTAGTCCAAATTTCAATACCTACTGAATATTCATGGGAAAATATGGAAGATGGAATATTGTAGCCATTTTAGAAAGTAAAAAAACAGATCTATCAAATTCCACTAGCAAACAGAGCAGACCCTGATCAGACGGCTCCTCTAAGAGCCGTCTGATCTGGGTCTACTCTGTTTGCAAATGCATGAAAACACGTTTATATGAGGGAAAGGGTTAAATGGGATAAAATGCCTTTCACTCATGCATATCCCCCTTGATCATAAATAGACTGGCCAGGAGATTTCACAATTAAATTTAAGTATTCAAATGGCTAATGTAATTACTTTCAGCCATTATCAAGTTACATCCAATTTACACTTAACATGACACATACTTGTCATCTGAAACAACTGGCAACCCTTTTCAATACTCCAAGTAGAATTTGTTCTGCTTTTTTCCTAAAAACGGGATCAAATTTATCAAGTTTTTAATCCCTTGGAGACACTTGAGTTTGTCTGCTTCTCATCTGCACTTAACTGTGTTGCCGACAATATTTCATCTGTGATTACCTATGCAAACAGCCTGGATCCAGATGAGATGCCGAGTTATTCAGGATTCAAACTGGTTGGGGCAATAATTATGATTTGCAAACAAAAAACGAAAAGCCAAAATCACAAAAATGAGAAGTCAAATTTTGCGGATGACAATATTAATATCTGGCAGTAAAAAAGTTAAAATGCAGATAATCAGGTGTAAGTGGCTGACCTATCAATATTTTTCGAAGTTTTCAAGACATAACGATAAGATGTGTCAAAAATATCATATTAAAATTTTACCTGAAGTAGGATTAAAGCCGGCTTGACTGACAAGGTTATCGTGGTTGCCATTAACCCCTTTATTCCATGAATATTGATGTAAGAAATGATATCAGAATATTAATTATACAGTAAAACCCTGCTAATGCGACCACCTAACAGATGTATAATTCTGGGTGCTAGATGCAGGACTGGTGGTAGCTTAATGCAGGACAAAAGTAATGCAGAAGAGCTTTCTGCAATACTTTTGTCCTGCATTAAGCAACCACCTGCTTATAAAGGCAGCTATGGTTATTCATTAAGTGGTTGCATTAGCGGGGTTTTACTGTATTTCATAATAGCATAATGGACACAGGAGTTTCTTGCCATGGCAGAACCTGTTGAATCATATTTATGTTATATCATCTGCAAAGAGAGCAGACTCTGATCAGACGGCAGCTTCCTACAAGAGCCATCTGATCTGTGTCTACTCTGTTTGCAAAGGCATAGTAAGTCATATTTATGGAATAAAGGCTTAAACTCTAGCTCTGGTGGGAATGTGGTTTAATGCCTTTGCAAACAGAGCAGACCCAGATCAGACGACCCTTGCATGAGCTGTCTGATCAGGGTCTGCTCTGTGTGCTTATGGAATAATATAGAGGTCATTTTACAGTTTCTACCTGTACAGTAGCTAAATAAATATTTGTTCATTTGCCAATATAAATCTTCATCTAATTAATATTCATCATGTCATCATTTCTTATATGAATATTTATGAAGAACAGGGTCAACCCATTCCCTCATAGGCTATTTTTAGATCCAACCACTTTGAATAAATCTACCGAAAAGGAGCATTAACTAGAGAAAAGGTTTTTTTTTTAGAATTTTGTAGTTTGAAACCATTGTGAAAAGTAGAGCATTTGCTCCTATAGGAGCAAATGCTCTATTTATCACAATGGTTTCAGTAGGTGATTTTTACAGAGGCGTATACTAAGAAAGGCATATTTATGGAGGAAGGATAGGGTTAAATTTATATATGGCAATTTTACGTTTCAAATGTTGAACACAGTCATACAGAGGAATAGATAAGTTTTATAGCTTAATTGAGTATTACTTGTCACTTATAAAAGTAATTGAGTATCCAACAAAACTAATTGGATACTAAAACGTCTATATTCCCCTATTCGCTATAATGTGAGTAATCAACAGAGACCTAAGCATACAGTAAAAACCCACTAAACGGAATTCTGGTAGAGATAAATTTCAATACTTTTAGGCAGGCAACTGCTTAATGCAGGGTGAAAGTTATGCAGAAAGCTCCTGTTGGAGCTTTCTGCATGACTTTCACCCTGCATTCAGCTGCCACCTGTCTCCAAGACGGATATTTATGCTAAATTTAACATTTGGTTTACAGAGGTTTTACTGTGTATGGAAAATGGTCCTTAACGCAAAGCATAGCCTCCAAGTTGTTGTCTTTCAAAATGTGTCCATGAATGAAATAGTCACTGGCATATTTATTGTAGAATGGATATATACGACAATGAAATCTACTTTGTATATGGCCAGATATTAAAATGGTAACAGATCTTTTTGTCCAGAATAGTACAACACTTTACATGCACCTGTTCACTGTTAATATGATGATAAAGATTCATTTGTGTATATATTTACTCCTATTTTTATGCCCCCACATAGTAGTGGCATATAGGGTTGCCCTTGTCTGTATGTCTGTTCGTCCATATGCACATCTAAAAGAATTTGTCCAGGCTCTTTCTTGAAAAATATTTGTCTAATCCATACCAATGTTTACACACATGTTTTGGCCATTATAGCTTGGTCAAGTTCAATGGCCATTGTAAATCGCTTCAGTTGTTTATGATTTGTAGCCCTTTATTTGCAAAAATGACTTTAAAAATATTTTACTTTCTGTGAAAATAAGTCTGAAGTGGGGGCATCAGTGTCCTATTTTACACATTTCTAGTTTATTGAGTTTTAATGATTTCAAACTAACTATATTTAGCAAATTTTTATTGAGTAATTACTCAAATAAGCAGCTTATTCTTTTCTTCTGATTCATAGTAAATCAGCGGAAAGGAATTAAATAAATAAAAGTTATTACCTCTCTCTACGCATACATCATACTGTTTGGATCCTGGTAAGAGGCAACAGATCTGTAAGAATACAATTAATATAATTGTGATATATGTCCATAGTATTTTAAGATGTACATAATTATATGACTAGTTAATTAACCCTTTTCTCCATAGGCTATTTTTAAATCTAATCTCTTTGAATAAATCTACCGAAAAGGAGCATTGTATAGAGAAAAGGAAAACTTTAGAATTTTGTAGTTTGAAACCATTGTGATAAATAGAGCATTTGTTCCTATAGGAGCAAATGCTCTATTTATCACAATGGTTTCAAGAAGTGGTTATTACAGAGGCGTAAAGGCGTATTTATGGAGGAAAGGGTTAACTACACAAGATCTAACACTGCTTACTGTGAGTTTCAGACGATATCTGTTGCAGTCACGGTTTTCAAATAACCATTCACCTTTTTCAGCAACAAGTGCTCTGTCCATCTAGAGCTATTAAGTAACAGGAAAGCTGGTCTTTTGATACATGGGACGAAGGATGTCCAACTTCTGGCTCCATTGTTTCTAAATCAAGCGCGTTTTTAGTTGAAAGAAGTAATTTTGGCAAAAAGAGTTTTTTTCACTATGTCATAGCTCTTTCCTTCACATAAATGTATTTTCACGCATTTGCAAACAGAGTAGACCCAGATCAGATGGCTCCTATAGGATCAGGGTCTGTTCTGTTTGCTAATGTAATCTGAACAAGATGTGTTTGAGGAACACTGTGCCCCCATTATCGCCAATATGAATTTGACCCATAATTTGACCTTGACCTTAATAAATCGCCCCTAAAAATGTTTGCCTCCATAAGTTGCACATGCATGCCAAGTTTGAAGTATGTATGTGCAATTGCTACAAAATTATCGCAAACGTTAAAGTTGTCCACAAACTAACAGACAGACAGCCTCCCCCCACCCCCACCCCCCTTGATCCAGCAAGGGGGGGGGGGCATAAAAATATGATTCCTTACATTCGAAAATGGCAACAAAGTGCTACCTTTCATTATAACTATTTTTTTGTCCATGAATATCAGTAAGTATTGAAATTTAAAATTAACATAGAACAGGGAAAGGGATAGAGAGGAAAATTGCAAAGTCTAATAATTGGTAAAAAATAATCAAAACAAAAATCCCCTTTTTTACATACATTTTCACATCAACATAGTTCATTCGTGAAAGTTTGAAGTAAACCAGAGGAGTTGGACACACAAGAATTGTGGGATGTACAGACAGACAGACAAGAGCAAGGCTAAATGCCTCCCACCTTGAAGTTTTCCCATGTACAGACAGACAGACGAATTGTGGGATGTACATAATTATGTACAGACAAGAGCAAGGTTAAATGCCTCCCACCTTGATGTTTTCCCATGTACAGACAGACAAGAGCAAGGTTGCTGCCTCCCACCTTGAAGTTTTTCCATGTACAGACAGACAGACAAGAGCAAAGATGCTGCTTCACACCTTGACGTTTTCCTACACGAGGTTAACCCTGACTACATGTATTCAAATTGGAATGTTCCAAGACTGTTTCCATCTTGAATTTTTATATAATGATGTATCACCTCAATAGAGATCACTCAGAATTTGCAAAATAGATACAACAGACCATGTTCAGATTGTTCATCTAGGTGTCATCTTACCTGGTCCTACACTGTTTGCAAATGCCAGTACACTCACGTCCCCACAGTCAAAGGGTAAAACAATACACAAACATCAATTTACATGGAGCTCAAATTACATTTGTCAATGTTTGTAAATGCATGGGAAAGTTGTCTTTCACATTATTGGGGTCACATGACACTCACATGACCTCAGACACCTTGTCCCCAGTATCCATGTCGCACACATGCTCTGTAATAATGCAGACAAACATTCACATGACATAATCAGCGTTAACCCTCTCATGCTGAATATTCAAATATGAATCCATCCACTATGAATATTAATTAGCTGTAACACCTGAATTATAATGGCAAATAGTGCAGACCCATATGAGACAGCTCCTCTAGGAGCTGTCTCATATGGGTCTACACTATTTGCAAATGCAAATATGTACGCTAAATCGCTAATGGCAAGAGAAGGGTTAACCACCTTGAATATTCAAAGCAGAATGGTTCATTATTGTCTAACTCTGTATTCCATTCGGTATAAAAAATTTAAATAGAGCATTTTAAAACAAAATGATTAGAGAGTTCCTCCATGACCCTCTGATTTGGGTCTACATTGGTTGCAAACACCCTTTTACTTGTTTTCCTTTCCACATTCAAAGGGTTAACCTTTCGGCTGCCACGGAGTTTATTATATACGACTGTCTCATTCATAATTTTTTTGTGAATTTTCACCAATCAATACATAATATAAAGTCAGTCTTCGACTTAAGTCTGGTAGTGTTTATATGAAAAAGTTGGATTTCTAGAATATGGTTGGTGATATTATTGTAGCTATCATTGTGTTCTGTGAGAGCATAAAGGTGTGTAATTGTATTCAATGTCACACAGAGACTAAACATATTGTACAGGTGATTTCCAAGTCTTGTTAGATAATTACATTATCTATTATAGCATGTCATGGAGACAACAGCTCAGACATGACAAGAGACACATTTATGATGACAAAATTAATGTTAGACACACCACGAAAAGTTTCTGTTGTCAAACAGTGTAATTTTGCACCAGCTGCTGCATCAGTGACAAAACATCTGATCAAGGTTTACATAGTTTGACATGCATCAGTGCCTGCAAAACTTCATCAACCCTTGACTCCATAATATGCCTTTCTACACCTTTGCAAACAGAGTAGACCCTGATCAGACAACTCCTGTAGGAACCATATGATCAGGATCTGCTCTGTTTGCTTATGATTAAATATAGATCCCTCTCATCCGGGTCTTCAGTGTTTGTAAAGGATATAAGTGACTTGTTTTCTGTCCTGAATGGTTAAACAAGCAAATTACATTGTATAATGTTCAGCTACAAATTATTACAGGAAAAAGTCAAAGTAAAACACTGTGTCAAAATCCTTAAAGCAAAAAGTAAACACTTAACAAAATTGTAAATTTATGAACCTTCAGCAATCTAAAAAGTTGTCCTTAAATATAGAACTTGTTTCAAGCTCAAAATAGATATTTTCGTAACCCTTTTCCTGTTCTATGTTTATTTCAAATTTATCATACTGAATATTCATGGACAAAATAGTTATAATGAAATATGGAAGGCTGAAAATTGTATCCATTTTAGAATGTAAAGAAACAGATCTTTCAAATTCAATTATCAAACAGAGCAGACCCTGATCAGATAGGAACAGTCTGATCTGGGTCTACTCTGTTTGCAAATGTATGAAAACATGTTTATATGAAGGAAAGAGTTAAACATAATCTGAGTGTAAAATGCTTTGAATCCTGACCAGTAAATTGTTGCTGTCTAATCTAGATCCAAACTGCTGTCCAAAACTGCTTGGCAAGGGCTGTAATAATTTGCCTGTAGTATGCTCAAGATTAAACAGATGTTCTGTGTCAAGTATCAAACTATCACATACATGAGTGGGGCGTGGCTAAGAAAAAAGACATTTGTCAGTCCCTCAATGAATGTATACATGCAGCTGATGAAGTGAAAAATAATACCCTTGTCATTCATTCCCACTGATCAATCTTCAAACAGTAAGAGAGTAAACTGTTAACCCTTTGCCTGTTTAATATTCATGTAAAAAACAAGAGCCGCATGCGGTGTAAGTGCTCGTCTGATTTGGTGCTTGTCCAGCTAAATTAAAACTTTTTGAAAAAAGGGCCATAACTCCAAAATTTTGAAATCAAGAGTTATGGTTCTTCTCCTCAATGTGATCTACCCACCTATGAAGTTTCATATTGATAGCTCTTATACTTTTCAAGTAATGAGCTACATAAACGTTTTGGAATGCCAACGACGACAACTACAACTACAACCACAATAGCTTCGACTTTTTCTTCGAAAACAGATGCGCTAATAATGACATCATAAATATTAATTAGCCAAATTCTTATAATGGAACATGAATACAGTAAAACCTCTCTATAACAACCACTAAATTTGTGTTAATTAGTTGGTATTTTGGGCAGGTGGTTGCTTAAAGCAGGGAGAAAGTAAAACAGTTTAGGAGCGTTCTGTTTTCCTTTCACCTTGCTTAAAGCATCCACCTGCCTTTATCACAAAATACTTGATGTAATTTAGTGGTCTCAGAGAAATTCGCTTGCAAACAGGATATATATATAGACCCAGATCAGATGTCTCCTTTAGATCTGATTGCCATTATTAATTCTGTTAATGAATTTTCAAGAAGTCATTGAATTCTTGCATAAATGTTTATGAGGCAAAAGGTTAGGCAGATAGCTCGGATCCTGTTTCCATACGAAAGTTCGCAGCATCCCAGCATCTTTTCAGTTTAATTTGTTACAGAACTAGATTAGTTTTGTTTCCAAATATTGTCCTCTCACATTATTATAATGAAAGAGGTAAACCACTTCTTTCAATGTTCTTTTTTTCCAATTTTAAACAAGATGTGTTTGTGAAACACTATGCCCCCTCATATATTTGACCTCTGACCTTGACCTCTGACCTTGACCTTGACATGTCACCCCTCAAAATGTGGAGACTCATGAGATACACAAGCATGCCAAATATCAAGTCTCTATCTGTACTGGTCCAAAAGTTATGGCCAATGTTAAAGTCCGCGATTTGACCCATAAATTTGACCTCTGACCTTGAAGGATGACCTTGACCTTGACACGTCACCCCTCATAATGTGCGGCTTCATGAGATACATATGTATGCCAAATATCAAGTCTCTATCTATACTGGCTCAAAAGTTATGACCAATGTTAAAGTTGCTGACAAACAAACAGACAAACAGACAAACAGACAGACAGGGCAAAAACAATATGCCCCCCCCCCCGACTATCGTCTATGGGGGCATAAAAAGTTTTGTAACCTGAAATATGAAGGTACATAAAGCAAAACATTCCAATCCCATTAGTGGTAAGTACAAAATTAACACAACTAGGGTGATGATACATTATGAGGTTCCGATGACAGGCCATTTTGTAACCACTCAATGCATCCCGACCAACACACATACTTCAACCCTTTACAATCCTTTACTACTCCTTTCTACACCTTTGCAAACACAGTACACCCAGATCCTCTAGGAGCTGTCTGATCTGGGTCAGCTCTGTTTAGATATGAATTCCGGTGTTCAATATGCCATTATAAAAATTAATCTAATTAATATTCATGATGTCATTATTTCTTACATGAATATTCATGGAGGAAAGGGGTAAGGAAACTACACAGAGTCAAGGATTTAAACAGGTTTCAGACTGACCTCTAATATGCCCTTGCAAAAAGGGTAGACCCAGAAAAGTTATCAGAATGGTGACAAACACATTAATTAAGCCCAACAAACTCACAGAGAAGGGTGTTCAAATATAAGCTAAGGTAATAAGGGCAGCTGTGTGAAAACTGAAGTGTACATTATAGACATGATAAAAAATATGGAGACATTTCTTCTTCAGTTTGAATAATTCATTCATACAACACACATCTCACAAATTCTAACACCTACTTGTAATGGGACAGCAGAATATAACTGCTTATCGCTAGATCTTACGACACAATTATGTCGCAGGTATCTGACAGCCATAAAGACGTGACAACAACAACAACACAAATTATTGAAATACGTCCGATAAGAGGCAATAATCCCAAAACTTGGGTGGCGACCAGCCATTGTTGACCTATAACAATATACTGAAGCACTTGAGACAGATTTTCGATAATCCTCTAAATGAAAACAAATTATGTACATATTTACATTACAGTACCTTATTGGCAATAGTAATTTACAATACTATTGATGGAAGGTCACCTTTAATGGCAAGTCATTGGAAAATTGGTGTATATACTTTTTGAAACCAATGTGGATCACAGACGAGACCAAGCGGTACATTTATAGCATCTCATTATGGTCAAAACTGTTTGACATTCATCGTAAAAGCAATGGAACAAATTAACACTGACAATAAAAGAGGAGATATATTTGTGGACAACATATATGCTGCATGTTAAGGGATATAGTTGCCAGATGGACAGGTCACCATATTAGGTTAAGTTAAACTTGCTAGATATTTATAAGTATTATACTTCAAGTATCAAAGGGTGAAAGAAAGCCTTGACCCATGCTTAACCCTTAAATTACCTGATGAATATTCATGTAAGAAATAATGACACCATGAATATTAACAAGATGATTCTTAAACCCATTCCATATTTAATATTCTAACACGACTCTGAACCTACGGCATATAAACAAAGAATACCAAGAAACGTCCTTTATTCTGTGATAATGAACTGCACTCGCGGCATTTCGATTGGCTGTTCCATTTTCCCCACATGCGAAATTTATGTTCCATATTCAATCCATACACAGTCGAATGTAATTTCACATTTCTAAATCTGTAAACAGGATGGCTCTGCCATAGAGGTGTGCAGACATGATGTAAATAGTTGTTCGATTCAATGTAAAAGATGAAGCATTTTTGACTTGGAATTGTTGTTTTCTGTTGAGTTTTTACCCTTTACTCATACAACATAATGGGAGAAAGTCTTGTATAGTAAAATTTGATGTAACAGCAAAAATGGCATAACTACTGACAATGCTTCTGGTTTTGCCGTTTTCTCTGGGAAAAGTATTATTTATTAAAAAAGTTGTGTTAGAATCGAAATAACAAATTTGTAGCTGTGCATTATCGCACATTAGATCACAGTAAGTCAATGAGATGTGGGTAATTAACTGATCTAATGCGTGATAATGCAAAGCTACAAATTTGTTATTTCTTAATTCATATAAAAAATGACATCATGAATATTTACTAGCTGACATTTTATAAACATAATTATGTACATAGAAATTTTTGGTAGTTGTAGAAACTGTAAATTCAGATCTATTATAATTTAATAAGCAAACAGAGTAGCCCAGATCAGATGGTTGCTATAGAAGCCATCTGATCTGGGTCTACTCTGGTTGTAAAAGGGTGAAAAAGCATTTATATGAGAGGAAGGGTTAAAATGGCACATGTAAACACAACAGTTTCTATCATGGTAGAAATTACAGAATCACATTTAGTCCATTTTATTACATAAGCAAACAGAACAGACCTTGAGATCAGACATATCCTTAAGGAGCTGTCTGATCTGAGTATACTCTGATACCTTAGCAAACAGAGCAGACTCATAGCTCCTGTAGGAGATGTCTGATCAGGGCCTTCTCTGCTTCATTATATGTTACACAATCTCTGTTGCTTGCCATGACAATGAATTTCCTCATTTTTTATTTTTAATGTAAGGATTAACATAATTAATATGCATTACAGGCTGTCAGAATCTTCATAAATATGCATAAGGCAATGTGTCAAATTCTCAGCAATAGGTTGAAAGTCAAGGTAGAGGTCACTGGGATATACTTTAATATTACAGTAAAATTTAAATGTCACAGTGACCTATTTACATTTTTGTACATGTATCTGCCCACAAACCAAGTTCTTTACAGTATGGAAACTAACATATGATGCTTGATGAACATGTAAACTTCATTAAACCAGTTTCATCATGAATAATTTTCAAAGAGATTATGACATCATGAATATTATTAGTTCAATGTTTACAATGGTGTATAAATACATACATTTTGGCCATGGCAAAAACTATAGAATCATTAATTTCTATATCATTTTATAATCAAACGGAGCAGACCCTGATTAGATGGCTTCTACAGGAGACGTATAATCTGGGTGTAATCTGTTTACAAAAGGTGTGAAAAGGTGTTCATATCAGGGTAAGGGTTAAAGCTATATAAATATTGCTGAAATGTTTTCAACCACATTAACCACAGAGATCTCCTACTACTGTCACCATGATATTTAACTCTTTCACTGCCTGCAAACTTTGTCATCTGTTTTTAAATGTTAATGTTTTTACCCTTTTCTTTACATAAAACATAACAACTGTATGAAACAGTCTGGGTCCTGCCATTATGAGACACTGAGATACTTTCCATCTCTTTTGGATCCAAATTGTTTGCATAAGTAATCACAGGTTAGTTCATCATTTGCGACAAATGGGTTAACTTTTTCGACCGCCGTAGGCGAACCATGATGTTACCTTTAAAAACAGTCTGGATCTAAAGGAGACATCGAGTAACTCAGCATCTCCTCTGGATCTAAACTGTTTGACAATGATTATATTTATGTAAAGAAATTAAAAAGAAAGCAACTCTGAAACCCGAAGCAGACAACAATCTTAGAAGAAAAAAATTATTTGGCACTGAAAGGGTTAACCCATTCCCTCATATTGACGACTTTTGACAACTCGGTAAAAGTCACTTTATGAAACCATTGTGATAAATGGAGCATTTGCTCCTATAGGAACAAATTAATGCTCTATTTATCACAATGGTTTCAAAATACAAAATTCTAAGAGTTTCCTTTTCTCTTGTTAATGCTCCTTTTCGGAAGGCTGTATCTAAAAATAGCCTATGAGGGAAAGAGTTAATAGGGTAAATGATAGTCATAACTCCTTGCATGCTAAATAAATGTCATTTACAATTAATGTCATCAGTTACAAGCCTCAAAGTTATATTATTCTATCTCCCAGTTTCTTTAACAAATACAATCAGTCTAGTAACAAACAGTATGGATCCTGATGAGACGCCGTCTGTTCAAATAGTGAGACCATAAAAAGTGTGATGGAAAAAGACTGATGGACAGACCATGGAAAAGTGATCCCTAAATGTCATCCTGCCAAAGTATGTGACATAAAAACTGTTATCCTTCATGCCATTTAACTCTTTACTCCATGAATATTAATATAACAAATAATGATATCATAAATATTAATTGTTATCAGAAGCCATCTGATCTGGGTCTTCTCTGTTTGCAAAGGTGTAGAAAGGCTTTTTTATGTAGTAAAAGGGAAACTTCAGAACTGATCCATCTGAATGTTTGTAGACAGTGGAGTACTATACTTACAGTGAACTCAGATGGCACATTGACACAGAATGTTTTGGTCATGGTAGAAACTGTAGAATCTGATCTATATAGAATTCCATAAGCAAACAGAGCAGACCCTATATTATCTGGGTCTACTCAGATACAGTCGGCTTAGCCATCATTCGGACCGAAAGTAGACTATAACTAAGTACAATGTACTTTAATTATTTTTTTTTACTCTGTTTGCAAAGGCACATTTATGGAGTCACGGATTAAGCATTTAGCAGACTGCATGCTAACATGGTAAAAAAGATGTATAGCTTGCTTTAATTTAAAACGACAAAATTAGGCCATCGGCACATGAGACAGATAAATCACTGGGATGTGTACATCTGTGTGCATGAAACCTCCACAGGTGGCAAAGCTGATGGCAAACTGCATTCAGATACCAGACATGCCTTATCATGAAAACATATTTAGTACCTTATTAATTTTGGCTATCATTACTGTTACACCCACTAACGAATACATGCTACAGTGAAACCCCGCTAATGCGACCACTTAATGAATAAACATGGGTGCCTTTATAAGCAGGTGATTGCTTAATGCAGGCCAAAAGTAATGCAGAAAGCTCCTCTAGGAGCTTTCTGCATTACTTTTGTCCTGCATTAAGCTACCACCTGCATCTAGCACCCAGAATTATACCTCTTTTAGGTGGTCGCATTAGCGGAACTTTACTGTATTATAATACAACACCTATCTTTATCCCTTTAATCAATATAGACGCCTATCTATACTTTTGCAAACAGAGTAGAGCAAAATTTAATGCTCTATTTATCACAATGGTTTCAAAAACAAAATTCTAAAATTTTACTTTTCTCTAGTTAATGCTCCTTTTCGGTAGATTTATTCAAACAGGCCTTAAAATAGCCTATGAGGGAAAGGGTTAAATGTAATGATAATATAATGAAAACAAGAAAGAAGGCATGGACAGTATAATCCAATCTTTATGGTGTAATAAAAGAAGGAAACTACCCTGACCTCAATTTTCCTGATGCTGGGACATAAAAAATACTGGCATTAAACTACTCATCAAAAGCCTCCTAGAAATCATCAACACTTTGAATGTAGGTAACCAGTGTACTAATATTTGCAAACTGTGTAGATCCAGATCAAAGGACTCTACTGATCTAGGTCTACTCTGTCTGGGACTCAAAAATCCTCACACAAGTTTCCCTATTGAATAGACTCTACCTGTAAACAATGATGGACCATTCCATCTTGAAAATTCAGCATTCAAGGGGTTTAGAGTGAGACCAATGTCCCTTCTGCTTGCGTAAGTTTCAGCCACAGTTGATAGGTGGAATATAAATGTGACAAATAAACATAAAAACTTACAATAAAAGCCAAGGGACTCCAACTTTGTTCTCCTAATATCTGGTATGGTGTTGGGACCAGAGTACTTGATGGAACCATAAAACTCAATTAACCCTTTTACACACGTACAGTTTATGATATTGTCTAACACATGGTTTGGATCCATATAAGATATGCAAAGTAACTTATTAAGATCCAAAATTGTTTGACTGATTGTACAAAAAAACAATGTATTGTGTTTTAACCATTCGCTTGCTGAATTTTAAAATACATTTCTCCTTCTTTACCCATGCCCTGTTGTATAATTACATATATCTTCACTGTGTACAAGTATTTTGCTGTGCAATCACTGCTGTGGAGTGCACTGGTTGTGCAATCAACTTGTAAATAGTGCAGACCCTGATGAGACAGCTCCTGCAGGAGCTGTCTCATCTGGGTCTTCACTATTTACAGGTACGTATATTGACGTGAATAGCAAGCGAAGGGTTAAATGCATATAATGACATCATGAATATTAATTAGATGAACTTTTATTATGGTATACAAGCACGGGAAATTTTAGATATGGCAGAAACTGTACAATCCAATTTTGTTCCATCAGTAAACAGAGCAGACCTGGATTGGATGGCTCCTACAGGACCTGACCTGGGTCTACTCTATTTGCAAATATCTAACAGGTCAAAGACAGACAAAGGTTTCAGTGGATTCACATTTACTAAGGCTAAGGGTCCATTAGGCTTATTCTCACAATTCTACAGGGACTGAATATAGATAATAATGGGACCATAAAACACACCTAAAGATACTTGGAGCCAATTTTACAGTAGTATTAACACTTTAACTGTTGAATATTCATGTAAGAAATAATGACATCATGACTATCTATTACATGTTTTTATAGGCATATGTATACACATTAATGTTTGGTGTTGGTAGAATTTTATTACAATTTCATTGGCAAACAGAGCAGACCCTCATCGAATGGTATGAATGGTTAGGAGAAACTTTGTATAAAACAAAATCATTATTAAAAACTTGATCTGGGATAACATTTCCAGGAATCATGTGTATATTTATTTTGTTCCAGACCTGAAATATTATCACCGAGTCATTCTTCAAATGGGATAACCCCGTTAAGATACAATATAGGATTATACCCCTTTATCAGAATGTGACACTGAAATGTGGTTGGATTGTGTTCAGTGATGAAGGCATGACCAATATTTGAATTTTTAACCCATTTCCCTCATACAAACACTTTTTCACACATTTGCAAACAGAATAGATCCAAATTAGATGAACTTATAATCGACCTGACTCTACAGTTTCTACCATTACCGAAAATATACCTGTGTACATTATGCTGTTATAAAAATTCAGCTAATAAATATTCAAGATGTCATAATTTCTTACATGATAATATCTAACACAACACTAATGTTAGCCTTCATAACCCTTTCGCTGCCAGTGCCGGATCTGTGATTACCTTATAATGCAAACAGTTTGGATCCAGATGAGACGCCGAGTAACTCGGCGTCTCATCAGGATCCAAACTGTTTGTTACTGTTACTATGTTTTTGAAAAAAAAATGAAGAAAATCAAGAGAATTAAATTTTGAAGCAGACGACAAAGTTAGCAGACGACAGAGTTTGGCAGCGAAAGGGTTAATGGACCCTTTACTCCACAGATTCACCGTTTTATGTCTTTGCACACAGGGAAGACCCAGATTAGATGGCACCTACAGGATCAGTGTATGCTCGGTTTGCTTTTGAAATAACATAGATATTCTACAGTTTCTGCCATGGCCAAATGTTCTTGCGTTTATGTTTGTGTTCTATTATACAAACTAATATTCATGCTGCCATAATTTCTTGCATGAATATTCATGGAGTAAAGCTTTAAATTTAACTGCAAAGAAAAAATTTCTGTTTTCATGTATAGCAAATAAATCAAGTAGGTATAAAAGAAAAGGTGATAGAGTTACATAGGTCAAACAAATCCCTACTAATTGGCAACTAATTATACATCTTGCTTTGTTAAAGCTAGCACACATTCACCCTTTCCCTTGTATAAATTTGCAAACAGAGAAGACCCAGATGAGACGGCTCCTATTGGAGCCATCTGATCAGGGTCTGCTCTGTTTGCTTTTGACATGATATAGATTTGATTCTACAGTTTGTCAAAGCAAACATTTGTCTTCAAAGGTTAACATTATAAACATTGAGTTAATAAATATTCAATACATGTCATTATTTCTTACATGAATACTGAACAGGGAAAGGGTTAAGGTAATGAAGTGAGAAGATAAGATTGGCAAATACTTTCAAGCATCTGCACTTCAGAATGAACACATCAATTGTCTGCCAATTACACATACTTGTCGGAATAATTAGACTAATTGTACTATTTGACCCATGCCTTTTTTAAATAAAAATGTCTCCTGGCTCGAATTTTAAAGAATGCAGTATGATTTCATACTGATAGTGTCCTTATAAATGAGCCTATCTAAAGATCCATTGGTCCCCCTAAATACGGACAAGACATAACCCTTTCCCACAATGTCATATAAATGCCTTTTCATGCATTCGCAAACAAAGTAGACCCAGATCAGACGGCTCCTGTAGGAGCCATCTGATCGGGGTCTGCTCTGTTTGTTTAAAGAATTTTATAGATCCGTTTCTTTACTTTCTAAAATGGCTATAATGTTCCATCTTCCATATTTCGTTATAACTATTTTGTCCATGAATATTCATAAGGTATTGAAATTTGGGCCAATAGAATAGGGAAAGGGTTAAGCAATACTAGTTTCAGAATGATATAAGCATGACAAGAAGTGTTAAACAGTTGTAACATTTTTACCTGTCACTTTTGTTGAAAATAGTTGTAAATCCTTCTTGTAATCATTACTTAAAGGAGGTCTTAATGAGTTTTCTGGTACAATGACCCTTTACGTTGTCTTGCTTGTCATTTCGCACCTATAATTATGACAATATAATGTCCAGTGATGATAATGTTAGCAATAAACACTGGTAAGTGCTTAAAACCCATTTGCATTCCAGAACAAACTTACAAATTACTTTGCTAAGCAACTGCTTTAAATCTGTGGAGCAAATACTGAAAAAGTATAACTAGATGAGATATCCACAGTGCACCCATTCTCAAATAATGTAAATATTATTAGGGTACTACAATGTGAAAATGAAATGACTCCACCTTACAGATCAGCTAGATGTATATCATAGCTTCTAAATATTAACCCATTCCCTCATATTGACGCCTTTTGACGCCTCTGCAGAAGTCACCTGTTGAAACCATTATGATAGATAGAGCATTTGCTCCTATAGGAGCAAATGCTCTATTTATCACAATTGTTTCAAACTATAAAATTCTAATTTTTTTTCTTTTCTCTAGTTAATACTCCTTTTCAGTAGATTTATTTAAAGAGGTTGGATCTAAGCATAACCTATGAGGGAATGGGTTAAAAACTTAAAATGTTATGTGCAATAGACCAGAAGTGATCATGAATTAACACTACATAATATTGGCATCAGATACTATCGCAGCACTTTAATTCCTTACATCTGAGAGGTACTTGAAAACAGACCCTTCACAATGGGGAATGGTCAAGATTTAACCCTTTCCCTGATGAATATTAATGCAAGAAATTATGACATCATGAATATTCATTAGCTGTGGCTTATGTACACAGATTTTTGGTATTGGTAGAAACTATAGTCAGATCTATTTTGATTTTGCAAGCGAACAGAGCAGACCCTGATCAGATGGCTCATTTATGAGAAAAGGTATAATAAGGCGTTTATATGAGGGACTGAACTGTGAGGCTGGAATCATCATTATTTTGGTTTAACTTTTCAGTTACACATATTACACATTAAAGTTCCAGTTTAGCATTTTTATTTAATAAAATTTTAACAATAATTAATGTTCATATTCCCCCTGTTGTTCCTGAAGCCAGACTACAATACACATCTGACACGCTGTAAACTGTACCATAACTGACGTGCCGAATGATACACCTAGGTCATACAGTTATTCTGACAATGTTGTTCCTCTAAATACCAAACATGTGAATGTAATGAACCAGAAAATTATTCCAAGTACAATGACCCCCATCCTAGTTCTTTTCAAAGTACGGTGTATACCTAGAGAAAACAGATAAACAAAGACGATGGGCTAGGTGTAAGCTCCCTGTCCGAGGCCTCATAAGTATGAAAACCAATGTCGCTGTCCACATCATTAATCATTTTCAATTATTTTAGCAACATATCCTCTCATCCAAGCTTTAACGCAAACAATGTGCATTACTGGAAAATAAGTCCATGATAATTATAATAATTAATAACAATAATAACTAGAAAACTGACTCGGTCAGAGAGGGCCCTGTAATCAAGAGCAGATAACTCTAGACATAGGGATCTGATTCAACCCCAAAACTATAGGCGGTTTCCTCTGATGATACTAAGCATATGCCCTTAATATGAAGCCAATATGTAAAGTACTATTTGCGTTTTCCCCGTCACATCAAAAGTGTTGATGGGCGGATGGACAGACAGAAAATGTGATTCCTATAGGGCTTGTGCATTTCCATGCAGGGTCTTAATGATCATAATAAAACAATGACAATGAATGAAGACTTTTAATACAGAGGTACCAACTTTGGGTCTCTTCATAAAAATCATGTATAAAATGTGTATTTGATATAAAATGGTAAGAGTATGCTATATTTATGCATTCATAAGGCAAGATTTGATCCCATAAACATGTCTAAATTGTTTGTGTTTCAATAATTACATTTACTGTAATGCTCCGATGAGTATAAAGGCTTGGTGGTATAAACCCATTAGTATAGTATCCAGTTTTCTGCAGATTCATCATTTCTTCCACTAAATAAAACCTCCTTCTTTGTACATGCTTAAAATCAACTACAACAAATTACATTCAAAACTTCATACACTGAAATTTTGAATATGAAATTTAATACTCTTTTAATGAGGTCTTCAAAATAGACTTTCACAGGTAAAAGCACTGAAAACCTTATGTAAAGATCGACATAAATGGGTCAATTTAACACAGGCCTGAAATCAAACTTTAGATTGTCCTGCCATAAATAACGTTTAATTAAGCATACAAATTGTCCATTGAAAGAGAAAAAATATAATTCAAGGCTTATACATTTTACATTATAACCTTGATTTCACAATATTTTCAAAATAAGACATTTTAGCAGACCATGATTAATGCTGACAAACAATTGCTGAGATTAATTACTTTCCACACTAGGGTGAGTTTGTGATGACCTTTTTAACCTTTTCCCTGATGAATATTAATATAAAAAATAATGACATCATGAATATTTATTAGCTGATTTTATTTTTTTGCTCTAACAAAATTTAATACTGTAGCTTCAGATCTATATCTATATCATGTCATAAGCAAACAGAGCAGACCCTCATCAGACAGTTCCTATAGGAGATGTGTGATCTGGGTCTACTCTGTTTGCAAATGCATGAAAAGGCATTTATATGTGGTAAAGTGTTAACCCATTCCTTCATATTGACGCCTCTGCAAAAGTCAACTTAATGAAACCATTGTGATTATGTTTATCACAATGGTTTCAAAACTACACAATTCTAAAAGTTTCCTTTTCTCTAGTAATTGACCCTTTTTGGTAGGCTTATACAAAGAGTCTGGGTCTGAAAATAGCCTATTAATATTATTTACACAAAATCAGAGGAAATACAGTGGGGACCACCACCATAACGATGACAACAATATGGAAACCCAAGACCTAAAGTTATTTGTCATTAGCACAAGAAAATTGATACTAATATATGGCAAAATGGTATGATTTTGTAAAATTAAACATTTCAAAGTGAAATTAACTTTTCAGTTAAAGCTCATTAACTTTTCTGCATAGTTAACTCTAAACTTTTAATACTCTGTCTCCAAAATGATATTCTTCTTCAATTCTTGAATTATATTCCTCCTCCAGTTTCTTTTCAAGAATATGATGTGCTGGTGTCCCCCAGTTTGAATCCTGATGATGTTCTATATTACTAGATGTCCCAGTTGGATCTACACTGTTTGCAAACATTCTAACAATTCGCCCATAGCATATTAAAGGTACACCAGGTTATGTCTTTGTTGAACGCAATAACCACTCTGCATCAACATCACTCACTGCTTCTACAGTAGAACCTCTCTTCAGCAACCATCAAAAAGGTCTTAGTTATTGGTCGGTAAGGCAGGTCGTAGCTCAACCATTTCCTCCATAAATACACCTTTCTACGCCTCTGTAATAACCACTTATCTCTATTAGGTACAGGGTTAACTTTTTCCTTCATATAAAAACGTGTTTCATGCATTTGCAAACACAGTAGACCAAGATCATATGGCTCCTATAGGAGCTGTCTGATCATGGTCTACACTGTTTGCTTATCCCTTTCATCCATAGGCTATTTTTAGATCCAACCACTTTGAATAAATCTACCAAAAAAGGAGCATTAACTAGAGAAAAGGAAAAAATAAAAAGTTTGTAGTTTAAAACCATTGTGATAAATAGAGCACTTGCTCCTATAGGAGCAAATGCTCTATTTATCACAATGGTTTCAACAGGTGATTTTTACAGAGGCGTAGAAAGGCGTATTTATGGAGGAAAGGGTTAATTAATATGAGTCTACAGTTCCTGCCTGCCAAAATGGCATGTGTTCATATGCCATTGTAAAAATTAATCTAATAAATGGCCACTGTGTCATTATTTCTTACATGAATATTCAACAAGGAAATGGTTAATTCTCTGATTTACATGGCTGTTCTCCTAATTCCAGCTTATTTGTGAAGGGTTATCACATATATTTGCTCATGTTGCTAAAACCAGGTGTAGCAGATCACCGATAATTCTTACATAAATGTGATGCCGTATTTTCAAGTCTGCAATCAAAATGCAGGATACCCTGGAAATATCTTCAAGTGTCATAATAATCTGCACATCATCTCTACCCTTACAATGCAGGAACAAAGTTAAATAGCCCTTGCAAACAGCGTAGACTCGGATCAGAGGGCTACCAATGGAGTACTCTGATCTGCACTGTTTGCCATATAGTACTCTATGATAAAATCATCCCTTTCACAATCATGAGACAATCCAATGTCAAATCTTGAATGGTCCATTGCTCATTGTAGGCCGGTTTAAGATTCCAACGATCAAAGCTCATTCTTCTCATTTTGGCTCCATGTGATATACAGATCTCCTATCTTATGTAACCTCTATGACTCTCAGACAGGTATATTTTCTTAGATATTTAACCCTTAACATTTGAAGTATTCATCACTCAGCAAAATCTGGGTCCATGCTTATAAAGCGTTTTAATTGAGTCTGAGTTCGTTCTCAAGCTTTTGATTGGTCAGATTTGAGTTCTCAAGCTTTTGATTGGTCAGATTTGAGCCAAAGGCTCAAATCTGACCAATCAAAAACTTGAGAACGAACTCAGACTCAACTAAAATCTTTATAAGCATGGACCCTGTTCTATACTTTATTCTTAGATTTCTTCTCGTCGGTTACCTGAAATCTCATCTGGATCCAAATTGTTTATAATAGTTATCACCAAATAAATGCGCTGAAATGTATTCATTTTTGTTATTCAACATTAAACATCTTCAGTGTTAAACTGTTAATCTTAGGAACAAGTTAACTGATATTTTCAAACAGTGTAGATCCAGATCAAAAGGTTCAGCATCTTGTCATTTGAAATCTTGAAACGGATGTTATCCTTTCATACTTAACCCTTTCCTCCATAAATACACCTTTCTACGCCTCTGTAATAACCACTTTTTGAAACCTTTGTAATAAATAGAGAATTTGCTCCTATAGGAGCAAATGCTCTATTTATCACAATGGTTTCAAACTACAAAATTCTAAAACTTTCCTTTTCTCTGGTAAATGCTCCTTTTGGGTAGATTCATTCAAAGAGGTAGGGTCTAAAAATAGCCTATGGAGGAATGGGTTCAACAGCAATGGACTATGTCACTATGAAAATGCATGCAGCATTCATAGGATAAGAAGAAGGGTTGAAGCTGTTGGCAGCTGTTCATCCTCAACATTTACCAATTAACCCATTCCCTGTTCTATATTAATGTAAGAAATAATGACATCATGAATATCTATTAGCTGAATTTTTATAATGTAAAATTTTAAATGTAATTCTTGGCTTTGACAAAAACTGTCTGCTCAGTTTGTAGATCTGATTCTTTAGTTTCTAAAAGGGCTACTATGTTCAAGCTTCCACTGTTTTTATTACATTGTAACTATTTTGTCCATGAATATTCAGTAAATATTGAAATTTGGAATAAACACAGAACAGGGGAAGGATTAGCTTGTTAAAGATTATATCTCAGATGCAAAAAATACTTAAGTAATGAGTACACAGGTATACTAGATATTTCCACTATCTTACAACAACTGACAGAGGTCATTCAAAAACTGTTATCTTCAATTTCACACACTACTCTACCATGTGTGTTATTCCAAATTTTATCTTCCTTTTTGTCACTACCATCAGGGAATAAAAGTAAAATGATAAAAATAAGAGGAAAAAACATCTGCCTGATTTGTAAAAAGTTGCGATACAAGATCCCACCCGACAAAAAGCGTCAAACAAACCCATCTCTTGCCTGTCAATCTGTCCACTACTGTCCCTCCTGTAAGTCCCAGCCCTAAAAAAAAGTTAAAATCTGACAGCACCACTGTACTCTTTCAATTTTTCTAATGTATTATCTATTCAGGTGATTACCATCACATAGCCAAATCATAATCAGAAAAAAACCTTATCTGAGCAAACAGTTCTTGTGTCAAGATTTTTATGCCATTGTTTTGATACACCCAACCAGTAGCGTGCAACACAGTTTGAAATCTGGATCTATACGGTATGTAAACTGTATACCAAATCTGTTTCTGGCTAACAACTATCTCAAAGAATTCGTATCAAATGAACCATTTTATTTGTGAGAGAGATTGTTAAAGGATAAGACTCTGATAGCAGAGTAAAAATATAAATTTAGAATGTCCGCTCCTATAATGCTACAGTATGTTGCCTTTACAAAATGCTTTGAAATAAATATTGTTGTATATTGTACTAAAACTAGATTGGAGTACCTAAACAGTAAAACCTGTCTTAAGTGACCATCAGGTCAAATTAAGGGTCTGCAAGACAGGTGGTAGCTTAATGCAGGTCAAAAGTAATGCAGAAAGCTCCAATAGGAGCATTAAGCAACCACCTGCTTTTTGTGTCACCTGCCGAGAGGCAGTGTGTCACTTAGGGATCACTTTTCTGTTGTATGTCTGTCCATCCGTCTGTCCATCACACTTTCTTTTTTTGGCTGTAATTTCTAAACTAATAATTATAGAGCTTTCAAATTTCACATGTGTCTTCCTCTCATTGAGGACCATTGATATAACTAAACTCCATCACTCTGCATGCAATACATTTTGAGTTGTTCCCCTTTGTTCTGATTTTCGTTACACTTTCTTGTTTTTGGCTGTCATTTCTAAACTAATCATTATAGAGATTTAAATTTCACTTGTGTCTTCCTCTCATTGAGGACCATTGATGTAACTAAGATCCATCAATCTGCATGCAATACTTTTTGAGTTATACCCCTTTGTTCTGATTTTCATCACACTTTCTTGTTTTGGCTGTCATTTCTAAACTAATCATTATAGAGCTTTCAAATTTCAATTGTGTCTTCTTCTCATTGAAGACCATTTATGTAATTAAGGTCCACCACTCTGCATGCAATACTTTTTTAGTTATTCCCCTTTGTTCTAATTTTCACACTCCAGCATATTAACAATTTTTGTGTCAGTTGCGAGCAGATTTGAAAACTCTTGTTTGTTAATACTCCTATGTTCAAGAAATTAACGGCCACTTAAGACAGGTTCTACTATAATCATTGTAGATGATTAGTCAGTAACTAGGACAAATTCAAACTGGAGACAAGATACTTGCTGACAGTAAAATGTCAACTTCTGTATGTAAATGAGATGGCATTTGACAATCCAGGCTACCGGTAAATTGTATCAAACTATTGGGACCTTCACTGATCCACTAATATTACCGTAAATAATCGTATAAGTATTCAAATTTGGGCAAATAGTGCAGACCCAGATCTTCTGAAAGGGCAGTTTGATTACTATCTACACTATTTGCTACTACGTCCTTCTAGTTTAACCCTTTACTCCATACAGATGAATTCTGACACTTTTGCAAACATTGTAGACTCTTGTCAGAGCCATCTGATCAGGGTCTGCTTGGGTTAGTTATGAAATTACAAATCTATTTCTTTTTCTTATGGATAACAACCAATTCTTGTGATATTTGTTTTTAATATCAAACACAAGAAATTTATTCAATCTTGTAAAATCTTGTAAAATGAACCTTTTGAATGTGGGAAATTAGAGAACTGGCAATTGCAAACAGTGTAGACCCAGATCAAGGTTGGCACTGTTTGTCATCCAAAATCCTTTCCAAAATCCTACCCTTTTATACTAAATGGACCATTCATTGCATTCAAAGGGTTTAAGCCTTTCCTCCATAAATACACCTTTCTACCCTCTGTAATAACCACTTCTTGAAACCATTGTGATAATTAGAGCATAAATTTTGCTCCTATAGGACGAAATTCTAAAATTTTTACCTTTCTCTAGTAAATGCTCCTTTTGGGTAGATTCATTCAAAGAGGTTGGGTCTAAAAATAGCCTATAGAGGAAAGGTCAACAGAAATGCATTAGAATGACAATACACAGAACAGAGCTGTCTGGCTGCCATCGTGATGTAATGCTTCTATATAAATAGAACTGAATCTCACTCAAGTATATATACAAGCTTTGTACAGCAAAAAACCCTTAATAGAAACAACTAAAAAAACACCTGTTTTTTGTAATAATCTTTAATTCTCCCCATCATTGGTGTAGAATGGTCATGGAATATAATATAATTGTACTGTACAAATAACAAGAGCACCACAAGCAGGTACGAACGCTCGTCTGTTATCATTTTGGTATGTGTGGATAGGCCTTGTCAAGATGAACATGCATACCAAAAATGAAGGTTGTAAATGAAAAATTAAAGAAGTTATGGTCAATGTTAAGCTTTCGGATGACGGCGACAACGCTGACGCCGGAGTTACAACAATAGCTCGTGATTTCTTCGAAACAGACGAGCTAAAAAAGGGAATTTTGGATGATGGCATAATATACTGTATAATCAATTCTATATTAATATTTCATAAGCAAACCTACTCAGATCAGACGGCTCCTACAGGGGCCATCTGATCTGGGTGTACTCTGTTTGCAAAGGTGTGAAAAAGTGTTTATATGAAGGAAAGGGTTTAGATAGGTGCATGTATTTGCTTAATGTAGGAGGAAAAACATCAAATATACTCCCCTAGGAATAGTCTACATTTCATACTGTATTAAACAACCACCTGCTTTTAACCATTTCCCTTATAGGCTATTTTTAGACCCAACCTCTTTGAATAAATCTACCCAAAAGGAGCATTTACTAGAGAAAATGAAAATGAAAACCATTGTGGTAAATAGAGCATTTGCTCCTATGGAGCAAATGCTCTATTTATCACAATAGTTTCAAGAAGTGACTATTACTGAAGCGTAGAAAGGCATATTTTTCGAGGAAAGGGTTAAAGAAGACCATGTTTATTGATTTAGGTCACTTTAAAGAGGTTCTTTGAACTGTGCTATAGTTCACCTGTATAATATCTAACAGGCAATTGATGCCAAAGACTTTGCAATGGTTTTACTTGAATGAGAAAAAGTGAATGCAATTTTTTATTCAATGCAAATAGAATACAAATTGCATATACCTTGGACAATAGTATGGTTATCCATTGATTATGAATTTGTTTTCAACAGGATCACCAATCGTTGGTGTATTCTCATTTTCAGTATCTCCACTTGAATTAATTTAGATGCTTCCTACCAAACTCAACAACATGATACAAGCTCAAAGAAATTTTAATTTAGAAAGATCAAAGATGTTTACACAATTAGACAATCATCCTGTTTTTGCAGGCAGAAACTACAAGCAAAGAAATATGCCAGGAAACTAAAACCATCTGAACAGCAAACTTTACTGTAGCAAAGACCTAGTTTACCCATTACCTGGTAAAGAAACCTTTTATCTCAACCCTTTCCTCCATAAATACGCCTTTCTTCGCCTCTGTAATAGTCACTTCTTGAAACCATTGTGATAAATAGAGCATTTGCTCCTATAGGAGCAAATGCTCTATTTATCACAACGGTTTCAAACTACAAAATTCTAAAGTTTTCCTTTTCTCTAGTTGAAGCTCCTTTTCGGTAGATTTATTCAAAGAGGTTGGGTCTATAAATAGCCTATGAGGGAATGGGTTAACAGTGGCGAACCAGATCAGATGGCTCTTGTAGGAACTGCCTAATCAGGGTCTGCTCAGTGTTTGCATAAAAACAAAACATTTACATAGATCTAGTTCTACAGTTTCTGCCATGGCCAACATTTCCTGAATTCACATCGAGGGCTTGGTGCAAAACTATTCTAACTCCTTTACGCCATTTGCTCTGCTTGAGTAAGTGATTCTGAGCAATGTCTGAATGGCGCTATGGAATGAATTTCCATTTGTAGAGACTACAAAATCTATATTGACCAACTTTTTAATTTGACATTTCTTGTCAAAGCACTCTCTAACACAAGAAGACCTTAGTAACCTTGTCTACCAATTGTACAAGAAGAATTAATTAGTTCATTTTTCATCATGACCTGCTAATTGCAAATACAGATGCTATTTTGCAGTCTTGAGGAAACTTCATGGCTCCAGTCTAGGTTGTGTGATGATTCTGCAGTATTCCCACTTCTCGGATTATGATGTAATTACACAGATCATTAACATAAAAACTAATTACCTCTCATATGCTTGTATTGTGGGAAGAAAAATCAGTTGCCTTACAGTACAGAAACAGATCAAGACCACAAAAAGTTTATCTAGACTGTGAGTCATGGTTAAGTAATACTTGTACAAATTATAACTAGGACTCCATGAGCTATATCCAATACATAGATGAGAGACGTTCAGAGCAAAAAGTGGATAATAGAAAAAACAGTTCTCCAAACACACCACTCTGTTTATTGTCTGACTGTGCTTACTAATGTTTGTTCTTGGCTGAGAAACTTGTCAGAGTCCTATTAACCCATTCCCTCATATTGACGCATTTTGGTGCCTCTGTAATACTCAATTTTAGAAACCATTGTGATAAATAGAGCATTTGCTCCATAGCTCTAAATACATTTATTACTATGGTTTCAAAACTACTTAATTCTAATTAGTAGGGAAGATTTTTAACTAGACTGTGGCAGGACAGCAAAGCTAGCCTATTGTAGAACTTGTCTTTTTTTTCTATTTTAACTGAACTACATCAATGTTAAACCTACTGGCAACCTCCATTCCAAATACCAGCTACCTATGTTAAGTATTTCATGTTGTAATAGTGCATCTTAACACTTACCCCAAAACTTTAACCTTGAGATTTCTGCCCAGAAAGCTACGTCTAAAACAGGTGAAATTTTGACTAAAATTCAATTTTATTTTAACTACACTACATCAATGTTCAACACACGGGGAACCTCCATTCCAAATATCAGCTTTCTAGGGCAATATTTCAAGTAGTATTAGTGCATTTCAACACTTACCCCAAAACATTAACCTTCCTATTTCAGCCCAAAAAGCTAAGTCCATAACACGTGAAATTTTGACTAAAATTCAATTTTATTTTAAATTTTAACTACTCTACATCAATGTTCAACGCACCGGGAACCTCCATTCCAAATATCAGCTTTCTAGGGCAATATTTCATGTAGTATTAGTGCATTTCAACACTTACCCCAAAACTTTAACCTTCCTATTTCAGCCCAAAAAGCTAAGTCCATAACAGGTGAAATTGTGACTAAAATTCAATTTTATTTTAAAATTTAACTACACTACATCAATGTTCAACACACCGGGAACCTCCATTCCAAGTATCAGCTTCCTAGGGCAATATTTCATGTAGTATTAGTGCATTTCAACACTTACCCAAAAACTTTAACCAAAAGCCGATGTCGGGGTGATTCCATAAGCCCCCCTATTCTTTGAATAGGCGAGCTAAAAATGTGTGACAGAGAGAGTGACAAATACACATATAAGGAGAACAAAGAAGTAACATAGTTTTCTATTCTTCCCATCAAATACAAAAGACAAGTAGTTCTAAAAAAGACTTGAGCTACATACCTAGTCAAGATAAACTGTCTGTAAACAGTACTGTCTAAGGCTGTCTAATCAATATCTACACTATATAATTATGTGTCCCTAGTCAAGGTAAACTCACTGTCTGTAAACAGTACTGTCTAAGACTGTCTACTCAATATAGATACACTAAATATGTCCCTAGTCAAAGTAAACTCACTGTCTGTAAACAGTACTGTCTAAGGCTGGCTAATCAATATCTACACTATATAATTATGTGTCCCTAGTCAAGGTAAACTCGCTGTCTGTAAACAGTACTATTATTGTGTCCCTAGTCAAGGTAAACTCACTGTCTGTAAACAGTACTGTCTAAGGCTGTCTAGTCAATATCTACACTATATAATTATGTGTCCCTAGTCAAGGTAAACTCGCTGTCTGTAAACAAACAGCACAAGACTTTATTAAGCATGCATATTCTATGATCTAGTATGCATGCCAAACTAGTAAATACTTTTATGTCCTTTGCACAATCTGTGTTTGAACAAGCAACTTACAAAACTTACTGTCAAGTTTGAAAATGTATTAACCCTTTCCCTATTCAATATTCATGTAAGAAATAATGGCCTTATGAATATCTATTTGCTGAATTTTTATAATGTTAACTGTTTCAAGAATTGCTTTTTTCCTTGACAAAAACTGTAAAATCAGATCTATAGTATGTCAAAAGCAAACAGAGCAGACCTTGATCAGTCGGCTTCTATAGGAGCCATCTGATCTGGGTCTAATCTGTTTTCAAACATGTGAAAATGTTTTTATATGAGGGAAAGTGTTAATGAAGCAAAAAGAGTAGACTCAAATCAAAGGACTCCTTATACACAGACAGAGCCTAGTAAGTTTGCTTTAGTCTGTTTTTCAAAGGTGGTGGGCATCAATGTGGCTCTACAATGAAATTAAATAGGGTCGGCATTTAAATATGGGAGGGGAAGCTATTAAACCATACCTACAAATTAACAAATCGCTACTTTGCCAGCTGTAGTTGGTGTTACTCACACACCAGTACAGAATCAGATCTTCATTTAGATATTTCAACTATTTAAAATACCATTAATCATGGATTAATTAAGGATCAAATCAGTTGATCAAATGAAAGCTGATATGTCTGGCCAACTGGTGACAATTACGATCAAAAGATCAGTTTTCAAGGTTGCTATGTACAGGAGTCTGTATTGAACATTGTTCCACTACCCAAAACATGAATAAACAGTAACTTAACCCTTTTCCTGTTCTATGCTTATTCCAAATTTCAATACCTAATGAATATTCATGGACAAAATAGTTATAATGAAATATTGAAGGTAGAACATTGTAGCCATTTTAGAAAGTAAAGAAACAGATATATCAAATGAGCAAACAGAGCAGACCCTGATCAGACGGCTCCTATAGGAGGCATCTGGTCTGGGTCTACTCTGTTTGCAAATGCATGAAAAGTCGTTTTTATGAGGGAAAGAGTTAAACCTTTACATGTTCAATATTCATATAAAAAATTAATGGTATCATGAAATATTTATTAGCTAAATTTTTATAGCGTAAACTTTTTAAAGGAAATTTTTTGCTTTGACAAAAAATGTATAATCAAAACATGTTAAAAGCAAACAGAGCAGACCCTGATCAGATGGGTTTACTCTGTTTGACAAAGTGTGAAAAGGGCGTTTATATGAAGGAAACCGTTAATTCAAAATTATAGACAAATTTGTAATAAACTGTGCAAACAGCTTAGTTCCACATGAGAGACTAATTCATTCAAATGGTTTAACACTTAGCCCTTTCCTTCATATAAATGCATTTTCACACATTTGCAAACAGAGTAGACCCAGATCAGACGGCTCCTATAGGAGCCGTCTGATCAGGGTCTGCTCTGTTTGCTAATTATTGGAACTTGAAATATCTGTTTCTTTACTCTCTAAAGTGGCTACAATGTTCCACCTTCTATATTTCATTAAACAATTTTTTGATTAATATTCAGTAGTAGGTATTGAAATTTGGAATAAACATAGAACAACGAAAGGGTTAATTACTGTGTCTGAAAAGTAAAAAAAAAGATGTACTTTGAATATCAAAGTAGACAAGAATCTTAGCATATGAAATATTCTTAGTGCTCAATGGGTCACTAGACATCTACAATTACTCAATAATTTGTTTTTCACATGTCTACCAGTTGCAATGGTCTATTACATAAAGTATTCATTCATAAGACGTTTACTTTGCCAAGTATCAAGAAAATTTCATTAACCATCGTGACATCAGTTGATGTAATCCATCTTAACCCTTTCAGTGTTTGAAACAGGTCACCAGTATCATTTGCAAACAGTTGAGCCCCAGTGGAGAGAGCTCCTAGAGGAGCCCTCTCATCAGAGTCTGCACTGTTTGTCATGTTACTCACTTCTTTTAAAACAACCCTAAATATTCAAGGTAATCTTGACCTGTTTGAATTTGGAATAATCCATTTGAAAATTCAGCATTGAAAGGATTAAACCAATTACAAATCCAATAGAATTAGTTAAAAATGGTCTCACATAAACCTTATCAAATGATTTTGCTGATCATCAAAATTCTAAACATGCAAGTCAATGGCACTGTGCCCATTATATAAGCCGGTAAACACTGCTGTTTATATTTTTATTCTACACACCTGACCATTTGTGAAGTATTTCACTTTTTGCATACTAAGGAACAGGTGTATCACCTGCTGGCAGAAGTGTGACAAAGTGTGACAAAGTTTGATGTAAAAAGTATGACTGACAGACAGACAGACGCATAGACAGATACCTGCTGGCAGATGTGTGACAAAGTGTGATGTAAAAAGTATGACGGTCAGACAGACAGACAGACAAAGTGTGATGTAAAAAGTATGACGGTCAGACAGACAGACAGACACATAGACAGACACCTGCTGGCAGATGTGTGACAAAGTGTGATGCAAAAAGTATAACGAACAGACAGACACATAGATAGACACTTGCTAGCAGAAGTAGAACGAAGTGTGATGTAAAAAGTATGACAGAGAGACACACACAAAGATCTTGCTTAATGATGTTTTGTACAGTAAAACCCCGCCAATGCGACCACCTAAAAGAGGTATAATTCTGGGTGCTAGATGCAGGTGGTTGCTTAATGCAGGACAAAAGTAATGAAGAAAGCTCCTCTAGGAGCTTTCTGCATTACTTTTGTCCTGCATTAAGCAACCACCTGCTTATAAAGACACATGTTTATTCATTAAGTGGTCGCATTAGAGGGGTTTTACTGTATCAAATTTTATCAATGAAAAATGATTTTATGAAAACAGCACAAGCTCTAATAAAAAAGCTCCCGCAGACAGCCCTTTGATCTGGGCCTACACTGTTTACAAAGGTTTTAACCCTTTACTCCATGAAAATTCATGTGGAAAATAATGACATCATAAATACTGGATTTTTATATTTACATAATAAATTATGAAATCATGATGTTTTGGCTAAGACAGAAACTGTAGAATCGTATCTATATTAAATCATAAGCAAACCGAGCAGACCCTGATCAGACAACTCCTGTAGAAGTCATCTGAACTGGGTCCACTCTGTTTGCAAAAGTCTGTCGAAAGGCATATTATGGAGTAAAGGGTTAAATACTCAGTTCAGGCACATTGAGGGTTCACCTTTAGCAAGCTGTACAAATTTTGACACGCAAAAAAAGTAATTCCCTTAATATATCCTCTATGTACAAATCCTTCATTTTTTCAATCTGAAAGTCAAACATCATTGGGATCAGGATAAGATGCAAAGTTGCTCGGCATTTTATCTGGATCAAGACTATTTTGAAAGGTCACCAAGAAGAATGAAACTGTTCAAGTGTGTTACAATGTCCATGTGGGTTCACTAGACAATGGGTTGACTGAATCTCCCATTCAAACATTATGAAAGGTTAGCCAACCAAATACCCCTCCCACTGTCAACATTTTCACTTGATTTGAAAACAAAAAAAATCTGAAGTGTAGACGAAAACCACAGATGTCTAGATAAAACAAATTATCCTCTATAGGACATGACAGTAAAGATTATAATACCAGTATGTTTCACTCCATAACTTTAACCCTTTACTCCATAAATACGCCTTTCTACATGATTTCAAACAGAGCAGACTTAGATCAGACAGCTCTTATAGGATCTGGCCCAAGGTTATAAAATCTTTTGCTAGAGTCTGAGATCATTCTCAGAATCTGACCAATCGGATACTTGAAAATGACTCAGACTCAGAGGTTTTATAACCTTGGGCCCTGTTCCGTTCGCTTATGGAATAATATAGATCTGATTTTACAATTTCTGCATTGGCAAAAATGTCATGTGTTAGTAAGCCATTTCAAAAATTAATCTACCACAATTAATATTCATGATGTCATCAATTTCTAAAATGAATATTCATGGAGTAAAGGGTGAAGCATGGTGTGCTCAAATCTGCAAACTGTTTGGAGTAAGAGACACATTCAGATTGTTTGATGTCCTTACCTCATAGATAGTAAACACCATCTTACAGGAGCTTTCTGCGTTACTTTTGCCCTGCATTAAGCAATCACCTGCTTTGTAAGACTCTTATGTTCAATAAATTAATGGCCGCTTAAGACAGGTTCTACTGTATGTGGTCTTTTGTCATCTATCAGAAGCACAAATCACACAGTATACAGGGATATGTGTCTCTACAGATTTTTTTAATGATAGCACATTGTGTCATATTAACAAGCCCATTCACACAGCAAATATATTGTTTCTTCTTGATATAATTAGCCTATTGTAGCTTTTGGCATGTTCTGTAATTTGTCATTTGGAAATATAAGTTCTTACATCTGAGGGTGAGGTTTCCTTTGATATTCTTTCCTAAACCATAATAATTGTCAATCTATTTTGACCCTACATGGTGAGGCGTTGAGCTACCTCTACATCTCATATGCATCCAAACTGTTTGTAAAGTTACAATTACATAAACAACATATTTAGAGTTAATCGGTCAATCTTTAACGCTTACAACGCTGACTTTTCAAATTGGCTATTCCAAATTTTAAACAGGTCAAGCTTATGGTGAATATTTAGGGATTAATCTAAAGAAAAGTGTAACATGACAAACAGTGCAAACCCTGATGAGAGGGCTCCTCTAGGAGCCCTCTCATCTGGGTCTACACTGTTTGCAAAGGACATTAGCGACCCATGTCCCGCAGAGAAAGGGTTAATGTCAGACAGACTGATAGTTTTAACAGGTAGGGCCTTTACAATGTCAATAACACATTATTGTACATCTTTCCCTGACAAAATACTGGAAATGATTTAAACCCACAGTTTGATTTAACTCTTTCAATAAATATGCCTTTTTACATTTTTGCAAACAGAGTAGACCCAGATCAGACAACTCATGATCTGCTCTGCTTGTGGACTCACATAGCTCTGATTTCATTTTTACCTTTTTCATTGGCCATTATAAATATTCAGCTAATTAACATTCATATATATACATGATTTTCTTACAGGAATATTCATGGAGTAAAGGGTTCAAGAAACAACTGGCTTATAATGGAGTGATCAGTTTTATTTCTAATTAAATCCACATTATTTTCCAATCAAATCTCTTGCTGGACAAGCCATAATACAAGTGTTAAATCTTACACACAGTATTATATGTAACATGGTGAAAAGGTTGTGACTCAACTGGGGCTCGAACCCAGGGCCTTTGGCTTATAAATAATATTACCATGCCAACACTCTACCGACTGAGTTATCAAACCAAACAGTCTAAATTTTAAAGTCTATCAACTGTTTCACCACAATATCTACCTGGCTATACATATATCTTCAAATTTGTCCCAGAACCAAATGCTATCCCTTTAGCTGTTCAATAGTCATGTAAGAAAATCATGAATATTTTTCAGCTGAGAATTTTTAAATATACAATTTTCAAGGGATTGTTTTTGCTTTGACAAAAACTGTAGAATTAGATCTACATCATGTTGAAAGCAAATAGAGAAGACCCAGATCAGTGCCTCCTATAGGAGCCATCTGATTTGGGTCTACTCTGTCTGCAATTGCGTGAAAACATGTTTATATGAATGAAGGGGTTATATTATATAATTATGTACCGGTACCCGTCAACCCGTTACACTAAATTCATCCTCTCGGTATCAAATTTATATATACTATATACCATTACATGCAATTAATTCTTTAGTTTTTATAGCAGTTACTTAAAATGATTTGAATGGTATATTAAAATTGAATACTTTATTCAAGCTAACAAACAGCAAGCCTTCTGATCTGGACCAATATGGCTGAATACTCTAAAATCACCTTGTTCCCATCATGTTACACAAAGGATTAAATTTCAACCGCAATACCTCATATGTTAACTACGTATTGCCTTGTAGCCATTTAAAATTTGGTGATTTAAATGCTGTAATTTTGTTCAATGCATGCTTATGCGGTTAGATTTTATGGGAAAAATGCCTTTTCAACTCTTACTTCATTAGCATTTATGAATGTTTGTTACATTCAGTATAATGTTGGGTGCATTTATAAGCATGGTTAATTCCAATAACCCTTTATTTGACAGGGATAACTCTTAACGAATTTGTAACTACAGTACATCCAGATCAGACGGCTACAGTAGCAGCAGTCTATGCAGGATCTGTTCAGTTTGCTGATGGAATACGATAGATCTGATTCTATGGTTTTGCAATGGCCAAAAGATTATCTATGCTCAAAAGACCTAATAAAAGTTCAACAAATTAATATTCAAACAGTCAACTACTCTCACATAAATATTCAAGTAAAGGGTTAACTGCACACCAGCTCACGTGGAAATTGTGAAGAGCATTCTAATCAGGCTCTGATTTCCTTGCCATTTCAAAGTATACTGCTTCAGCAATGAATGAAACTTTCCACAACAAATACCGCTTAAACTTTCCACAACAAAGTATTTTGCTATTTTGCTGCAAATCTGGAAGTACAGATTTTGTTCATTTTTTCTAACCCTTAACCTAATGAATCTTCATATAAGAAGTAATGACATCATGATTACAAATTAGATACATTTTTATTATTGCATACACGCATAAAAATTGTCGGCCATGGCAGAAACTATAGAATCAGAATAGCAAACAGAGTGGATTCTGATCAGCCTTCACATTTGAGAATATTGTATTGCAAAGGCATCTCTATCAGGTAAAGCAGGGCAGCAGATAGGAAGTACCGTATTATGCTGAAAAAATGGGACACAAACAAATAAATAAAATTTTAGGTGTCCCATTTTTTTGTACTTCAAAAAATAATTATTTTTTTAGGTGTCCCGTTTTTTATGGTAGAAAATTCATACGATCGAAAGTCAAATGTTCACAACGTATATATGGCGAGAGGGGAGAAGAAAAAAGTTAATAGGCAATTAGTAACAAAGATTTCTGGAGTTGGTGACAATTAGAGGATCAATCGTACTAATAACTGACCTTATTTGATCTCTTTTAATGATTGTCTAATTCTGTCAAACAATTGAGCAGCACAGACTTTGTCAATACGCAATGATTGAAGAGTGCAAGTTTGCTATGACAATTAAACAGTTTACTTTACGGTTGTCGTAATACGTGTGAAAACTGCTAATTTGTTAAAAACGCGCATCTAATCTTACTTCACTATCGGTTTGATATACCGATATGTGTGACAAATATAGAAGCAGTACTGCACAATTAATTTGGCTTGATTGTAGTCAAAGTTTCTGCATTCAGAAGGTTTCATGGGGAAAAAATAACTCCGCTTAAATTATGAATGATGAAATTACCGTAGTACTGTACGTCTAAGGTATCACGTGATCTTGCACATGGTGCATCAGTGTTGAAATTTAATATGGCTGCCGCGGTTTCCCCTTTCAGGTTCTTCTCAATTTATCATAGGATTAATAAAGGATATAGGTATGTGCATTTGTTAATACCAACTAAGGTTCTTCTTTGTTTCATTTTTCACGAACATACATCGGTATGAAAGGGAATAGAAATGGAATAAAGTAACATTAGGCGCTGAAAATATCCGCTTATATAATGCACAAAACAACAGAAAAATACAAATGGCACCCGCTCTGGCTGAACGATAATGCAATCGCGCATCATATTTGTCTATAGGAAGGCCGAACAAAAGTTGATTACTCGTGTCCCATTTCCTTGGATGTGAAAATTATCGGCTTTTTATTCTATTTGTAGTCTGTCCCACTTTTTTGGAGAGTGAAAAATAATTATTTTTCCGAATTCAGACAGTGTCCCAAAACAAATGGTGTCCCAATTTTTCGGCATAATACGGAAAATCTAATTTAATTATATTTTGCGATTTCTCTGC
Source organism: Azorinus chamasolen (assembly GCA_963576725.1). Classification (NCBI taxonomy): domain Eukaryota; kingdom Metazoa; phylum Mollusca; class Bivalvia; order Cardiida; family Solecurtidae; genus Azorinus; species Azorinus chamasolen. The sequence goes on along the minus strand of OY755248.1, from coordinate 16,738,601 downwards.
AAAACCCTATCATGCTGCAACACATAAAGAATTCCCTTTATATGCATTTATTATGCAGGAAACCGATAAACAAAGAGGGATCATTTAACAATTACCTCATTACCTCATAGGCTATTTTTAGATACCTCTTTGAATAAATCTACCGAAAAGGAGCATTAACAAGAGAAAAGTAAAATTTTAGAATTTTGTAGTTTGAAACCATTGTGATAAATAGAGCATTTGCTCCTATAGGAGCAAATGCTCTATTTATCACAATGGTTTCACAAAGTGACTTTTACAGAGTCGTCAAAAGTCGTCGATATGAGGTTTAGAGTTAAAAGGTTAATCTGCCAACCATTGCTACTCCGGGTCTTGCTATTCCCCAACCCAGTCAAATTAACCTGACACTGGATGAAACTGTTCACAGTTCAATGTTAACCTTTTACTCCATGAATATTCATGTAATAATTACATCATGAACAATAATTAGATTAATCTTTATTATGGTACATGAACATGGGAATTTTCGGGCCTCCGTGGCCGAGTGGTTATGGTCTTCGACAGACAATCGCTTCGCCCCTAACCGCTATGGGTACGAATCCCGTTCAGGGCATTTGGATTTTTCATGTCAGGAAGCCTTCCAGCTGGCTTGCAATTTGTACAGTGCACAGAAGAACCTCTGGGGTCTTCCTCCACCTGTAATTAGCTGGACATCATGAAATGACTGAAATACTGTTAAAACGATGTAAAACTTGATAAAAACCAAACCAAAACGAATTTTCTGCCATGGCAGAAACTGTGGAATCATATCTGTATTATATCATAAGCAAAAAGAACAGACCCTATAGGAGCTGTCTGATCTGGGTCTACTGTTTGCAAAGGCATAAAAAGGTGTACAGTGATGTCTCGTTAATCCGGAATTCGTTAATCCGGAAAACTCGCGATCTAGACGAAAGTCGAGGGGAACGGATTTTTTGTACAGTAAATGGACTCGTTACATCCGAAATTCGCGTTCCGGAACCGGACATAGATTTCCGGTAACCAATCTATGTGTTTACCTGTATTTGTGACTCGCTAATCCAGCCGGTCCGTAGCCCCGGGGCTTAATTGCCCACCCCTGACACTAAACAATAGTGCTTCGCGGAGGTGCGAATTCTTGTGTTTACAATCACAGGCATGGGTAAAACAACCCCCGACTGTGTGCAAACTGTTTAATTGGTTTGATATTCTTTAATGTTCTTTAATGTTCCTTCATGAGGATGAACACTCGCCCAATTAACTTGTTACCTTAAAACCGCGCCGCCATCGTTAAACTGTTAATCACTGCTAATTCACAAATTACAAGGCTATATTAATTGGGGATTCCCGCTAGGTTTTCCCTAAGATTCTAACTCACACGTGAGCTGGCTGGTTCCCAACTTCCGCCTTACAAGTACATGAACGCGGATGGATTATTCTGGAAACCAGTCATGTCAAACATGGAGACCGATGTCGATTTTACAAAATTTGCCCACAGGCAAATTCGATAATCCACATTGTATTACTCAAATGAGAGAACTGACACTTATGGATAGGGTGCAAAAAGCATTTAGAACGACAAACAAGGCAATTATTAATATTTGATATGACTAGCGATTATTACGGGCATAATTTATGCACACATGAACGTTACAAGAAAAGACTTCTTGATGCGAAAGTAAATGTGTACATATTACAATGTTTATGATTAAGTTGATATTTTGCAGCATACGACGGTGATTCGTTAACCTGGAAATTTCGTTAATCCGGAAATTTCGCCGGAAACGAATGTTTCCGGATTAACGAGACATCACTGTATTTAAGAAGTAAATGGTTAAAACATTGTTACATTACATTTGTTACATTATAGTTTACTTTCTCATAGACTTGAGCCAGTGTTTAACTCAAATTGCCAAAATATTTCAAAATGGTATTTGCAAACATTGTAGACCGAGATGGCTAATGGTGGAATTTTCTGACCTGGGTCTGAGCTTTATATCCTTTCACACTGAATGAACTTTACCATGAAGTAATGATGAACCGTTCCACTTTGAGAATTTAGAGGATTAAAAAAAATGCTAAACAGCAGCTGCTACTAAGAAAGCCACAGGTACCAGGTGAAGACCCGAGGGTACTTCTATAACAATCTTTGAACAGTTCTACACACCACAGATCACTGGCAGCAATCTGCTGAAATACTTAATATACACATATCTTCACACTTATCAACAGAACTCAAAGTGATTCTTTAGGCAAAAATACCCACAAAAAAACAACAGGCAAAGTAATAAGTACAAATTGTGGTTACACATACAAGTTCGCATTACCTTATTAAACTTTGTAAACCTTTCACATGCTGAAGATGATGTCTGCTCAACCTTTGATTCGCTGAATTTTCAGACTTACGATTTGATTTAAATTTGAGAAACTAATGACTCAGAGTGTCAAATAATTTAGATCCTGATGAGATGCCAAATTACTCGACATTTGATCTGGATCCAAACTATTACAAATGCGAGTCATTTAGATAGTCTTACTATGAGCAGAGTACATTACATAATAAGTAATAAGTCGTTATCCGACTAAAAATAGACAGGAAAATGAAAATTCCAGGTTTATATTTTGCGTAACCTGTAAACAGTAAAAACTCGATACTAATAAACTACGAACACTCAAATACATACCATTATTGATCTTTAACACAGGTGGCAGCTTAATGCAGGATGAAAATCATGCAGAAAGCTCCTCTAGGAACTTTCTGCATGACTTTCGCCCTGCCTTCAGCAGCCACATGCCTACAAAGGCATAAATTCTTCATTACTAAAATTTTGCAGTATCGAGTTTTTACTGTACAGTGAAACCCCGCTAATGCGACCACTTAATAAACGGTCTATGGCGTCGGTTAAAGCAGGTGGTTGCTTAATGCAGGACGAAAGTTATGCAAAAAGCTCCTATAGGAGCTTTCTGCATAACTTTCGTCCTGCATTAAGCTACCACCTGCCTTTGCCACCAAGAATTATGCCCTTTTTTTGGTGGTCGCATTAGCGGGGTTTTACTGTATATAGATTTTTGATTTTCATGGACTGCTCCATGAGGAAATGCATAGTATGACACAGAGGGAAAGGGTTGCTGAATAACCCAAGCATCTCATCAAGAGCCAAACCATTTTTGCACTCGGTTTTATTTTTTTGTAGAGAATACTTAACTGAAGCAGACAATAGTTTTTGCCAATGCCAATAAGAGTGCAGTACTTTCGATCATTAACCCTTACAGTGTGGGACATGAGCCACTAATGTCCTTTGCAAACAGTTTAGACCCAGATGAGAGGGCTCCTAGAGGAGTTACTGTTTGTCACACTCTTCTTCAGAATTCCTAAATACTTGACCTGTTTGAATTTTGGAATCGTCCATTTGAAAATTCAGCACTGCAAGGGTTAACAAATCTGAACCCCATGTACATGTGCAGCATGCTAAATTATTAGGATGCAAATCTATACTCATCTATAATTGTAATATGAAAATATTTCGTATGCTGCAATTCTTAAAAAAATAAAAGGATTCAGAGTGTCAAACAGGTTGGATCCTGATGAATAACAATTAATTGGAGTCTCATCTGGGTCCATAACATTTGTGAAAATGAAATACAGATTTTTTAATTGCCATTAACAGTGAGGGAGTTTATATATACAAGAGCTGTTATACTCCATTTTATGGCAATCTGACAAACTATACAAGAACCTTTGAGTACTTAATTCATTACATGTTGAATATTCAAAACCCATCATTGTTTAACCCTTTCCCTCATATAAATGCCTTTTCACGCCTTTGCAAACAGAGTAGACCCAGATCAGATGGCTCCTATAGGAGCCATCTGATCAAGGTCTGCTCTGTTTGCTAATAGAATTTGATAGATCTGTTTCTTTACTATCTAAAATGGCTACAATGTTCCACCTTCCATATTTCATAATAACTATTTTGTCAATGAATATTTAGATGGTATTGGAATTTGGAATAAACAGGGAAAGGGTTAACTGCACATGTATAGTCAATTCAGTATGAAATGCTTAATGTTGCTAGAGAATTACAAACAGTGAGTGCAGACCCTGATCAGACAGCTCCTCTTGGAGCCTTCTGATAAGGGTCCACACAGTTTGTAAATACCTGGGTATACTAGTTTCTGCACATTCAAATGTTATGAGTAACACTGTCAAAACTTGGCAAATTTATGATATGATCCAGGTGAGACATAGAGTAACTCATGTTAAATTCTTATCCAACTTGACCCTTATTTAACGCTTTCCCTGTTTTATAATTTAATTAAAATTTCAATATCTATTGAATATTCATGGACAAAATAGTTATAGTGAAATATGGAAGGTGGAAAATTGTAGCAATTTTAGAAACTAAAGAAACAGCGCTTTTGAATTCCATTAGCAAACAGAGCAGACCCTGATCAGACGGTCTGCTCTGTTTGCAAATGCGTGAAAATGTGTTTATATGAAGGAAAGAATTAAAAGAATTAGAAAAGTATCTTTTATGAAGTTTGAAGCAGCTATAACAGTTATTACCCAGAGAGGTCACATATATAACACTAATTGTTAGAAGGATTGTTCTGCATTCAGTCACATTGTCTTGATTTCAAGTAAAGTCACATAAAGTGCAACAATAAGTGGCACAGCACCTGGTTCTATATAACTTGGGATTGTTTTTTTTTTTAACCCTTTGAATGCAGGGCAGACATACACCACCAGTATTTGCAAATTGTGTCGACCCAGATCTGAGCACTCCTATAGGAGCCCTCTGATCAGGGTCTACACTGTTTGTAATTCTAACTCTTCTACCAAATACTTAGTGGACTCTAAACACCGGTGGGTTATTCCTCTCTGATAATTCAGGGTTGAAAGGGTTAACCCTTCTCTTGCTGAATTTTAAAATACATTTCTCCTTTCTTTACCCATGCCCTGTTGTATAATGACACATATCTTCACTGTGTACAAGTATTTCCCTGTGCAATCACTGCTGTGGAGTGCACTGGTTGAGCAATCAACTTGTAAATAGTGCAGACCCTGATGAGACAGCTCCTGCAGGAGCTGTCTCATCTGGGTCTGCACTATTTACAGGTAGGTATATTGACGTGAATAGCAAGCGAAGGGTTAAAAATGCTAATTGCCTCTCCCAGTAATTGCGACCTGACACACATTTGCTAACAGTTTGGTTTAGCACAAAACATCGAGTATCACCATCCTTTCTAATACTCATTCATTAGTTTCTCAAAAGCTTAATTAAATTGCTCGCACCAGACCCATTTAAGCAGAATTTATTTTTTTTACCACAGAGTAGGAAGCTAAGAGTCAATGGTTCAAGTAGCCGATGTCCTTAAATGAACCAATCTTTTGTACAAGTACATCCCATTTGTATGTGTTGATTCAATTTGCATACTGGCTAGACGCTTCTATAACCTCATTCAGTAAAGATTAAATAATCCTATTAAAAAAGCAAACACTGCCTTTAAAGAAAAGCATACACTATTTGAATTGGTCATTTGCATTACAGCAAAAAACTTCATTCACATAAGGCCTTAATTTCCTATAGCTAATAAACCTACCTTTGCTATAGTTAATCCACCGTTTGTGGGACAATACAAGCTTTCTGTGTAGATGTTGGATATATTGTCCCCCTTTTTCTGTCACTGTGTATCTGAAAGTAAAGTGAAAAATTCTTTTAAAAAAGAACCACTGTTTGAACAGTGCCATATATTGTAAAAGAACAAATATTTACACTCTGAACTAAACACTTAACAAGGCGGTGAAAATTAACATTAATTTCACAGCATTGCACTATTAATACCTTTTTCCCCTCATTTAAAAGATTGAGACTTATGCAAGTTGAACAGAGTAAACAGTTGTATTGACCTTTCCTTCATATAAACAAACGCCTTTTCACACATTTGCAAAAACACTGAGTAGACCCAGATCAGATGGCTCCTATAGGAGCCATCTGGTCAGAGGAGATAATGGAATTTGATAGATTTGTTTCTTTTCTTTCTAAAATGGCTACAATACTCTACCTTCCATTTCATCACAACTATCTTGTCCATGAATATTCAGTACTCAGTAGGTATTGAAATTTGGAATAAATATAGAACACAGACAGAGTTAAAATAATCATTACTTCTTATATGATTAGTTCTCCTGTAAATTTTGGCTTAACCATCAACCAATGAGTGCTAGGAACAAAAATAATTTGTAAACCGAGTAGTAAACTCGTATTCTGCCTGTCGTAGCAATTACAATGTATAAGACAGCATTAAATGGAACAACAGCTGAACACAACACATAAATGTGTTCACCCTTTTTTGTATACAGTAAAACCCCTCTAAACCAGACAATCAATTTAGCATGAATATAGGTCTTGGAGACAGGTGGCTTCCTGCATGACTTTCACCCTGCATTAAGCTGCTACCTGTCTAAAAGTATCTAAATTGTTCTCTACTGGAATTCAAGTTTCGAGGGTTTTTTCTGTATTTTAAAATAGCATTTTGAGTTGTAAACAGATCTTGCCCATGGTATTTGATCACTATCTAAACACTTAACTGCCTATTTACAACAGCTTATGCATATTAAGTCCATTCATATCCTAAACAAGGCTGATTTACACGAAACAGTGCCATCAAAAACAGATAAAACTTTCTGCAAAATCATTCTGTCACGACTATGTGTCACCGCCTAGCAAACAACCTTAACTCTGCACGCTAGCAGTGAATTGGTTTTTAATCATTTATGTGAACAGAGTTGAATCCAGATCAGACACTGGGTTACTGGGTATCTCATCAGAGCCCAGACGTGTTTATACTTTAGATATTTTGTATGAAATGCTTATACCTTGAGGGCCCTGGGGAAGATTAGTCTGTTGACTAACGGTGGTAACCCTCTTTAAATAAAGTCTTTCATTCATTTCATTCATTTAACTACAATTTTTCAGGAGAAAATGAAGGAAAAGTTAACTTCAAGCAGGGTAGACCCAGATCAGATGGTCCCTGCAGGAGCCGTCTGATCAGGGTCTGCTCTGTTTGCTTATGGAATTACATAGGTCTGATCTTACAGTTTTTGTCTAAGCCAAAAGTTCCCTTTTAAAGTTTACCCATAAAAATTAAATTAATGAATTTTCATGAAGCAATCAATTCATGCATAAAGCTTCATTATAGAAAGGTTTAATGCAGGGGAAAATGGAATACAATAAGCTCCATTTCCTGAATAAAGCTACCATTTGCCTTCACCCGTAATCTGGTGAATAATTAGACTGGCTTCTCCATTTCTCTGAATATTGATTAAATAAAAAGTTGTATCAAAATTTATCACTGACAAAAATGATTTTTCAGACAAAAAGTGTAGACCCTGATCAAAGTCTAGCCTGTTTAGAAGGTGTTATATATATTCTGTTCCCGCACAATAACCCTTTACTCCATAAATACGCCTTTCAATGCCTTTGCAAACAGAGCAGACCAAGATGATCAGATGGTACCTGTAGGAGCCGTCTGATCAGGGTCTACTCTGTTTGCTTCTGATATATATAGATATGAATCTACAGTTTGTCATGGCCAAACATTCCTGTGCTCATTATAAAAGTTAAACTAATTAATATTCATGATGTTATTATTTCCTTCATGAATATTCATGGAGTAAAGAGTTAAGGATTAAATAACCATATATCTTACATAACTAATGTTATACTTCTTCCTATAGACATATTGTACTATATATTAATTTAACTCTTTAAAGTTATCCTATTGGCATCCCATTTGGATCTAAACTATTCACATATAGCTCATCACAAACTTGTCTCCGTCATCAAAAGAGCTGGTAAAGAAGGGAGGGGGAGTTTGTCATCTGTAACCGAAGCTTTCACTACAGCTATCACATGCCAAGCTTTCAGCAGTATAACATGACAATATTCATTAGGGAAAATCTCTAGAACTTAACACTACACTTCATAAATACCCCCTTTTAATGACTTTGCAAACATAGAGGACACAGATCAGATGGCTCCTACAAGAACTGTCTGATCAAGGTCTACTCCGTTGCTTATGGCATAATATAGATATGATTCAAAGGTTTCTGTCATGGCCAAATTTCCTGTGTTTACGTGACATTAAAAGAGTTCCTCTAATTAACCCTTTCCCTGTTAATATTCTTGTAAGAAATAATGACATCATGAGTTTTTATTAGCTGAATTTTTATGATGGCATTTGTACACAGGTTATATTAGAGACGATTCTAAAGAGTGGTCACAGTATAGGGTTTGGCGGAGAAAATGACAATTCTAGTTTTTGAGTATGCACCTTTGTCTGTTACTCTGATTATGGACTTTGTTTTGAAAAGGAATGGAAGAAAACTAACCTTTAACCCCTTCAAAGCTCAAGTTTCAAATGGACCCTTCCAAAATTCAAACTGTTTATAGACATAAATTCATGCCTCATATCAATTCATACCCGTAGTTACAGTCTAAAATTCGTTATGACGTCACAATAGACGATTATTGCTATTTTTAGAATAAGTCGTGTGACCAAAGGACACCGCAATTTATGTACTTTAGAATGATTTTTTGTATATTTTGTATCTTGAAAAAGGCCTAGTGTTGGTCGAAACGTCATTTTGAGATAAACTGTTTATACCTTAATCCAAGATCGTTACGTTCAACTCATCTTCCCTTCTGGTGTTAAAATTCAAACAGGTCAAGCTTACCATGAATATTCAGGGATTTTATTAAACAAAAGTGTAACATGACACACAATGCAGAAACTTATTACAGGAATACTCTAGGGGCCATCTCCTCATGGTGTACACTGTTTGCAATGGTCATAATTAGTGACTTGTTTCCCCAGCAATGAGCCAACTCTAGATGTCTGCACTCTGCATGGACATTAATTGTGCACCAAACCTATTTAATGTGCACATAAGATCAGGCTTAATATGAATGTGATTGAAAGCCTGTTAGCCTATGAATAGAGTTTTTCATGAAGGTGCTTCTTGTCCTTATTGCATCTATGATGTAGAAGATATTACGTGTGACGGTGAATTTGTCATGGCTTTTGATTCCGATATGAAGCGTAGCTTGTTAAACTTAATGTGTATTATATCAAAGCTAATACCATACCAGCAACACTGACCTTACATGACTGTGTTCTTTATGTGGCTTATCTATGCTAATTTAACCCTTTTCTCCATGAATATTTAGGTAACAAATAATGACATGTTCACTAAGAAATACTGGTCAGAATGGGTTTTGTTATATTTTCTATTGGAGCTGATCATATAATAGCACTTTTCTGAAGGTTTGGGGCCATTGAAAAACTTGAAATTTTCTCAAATAATTGTAGATCAGGATTAAAACATTATCATTATACAGTAAGTTGCAGATCTGTAAACAAGAGGACACAGTACTGATCTAAATCTCTTACCATATACTCCCTAACAAAGGTCCTCACTTTAACCCTTCTCTTGCTGAATTTTAAAACACATGTCTCCTTCTTTACCCATGCCCTGTTGTATAATTACATATATCTTCACTGTGTACAAGTATTTCGCGGTGCAATCACTGCTGTGGAGTGCACTGGTTACACAATCAACTTGTAAATAGTGCAGACCCTAATGAGACCGCTCCTGCAGGAGCTGTCTCATCTGGGTCTTCACTATTTACAGGTAGGTATATTGACATGAATAGCAAGCGAAGGGTTAAAGTCTCTGGACGTACTGAGATCGAAAAAATGTCACATTGGCGTTTTTGATAGAGTGCCCACCCATTTGAAAGAAACTGGTCTTAAAAAAGTTTCAAACGTAAGGTTTTGTGTTAAATTACATATTTTTTTTTAAAGTAAATTTAAATATAGAGAGAAAACGAAAGTAGGTTTAAATAAATAGACCGTGAGTATGTTTATTTCTACATTTTCTTTCCGATTATGTATAGCGAATATTTATAAAGTACTCTGTCATACTTTTTTGACCGCTGGAACATAAAAAACGGCGCGATTATTATATTTTAGAGTTTTATTGTTGTTTCTCAGCAGAAAACGATCAAATAAAAATAAGACTGTTTAAATGGTATACTGAAGGGTACATTTAGCATAAATTTATTTTTTAAATGCAAAGGCGTTCAGGGACTTTAATAAACACCAGATGCTTACTTCTGGGTGGGTTGGGGAACCATCTAATAAATCAGGGTCTGCTCTGTTTGCTTATGATCTAATATTATTCTACAGTTTTTGCCATGGCAAAATATTCTCATGTCCTGGTGCTATTATAACAATTAATCTAATTAATATTCATGGAGTAATTATTTCTTACATGAATATTCTTTTATTCCCTGAAGAAAGTCATTGCATGACCGAAACGTGCGACAATTAAAACAGTGTAGACAACATGTCTGAGATCGCGTGTTGTCTCTTCTATACCTTAACCCATTCCTCCATAAACACGCCTTTCTACGCCTCTGTAAAAGTCACTTTTTGAAACCATTGTGATAAATAGAGCATTTGCTCCTAAGGAGCAAATCCTCTATTTATCACAATGGTTTCAGAACTACACAATTCTAAAAAGTTACTTTTTGGTAGATTTATTCAAAGAGGATGGATCTAAAAATAGTCTATGGGGGAATGGGTTAAGAGCTTAGTTTATGAATATTCATGGAGTAAAGGATTAAAAATACCTTGAAGAGGTGATTCTAATGTGTACCAACAAGATAGGTTTGGCAGAGAAATATCACAAATACTTTACCTAGATTTTCCTACCTTTTATCTACAGCTCTGAGTAACTCAGTTTTGGGAACCACTCTGATACTAAGAGACCTAAGAAAATATCTGCTTTTAAATTTGCTGATTAAACCATGCCACCTTCTCCCAGGCTTTCACACATGCATGTTCTCATTTGTTCGCACAAACAGCACGTGCAACCTGCATTCTGCGCCACCCACAGCCCATGGGATATACTCCAGTAACACATTGTGCTATTTAACTGGAGACACATATCCTACAGACGCCAGCTGATAAGCAAAAAACCAATTTTGCTTAAACTTGAAACCTCAAAATATTGACAAATGTAGTTCCTTTAATAATATCTTTTCTAAACTCATTCAACTTATATCATTGTTCAAAAAGCTGTCTTGATCTCTGGTCTATGACAAAATGTTTGTAAACTCTCTGAGAAGAGCTATCAAGAATATCAAACAGTTTAAAGGGCAAGTTAGACCTGGCTCCTGTAGGAGATTATCCTACTGATAATCCATTGCTAATCCTAAATCTCTGTGGCGGGCCTTTCAGTTAAGCTAATCCATTTCCAAACAAGCTTATTTGAATATGTGCCACAATTATCACGCTGAAATTACTACTAAAAATCCTAACAACATGTAACATAGTTAGATTATGGCACCAGTCTTAATAGCTTAACTCTTTGAATGCAGGAAATAAGTGAGGTAAGGTATTTGCAAACAGTGTAGACCCATATCAGGGAAATTGCAGAGTCTGTCATTCAAGCTCCTTCTTGCAAATTGAACCAGTACATACTGAATGGACTCTATCATTAACCCTTTACTCCATGAATATTCATGTAAGAAATAATGAAATAATTAATTTCAATTGGGTTAATTTTTATAATGGCATAAATAATGAACACGAGGTATTTTGGCTCAGACAGAAACTGTAGAATCAGATCTGTATTATATCATAAACGAACAGAGCAGACCCTGATCAGACCGCTCCTATATTGGTGGCGGTGGTCTAGTGGTAACGCGCTTGACTATCAGTAAGGAAGTCCGGGGTTCAAATCCCGGCCCTGCCCAGAAATTTCAGAGACACTTTTCCGTGTCTCCCATCCGCACATCCTCTCCACCAAGGGGTTAAAATGGGTACCTGTGAGGGTCACTCGCCGGTACTGCGGTTGCATGATTGCACCATATGTTAGCAGTGCTCAATATTGTAGGCCAATGACTCAATGACCAGGGGAGTAAATGTCTTCGGCTAAGCGGTCATTCGGACTGAAAGTAGACTATAACTAGGTACTTTTTTTTTTTACTCTGTTTACCAAGGCATAGAAAGGCATATTTATGGAGTAAAGGGTTAATGTGCTTGAATCAAGTATACATGACCTTTCCAAACAGTGTAGACCTGGATCAAAGGGCTCATCCTAAGGGAGCCCTTTGATCAAGGTCTGCACTGTTTGTCATAAAAATCATTTTCATCCAGATAAATTTTGATATAACATTTTGTTTAATTAATATTTCAGGCAGGGAGGTGCCAGGTTTAATTATTCAGCAGATTCAGTGTTAATATTCCACAACTATGAGGATGCAGATTATTGTTTCCTGCTCAATACCTGTCATAATACAGTAGAGCCTGTCCTAAGCGGTCATTCATTTATTGAACATACTAGGAGTCTTAAAAAGCAGGTGGTTGCTTAATGCAGGGCAAACGTAATGCAGTAATGCAGCTTTCTGCATTACTTTTGACCTGCATGAAGCCACCACCTGACTTACAGACCCATAATTAGATCTCTTTTTGATGGCTGCTTTAGATAGGTTCTACTGTATCTGCAAATGGTTGCTTAATGCAGGGTAAAAGTAACGCAGAAAGCTCCTATAGGATTTTTTTGCATTACTTTTGACCTCCATGAAGCAACCACCTGCCCTACAGACCCATAATTAGACCTCTCTTTGATGGCTGCTTAAGACAGGTTCTACTGTATCTGCAATATGACTGCAACCTTCACACACACTACACAAACATTCTCAAAGTGTCTCATCAGGATTCTAAAATCAGGAATTTGCCCATTGTAAGTTAAGTGTTCAATATTGGCATGTCATTATGTCTAATATGTATGCAAATCATTATAGAGGGGGAAGTACTGGAAAGCTGACAGCTCAATATTAAATCAGCTCATAATGAGGACAGACACAATCATAAATTATGTCTTAATCACAATAAAAAATTACGAGAATACAATGTTAACTCTTTTAACACTGGCCATTAATTCTCGATAAACCTATGCAAACAGTCTGCATCAAGATGAGACCGTATAACCTATCTGAAGTGGCCATTCATTTATTGAACATAGGGGTCTTAAAAAGCAGGTGGTTGCTTAATGCAGGATAAAAGTAATGCAGAAAGCTCCTATAGGAGCTTTCTGCATTACTTATGACCTGCATTAAGCTACCACTTGCCATACAGACCCATCTTTTTGATGGCCGCTTAAAACAGGTTCTACTGTACTGTGGAATTTTGCGTCTTTTTAGATTCCATCTTGTTCGACTTACTGATTATCATTTACAGAGGCTAAAGTACAGACAAAATTTCGAATACTAAAATCAATCATTTCTCCAAACCAGATGTTGTGATCACTTTTTAGAATTATAGTCTTGAAGAGTGGTCACAACCCAATGGGTTTTGATCACAAGTGTCCTGTGCAAAGTATGACCCTAAACACAGGATTTATCAGAAATGTTAAAACTACCTATATATGTCATAATATTATTTACTGTTAAGTCTCGACCACATAATTTATTAATATACGAGTATGTAAAAGCAGGAGGTTGCTTAATGCAGGGCAAAAAGAAACGCAGAAGTTCTATAAGCTACAACTTGATTATACTAAATTCTTTTGAGTGATTGTATTACCAAAACTTTACTGTACAGTAAAACCCCTCTAAACTGGACATTGAACTTAGTATAAATATAGTTCTTGGAGACAGGTGGTAGCTTAATGCAGGGTGAAAGTCATGCAGAAAGCTCCTCTAGGAGCTTTCTGCATGACTTTCACCCTGCATTAAGCAGCCACCTGCCTAAAAGTATCTTTTTTTCTGTACTAGAATTCCGGTTAAAGGGGTTCTACTGTATATCGTAGATAAAAAGTCTGCAATATATCAGATTTGAATTATTATGCATAATTTTTATATTCATAGGTAGTTCTGAGAATATTTCCAATAAATCTTGTGTACAGGGCACCTATGGGTGTACATGTGATGGAGAAAACGAAGGAGTTATTGATATCACCATTTCTTTCATGAACATTCATGGAGTAAAGGGTTAACTGACAACAATGACATAGCAAGTTTAGTTGTACCATGATTAATTAACAGTTTCAAAATACAATGCAAGTCCTGATCCTGTGTGGTAATTAACTTAATGTGCAAATAGTTCACACCCAGCTTAGACATCTAGTAATTCTTCTTCCCATTAAATTTAACCCTCTTGACAGAGCCCCAGATAAGATGCGTGAATTTGATTATTTTCAACAATAGCTCGTTTATTTCTCCACCAAACCCTACATTGTGACCACTCTTTAGAATCGTCTTGATGAGACCATTCTAAAGAGTGATCACAGTATAGGGTTTGGTGGAGAAATGACAATTTTAGTATTTGGGTACACACCTTTATCTGTAGCTCTGCTCTCTATACTGTTTAACCCTTTCCCTGATCTATATTTATTCCAAATTTCAATACCTACTAAATATTCAAGGACATAATAGTTATAATGAAATATGGAAGGTGGAATCTTTTACCCATTTCAGAAACTAAAGAAACAGATATATCAAATTCAATTAGCAAACAGAGCAGACCCTTATCAGATGGCTCCTATAGGAGCAGTCTGATCTGGGTCTAGGTCTACTCTGTTTGCAGATATGTGAAAATGTGTTTAAATGAAAGAAAAATTCAATAATTTTTAGCACAACTCAGATATTTTTTGCTGCAGACAGATTGAAAGCAGATAAAGAAACGATATTGACTTTGTAACTGCAATTTCTAGATGAATGCACAGTTTAAAAATACTTTTATAATTTTCATCCAGTTTTTTGTGTGTAAGTACAGCTATTAAAAAAAAAAAAGAACAAAAGAAAGAAATAAAACCCCACAAATAAATGGAACAGTGCCATTTTTGCTAACAATCCTCTCTTATTTTATCAATTAAAAATATTAAAGATTTCAACAAACTTGAAGCAGATAGCTTTCTTGCAAAACAACAAATGGTTAGGGTTATATATCTGATAAAAAAAAATAATAAAAAAAAAATAACGTGAAATTTCATTGAAGGATGTGCTCTTTTTAGTCCAAAAACTTTTGCGATTACTTTCTTGGGATTTTCCTTTGCTTATTACACAAAAAACCCTGATGCTCTAGTGTAAAAATCATCTACTTCCGCTGCAAACAGTTACTGCACCTGCTTTATGCAATTTATCTGACAAGCAAATTCAATGAAGTCTACACTTAATTCTTCCCTTATCCCTTTTAATTGTCATTTTCAAATATATTTTACGCTTTACTCCATAAAAATGCCTTTCTTAACCTTTGGAATTCTGACCAGGGTCTGCTCTAATTGCTTATTGAATAACATAGATCTGATTCTATAGCTTTTTATTTGGCAAAAAACTCTGGTGTCAACATGCCATTTTAAGAATCAATCAAATTAATATTCAAAATGTTTTCATTTCTTGCATGAATATTCATGGAGTAAAGGGTTAAAAGATATTCTGTCTAAAAAGTTTTCTTCAAATAGTTACTCTCATCTCATTCTGGATTCAGATTATTGCACAAGTTATCACTAATTCAATAATTGGGTGCAAAGAGGTCTGTTCAAATGCAAAATATAATACTTACCAACTTTTCTTAAAACAAATATCCGTAAGGTTATCTTTTGTATAATATCAATTTTTCACAAGAGCACTAACACGTAAAATATCCCATTCAGTTTTAATGTCTTCAACGAATTAAACAATTGCAGTGAATTTGACAATTTCCAAGATTTATTTTCTGCAGTGCGACTGTGTATTTAATATTCAAACACTGTACTGAATTTATTTATAAATCCTTTTCTAATGCAAAGTTAGCACAAATATATGAATACACAAAAAATTAGGTGTTAAAATCCAAGCCTAGTAGTTAATTTAACATCCAAACTTGGGCCAGATTTATCATTGACTATTCAACAATTCACTCTAAACAGCCACCGCTCACAAAAAATCAGCCAACTTTCCAACCACAATATTTTCAACTGTCTGTCACTGCACAACAGAGCGAAAAATAAACCCTCCAGCTTTATCCAATGTAAACCAATGTATAAGACAAGCCAAGTACAAATGCCTCTCAAATACTCAAATACAGTTAACTGACGTGAGCCACAGCCGACCGACACTACGATTTCTTCAGCTATCCGTTAACATTTAAGAAATATGTGTGTTAAATATTATTGCCATTAAAGTGACTGACTAAATTAACTCCCAACATATACTGGTAATACTTAATTATGAATATCAAAATTCATTATGATCATACTATAAATCATCAAACCAGAGACAGATCTAGATCCTAACAGTTTGTTAATATCAAATGAACATCACTAAAGGCTGAACAAATGTTTGCACATTACATTGTTATATAGCCTGCTACTCCAGCGAGCAAATAAGCTGTCTAAGAAAGTCTCAGAAAGTCGGGCAGCTAGAAAAGAGGTACGGAGTAATGAATAAAAAAAAAAAAAAAAGATATGCTTGGAGGAATACAACAGAACCTCTCTAAAGTGGTCATTTAACCCTTTACTCCATAAATACACCTTTTAAAGCCTTGCAAACAGAGTAAACCCAGATCAGACTGCTCCTATAGGAGCTGCCTGATCAGGGTCTGCTCTGTTTGCTTATGGAAAAATATAGATTTGATTCTACAATTTCTGCTTTGGCAAAAATTTCATGTGTTAAAATGTTAAAAATTATGCTATTTTAAAAATTTAATCAATATTCATGATGCCATTATTTCTTACATAAATATTCATGGAGTAAAGTGTTAATAAATAGATATCAATGATTTTAACCCTTTCCGTGTTCAATATTTGTATAAGAAATAATGACATCATGAATATTTATTAGCTAAATGTTTATTACTTTTCAAGGATTTGATTTGCTTTGACAAAAACTGTAGACTCAGCTCTATATCATATTAAAAAACCAGAGCAGATACTGATCAGAGGTACAGCTCCTATAGAAGCTGTCTGATCTGGGTCTACTCTGCTTTTGCAAATGCATGTGTACATAATTATGCTGTTATAAAAAACTATTTATGATGTAAATATTTCTTGCGCGAATATCGAATATTCAACTAGGAATGGGTTAAAGTTAGGTGACTGGTTAATGTAAAATGAAAATAATGCGAATAACTGACTGTGAGGAACTTTCTGCACAACCTATGTCTGGCATTTACTCATTCATTCATACAAAGGCTTTTTCACCCCTTTGCAAACAGAGTAGACCCAGATAAGACGTCTTCTTTAGGCGCTGTCTGATCAGGATTTACTCTTTTTTCCTTATCAAATTATAATAGATTTTTCTCTACAGTTTTGTACAAATACCAAAATTCATATGAACATAATCATGTGATTATAAAACTTCAGCTAATAAATATTCATGAAGTCAATATTTCTTGCATGAATATTCAACAGGGTAAGGGTTAAAAGCAGATGACTAGTTAATGTAAAATGAAAACAATGCGTACAGCTCACTGTGAGGAACTTTCTGCATAACTTTTCTCTGGAATTTATCATTACCTTTATACAAATGCCTTTTTATGCATTTTTTAACAGAGTAGACCTAACTCAGATGGATCCTGTAGGAGCTGGCTGATCAAGGTCTGCTGTTCGCTTAAGTAAATAGATCTCACTATAGTTTCTACCAATACCAAACATTCATAATAATTTTGTACATATGCCATTATAAAATTCAGCTAATAAATATGTATGATATCATTATTTGTAATATGAATATTGTTTGTTTGTGTTAATTAATGTTCGTATCTACCAACTATGAGGCTTATTGGATGCCTCAGAGAGAGGGGAGAGGAAACACAAACCCAAGCGAAATGCCTTAATCTTATTTTAATATCGACAGAGTTTCTCTGGTTCTTTTAGATACAGTGATAATTTGGATCTTGGTTTATAGTTTCGTCCGAAGGACTTGGTCAAGTGGGGATTGAACCTGTGACTCCTGGTATTGTAGTCGTGCACATTAACCACATGACCACGTCTGCCAGTATGAATATTGAACAGGGAAAGAATTAAGGGACTGCCTGAAAGACCCATTATTCTTCTGAATGGCTGTTATTTTAAAGAGGTCTTGCTGTTGTATATCAATTTTTGAGTGAACTATGAATACATGTGAAATTTTCTATGCCTTTGCAAACAGTCAGAGAGGGCCCTGCAGATGATCTTTTGTTGAATATGGCATTTTTGATAAATCAAGGGCAGATAACTCTGGATATGGTGATCACATTCAACCAAAAAACTGTAGGTGCCTTCCTCTCATAATACTGTAAGTATATGCTCTTCATATGAACCAAATACTGTTTGAGTTATCACATCACATCAAAAGTGTTGATGAAAAGTGATGGCATTTTTATGAATCAAGGACAGCTAACTCTAAACATAGTAATCTGATTCAATCCAAAAACAATAGGTGTCTTCCTCTGATGATACTCTGAATATACCTTTAATATGAAACCAATATGTGAAGTACTATTTAAGTTATCGGTCACATCAAGTGTTGACAAAAGTTGATGGCATTTTTGATGAATCAAGGGCAGATAACTCTAGACATAATGATCCGATTCAATTCAAAACATATAGGCGTCTTCCTCTGATGATACTTAGTGAACATATGTCCTTAATATGAAACCAATATGTGAAGTACTGTTTGAGTTATCGCGTCACATCAGTGTTGACGGATGGATGGATGGACGGACAGACAGATGGCAGACAGACAGAAAATTTGATTCCTATAGGGCTCCTGCATTTTCAATGCAGGGCTCTAATTAATATTAATGATGTCATTACTTCTTACATGTATATTCATGGAGTACAGGATTAATGTGTATCCATGCAAAAACAACCACTGTAGACACTACTGTTCATTATCTGCTCCAATTCTTGAACTGTCACTGATTGGCTAACTAATAATCCCTCAACACATCATATCATATGCGTACAAAATTTCATCAAAATTTATACATAAACCTTGGAGGAGTAGGCAGTACAAATTTTGTGTCTACAGACAGACAGATGAAAACCTGATATTCCAGTATAATCCCCCCCCCGCCAAAAAAAACACACAAAAAAACAACTTCTTTGCAGGGGATATAAAAATAAATATTTCCTTATTCTGTATGATGTAGCATTAGAGTATGTGCTAACCCATTTAATGTGGTACTCAAGCCTACTGGTATTTGCAAACAGTGCAAAACCAGGTCAAAGGGCTTGGAGAAGAGCAGGGTCTGCACTGTTTTTAATTCAAAATCATCTAGCAAATTTAAGTCTTTTATATTGAATATATTTTATTTTATATTTTATATTGAACACTGATGGGTCATTCAGTATTCAAAGGGTTAAACTATATACCGTAACCCTTTACTCCATAAGTACTCCTTTCTATGCCTTTGCAAACAGAGTAGACCCAGCTGAGATTAATTTCTTTAGCAATGCTGTACATGAAGAAGTTTCATCTGTGAAAGTTATGATCAAAAGTGTCAGAAGTTTGATACACCATACAAGACTTATTGGATGGATGCAAAAATGCAACACCATAAAAGTTACTGCAGATATAATAAAGTTGTTAAGCTTCGGAGGGAGATAAAACTTGGTAGATGCCCTCATTGCCACATGTCATAAACTTAATTTTAGCTATTAACCCTTTCCTCCATAAATACGCCTTTCTATGCCTCTGTAAAAATCTCCTGTTGAAACCATTGTGATAAATAGAGCATTTGCTCCTAGAGAAGCAAATGCTCTATCTATCACAATGGTTTCAAACTACAAAATTCTAATTTTTTTCCTGTTCTCTAGTTAATGCTCCTTTTCGGTCGATTTATTCAAAGTGGTTGGATCAAAAATAGCCTATAAGGTAATGGGTTAATTGTTACTGGTCCTACAAGAAAACTAAAATACAATGTGCACGATGTATCATCCAAATAAGAGACAGTAACTAAACACTCAATTTTTTTGGAACAGCAGCAGCAACACTGTAACATTCAACATGTTGCAGGAATATAAAAGCCCAGGGCCCATTTTATAAAAGATCTCTCCACCAAAATTATGGTATGTCCTGATTTTACAGTAATTGTTACTACTCAGATAATTGACTTCGTATTGGAGCCGTCTGATCAGGGTCTTCTCTGGTTGCTAATGCTATAATATAGATATGATTCTACAGTACCTGCAGTTATGGTAAAAAATTCCTATGCCCATGTGCTATTATAACAAATTAATCTAATTAATATTTATGACATCATTATTTCTTACATGAATATACATGGAGGAAAGAGTTAAGTTATAGTGCTAAAGTTTAATTGCTAATGGCAATTGTGCCCACAGAGACCACTAATATTCCTGTGGTTAACCCTTTCACTGCTGAATATTCATGTACGAAATAATGACATCATGACTGTTTATTACCGTAGTTGATTTTTATAATGGCATATTTTACACAGGATATTTTGGTATTGGTAGAAACTGTAGAGTCAGATCTATTATAATTTCATAAGCAAACAGAGCAGACCTGATCAGACGGTTCCTACATGAGCCGTCTGATCTGGGTCTACACTGTTTGCAAAATGCGTGAAACGGTGTTTATATGAATGAAAGGGTTAACCTAGATTGTATTCCATTCATAACATATAAGTACCATTAAGAACTATCCCTGAAACAGGAAGTAACTTTGTCACAGGAAACTATTAGCACTGTTGATGGTTACGGCTTGCATAAAATGAAACTCTTCAATCTGGGAGTCTGTATGCAAAATTGACTATTTTCAATCTCTCTTTTCAAAGGATGTTAGAGCACAAGCATTGTTGACCCAGTTCAGGGCTCCTGGGAAATACCCTGATCTGATTCCATATCATAGGAAACTTAATTACCCTTCAAAGCCATAATAAGATTGCAGCACCAGTAAATATTTTACGGCACATCCTATGTCAAAGGGTGCTAATTAATTTGTTGTATGCAAATATATTCGTATGCTTAACCCATTCCTGCATATTGACGCCTTTTAACACCTCTGTAAAAGTCACTTGGTGAAACCATTGTGATAAATGGAGCATTAGCTCCTTAGGAACAAATGTTCCATTTATCACAATGGTTTCAAAACTACACAATTCTAAAATTATCCTTTTCTCTAGTAAATGCTCCTTTTCAGTAGATTTATTCAAAGCACAAGTGAGTGAGTTGGGTTTTACAGCATTGCGACACTGAATAGGTCATATAGCGCCATTGAATGAGATGACATGATGATGAAGGATGATTTCAGGAAGATGATTTTGGCTAATCTCAATCGCTGTAAGGCAGCAAATGGGATCAAAACCACCAACCTACCTTCCTTTTTTGCCTTCTTTTTACTGAAAGAGGTTGGATCTGAAAATAGCCAATGAGGTAATTGGTTAATTTCATAAAATTATATATTTTCTTTAATTCTTTTAGATGCAGTCATTGTCAAACAATTTTGATTCTACTTGGACTCGCATTTGGATCAAAACTTTCTGCATTGGAACTCACAAATTCATGAGTAGCATGCAAGGAGGTATAAAAGTGGCCATTAAGAAAGGGTATTCTGCAAGAATCTTACTATGTTTTATTCAGTTTACTAGAAAACAAATATTAAAGTTACGAAGTTAATTAAATATCAACCCTTTATTTCATGAATATTTATATAACAAATAATGACATAATGAATAATTACATTAATTTTTTCAATGGCACATGGACACAGGAATTTGTGGCAGATAACAATGGCATAGGCACACAGAATTATTTTGTATTGCTAGAATTTGTGGCCAGGGTCCATGCTTATAAAGCTTTTAGTTGAGTCTGAGATCGTTCTCAAGCTTTTGATTGGTCAGATTTGAGCCTTCAAAAGCTTGAGAACTCAAATCTGACCAATCAAAAGCCTGAGAACGAAACTCAGACTCAACTAAAAGCTTTATAAGCATGGACCCATATCTTTTTATAAATTCATAATCACACAGAGCAGACTCAATTAAGATAGCTCCTACAAGAGCCATCTGGTCTGGGTCTTTTTTGTTTGCAAAGGCTCAGAAAGGTGTATTTATAGAGTAAAGGAGTGTGTATAAATGTATATTATGTATAAAATATATCTTTATGTGTGACACTAGTATAATTACCGTAAATATTTGCACACCCCTTTTAATTGGTTTGTAAAGCTGAGTATGTCAATATAACCACTTTGAATAAATCTAACAAAAAGGAGCATTAACTAGAGAAAAGGGAAGTTTTGGAACTGTGTAGTTCTGAAACCATTGTGATAAATAGAGAATTAATATTTTGCTCCTATGGAGCAAATCCATTTATAACAATGGTTTCAAAAAGTGACTTTTACAAAGGTGTCAATATGAGGCAAACGCTGGCCACAACTGTGTAACCATGGTAACACTTTTGAAAAACCTGCCATTAATTTCTGGGTACCTAAATACCCCTACATACCAATTTTCAGCAAAATCGAATAACATAAACTTGCGACTAATCACATACTGTAAAACAGGTTTTATTAGCGACAATATATATTTCGCGCTAATTTGCAAATGCATTGCCCCGCGAATTCAATATTTTCCCTAATAAATCAGTAACAAGTATAAAATGGAGAAACATCTGAAATCGGTATAAGCCGGAATATGGTCAGATTTATAACGTCGTCATCCATGTGTTTTCTGCATTAATAAAATTCTTCGTTCAACACAAATGTTGGATGAAGTGTATCGCTTCCATATATAGAATGTTTCTCTTCTTCATTGATCTCCGTAAAATATACATGTACGGCAAGTGGTAAATTGTCGTAGATAACATCTGGTTGTTTTTGTACAATTACAGACTTTTGAAACAGGTTTGACTCTATGTGTTTGTTAAAAACAATTCACTCATTTTGACTATTGAATACCGGCTTATGCCAAGCAGCGTTTAACAGATCAACACGTATACACAAACTTGTCAATTTGTTTTCACACGTTTACCATCCAAGTTTCAATAGGGGCACTGATTTAACCTTTAGCCTCATTATGGACAAATCGTGATAACCATTTCTTTTGCAGAGTTTTGATCCAAATAAGACCTCGAAGTAATAAATGAGTAAGCAACTTCCACCATTTCATCAGGAGATCGGTGTGCCACACATCCGAGTTTTGGGTAAAGTTCTCAAAACAATTACACAATTGAATACTGGTAAATACAGTCCTTAACGCATGTTATAAATTATCGATTGATAACCCCTAAATTGCCGAAGGCAGTTACATACATTCGGCAGAAATTTATTCTTTGCCCTTTTTACAGCGTTCGGCAAAGTTTATTTCCGTTATGTTAATTTAGCAAGATGGAAGCCGTAGCGAAATCATCATGACGCGAATTAATATAAAATCACATTTACGCGAAATAATCTTGACGCGAATATAACCTCTTTTACAGTAGGACACTACTCAATTTCCATGGCAATAAAATCTTTTGAAACATCTAAGATTTAGTTTTGGGTAGCCAATATCTCTACACACCATTTTTCAGCAAAATCGAACAAGAGTTCACCATTTGTTTATCATGGTAACAAATACCATCGAAACACCTAGCATAAAAATCAGAGCATCAAAATATCCAAACATAACAATTTTCAGCAAATTGAACAATAACTAAATATTTGTCTAACAATATCTAAATAAATTTCGACCAATTACAGGCTACCATCCAGATACCATGGCAACAAATACTATCAAAACACCTACCATGCAATTTGGGGTAGCTCTACTATAACATTCAATACTTATTTTCAACAAAATCGAACAATGTCTAAATTTTGTCAAACAATATCTAAATTTCGACCAATCAGAGGCCATGTGGGATGCACATCTGAACATAACCAGCAATCTTAATATGTGCTTTCAATGAATCTTATGTTCATTTTGATGGGCACTGCTGCAATATGAAACTTGATTTATGAATCAACTGTGTAGACCCTGATCAACAACTCCCTCAATGACCTTTGGTCTGGGTCTACAAATTTTGGTGATGTCCTTATTGAAGGACAATAGGCACCAATGAGTTAATAGAAGGAACAATATTTATCTAGATTGTGTTGGTGTACTCAGTTCTTTGATATTCCCTATAATAATAACAGCCTAATGTGTCATATCAACCCGATTCTTTTTTAATCAGGTCAAGTCCTTGCAGGCGCCATGACACAGATTTAAAACTAATACAACTTACTCATAAGAAGCTAATATAATTGTAACGGGCCATCTGGTTTGGATCTGTGTCAGATTGAGCTCAGATGCTTTGATAAAGAAGTGGGGCATAACAACATTAATTTAATACGAAAATAATCAAATCCCACAAAAAACCTGTTGTTCCTATCATGAAATAATAGTCTTCAAACACATTGTTCATTTACAATTTACACTTCGATGATTATTGCAATTATTGCAAGAAAATCTTTAAGCGCAGGTGACTTAAGAAAATCAAAGTTCACAAGGGGTAAAGAAAAATACAAGCTTCTGACTCACAATTCCTGTTTTTCTTGTCAGAAACATGATCAGAATTTCAAACAAACAATTTGTTGAGAAATGTCTCAGCTGGAAATCAAACTATTTCCAAATTTGTACAGTGTTGAAAGTTAAATCCCCCCCCTCCTCACAAACACAGTGAGAGTGAAAGACACACACACACAGTCATGCACACTCATACAGAGAGCTTAACTCTTTACTCCATGGCAATTCTTGTAAGAAATAATGATGTCATGTATATTAATTAGATAAATTTGTTACAATAGCTCATAGACACAGTTTTTTTTTAAAATGGCAGAAACTATATCAACCAATCATAAGCAAACAGAGCAGACCCTGATCAGACGGGTCATAGGAGCCATCTTATCTGGGTCTGCTCTGTTTGAAAAGGCTTAGAAAAGCGTATTTATGGAGGAAAGGGTAAGCGCTTTACTCCATGGCTATTCATGCCAAAACTAAAGACATCAGCAACATTAACTAACTGAATTTTTATAACAACACCATGAACAATTAATTTTTTATTGTGACTGACACTGTAGAATTTCATAAGCAAACAGAGCAGCCCCTAACCAGACGGCTCATACAGGAACTGTCTGATCTGGGTCTACTCTGTTTGCAAGGCGTAAAAAGGCTTATACATAATGTATATGGAACAATGGGTTAACATTATCAATTTATCAAGTAACTAAGAATCATAATTGTTTCTGTCAAAAGTTTTACACCATTTCACAAGTTTAGAAGATAAGCATGACAGTCAGTTTCTGAACAATTGAGTTAAAACTGTTTGCAGGATGAAATATCACTACCATAGAAACCGTAATAAATAAATGCCCGTTAGTTTTGGGGAAAAACTAATGATATATAAAAACAAGACCTGCGTGTGGCACCAACACTCATCTGATTTGGTGCCTGTCCAGCTATATTAAAACTTTTTGAAAAAATAAAGAGCCATTACTCCAAAATTTTGAAATCAAGAGTTAGGATTCTTATGTAGGGGCCTTCTCCTCAATGAGATCTACCAACCTACCAAGTTTCATGCTGATAACTCTTATGCTTTTCGAGTAATGAGCTACATTTAAGTTTTTGCACGCCATCGACGACAACTATGACCCAGTCAGATCACAATAGCTCGACTTTTCTTCGAAACAAACAAGCTAAAAACCTACTCCATATAAAGAAATATTGGTTTTTCAAAATACAGGTGACAGCTTAATGCAGACTAAAACAGGGTTGCCAGAAATCAGAGGAAACAAAATTCCCTGACATATCCCTGACATAATTTAAAATTTTCATGACACTTTACACTGCGACTTTTGTTCAAAGTTTATGTAATACAGTCTAATCACGATACTACGAATCACGTTCGAACGAAATACCGGTTTGCTACGAATAACACCCCAGGTCCCGGCCGATTTTGTTCGTTTCAATTGCAAAAAGATGCAAAAATACGAAAATGCGAAACTACGAAAAACACGTTATTGCGAGAGGTTTTCGTAGTCCCTTAAACACAAAAACAGTAGCAAAAAGATGCATTTTTACGAATCTCACCTGTGCGATGTTTTCACACTTCTGAGTCAGCATAATTATCCATTGTTGACACATCTGACCTGCCCGATACGCTTTAACACATAGCGTGTTATGATCAGCACCCGTGTTTGTTTGTAACAGGATTAGACTAACTACATATCGAATGTATCAAATGATTAAAGCTTGTTTTGTGCAATTATGCACAAGTTCGTTTTCACACACATCGTGTTATAAATGATTAGCATACAGGCATACTGGCGTGTTTGTTTGTAGTCAATGTCTCATAGCATATAAATATTGCAACAGTTACACTGGTCATCAAACCTGTGTCTACACTGCTTCTATACGCATATAAACGATATTACAGTTTTCTATGCAATTTTTTTTTATTCCTGAATAAAAATATGAAAATGTATTGATTCGTTTCTTGTTTTATACATAACCCTTATGGATTGCTAGAAAGTTCGAGTTCATGTCTCTAGTTAAAGGGAGCATTTAAATACTAAAATCCTTATGCTGTCACCAAATTCTAGGTTGTCACTTCACGTTCGAAAGAATAGTCACAGAATATGTTTTGATGAAAAAGAACGAACAGAATCTTTGGAAATGACTCGTTTACTCCCTCCTATCTAGAGTTTTGTGAGCTGGCATTGCGCGGCTCGTGTTTTTTACATAACCCGTTATGCACTGGCATATGACATTACACATTATGATTTGACCACCTCTTGCATGAGGCATGTGGTACAAAATCATTAATGTACACTGTAGTAAGCGGGAATGTGAGTAGATTGTCAAACAAGGCATAAAATATATTAAATATAACACAAACATGTACAGGAATATCTTTATTATGCAACAGTAAATTGCGACAATAGTATTACATATAATGACCAATACAATATCGATGTATGGTATGTGTATGCATTCACTACGAAACCGAGAAAAGGTTTGTGGAAATTAGTTCGTATCCTAAAGATGCATTAATACGAAAATGCGAAACTACGAAAAATCGGCCCGACCCGGTCCCGATTCGTAGTATCGTGCTTAGACTGTATATCTTGAGGAAGCTTTACCCCTTCAATCCTGAATTATCAGAGTGGAATACCTAATCTGTGTTTGACTCCATTCAGTATAAAAGGCTAAATTTACTAAAGGATTTTGTTCCACTAGGAGCCCTCTGATCTGAGTTTACACTGTTTGCAAATAACAGTGCATACATTTCCAAGTTTGAAAGGGATAAAATATATGCCCTTGAATCTCTTTTTGTTTCAAAATTCCTTACAATTCCCTATATCTTCATTGCAGAACACTCCTCTAAGCACTTTCTGCATTGCTCTCATTCTGCATTAACGCTTTACTACATACGTGAACATTCATGTAAGGAATAATACTTACTACTACTACTTATCGGTCTTTTGATTAACGTGCAGGTGCAGGAGCATCTTCCACTTCGGTGGGCTCCCTTCCAGTCAACTGGCTCTCTGCACGCATGGCAGATTTTAAACATCTTCTCCAGGCTTCCCTGTCACATGGGTCAACCTCTTGCAGTCCCCACTCACGACGGTCTCTATCTGTCTGTGCTCTCCAGGTCATCTTGGGTCGTCCAGGCCGATGTCTTCCCCGTTTCTCCATGTTGAAGACATTGTTGATCGCTCCGTTAGATCTTTCTACGTGCCCAAACCAGTGTAACCTCTTCTCCCTTAGGATGGCATCAAGGTCCTCAATACCAAGTCTTGCCAGTAACTCGTTCGATCTGACAGTAGCCACGTCTTCTGGCTTTAATGACATCATGAATATCAATTACATTTTTATTGTAATAATTGCATATACACACAGTAATGTTTGGCCAGTTTCTGCTCCGATGTTCATTTGCCATTATAAAGATTAACCTTAATTAATATTCATGATGTCATTATTTTTTACATGAATATTAAAGGAGTAAAGAGTTAAGGACTGGCATTAATACTATTTTGAGAGTCCAGTTATGGTATTTCAGAACCATTCAATGGTAGAAAATGGTATAAATTTGCCCAAAAGTGCTCATACCACATGACATTTGTTCCATGCCAAGAAGAATTTCTGGGGTCTTCCTCCACCTGTAATTAGCTGGACGTCGTGATATGCCTGAAATAGTGTTAAAACAATGAATAAAACCTGATAAAAACGAAACAAAACATGACATTTTAATCAGTAGCTGACCTGAAGTCTTTGTGCAGTAACCTATAGCATACTGGAGAAACACTTTGTTTCTACTTCCATGCTTCATTTATTTTAAACAAAAACCATAAGGATATAAATGATTTGGCATCCTGTAATTGACAAGTTACCTATTTATCTGGACACACCAACTCCTCTATCCACCAGTTTGTAAGGCTCCTTAACCCATTCCCTCATACTGACGACTTTTGACGACTCTGTAAAAGTCACATGTTGAAACCATTGTGAAAAATAGAGCATTTGCTCCTATAGGAGCAAATGCTCTATTTATCACAATGGTTTCAAACTAAAAAATTCTAAATGTGTCCTTTTCTGTAGTTAATGTGCCTTTTCGGTAGATTTATTCAAAGAGGTTGTATCTAAAAATAGTCTATGAGGTAAAGGAGCAGTTTGTTCTGGATGTGCACTACAGTCAAAACCCGATACTACGAACACAGGTGGCAGCTTAATGCACCCTGCATTAAGCTGCCACCTGCCTACAAAGATATAAATTCTTTATTACTAAATTGCCGTAGTATCGAGTATTTACCCAACTTTGTCAGATTACTTAGAGTAGCTATTGCACCCTGCATCTCATCTGGATCTCCTACTGTTTGCATACAGTGCAACAAACTCATCCAAAGCATGCCAAAGATTGGAAAATGGAGATTGGCCACTTGAAAAGCTTTTGATCACCTATTATCATACTGCAACTCCATATTTAGCCCCATCCAAACAATTGTGTCTCTGATTTAAGTAAACTTTCAAACAATTACACCTCTTCACCATCCGGCAGCCTCTCTTTATTCAAGTTGTCTCCTGTGGTCCTAATTGCTATGGATGTGACTATTGAGAGTTTCAAATTTGTCCCGCTAATTTGTCAAGGTTACAAAATTGAACACAACCGCAGGTGTTTGAGGTACCTGGTAAGAGCCTATTGAAGAAGTGAATGAGATGTTTATAAGGTAATGACAAGGTGACAGTGGCAGGGATGTAACTGCTATGGGCTTCCCCTTACAGCTCTTCCTGAGTCCATTACAAGCCATGGTGACCTTATAAGTTTAATATTGCTTGACTGCAGCTCCGTACATGCCAAGTAATTCTTGTCTGTCAATATGATTGCTACAATTCTCAAAATGAATGTTACTTTTGAACTATTAGAAATAAAGACATCATACTTTGCATGTATACCCCTTAAAGTTACTCCACATAATTATGCACCTTTATTCATGTGAGAAATAATGACATCATGAATATTTACTTGATTAAAATAGCAGATGGACAAAGGAAAGTTTGGCCATGGCAGAAACTGTACAATCGTAGCTATATAATATCATAAGCAAACAGATGACCCGACCAGACAGCTCCTACAGGAGCCATCTGATCTGGGTCTGCTCTGCTTGCCAATGCATTTTGATGGAGTAAAGGATTAACATCTTTGCAAACTGAATAAATTCAGGTGAGATGGCTCCTGTAGGAGCCGGTTGATCAGTGTCTGGTGGGTTTGTGTCTGTTAATTTATATAGATCTAGTTCTAGTTATTTATCATTAATGAGCCATTTCAAGTATTAAGCTAATTAATATACATAAATACATTATTTCTTACATTAAATAAGTATATTCATGGAGTAGAGGGATACTCATCTCATGTGGCTGCAACTTCTGAGTGGTAATATGTCAAGGTCACACTTCTAGGGATGTTCATCTAATAAGGCTGAAACTTCCGAGTGGTAACATGTCAAGGTCAAATGTCTACCTAGGTCAAAATGTCCAAACAAAAGGTCAAAGTGCATGTTGGGGGATAGTGTTTCACAAACACATCCTGTTTCTACTACAGTAAAACCTCTCTAAACTGGACCTTAAATTTGGTATAAATATCGGTCTTGGAGACAGATGGCAGCTTAATGCAGAGTAAAATCATGACTTTCACCCTGCATTAAGCAGTCACCTGCCTAAAAGTTTCTAAATTCTTCTTCTTTACTAGAATTCTAGTTTAGAGGGGTTTGATTGTACTCCCCTTCCAAAACTCGATGTCAAACAGACAAACACCAAGCTATGTTTCATCGGTGTCTTAACTGTCTGCATAGATAATCACAAATTTGCTGCTAACATGCTAATGTATAGTTTAAAATGTCTGTTGTTTGTTGAAAGCCATTTCTTTCAGAGGCAAATGATGCCACATTATATAAGTTAAGTTTTTATTTCTCCTGTTCTTGATCCTTTGAATGTGGGACACACAAGCGCTGTCATTTGCAAACAGAGTAGACTCAGATTAGACTCCAGGGTCCATGCTTATAAAGCTTTTAGTTGAGTCTGAGTTTCGTTCTCAAGCTTTTGATTGGTCAGATTTGAGTTCTCAAGCTTTTGATTGGTCAGATTTGAGCCAAAGGCTCAAATCTGACCAATCAAAAACTTGAGAACGAACTCAGACTCAACTAAAAGTTTTATAAGCATGGACCCTGGGATCCTGTAAGAACAATCTGATCAGGGTCTGTTCTGTTTTCTTATAAAAATAATATTGATCTAATTCTACAGCATATCTATATATTGACTTTTATAATGGTAGATCTATATGAAAACTGAATTTTTTAACTCATTTGCAAACAGATCAGACAGAACAGACCCTGACCAGACAGCTCCAAAAGAGCCATTTGATCTGAATCTACTGTTTGCAAAGGGTTGAAAAGGCATCTAATATCTGATACAGGGTTGATGAAAAATGATTTTTACATTATAATTTTTGGGCAAGTGAGGTACAAACAGTCAATTTGCAGATGTTCAGAATTCCCAAGTTTTTGTTTGAATTACTGAAGTGTCAATAAGAGGGAACTAACATTATTATGACATTCATCAAAATTTTATAAAATTGGTCACATATAAGTGAGAACCTACCACAAAAATGTATAGGCGGGATAATAACTAGGTTACCAACAACAGGTTTGGTATTCAAATTTCTTGAACCCGTTACTCCATAAATACTGTTATATATGCCTTTTGCAAACAGAGTAGACCCAGATCAGACGGCTCCTATAGGAGTAGACCCAGATCAGACGCTCCTATAGGAGCAGACCCAGATCAGACGGCCCCTATAGGAGTCATCTAATCAAGGTCTGCTCTGTTTGCAAAAGGCATTACTGAGTGCATTATGAAAAAAACTCACAAATGCCTGCTTAACCCTTTTCTCCATATGTATGCCTTTTACCAACATTGTAAACAGAGTAGACCTAGAGCAGATGAGTCCTGTAGGGGATGCCTGATCAGGACCCCCTCTGTTTGCATATGGAATAATATAGATCTGATTCTACATTTATGCCATGTCAACACATTCCTGTGTTCATATGCCTTTATAGACAACCAGGTAATAAATATTCATGATGTCATTATTTCTTACATGAATATTCATGAAGTAATGCGATACTTAAATTAGTAGCTTGAAATCTAGTTTATCCACTTACAAAATTATGGGAACTTCCCATATGGGCTTCAGTTTCCCTCATTTAAGTCACAACTGTGGCACATACAAAATGTAAATATCACTTAGCACTAGACACCTGCCGGTCAAATGTGAAAATAACTGTGTCATCAGCATATAGCACAAGACATCTGCCGGTCAAATGTGAAAATAACTAAGTCATCAGCATATAGCACTAGATACCTGCCAGTCAAATATGA
Source organism: Azorinus chamasolen (assembly GCA_963576725.1). Taxonomy (NCBI): domain Eukaryota; kingdom Metazoa; phylum Mollusca; class Bivalvia; order Cardiida; family Solecurtidae; genus Azorinus; species Azorinus chamasolen. The sequence continues at coordinate 16,706,648 of OY755248.1, read as the reverse complement.
AAATAACTGTGTCATCAGCATATAGCACAAGACACCTGATGGTCAAATGTGAAAATAACTGTGTCATCAACATATAGCACAAGACACCTGCTGATCCTATGTAAAGATCACTGTGTCATCAGCATATAGCACAAGACACCTGCTGATCCTATGTAAAGATCACTGCGTCATCAGCATATAGCACAAAACACCTGCTGATCCAATGTAAAGACCACTGTGCAATAAGCATATAGCACAAGGCACCTGCTGATCCAATGTACAGATCACTGTGTCATAGACATATAACACAAAACACCTGTTGATCCAATGTAAAGATCACTGTGTCATAAGATGATATAGCACAAGAAACTGCTGATCAAATATATAGATCACTGTGTCATCAGTATATATAGCACAAAACACCTGCTGATGGTTTCAGATGATGGAAATACTAATAAGTCATTCATTTATATAGATGCTTTACTGGTAGAATGAGGCTGGATAGCTGTACCTTTTCAGTGAATAGTTTAATCCATTCTCACTTGAACAGTATTCAAGATATCATTATTTATTAATAAACACTGGCAGAACTTTAATGACACATGGGTAGGATTCTTTTTAGGCCAAAATATACCCATCAAATATCATCCTACAGGAGCTGTCTCATCTGGGTCTTCTCTATTTGCAGTGTGTCAAAAGGCGACTATAAGTGGGAATTGTTTAACCCTTTACCTGATGAATTTTCATGTAAGAAATAATGAATATTTATCAGCTAAATTTTCATAATGCTATTTTAACCTTGGCAGACAGTGTGGAATAAGAATTCCATTAGTAAATAGGGCAGACTCTAATCTGGTAGCTCCATCAGGAATTGTTTTGTCTGGGTCTTCACTGTTTGTAAGGCATTAAACATATGAATGTGGGACACACATGTACTGTCATTTGCAAACAGTGTAGACCCAGATCAGATGGCTCCTACAATAGTCCTCGGATCAGTGTTTGCACTGTTTGTCATTCAAATTCTTCTTGCACTTAGTTTAAACCTTTCATACTGAGTGGACTCTATAGTGATCCCTTTCCTTGTTACATATTCATGTAAGAAATAATGACATCATGAATATTTATTAGCTGAATGTATGTATAATGGCATTTGTATGCAGGATTTGTTGGTATTGGTGGTACAGTAAAACCTCTCAATAACGACCGCTAAATTAAATCAAGTATTTTGTGTTAAAGGCAGGTGGATGCTTAAAGCAAGGTGAAAGTAAAACAGAACGCTCCTATAGGAGCGTTCTGCTTTACTTTCACCTTGCTTTAAGCAACCACCTGCCCACAATACCAACTAATTAGCACAATTTAGTGGTCGTGATAGAGAGGTTGTACTGTAATTGTAGAGACAGATCTATTGTAATTTCATCAGCAAACAGAGCAGGTCCTGATCAGATGGCTCCTGTAAGAGCTGTCTGATCTTGGTCTACTATGTTTGCAAAGTTGTAACAAGAGCACCGCAAGACGGGGCAATATACGCCCGAAGGCTGTTCTATAAAATTATGTTGAAAAATAAAGGAGGAGTTAATTGCACAAGAAATTGCTACCCGAAACTATCAAAGGGCAATAACTCCAGAATGAAAAATGATATGAGAGTTATCTCACTGATATGCACAACTACACATCAATATCTATCATTCCTGAAAGTTTGAAGAAATTATGTTGAAAAATAAAGGAGGAGTTAGTTGCACAAGAAATTGCTACCCGAAACTATCAAAGGGCAATAACTCCAGAATGAAAAATGATATGAGAGTTATCTCACTGATATGCACAACTACACATCAGTATCTATCATTCCTGAAAGTTTGAAGAAATTATGTTGAAAAATAAGGAGGAGTTAGTTGCACAAGAAATTGCTACCCGAAACTATCAAAGGGCAATAACTCCAGAATGAAAAATGATATGAGAGTTATCTCACTGATATGCACAACTACACATCAATATCTATCATTCCTGAAAGTTTGAAGAAATTATGTTGAAAAATAAAGGAGGAGTTAGTTGCACAAGAAATTGCTACCCAAAACTATCAAAGGGCAATAACTCCAGAATGAAAAATGATATGAGAGTTATCTCACTGATATGCACAACTACACATCAGTATCTATCATTCCTGAAAGTTTGAAGAAATTATGTTGAAAAATAAAGGAGGAGTTAGTTGCACAAGAAATTGCTACCCGAAACTATCAAAGGGCAATAACTCCAGAATGAAAAATGATATGAGAGTTATCTCACTGATATGCACAACTACACATCAATATCTATCATTCCTGAAAGTTTGAAGAAATTATGTTGAAAGATAAAGGAGGAGTTAGTTGCACAAGAAATTGCTACCCGAAACTATCAAAGGGCAATAACTCCAGAATGAAAAATGATATGAGAGTTATCTCACTGATATGCACAACTACACATCAGTATCTATCATTCCTGAAAGTTTGAAGAAATTATGTTGAAAAATGAAGGAGGAGTTAGTTGCACAAGAAATTGCTAACGGACGGACGGACGGACAGATGGACAGACGGACGGACGGACGACATGCGCCATACCATAATACGTCCCTTCGGGCGTATAAAAAGGCATTGATATGAAGGAAAGGGTTAAACACTGTACAGCTATTCCACTGTGAAAATTCAGCGTTGAAAAGATTAAAAGGCATCTTTATCATATAAAAGGTGAAGTCATGTAATCCCCAAAATGTCAAATTATTTTATGTCTCTGTAACAGCAGGCATGGAGAATGAACCATCATAGGTCACAGCAGCATAGGCGGATTACAATTCATACGGACTTTATATGCCACTAATATCCATTATTAACAAATAAAAATGAGCATTTGACGACTTTACATAAGGTGACTTGTAGTATTCGCAACATTATCTTTTCACCCGTCATGTAACGGTAATCTGTAAAAATTTGCCTCTATTTAAATAATTTAAAAAGTAAATTTTCCCCAAATTTCTTTTGAATATTAGATCCATAGTATCAGATGGTTACATTCCTAATCAGAGGACCAGAATTTTGGCATCTGATGTGGCTCCAAACTGTATACAAATGTCATTAGAAATTTTGTGCTTGATATATTAAGAGTTGTGAGCCCGCTTGCCCGCCCCAGTGTGTGCCATGTAATTCTATACACTATTCCTCCCAGAATAATATGCTGTAATTTTTCACTGTCGATTTGTCCACAGATATTCGCTACCAAAGGATTGTCGTGAGGTTCATTCACACAATGCTCGGCCCAGTGGAGCAAGACTGATGTGCAGATAGTTTATGTGGCTGGCTCTGTCATCGCAGCCTACTTATGATATAAAAACCATTTATACTCCACCAAGAGGAAAACCATGACAGGACCATGCACACCTATGAATATTTAACTGATCTTGTATATAGAAAGAAAAGCTGTGTTTATTACATATTTTTATAAACAGACAGATACCCATATGACTGAAAATGACCAGCACAAATTGTAGATATTTTTAAGAAATTGCAATCTGTGAATCTATCTGAACTATAACGATACATAAAGCCATTTGTTTGTATTAAACGATTTTAAGCTATTTGAGCTAATGTTGGTTATTTTCAACTTCATAAAGGAGGCAAACTCGCGATTTATTTAAGTGATAAGGTCTTTATATAAAAACTGTTTTATAAAAAGTTTATAAAATCCAAAACACTAAATTGTGATATATGTCAGTCATTAAATACATAAGCTCGTAATATAATCACCGAAAAAATCAATTTATGAGCAGCACATATAAATGTAGTATATGAAAATAAGCCAAGCTTCAACATTAAATCATATTTTAGATGAAACAGACGTTTACAGTTTGAACACTAAATTATTATATTGTTCAATATTGACAGAAACATGTGACTATAAGACTGATAAGACAAATATATAGTGAGACAATAAGAATATTTTGGTTGAGAAAATGCAAGACAGACTGATAGACAGACAGATGATTTAGCAGACAAGACCAGACAGAAAGGTAGCATTTGGTGGTTAGAAGGCAAATTAAGGCAGAAAGAACTATAACAGTCACTGAATGTTGACAAAATTTACATTCCTTCGATAGCTCTTTGAGAGTAAAACATGGAAGTGTAAAATGAGTACCATAAAAATTGTGTTAATGACACTGCTGTAACAAAGACGAACAACTCCCTGTACTCAATCCCTCATAGACATTTTATTTAAACCCAACCTCTTAAGATAACTCTATCTAAAAGGAACATTTACTAGACAAGAGTGTTCAGAGGAGCACATGTGTCACCTGCTCGCAACTGACACAAAAAAACTGTTAATATGCTGGAGTGCGAATATCAGAACAAAGGGGAATTACTCAAAATATATTGAATGCAGAGTGATGGACCTTTCTTACATCAATGGTCTTCAATCACATGTGAAAATGGAAAGCTCTATAATGATTAATTTAGAAATTACAGTCAAAAAACGAAAGTGTGACGGACAGCCAGCCAGACAGACGGACGGACGGACAGACAGACATACAGACAGGGACGGACGGACAGACAGACAGACAGACAGACAGACAGACAGAAAAGTGATCCCTAAGTGACACACTGCCTCTTGGCAGGTGACACACAAAAGAGAAAGTTTTAGAACTGTGTAGTTTTGAAACCACTGTCATAAATAAGAGCTTTTGCTCATATGGAGCAACATTCTATTTATCACAATGGTTTCAAAAGTCACCGTTAAAGGTGTCAAAATGCATCAATATGAGGGAATGGGTTAAGAACACTGGTATGGCCTATATGACAACAATTATCAAAGTTCAAGGGGAGATAATTCTGCAACACCTGGTCATAAACACATGAAAATTGCATTTTATCATGTACTATTCGTAGTTATTAAGTATACAAAGTACATATTCAATCACTTTCAAATTGAAGGAAGAATTTGCTTCACTAAATACTCAATGTTTCAGACCAAGACTAAAAGGTCAAGGTGAAATAATTCTTCAATGCCTGGTGCTAAACATTTGAAAAGTATGTCTTGCACATCTATAATTCATGGTTATGATGCATACCCAAAACATATTCAATAATTTCCAAACTGAAGAAGGAGTTTGTGACACCAGTTACCAATGTTACATGCCCAAATGACAAAGAAATACTTAAAGTTCAAGTGCGTTTTCTGTTCATGGTTAATATGCATGACAAGTATCATATAAATAACTTTTAAATCGAAGGAGGAGTTTGTGACACAAACTACCTGTGTTTCATTCCAAAAGGTACACAAAGTTCAATGGGAGATAATTATTCTACAATGTCTGGTGCTGAATACATGGCAATTAAGTGTTGCATGTCTTCTATTTGTGGTTATTATGTATGCCAAATATAAATTAAATAAATTCAAACTGGAGGAGGAGATTGACATACCAGCTACCCATGTTCAAATATGAACAGACTGACAGACCGACAAACCAACCAACTGACTGGGTGATTACTGTATACCCCCACTACCTTTGGCATAAATATTGGCAGATAAGCATTTTGGCAGAAAAAAGGCATGACAGAAAAACAGACAAACAAACACAATGGCAGAGAGCAGGCAAGAAGAAAGATGGGCCAACAAGTGATTTGGCACACTGAAGGCTAGACAGAAAGATTGACAATCAAACATTTGCAGAGAGAAAGCAAGTCTGAATGAATGGCAGACAAGAAAGAGAGGGAGATTGGCAGACAAGTATTTGGTAGATAGACTTCAAGGTAAATCAGAAAGATATGAATGGATAGACAGAGATTAAACACTTACAAAACATTGTAACAAAATACAAAACACTTAATGTAGGCGGACATGCATTTTTGCAGAGAGAAGGCAAGGTAAGCAGAAATAGAGATAGTCTCGCATTTTTGCATTTTTGCATAGAGATACAAGAAAGACATATTGACAGAAAAAAGGCATTATAGGCTGACAATCATTTTTACAGAGAGAAGGCAAGACAGAAAAATGGTCATACATGCAGTTTGGCAGAGAGAAGACAATATATAATTATGGTTCTTATGATCATTCTTCACTTCTATGAGCACCAAACCAACATCTCAGGGTGGGCAAAGCTCCTTCTAGATTTGTTCAGGGTGGACAAAAGCACCTCGACAGTAATTGCAAAGTGACCAAAAAGTCTCTTGATGGCTTCTGTCCTATACTCAATAGCGAAATTAACACTTTACCTCATAATTATAAAAAAAATTTCACATGTTCACAAACAGAGCTAGATCAGACGGCTCCTACAGGAGCCATCTGATCAGGGTCTTCTCTGTTTGCTTATGAAATTAACCCTTTTCTCCATAAATACACCTTTCTATGCCTCTGTAATAGTCACTTCTGGACACCATTGTGATAAATAGAGCATTTGCTCCAAAGGAGCAAATGCTCTATTTATCACAATGGTTTCAATACTACACAATTCTAACATTTTCTTTTTCTCTAGTAAATGCTCCTTTTCGGTAGATTCATTCAAAGAGGTTGGGTCTAAAAATAGCCTATGGAGGAAAGGGATAATAGACCGGACTCTACATATTCCGCTAATAAATATTCATCATGTCATTATTTCATACATAAAATATTGAACAGGGAAAGGTTTAAACACTTGACAAACTTTAATTTGTCTGCCTATCAGTGCAGCATTAAGAATTGGATCTAGTTTACACAATTGTTTCAGCTGCCAGGTTTGGTGTATTTGATACATTTTGGGAACACCTATGCCGGAACATCCCAAATTACATAATACCTCAACTGTCATCAAGATCGCCAAGTGCGATATTTCAAACAAGTTGTAAGTGTTGTTGAGGCCTGTGAAGTGTGAAAAGCAAATGATTTACCAGATGTTTTATTTTCTTGCAAGAAACTTATTCATGTACTGCACCTAAAACACCTTGATGTGGTCTCACATTTTGCTGTAATATGATAACTTGTGAAATGACTACACAAAACCTGTAAAAAGATTTACAAACCTTGAAACTGCAGCCATAGAAACTTGCAATATTCATTTCAAACAGTTTCATGGTCAAAAAGCAACTTTATTTTAAGATTCCCCTAATTTCCTCCATATTTCCCCTTTTGACTTTTTTTTGTGTTAAGTATAAATATATACTGTACATAATAGGAAGTAATAAAACTAGGCTATTCAGCAATAATGTAAACTGTCTTAATCCTTCCCCTCATAAAAATGCTTTTTCACACCTTTGCAAACAGTGTAGACCCAGGTCAGATTGTTCCTATAGGTGCTGTCTGGTCAGGGTCTGCTCTGTTTGCTTATGAAATTATCATAGACCTGGCTCTACAGTTTCTACCAATATCAAACAATCCTATGCTCATATGCAATTATACAAATTCATCTAATAAAATTAATATTCATGATGTCATTACATCCAACAGGGAAAGGGTTAGCTGCTTCTGATTTCAGATTTAACATATCAGTAATTATTTCTGCATCAGATAAGGGTTAAGTTTTGAATTGAATACATAATTTAATAATAGATCATTATGTTTATGTGCATTTTAATTAGGGTTTGATGAGTAAGTTGAAGATGTACTTGGAGACAGGATTCATTTATAGAAAATTTCTTCTATGCCCAAGCAGCATTCATGGTTTAGGATTACCAGCGAGACTAAACAGCTACATTATTTCTGTTTAGGACCAAAAACCTTAATCCTACCGTAACCCATTCCCTCATATTGACGACTCTGTAAAAGTCTCTTTGTGAAACCATTGTGATAAATAGAGCAGTTGCTCTATTTATCACAATGGTTTCAAACTACAAAATTCTAAAATTCTCCTTTTTTCTCTAGTTAATGCTCCTTTTTGGTATATTTATTCAAAGAGGTTGTATCTAAATTAGCCTATGAGGTAATGGGTTAACCCTACTAATGATGACCTTAAACATCATGGGAATTTTTAAAAGAAAAGTCTAACATTACAAACAGTGCAGACCCTGATGAGAGGGCTCCTTTAGCAAACTATCTCATCTGGATCTACAGTTTGCAAGGGACACAAGGACTCATTTCCCACACTCAAATGGTTAATTTTAAAAATCATTTACTCAGAAAAGTTGCATGATGATTAGAATCAGCCATTAATTACTCATTATGTAGATTTCATAAATATAAATATTGCGAGTGTAGATTCATGCAGTCAGAAATCTTGCTGGACTAGAATGATAGGGACAATAGTGACACCAAGAAAACAAACAATTCAGAAGATGTATAATTTAGTACTCTTTTTAAGATTTTTAGTTTGCGCAATATCAAAAATTGTATTTTCTTAAAAGTAATATAAAAGTAGAAACCTTTTCCTTTGAATCAATTGCATTTTTACCATACTTCATGTTCTTTGTATGAGACATCTAAATATACAGTAGAACTGTCAAAAGAAGCCATCAACAAGATGTGTTTGTGAAACACTATGCCCCCTCGATATGATATTTGAGCCTGAAGGATTACCTTGATCTTGACATGCCACCCCTCAAACTGTGCAGCTTCATAGGGTACACATGCATACCAAATATCAAGTCTGTATCTCTACTGGTCCAAAGGTTATGGCCAATGTTAAAGTCGGTGATTTGACCCATATATTTGACCTCTGACCTTGAAAGATGACCTTTACCTTGACATTTCACCCCTCACGGCTTTATGAGATACATATGCATGCCAAATATCAAGTCTCTATCTGTACTGGCTCAAAAGTTATGACCAATGTTAAAGTTGCTGACAAACAAACAGACAAACAAACAGACAAACAGACAGACAAACAGACAGGGCAAAAACAATATGCTCCCCAGATCAGATCTGGGGGACATAAAAAGAGGTCTAATTATCCCTTTCCTTCATATAAATACATGTTTGCTAATTGAATTTGAAAGATTTCTTTACTATCTAAAATGGATGCAGTGTTCCATCTTCCATTGAAATTTGGAATAAAGAGAGAACAGGGACGGGGTTAAGGTTCTGTAAGGCAGGTGGTGGCTTAATGCAGATCAAAAGTAATCTAGAAACTTCCTTTAGGAGTTTTCTGCATTACCTTTGCCCTGCATTAAGCACCCACCTGCTTTTTAAGACTTCTATGTTCACTAAACGAATAGCCACCTAAGACGGGTTCTACTGTATACCATAAGATGTCAACCAGTATGATCCCCTCCCCCAACTAGGTACTCAAGGCTTTGCAATAGACAGCAGTGACTGCTCTCTTTAGATACAGTTGGCTGCAACATGTATGTATTACTAATTATCCAATAAAACAGACATAAGTGGACCCAATCATGGTCGTTAATTAGTACCCTGCAAGTACTTCAAAGGATATCTGTCAGGTACAACAATCAAGGTCATTCCACCTGCATGGAGCAAGTATGTAAAATATGTAATGGTCCATTAATATGGACAAAGTTATCTGTTACCACAAAAATGCAAAAAGAAAGTGTTGACAAAAACTTAAGATCTAGACATTCTCTTTCATACCAAATTTTCCCACATCACCAATATATTGTCATACAACATGTCATGGCCTAAGTATACCCTAAACTCAATTATGATGATGTCTTTTTTAGATTTAACCCTTTCCCTAATGAACATTTACTTATGAATTTATATCTTCATGAATATTCATTAACATAATTCTTATGAGGTTATAATTTAACCCATTCCTGCATACTGACGCCTCTGTGAAAGTTACTTTGTGAAACCATTGTGAAAAATAGAACATTTGCTTCATAATATAGGAGCAAATGCTCTATTTATCACAATGGTTTAAAAACTACACAATTCTGAAAATTTCCCTTTCTCTAGTATGTGCACCATTTTGGTAGACTTAATCAAAGAGGTTGAATCTAAATAGCCTATGTGGGAATGGGTTAAAAGGTAATTGTTGGTTTAGTCAAAAACTGTATGATCAGATTGATTTAATTTCATATGCAAACTGAGCAGACCCAGATCAGATGGCTCCTTCAGGATAAAAAGATATCTGTCTTTAAAGTCCAATGGTGACATTCACTGCCCTTAGATTTATGAAATGCTATATAAATTAAAGTTTAAATAAAAAGTCAAAGGTAGTAAGTTGAAGGTAGTTTCAACCCTTTACTTGACAATCCCATCCTTTTTAAGCCTTTGCAAACATAAAAAAGACCTAGATCAGGGTCCATGCTTATAAAGCTTTTAGTTGAGTCTGAGTTTCGTTCTCCAGCTTTTGATTGGTCAGATTTGAGTTCTCAAGCTTTTGATTGGTCAGATTTGAGCCAGAGGCTCAAATCTGACCAATCAAAAGCTTGAGAACATACTCAGACTCAACTAAAAGTTTTATAAGCATGGACCCAGTTCTTGTAGGAGCTGTCTGAGCATGGTCTGCTCTGTTTCCTTTTAGGTTACATGTTTCATTATCTTCTATTTCCCAATTGGCAATATGTTTCTTTACTTTCAAAGTTTTCATTTACAAGAATTAAATAAATATGTAATGTGTTAAATGTGTTTCCTTATTATTAAAGTTTAAAATACAGGAATTGAATGATACTTACAATAGACAGAATCTGGCATATGCATTAAGTAAAGTAAATTAAACAGAATTCGATATTTCCATCCACTATATTTGTATAGCATGATTTGTCATTGCCTTCCCGAGAAATATATTAGCAATAACAGTGACCTTGACATCAGAACCCCCATACCCAAGCTATACCTCTTAATCAGGAAGAGGCTTAATGAAATTCAGAGAGAATCCGCTTGGCTCTGTTGTTTTAATCTCCCTGTATGTTCTTTATATTGAAAGTTTTCCCTTAGCTCAAAATAGGGAGCAGTGAGTAGGTTAAAGTAAAGAAGATGTTTTATCCTAAATTATTCTCTAGCTTGAGCCTTGCACATTCTGAATGAAATATGAAACATATTCACCATATAAATTATGAATTGGAAATACAGCATAGAGTGTTTTTCTTTTCATTTTCAGTGACCTTGACCATATACAGTAAAACCCCTTTAAACTGGAATTCTAGTACAGGAGACTTTAGATATTTTAGGCAGGTGGCTGCATAATGCAGGGTGAAAGTCATGCAGAAAGCTTCTAGGAGCTTTCTGCATGACTTTCACCCTGCATTAAGCTGCCACCTATCTACAAGACCGATATTTATACTATTTTTAATGTCCGGTTTAGAGAGGTTTTACTGTAGTATAGTTGCTACTGAGTGTAAATAGATGGTCTAGTTTCAGTAACAGTGACATTGACCTTGAACCCAATTCCCTCAGATGCAGTCCAAAAATATGCTTCTGACTCTACTTGAACACGAAAGCAAATGCTCTAGACTATGTATCACATTGGTTTCAATTGTAAATTTTTCCTTTTTTCTAGTACATGATCCTTTTCTGTAGATTTGTTCAAAGAGGTCTATGAGGGAACTGGTTATTCACACATCACAAACTATTCCAACAAGGTTAGCAATCACTTTGATAAATGATGACACCAATGCGGAGTGTCAGTAGATAGTCATGCACTACCAGATACAACCTCAGTGGCAGCCATGCCACTTGTCCAGGCTCCATGTATACTACCTACCAACAGACCACAACTCATCTTACAGCCTGCACATACACCTATCTGTTTTATAATTAACCCTTTACCATGATCTGCGTCCAAGAATTACATTGCCGGAACTACTTTTAAAATTCTATTTAGTTCTGCTATAATGTCACTAAAGAAGATTTCAACAAAATTTCAAAATCATATAATCAGATTGCCAATATCATAATTATGTATTATCTGGATCTAAAGTGTTTGTGACTGCCCTCCAGTTCAGTCTCTTTATTCCAATGGTTATACTTTTACCTGCAATGTACAGGGAATCCACTTAGAACTATTAAACAAAGCCTTAAATCAGACTGAATCAAATTAGTTTTAAAGTACTATTTTTATATATTTCTCAAAACATTTGAATTACGATATTATGGTCTTTTTTTTTTTTGCCAATTCAATGGCATGTTAGAAGCATCGAAACTGTTTGAACATCCTGCTGACTTACCTGCATGTGGCAGGTAATAATTCATCTTGATACAGATAGTGGTCAGATATGTGATTCAGGACAAGTGGAACCAAAAAACAAGTGTCTGTGCTCACTCATTGTGTTCTGGAATTCAAAAGCAAACCCTCTGTTTGCATACTTAGCTCCAAGTTCATGCATTGTACTAACAAGTTTAACAGAAATATGATTTTCTAATGGGGCTAACAGTGTGGATCTAAAAGTGGATCTCCTGCAATAACCTTCTGACCTGGATCTACTCTGATAAAGCAAATGAAAATACAGTAAAAACCCGCTAATGCGAGCACCTACAAGAGGTATAATTCTGGATGCTGGTGGTAGCTTAATGCAGGACAAAAGTAATGCAGAAAACACTTAGAGGAGCTTTCTGCATTACTTTTGTCCTGCATTAAGCAACCACCTGCTTATAAAGGCAGCTATGGTTATTCTTTAAGTCGTCACATTAGAGGGGTTCTACTGTACATCTTAATAATAAGGGTTACACAGCTTTCTATGTTTTTCTACCCTACCTGCTTGTTTGACAGTTACAAATTGCATTCATTTGCCCAATGCCATCATATCACCTGATGTATGGACATGAAGGGCAATAGATTGGGCCCATTAAGAATGTCCAGAGACAAGAAAGCAATCCCTGTGAGTGTAAGTCATCAGTTAAATTGTACCAACAAGGATGACCTAAAGTCTTGTTTATTTGATCACTCAAAACAAGTTTAAAACTAGAATTTTAGAGCAAGTGGTAGTTTAATACAGGACAAACAAGAAATATCTTTTAAAAAGATATTCAGCGGCATTCAAATATTGACATAATGTACAAAACAATCTCTGCAATATTTATTTCAATGTTTTGAGATTCTAATAGTACAGAGAACTAGATCTATGAAGGGTTGCATGTTATTATACTAGCAGAGAAGCATGCAATGAAAATGAATTGGAGTAGAAGAAGCGTTTATTGAAATATTTCAAGTTGCTTTTATAGGAAATCACTTTTAAAATGTACGATGTCAAAGTAATGTTTTAAAACTATCTCAAGTTAGTTCTTTAGTTTACCTTTTATAAAATGTACATGAAAGCGCTTACATTTGTATTGATATGAAGATAAGAAATTGAATACACTTTAAAGCATAGAGTTTTTGTTTGTGCAGAGTCTGTAATTCCATAAAGAACTGTATTTATTTAGCCTAGATCAACGCTTTAATCGACTTGTGTACATCATCATTAATGACATCATTAACTGAATCTACATGTATTTTTAAAACAATATAACCTACTCTATGAGCCCAAGCCCCATGTGATAGAGCCATAGTAATAGCCTTCAGTAAGGAGCTTTATATCAAAGAGAGCCAACAACAAGAGTTTCGGTGCTTTGGTTGGGGATAGTAATTAATACTATTAATACCACTACTCTAATATACTAAACAACCCTTCTTCTTTATTTCCTATAGCACTGCCTGTGAATTATGGTGGTTTCGGCAAACTACCTGTTCGTAAAAGTGGACTTATGATCAAATGTTGTATTAATTGATAGCAAAATGATAGTAAAGGTTTGAAAGTTTAATAGAGGTTTCGACAAACTGGTAATATTGCTCAGCAACCATTACCATGAGGTGATAAATATCAGTACATCAGTACTTTGATTTTATGGGAATTTCCAGGTCTTAGAATCTATTTTAAGAACAGAACTTTTGACAGTCTTCGGTCCCATGCTAAATATCTGCGTAAATAATTACTTTCTGTACTATATGGCGTTTTGACTGAACTCTAAGAAGTTTATAGAACATGTCTGTGTAACATGGTGCCTTTTACATGTGTTGTGATTATGTTAATTATTGCATTGAATTCAATTTGCGAGGCCGAAGCAGCTAATTATCATAAAACATGGTGTTTGAAATAACTGCAATATCGTAATAATTACCCCAGGAAATTCGACACGTTAATAGACTGTATATCAGAATTTTACATAGTTTCGCAATGTGTAGAGGCATATAAAAAGGTTGTATGCCAGTCAAGGTATTCACTAATGAAAATACAGTTTACTTCTAGGTCATATGCAAATTACAATGTAACAGTTTCTCATTGGTGGAAAACTAGAACAAAAGTGAAAATAGACAGCTAGCCGCTGAAAAAGTGATACAGAAAGCTTATATAATAGGAGCTGTCTGTATCACTTTTGCCCTGCATTAAACCACAATCTGCTTCTACATCCAAATATAAGATACAATACTTAGTCAAGATTCTAAAAGACATGCTAGAGGTCAAGGGCAAAGAGACTAAACCTTGGTGTTTCAACCAAAACTTAATTCTTTTCTGACATAGATGTCAAGGTCAAAAGATCACAGTATGTGACAGTTTTCCACAATGACTGCACACATAACTGATACCAAGTGGCCATGCTGGGACAGAAGACATGTCTCTGAAGTTTTTCCCACTGGGTCAAGGTCAAGGTCATAATGACAAGAATATAGAATGCAACATTCTGTCCTACATACACCAAAGCTTGACCACAATATTTTCATAACCACAATCTATTGGGCGAACCAGTGATGATATTTGCAAACAGTTCAGATCCAAAAACTGCTTTATATTCTAATAGTGTTTTGCAATCAACCTAACCAATTTAACCCCTTTCACCTCATATAAATGCCTTTTCATGCATTTACAAACATATTAGACCCAGAACATATGGCTCCTGTAGGAGCCATCTGATCAGGGTCTGCTCTGTTTGCTAATAGAATTTGATAGATCTGTTTCTTGAGTTTCTTAAATGGCTACAATGTTCCACCTTCCATATTTCATTATAACTACTTTGTCCATGAATATTCAGTAGGTATGGAAATTTGGAATAAACATAGAACAGGGAAAGGGTTAAGGAAACAGTTTGACCCTTTCCTCCATAAATCCACCTTTCTATGCCTTTGCAAACAAAGTAGACACAGATCAGATGGCTCCTATAGGAACAGTCTGATCAAGGTCTGCTCTGTTTGCTTATGGTATGATATAGGTCTGATTTTACAATTTTTGCTTCACAAAAAACATCTTGTGTTAACCCTTCGCTTGCTATTCACGTCAATATACCTACCTGTAAATAGTGAAGACCCAGATGAGACAGCTCCTGCAGGAGCTGTCTCATCAGGGTCTGCACTATTTACAAGTTGATTGTGCAACCAGTGCACTCCACAGCAGTGATTGCACAGCGAAATACGTGTATACAGTGAAGATATATGTAATGATACAACAAGGCATGGGTAAAGAAGGAGACATGTATTTTACAATTCAGCAAGCGAAGGGTTCATATGCCATATTAAAAATTAACTTAATTAATAGTCATGACCTTATTATTTCTAACACGAATATTCATGGAGTAAAGGGTTAAATGCTTATATACAAAGAATTAATATTGCATTTACATATTTACTATAGTTATGCACTTGGTCTTTGACATCATGTTTGGTGTCATTCTGTAGGATTTTCAAAGAGCACCGCAAGACAAAGATATCAAGGTTACACCGTGAGTGAGTGAATTGGGACTTACCATGTGAAACATCATCATTCAAATGTTCTTTATGTTTGTTTGGTGCTTGAAGACCTTGGTGTACAGTAGTGTGTATAAGCCAATGGTTAGAACAATGGAATACCTGAATAACAAGAGCAAGAAACATTGGAGTGCAATATAAATTCTCCTAAGAAGATAAAAAAAAGTTCTCTTCAAGAACTATTTGTTATAGAAGTTTAAGATATTGTTATGTATGAAATGTATGTATACATGCACCTATTAAGCCTTACCACATGAACATTTAGTAACAAATGTTAACATCATAAACATTAATTAGATGCACTTTCTTATAATGCCATTATAACCAAAGAAATATCTCAGCATGGCAGAAACTGAAGAATCATATCTTATAATACTTCAATGGCAAATAGAGCTGACCCTGATCAGATGGCTCAGATGGCTCTAACAGGAAAAATGTGAAAAAGTGTTTAAATTTGGGAAAGGGTTAAATAGCTGATGCAGCCTTTTTAAATGTTCACTATTAAACAGCAGGTGTTTACTCTCATTCATTATAAACAGTTGCTACTAATTAATTTAAAATACAGTAAAAACTCCATACTACACAATTTTCGCAATGAAGAATTTATGTAATTGTAGGCAATTGGCTGATTAATACAGGGTGAAAATCATGCAGAAAGCTCCTAGGAGCTTTCTGCATGACTTTCACCCTGCATTAAGCTGCCATCTGTGTTAAAGATGAATAATAGTATGTATTTGAGTGTTCCTAGTGTCGAGTTTTTAGTGCAATTTAAAATACTTGCAATGAGCCATAAAAATTAAACATTAGTTCTTCACTAATATCTACTACGCCCAACTACTTAACATCAACTGAAACTGTATTTAATAGCTGCTGACAGTTACAAAATCATTAAGCAGAAATATTAACAGTAAATTATGAATAGAAGAAAGTGTTATATCAACCGAGCTGGGTTTTTTGTGCAGCTTTCATGGGAACAAAAATAAATCGTGACTTAATTATTCTGTCAATGCACAGACTATTATATAAAATTTTCTTTCCAGAGAAAAATTCACAGCGACAATAATCCTAGTTTATATCATAGGAAACATGATTGCTGTAAATAAGAGGATTATTAACCCTTATCTTACCACACATAATGTGGATCGTATAAATTTTGCTGTTTTACACTTGGTTGATATGTTTCTCAAAAGCTTGAATGAATCAAAAGTAAGGAAAATATGCAGCAGATTTGAGATTAAATAGACATAATCTTTTACGGCAGGATAAGGGTAAGAACTTCAGTTAAGATATCTTCTATATTTCAGTGCTTTTCACAACTGCCGTTCCTGAAATCAGTTTACCATAACAGCAGGTACTTTGATGTATAACTGGCATGAAAAAATCAGTATCACATTTGGGTGATAACTTTGCAAATTTCTCCTCTTTTTGTCCATGTATATGAACAGATTTTCCATTTCTCATAATAATAAAAGTATCAATATAATTTGAACCATATGTAAGCAATCTCATAACTCTAGAGTATGTATATACAAGATATCAGACAAAAGGATGAGTCCATTGCAATGATAGAATGAATATGTTAAGGTACAGGGTAAAAGAACATAGTTACTTCTGTAGAGAGACACTATGTCTGTGTAAAACCTATATTTCACCTTCATTGTGCACCATGGAATTCAAATTACTAAAGCAATGTTCAAACAATTGTTCTTGTTACATAAGTCATGACCCTTTTACAATGTGAGCAATTTAACCCTTAGAATGCTGGACACCTATACTGTCACCTCCAAACTGTAATTCCAGATCAGGGGGCTCCTAGAGGAGCCCTCTGATCAGGTTCTGCACTGTTTGTTAATCAAAATTGTCTAGCAAGTTTAAGCCATTCATACTGAGTGGTGGACTCTCTATAGTTAAACACTGATGGGATATTCCATTCAGAAAGGGTTAATTGCCAAGTTGCTGCTGTTATATATTCAGTGTCAAAGGAAGAATTACTATATGATTAATCTTTAGACCTCACAGCAAGTGTCTCCCACACAAACTATCATGCATCATTTATAAAATGTTGTCCTTTTATAAATATGATCTAAGTGTCAATCAGGTTGGCTTGTAATAAGAAGGATCAAATTCATTGCAAATTCAAGAAGATGCCACAGCATCCTAAAGACTGATACTGTCTATTCTAATTGTATGCCACTTTTATGACTTCTGTAACTTGTGGTTTGTGACTGTTCCACTCTAGAATATTTATTTCTGCATCTTCTGTTTGGAACTGTGGTAGGGCAGCCAAATGGAAAGGTTTTCAGGCTTAATATATCTACTTCCAACACCTTTGTACAGGAACAAAAGAATTTGGCCAAGAACCTGTGGCCATGAAAATTTCATAAATGTTGTTCAAATAGCAACCTTGTCAAGACCATGATATGTACTGCATTATCATTTTCAACTTGTAAGTGATTTTGACTGCTTATTCAGACTGATCAGTTGTTTGAAATGAATATTTATTAAAATCATTTCAAAATACTATCATTAAATTATAAGGATATTATGCAAATGCAAAACAAGATATTTGTGTGACACTACATGCCCCGTCAAAGGCTATTTGACCTATAAGTACTTTGACCCTGATGCTTGGCAATAGCCTTGACATACCACCACTCAAATGTTTCAACTTCATAAGATGAGTATATATTGCCAAGCATGAAGTATGTATCTCACATTTCAAATATAATTATATATTGCCTGAATAGTAGAGTTGAGTAATATGGTATTTGACCTTTAAGTTTGACATCAAACTTGACATGGTACAACATAACAGTTGTAGCCTCTATTATGAGATCAGTATAATTATGAGACAAGTATGAAATATCTATCTCTACAAATTCAAATGTTATGGCTAGGGTTAAAGTTTGCGTAATTTGAAAATGACCTTGGTGTTTGACCTTGACATTGACACAGGTTGCAGCTTCCTGATATGACTAGAACTATCACTAAAGGTGATGAATACCCCCACACGGCAGCCTTGATTGCAAATTCAAGTTTTGAACATGTAACAGGACCAAACTAGAACTATCACTAAAGGTGATGAATACCCCCACACGGCAGCCTTGATTGCAAATTCAAGTTTTGAACATGTAACAGGACCAAATAAAAAAAATACCCAAAGTTCAAATAGAGAAAATTCTGTAATTTATGCCAAGTATCAAGTGAATCAGGTTGAAATTGAAGGAGGAGTTCAAAGTACAAGATTTTGCCTGCCAATTTCAAGGCCAAAGGTCAAGGTCAAGGTCACAGAGACCTGAAATTTGTGTCTTGCACATCTACTACTTCTGAGTAACATTTATGCCAAGTATCAAGTAAATCAAGTTGAAAGTGAAGGAGGAGTTCGCCGTACAAGATTTTGCCTGCCAATTTTAAGACCAATTTCAAGGCCAAAGGTCAAGGTCACAGAGATTTTAAATTTGTGTCTTGCACATCTACTACTCCTGAGTAACATTTATGCCAAGTATCAAGTGAATCAGGTTGAAAATGAAGGACAAGTTCAAAGTACAAGATTTTGCCTGCCAATTTCAAGACCAATTTCAAGACCAACGGTCAAGGTCAAGGTTACAGAGACCTGAAATTTGTGTCTTGCACATCTACTACTCCTGAGTAGCATTTATGCCAAGTATCAAGTGAATCAGGTTGAAAGTGAAGGAGGTGTTCAAAGTACAAGATTTTGTCTGCCAATTTCAAGGCCAATTTCAAGGCCAAAGGTCAAGGTCAAGGTCAAGGTCACAGAGACCTGAAATTTGTGTCTTGCACATCTACTACTCCTGAGTAACATTTATGCCAAGTATCAAGTGAATCAGGTTGAAAGTGAAGGAGGAGTTCAAAGTACAAGATTTTGCCTGCCAATTTCAAGACCAATTTCAAGGCCAAAGGTCAAGGTCAAGGTCACAGAGACCTGAATTTTGTGTCTTGCACATCTACTACTCCTGAGTAACATTTATGCCAAGTATCAAGTGAATCATGTTGAAAGTGAAGGAGGAGTTCAAAGTACAAGATTTTGCCTGCCAATTTCAAGACCAATTTCAAGGCCAAAGGTCAAGGTCAAGGTCACAGAGACCTGAATTTTGTGTCTTGCACATCTACTACTCCTGAGTAACATTTATGCCAAGTATCAAGTGAATCGGGTTGAAAGTGAAGGAGGAGTTCAAAGTACAAGATTTTGCCTGCCAATTTCAAGACCAATTTCAAGGCCAAAGGTCAAGGTCAAGGTCACAGAGACCTGAATTTTGTGTCTTGCACATCTACTACTCCTGAGTAACATTTATGCCAAGTATCAAGTGAATCAGGTTGAAAGTGAAGGAGGAGTTCAAAGTACAAGATTTTGCCTGCCAATTTCAAGACCAATTTCAAGGCCAAAGGTCAAGGTCAAGGTCACAGAGACCTGAATTTTGTGTCTTGCACATCTACTACTCCTGAGTAAACATTTATGCCAAGTATCAAGTGAATCGGGTTGAAAGTGAAGGAGGAGTTCGCCGTACAAGATTTTGCAGACAGACCGACCGACGGACCGACGGACCGACCGACCGACAGGCTGATTCCAGTATACCCCCCTCAAACTCTGTTTGTGGGGGTATAATAACAAAAATACCCAAAGTTCAAATAGAGAAAATTCTGTAATTTATGCCAAGTATCAAGTGAATCAGGTTGAAATTGAAGGAGGAGTTCAAAGTACAAGATTTTGCCTGCCAATTTCAAGGCCAAAGGTCAAGGTCAAGGTCACAGAGACCTGAAATTTGTGTCTTGCACATCTACTACTTTTGAGTAACATTTATGCCAAGTATCAAGTAAATCAAGTTGAAAGTGAAGGAGGAGTTCGCCGTACAAGATTTTGCCTGCCAATTTTAAGACCAATTTCAAGGCCAAAGCTCAAGGTCACAGAGATTTTAAATTTGTGTCTTGCACATCTACTACTCCTGAGTAACATTTATGCCAAGTATCAAGTGAATCAGGTTGAAAGTGAAGGACGAGTTCAAAGTACAAGATTTTGCCTGCCAATTTCAAGACCAATTTCAAGACCAACGGTCAAGGTCAAGGTCACAGAGACCTGAAATTTGTGTCTTGCACATCTACTACTCCTGAGTAGCATTTATGCCAAGTATCAAGTGAATCAGGTTGAAAGTGAAGGAGGAGTTCAAAGTACAAGATTTTGTCTGCCAATTTCAAGACCAATTTCAAGGCCAAAGCTCAAGGTCAAGGTCACAGAGACCTGAAATTTGTGTCTTGCACATCTACTACTCCTGAGTAACATTTATGCCAAGTATCAAGTGAATCAGGTTGAAAGTGAAGGAGGAGTTCAAAGTACAAGATTTTGCCTACCAATTTCAAGACCAATTTCAAGGTCAAACGTCAAGGTCAAGGTCACAGAGACCTGAAATTTGTATCTTACACATCTACTACTCCTGAGTAACATTTATGCCAAGTATCAAGTGAATCAGGTTGAAAGTGAAGGAGGAGTTCAAAGTACAAGATTTTGCCAGCCAATTTCAAGGCCAAAGGTCAAGGTCAAGGTCACAGAGACCTGAAATTTGTGTCTTGCACATCTACTACTCCAGGGTAACATTTATGCCAAGTATCAAATGAATCAGGTTGAAAGTGAAGGAGGAGTTCAAAGTACAAGATTTTGCCTGCCAATTTCAAGACCAATTTCAAGGCCAAAGGTCAAGGTCAAGGTCACAGAGACCTGAAATTTGTGTCTTGCACATCTACTACTCCTGAGTAACATTTATGCCAAGTATCAAGTGAATCAGGTTGAAAGTGAAGGAGGAGTTCAAAGTACAAGATTTTGCCTGCCAATTTCAAGACCAATTTCAAGGCCAAAGGTCAAGGTCAAGGTCACAGAGACCTGTAATTTGTGTCTTGCACATCTACTACTCCTGAGTAACATTTATGCCAAGTATCAAATGAATCAGGTTGAAAGTGAAGGAGGAGTTCAAAGTACAAGATTTTGCCTGCCAATTTCAAGACCAATTTCAAGGCCAAAGGTCAAGGTCAAGGTCACAGAGACCTGAAATTTGTGTCTTGCACATCTACTACTCCTGAGTAACATGTATGCCAAGTATCAAGTGAACCGGGTTGAAAGTGAAGGAGGAGTTCAAAGTACAAGATTTTGCCTACCAATTTCAAGACCAATTTCAAGGCCAAAGGTCAAGGTCAAGGTCACAGAGACCTGAATTTTGTGTCTTGCACATCTACTACTCCTGGGTAACATTTATGCCAAGTATCAAGTGAATCGGGTTGAAAGTGAAGGAGGAGTTCGCCGTACAAGATTTTGCCTGCCAATTTCAAGACCAATTTCAAGGCCAAAGGTCAAGGTCAAGGTCACAGAGACCTGAATTTTGTGTCTTGCACATCTTCTACTCCTGAGTAACATTTATGCCAAGTATCAAGTGAATCGGGTTGAAAGTGAAGGAGGAGTTCGCCGTACAAGATTTTGCAGACAGACCGACCGACCGACGGACCGACGGACCGACCGACAGGCTGATTCCAGTATACCCCCCTCAAACTCTGTTTGTGGGGGTATAAATATACTTGCTAAGTATGAAGTCTGTATCTCTAACAGCTCAACACTTATGGCAAAGATAAAAAGTTTCAGAGAGACCAACACACAAAATTAACAAATAAGCAAAAACAATAGACTGCTTAACATGGTCCAGCGGTCATAAGAAAGGTGTTTCTTTCCAAGTAAACGATCAGGTTAAAGTGGTCAAACCAACTAAACAAGATGATGGAAAGATAAATATGTAGCTTTTTTATAGTGTCCCAATTTCGACTTTTGGACATTATGTACATGCCCATGACATTTTCATATTTCTGTTCTTTTGTGATCAGAAATTTCCATTTTTCTACCGATTTCCACTCATGGTTTAATGTAGTTCTCATCTTTTATTTCAGTTGTCTTCTGATGATTATGGCCAAGACATTAATATCACACCATCATGGACATAAATGGGAAATGACCGAGGGTTATGATTAACATAATGTCCGACAGACACTGTCATAAACATCAAATAATATTGGCCACATAAGTGCCATAAAGAAGGGTGTCATAAATAAAAAATTATGTACAAGATATCTCTGGACTGGATAGATAAATGAAATAGGAGATACAACAGCAATTTCAGGTTTTATGTATTATTAGTTGAGATTAAATTCAGAGTTTAGGCATTGAGATATGACCTATGTATGTTCATATTTGATATTTAACCCTTACGGTGTAGGGCACAAGTCACTAAAGTCCTTTGCAAACAGGATAAACCCAGATGGATCCATCATCTCAGGGTCTGCACTGTTTGTCATCTTAAACTTTCATTATAAGTATCTCTAAATATTCACCATAAGTTTGAACTGTTTGAATTTTTTAATAGTCCATTTGAAAATTCAGCAGAATGGGTTAACCTTTAGCATGCCGGCCCAAATTTTGTTGCGAGAAAATGTCACCTTCATCCATGATCAAACAATAGTGATAAAGAATTTGGATCTTGATGAGATACTGATGTTACTCTGCATCTCATCAGGATCTACACTGTTTACAAAGGTAAACATTTTTCCTCATATAAAACACTTTTTCACACTTTTGCAAACAGAGTAGACCCAAATCTGATGACTCCTTTGGGAGCTGTCTGATCATGGTCTGCTCTGTTTACTTATGAAATTATAATAGATCTGACGTTTTAAGTTTCTACAAATACCAAGAAATCATGTGTACCATTACAAAGCTTCAGCTAATGAATATTTATGATGGCGTTATAGTAGAACCTGTTTTAAGCAACTTTATATTGATTGGACACATAAATCTTAAAAAGCAGGTGGTTGCTTAATGCAGGGCAAAAGTATTACAGAAAGCTCCTATAGGAGCTTTCTGCATTACTTTTAACCTGCATTAGGCTACCACCTGCCTAACAGACCCTTAATACGACCTCTCTTTAATGGTCACTTAAGAAAGGTTCTACTTTATTTCTTACATGAATGTTCAGCAGGGATAGGGTTACAGAGATCCTGTTTCTTCAGCTAACATGTATGTATAATTACATTATTTCCCGTAAAGCCTTCGGCTTTCACATGTATACTTAGCATATCGTCTTGGACGATCACCGTGGTCCGCGTTTTAACCAAACCGGTTCTTTACTTTCACTTTCCTCTCCCTGATAACCGGAAGTGAAGCCTACACTAGTCATTATTCGTTTTGGCGTGTTGGTGCAACAACGTGGTTCGCTAGGTAAGCGTTTTTCCAAGTACACGTGTTTACTTTGGGATTATTTTGTAACTTTCAGTGTTTATTTGACTGCCATACCAAGGACGTTGTCCTGGTTTATTTATTAAAGCGTGTTATTGTACTTTCTTTGAATATGGCTGATGTTAGTGACGAGTTGACTCTTATGTGTTCAGACTCTGAATTTTCGGGGTTCGACTCTGAGGACGCTTTGTCCCCAAATAAGAAGAAAGTTGTTAAAAAGGCAGTTGTCAGCACGAAGAATGCTGAAAAATGTTTAAAGAAAAGCTCTTGTAAAAAATCTAACGAGAAACCGAGTGCTAGTAAAAGTGCCTCAAAATCTAACCCAGACAGTAAGTCGGGTAAACAGTCTAAACTTTTGAAGAGTGTGGTTTCTGTTCCTGAGAAACAGAGAAAGAAAGATAATTCCACTGTTTTAGACTTTTCTAAACTGTCATCACAAGAAATATATAGTTTGAAAGAGGCTCTGGGTCTTGCTAGTACCCAGCAGTATGCTACTGATGATGATATGGAACAATATTTTGGGCAACCCTTAGAAGATTTACCCAATATTCATGTGTCTGTTGACCGTGATGAACTTTCTGATAATGAGGTGGGTTTGGAGTATAATTCATCCCAACAAAATCGGCTGAGTTTTGGTACAGCCTTGTTTAACGACACTGATATAGATAAGACAGATGATTCAGATTTGTGGCTTCAGCCCAAATTGAAAACTCCTGACAGAGGACCTGTTATTCAGCCTAATTTGGCTAAGCTCATTAATACAGCCTGTACTCTTCCATGTGATACAGACACTATCATGGCCAAATATAAGTTGCCAGAAAATTGCACTAGTCTTGGTGCCCCTCTTGTCAATAGTGAAATTTGGAAAGTTTTGGAAGCCCCACTGCATTACAGAAATTTAGAAAGAAATAAAACTCAAGGTTTAGGGGGCAGTGGTGATTTTGATAGGTTGGTATGTCTGACCTCTAAAAGTCAACATGAACTTAAGTGGTGGATTGAGAATATTGAAATTAAGAATGGGAAAAAGATTAGACCAGATAAGGTTGCCTTTCATATGTTTACAGATGCTTCTATTCTTGGTTGGGGCTGTTTTGTTGCAGAAACAGAGCAGTATGCTAATAGTAGATGGAGCTTGTCTGAGAAGGACAATCACATAAATGTTTTAGAATTGTTGGCTATTTTTTATGCTCTACGTTCATTATTTGCCTCTCAACGTGGTATTCATGTTGAAATTCGCACTGACAATGTCTCAGCTGCTTCTTATATTAATGACATGGGTGGAATGATTTCCATAGCCATGGATGATTTGGCAAAACAGATTTGGGAGTGGAGTATAGAAAGACAGATCTTCATTTCTGCTGTACATGTTTCAGGAGAAAACAATGCTATAGCTGATTATTATTCTAGAAACTTTTCAGACTCCACAGAGTGGATGCTCAAAAAAGATATTTTCATTAGATTATGCAAACAGTTTTTCTACCCAGACATAGATTTGTTTGCCTCTAGGTTTAATAAACAGTTAGATGTCTTTGTCTCATGGTTCCCTGAATTGGGATGCCACAGCAATGATGCTTTTTCAATTTCCTGGAAAGAATTTTGTCCTTATGTTTTTCCACCTGTTTCCTTAATTGGGAAAGTTGTTAATAAGATTTTGGAAGATGAGGTGGAAAAGGCTTTGCTTATTTTTCCTTTTTGGAAATCTCAATCTTGGTATCCTCTGGTGTTATCTAGTATGATATCCCTTCCAGTGAGATTACCAAGGCACAGAGACCTTTTGATTATGCCTCATGATGGTAGCTTTCATCCTCTCAACAGGAAGTTGAGGATGGCCGGAGTGGTTTTATCCGGCAATCCCTCCAGGATAAGGGTATTCCACCAGGAGCTCAGGGAGTTATCGTTGCTGCATGGAAGCAAGGAACCTGAAAGCAGTATAATTTGGCCTGGAGAAAGTGGTATGTTTGGTGTGATAGCAGGGGTCTCAGTCCATTTTACACCTCTGAAGGTATAGTTATATCTTATTTGTACTTTTTACGCAAGGACAGGAAGTCCTACAGTGTCCTGAATACGCATAAGGCGATGCTGTTACAAACTCTTCCTTTTTTCGGGAATAACTGGTGTTCTAACACTATGTTGATTAGTAAATTTATGAAGGGTATATTTAATTCTAACCCTCCTGTTCCGAGGTACAGAGTAACATGGGATGTGTCGATTGTGTTGAACTATTTAAAAACTTTATATCCTTTGCAAGGGTTAACGCTGAAGCAGCTTACATTAAAGGTTACAGCTTTAATAGCTCTTGCATGTGCCCCACGAGCACAGACATTAGTGTCACTTAGTTTGGACTTTATGAAGGTGAGAGAAAAAGACATTGTTTTTGTTTTCCCTAACTTGTTGAAAACTACGAAAGCAGGCAAGAGTTTTCAACTGTGTTTGGAACATTATTCACAGGAAAGTTTATGTGTTATGCACACAGTCTTATTTTATATTGAAAGTACCAAGAGTGCTAGGAAATGTCAAAGTTTACTGGTCTCATATGTGACTTTAGATTCTGTAACAACAAGCACTGTTGCCAGGTGGCTTAGGAATGTTTTAGCTTTGTCTGGTATAGACACTTCTGTTTTTAAAGCACACTCTTTTCGATCTGCTTCGACGTCAGCAGCTTTAGACTCAGGTTGTTCTATAGATAAGGTCTTAAAGACAGCAGATTGGTCTAGTGATAAGAACTTTTATAAGTTTTATTACCGGTCTAGTTTATCAGAAAGTGACAAGTCTTTTAGTACTGCTGTGTTTCAGAACAGTTGATTACTTCTGTGTGGACTATAACTGATTTATTATCCTGAATATCAGTTCTTGTTTAGTGGTATTATATTATATGAACCATTTTATTTTCTTATTTTATTGACCCAAGGGTGGTAACTTATATTGTTCGAGGCTTGTCTAGATTTAAAGATGCTAAGTATACATGTGAAAGCCGAAGGCTTTACGGGAAATAATGGCCCCTCATCCAAGCTTTAGTGAAGGATGAGGGGCATTATTGGAGTAAAGCCGGAGGCTGAGCATGTATATTTAGTTACCCACCCAGTTTTTTGAGATCAGTAGTGTTGGTATAGGACCCTCCCTTTGGCTTAATTATGCCAAGTCACAAACAATATATAGTTAGGTTTTAAATAATGACTAGTGTAGGCTTCACTTCCGGTTATCAGGGAGAGGAAAGTGAAAGTAAAGAACCGGTTTGGTTAAAACGCGGACCACGGTGATCGTCCAAGACGATATGCTAAGTATACATGCTCAGCCTCCGGCTTTACTCCAATAATGCCCCTCATCCTTCACTAAAGCTTGGATGAGGGGCCATTTTCCTTTAAAAAAAAAAAATTCCATGAATATTCATGGTAAGCATAACCCGATTGAATATCGGAATAGTCCATTTGAAAATTCAGCATTGAAAGGGTGAAATAACACCCAGTCTAACATTGTACAAGTTTCTATGTCACATTCCTTTCTGGTCACACCCAAATATAGGGTTAAGTGCTACATAATAAAGTTAATTTCTCCATTATGCAATAAGTTCAAACAACAGCTAGTAGCATGCTTCAACCGACACATCCTTTGAACTATCACTACAAATGTCATCACTAGATGTCTAGGTGGCCATAACTGGCCATGATGCAGCACTTCCAGCTGACAAGAAAACCACTAAAGTCACATGGCTTGTCTGTGGTTTACTCTTAATCCTTTGAATGCAGGACAAGCATGCACTGTCATTTGCAAATAGTGTAGATCCTGATCAGAGGGCTCCTACAGGAGCCCTCTGATCAGGATCTGCACTTTTGTCATTCAAAATACTTTCATACCGAGTGGTAAATACTCCCTCTCTGAAAATTCAGCGTATTCTAAAAAATCGTCATCTGCCTAAATACTGTCTATTTTGAATCTCAAATTAGAGTTTCTCCAATTTATTTTAAAAACATAAATGTGGTGTCAAGTAAGTTTTGGAATCTGATGAAACACAATTTATTTGGCATCTCATCTAAACTCCAACTGTTTTCAATAGTTGTATCATAAAACTGCAAACTTCACTGAGAAGAAACCGATAAAATTGAAACTCATTGATTACATGCCATAGACAATATAAAAGTCTTGTTACATTTGTCTGCATGATTTAGTCTGCTTTAGAGGGCAATAAAGGATAGCAACAATAAAGCATATATATATATACCAATAATTCATAAAAACTTTCTGTGTCCAAAATGTGCACCACTTCATAATGCCAGCAAAATATTCCTGTAATGTTTCATCGCTGATGTTAACATACTGTTGTAGTGATGCATGACACAAAAATGTCAGATGGACAGACTGACCGATGGTCAGACTCAAAAAAGTAAAGCTAAATGCCATCCATCTGAAACTGAAACAGAAAACTTAAATGCCTGTAACTTTTACAGAATGAAGCATGCATTATAGAAAAAGGTTTTTTTCTGGCTTCGAAAAACAAAACAAACACCTTAAGCAGCATACTGCCATCTGTCAGAATCACATGACTGTCACATGACAATGATGTTACAATGGTGCCCTTGAAACAGATGTTTCAGCAGATTGGATTATTGTAGAATCTGTCAACACATTGAATGAAATATCTTCTGATTCAAACTATTTTTGACATTGTTTAACACTTTCAATGGGAGAAACAAATGTACATGTACAGTAAAACCTTTCTATAACAACCACACAATTATAACAGGTATTTTATGTTAAAGGCAAGTGGATGCTTAAAGCAAGCTGATAGTAAAAGGAACGCTCCTATAGGAGCATTCTGTTTTACTTTCACCTTGCTTAATTAAGCATCCACCTGTCCAAAATACCAACTAATTAACACAATTTAGTAGTCGTTATTGAGAGGTTTTACTGTACTTGCATTTGCTAACAGTATAGACCTGGATAAGGGTCTGTATTGTTTGTCATTAAAACTCCTCTTGCAAATTTCCCTCATTTCTGTTCAAACACACAGAACAGAGTACAATAAATTAGTTTGGATCCTGATGAAATGTGAAACTTCTAGACATCTCATTTGGATCCAGTCTATTATGTTTGCAAATTTTAAGAGTGTTATGATTCTAATAAAAGCTGATACAACAATATGCCTGCCCAACCTTTAAAGGTCCCTGCCAAAGATAATTCTTGACTAGCCTTTGATGAATATGTTTGCAAAACTTATCATGAATCTGCCTGTATATTATGGTCAATCTGAATTTACATTGCCTTAACCTTATCCTTCATATAAATGCATTTTTACACATTTGCAGACCGAGTAGACCCAGATCAGTTTAGAAAATAAACTGATAGAAAAATCCCCAAATATTCACTATAAGCTTGACCTGTTTGAATTTTGGAATAGTCCATTTGAAAATACAGCATTGTAAGGGTTAACACCTATCATGTCTGCTTTCATTCAAAAGTGTTGCAAGTTTGACCTACTTGTTACTTGTTCAAATTAAGAGAAACTAATTAACCCTTTCCCTCATATGAACATGTTTTTACGCATCTGCAAACAGAGTAGACCCAGATCAGACGGCTCCTAGAGGAGCCGTCTGATCAGGGTCTGCTCTGTTTGCTAATAAAATTTGATAGATCTGTTTCCTTGCTTTCTAAAATGTCTACAATCATGTTCAACCCTCCTTATTTCTTTAAAACTATACTGTTAATGAACATTCAGTAGGTATTGAAATTTGGCGCAAATACAGAACAGGGAAAGGGTTAAAGGTGCTCGTCATCAGATCTGAATCAAAACTGTCTGTAAATGCAAGTCAGGTACACTTAGGTTAATGGTAAACCTACAGTTGAGTTATACCAAGGAGAAATGGACACATTAATGAGGCATTGATGTAGGGTATAATGCTAATGATTTATAGTTTTCCTGATTACAAATCTTGATGATCAACAGTGAAAACCCACGCTACCCTGTAAGACAAATGATTAATAGCCCTTAGTACTAAATCAACTGTTAGCTGAAAAAAAGATATTTTCAGCTTCAGTTCTCAAAGTAAATTTTCCTTTCTTACCCGTTCAGAAATATTATCAAAGTGCAAAAACAGTTCTGATTTTGATGAAATGCAAAGATTATGAAGTTTTCATTAAAAAAAATAATAATTCTGTAGTTGGAATGTCTACCTATGGAAATGAAAGTGTCAAATTAAATTCAACAAAAATGAATGTTAAAAACTTCATAAGAGAACAAAAGATGTTTGTAAAACATGACATACAACCTTTTATTTTGAACTTTGATCTTGAAATGTGATGTAAATCTTGACATGGAACAACTCAAAAGTGCAGCCTGATGAAAGGGGTAAACCTGCCAAACATGTGAAGTCCCTAATACTGTTCAAACATATATTGACCTGGTTCAGACATTATGGCCAATATTAATGTATTTGACCTTGACCTTGAACCTGCAGCTTCATGACGTAAGTGTATATGCCAAGTACAAAATCTCAATAGCTATTAATGTGGTATTATGGCTAAGATTTAACTTTTAGAAATTTGACCTATGACCATGAACTTTCACATACTGACATTAAAACATCAATGAGCCTTAGCTCAGTGGTATAGCCTCCCAGTGAGATACTTATAGTAACCCACTACCTCATAGGCTATTTTTAGACCAAATCCCTTTTGAAAAAAGCTACTAAAAAGGATCGTTTACTACAGAAAATAATTTTTTTTTAGAAGTGTGTAGTTTTGAAATCATTGTGATAAATAGAGCATTTGCTCCTATGGATGGAGCAAATGCTATATTTATCACAATGGTTACGAAAAGTGACTTTTACAGAGGCATCAAAAGGCATCAATATAAGGGAATGGGTTAATAGGGGTCATCTACTCACAACCTGCCTACCTGATATGAGGACTCTAGGTGAAAGGTTGAAAAGTTATTGATTGCAAACCATTTGATCTACCAACCCACATGTACAACACAGTTATAAGTAAGTTACTATTTTATTATTGTGAAACGTGCATATTATACAGAGCTCCAGATAAGATGCGTAAATTTAAACATTTTCAACAATTGCTTCTTTATTTCTCCAACAAACCCTATACTGTGACCACTGTTTAGAATCATCTCGAAGAGACGAATCTAAAGAGTGGTCACAGTATAGGGGTTTGTGGAGAAATGACGATTTTAGCATTTGGACATATACTGTTTATAATGTTGCTCTGTATTATACAAATCATAATACATATCGCATATTCAAATAATTTAGCATGACATTATTACCATATATTGTTACGTCAAAGGTAGCATAAAAATGAGCTATAACCATTCACACATATTAAACATTTTACCTGACAGAGACACATTTTGATACCTTTGCAAACAGAGTAGGCCAAATCAGATCATGGTTCCTGTAGCAGGACTGCTCCGATTGCTTGTGGAATAATACTGACTTGATTCTACAGTTTCTGCCATTGCAAGATAACCCTGTGTTCATATGTCATTATAAAGGAATCATCTAATTAAATCGTATCATGGTATTATGTCTTACATAAAGCGTTAAAAATGCAGGTTAATACATTTCCATTACAGAAAACAGTATAGACTGAAATTTCACATTGGGCCTCTGACTTGGCAGCTAAATAATAAGTGTTGATTTATACGTCTGATGACACAGATCATAATAATGAACTCATACACAAAACAGATCAGAGGCCGGAGTATTGTTTTGTTTAAACCATTCCCTCATATTGACACCTTTTGATTCCTCTGTAAAAGTCACGTTTTTAAACCATTGTGATAAATAGAGCATTCAATGCTCCACAGGAGCAAATGCTCTATTTACCACAATAGTTTCAAAGCTACACAATTCTAATTGTTTTTTCCCCAAGTTTATGCACCTTTTCACTAAATGTTATCAAAGAGGTTGGATCTAACAATAGTCTATGAGGTAATGGGTAAATATGAAACCCAAGCCTATTAACCCTTGAAAACATTCTTGTAACAATTTAGACTGTAAACTGAAAGTGCTAAGTTAGAAAAGGCTTTTTAAGGCCATTTTATGCTTGGTACAGAAGTAATCTGATACTTAACTGAAATAGTATGGCCTGGTCAACAACATAAAACTACAGACCTCAGCAAACCGCTGCTGACCCCACAACAACCAAAGAAGTCAATTGAGCCATCACAATTACTGACAATGCAGACACATACAAGTGAAATTGCCATGGTAAATTGAGGTTAATTTTGTGACAGTTTCAAACCCTAGCATCCGGTCTTGCTCCAACGGGTACTTTTGTCATCTTAAATGAAGGCAGACACGATTTTTATGAAACCTGATAAAAAGTTATCACAAACTTACAATGATAATGATCACGCTAAGTGAAATATGTTTTATCTTCAACTTGAGGAAAAGTACTATGTGGGAAAATCATGAACCTCTCTAATGCGACCACCTAAAAAAGGTATAATTCTGGGTTGTAGAAGTAGGTGGTTGCTTAATGCAGGACAAAAGTAATACAGAAAGCTCCCAGGAGCTTTCTGTATTACTTTTGTCCTGCATTAAGTGACCACCTGCATATAAAGACACCCATGTCTATTCATTAAGTGGTCACATTAGAGGGGTTCTACTGTAGTTTAATCATAGACTGTTTGACACTTGGTCAGTAGTTTCCAAAAAACTTGAATGAGTTAGAAAAAAGTGAAAACAAATCATTTTTGAAGATTTTTTCTCAGCATAACAAGGATCGAGTTACTTGTAACATTATCAGTATCCTTTTTCTATCTATTATGTAGTGCAGCACTTAGCATCATTCACAAGAGTACCGCATACGGTACATAATACGCCCACTTGCAAACTTTCTCTGATTCAACATGCCTTATAAGTGCTGACATTTTCTAATCTGTGCTTCTGATCTTGATTTCCATATTAAGGTGATACTATGCAACGGCCATAGCTCTGTAAAGACAAACTGAATGAACCTCAAATAAACTCAGCTTCAAATTTTGTTGCTTAAAACATTTGTGTTAAGTTTCATTTATATCATTTTAATAGTTTTCCCAGAAAATAACAGACAAACTAAAAGTTGACCGACTAACAAAGCAACGAACACACGAAGTTCAAGGACCATAACTTTAGAATAAAATGACATATCAAAACCCCCGCAATATATGTGAAAATTCACATTAAGGTTTAACCATATAAAAAATTGAAGTAAATATCATTTCAAATGAAAAAGTTATGGCCATCCTCATATTTGCATAGATTTGCATTATTTTTTTAAGTGCAAGGGCCATAACTCCAAAACAACAAATCAAATGATCCTCAGAATCGACTTAGCTTCAGGTCTTGATGCATTAAACATGTGTATGAAGTTTCATTACTATCTGTCAAACAGTTTTGCCAGAAAACAGTGGAAAAACTATTTGCATTTTTTTTAAAGTAAAAGGGCAATAACTTTAAAACGAATAATCAAATAAACCTCAAAATCGACTCAGCATCAGATCTTGATGCATTAAACATTTTTGTGAAGTTTCATTAATATCTTTCAAATAGTTTTCCCAGAAAACAGCGGACAAACTATTTGCATTATTTTTCAAGGACAAGGGCCATAACTCTGAAACGAAAAATCAAATGATCCCCAGAATCAATTCAGTTTCAGATCTTGATGCATTAAATATTTGTGTGAAGGTTCATTAATATCTCTCAAATAGTTTTCCCAGAAAACAGCGGACAAACTATTTGCATGTATTTGCATTATTTTTTTTAAGTAAAAGGGCCATAACTCCGAAACGACAAATTAAATGAACCTCAGAATGGACTCAGCTTCAGATCTTGATGCATTAAACATTTGTGTGAAGTTTCATTAATATCTCTCAAATAGTTTTCCAGAAAACAGCGGACAACTATTTGCATATTTTTTAAGGACAAGGGCCATAACTCTGAAATGAAAAATCAAATGAACCTCAGAATCTACTGAGCTTCAGATCTTGATGCATTTAACATTTGTGTGAAGTTTCATTATTATCTCTCAAATAGTTTTCCCAGAAAACAGCGGACAAACAAAATGTTGACGGACGAACGAACGAACGAACGAACGGACGGACGGACGGACAGGGCCACGACAATATACGACCACCTTTATTAGGTGGGCGTATAAAAAATTGAAGTAAATAACATTTCAAATGAAAAGTTATGGCCATCCTCATATTTGCATAGATTTGCATTATTTTTTTAAGTGCAAGGGCCATAACTCCGAAACAACAAATCAAATGATCCTCAGAATCGAATTAGCTTCAGGTTTTGATGCATTAAACATGTGTATGAAGTTTCATTAATATCTGTCAAACAGTTTAGAAAACAGCGGACAAACTATATGCATAAATTTGCGTTATGTTTTAAGTAAAAGGGCCATAACTCCGAAACGACATATCAAATAAACCTCAAAATCTACTCAGCTTCAGATCTTGATGCATTACACATTTTTGTGAAGTTTCATTAATATCTCTCAAATAGTTTTCCCAGAAAACAGCGGACAAACTATTTGCATATTTTATAGGACAAGGGCCATAACTCTGAAATGAAAAATCAAATGAACCTCAGAATCAACTCAGCTTCAGATCTTGCTGCATTAAACATTTTTGTAAAGTTTTATTAATATCTCTCAAATAGTTTTCCCAGAAAACAGCGGACAAACTATTTGCATGTATTTGCATTATTTTTTAAGGACAAGGGCCAAAACTCTGAAAAGAAAAATCAAATGATCCTCAGAATCAATTCAGTTTCAGATCTTGATGCATTAAACAATTTTGTGAAGTTTCATTAATATCTCTCAAATGGTTTTCCCAGAAAACAGCAGACAAACAATTTGCATGTATTTGCATTATTTTTGAAGGACAAGGGCCATAACTCTGAAACGACAAATCAAATGATCCTAAGAATCAATTCGTGTGAAGTTTCATTAATATCTGTCAAATAGTTTTTCCAGAAAACAGCGGACAAGCTGTTTGTATATTTTTTAAGGACAAGGGCCATAACTCTGAAACGAAAAATCCAATGAACCTCAGAATCAACTCAGCTTCAGATCTTGATGCATTAAACATTTGTGTGAAGTTTCATTAATATCTGTCAAATAGTTTTCCCAGAAAACAGCGGAAAAACTATTTGCATGTATTTGCACTATTTTTAAGTAAAAGGGCCATAACTCCGAAACGACAAATCAAATGAACCTCAGAATCGACTCAGCTTCAGATCTTGATGCATTAAACATTTGTGTGAAATTTCATTAATATTTTTTAAATAGTTTTCCCAGAAAACAGCGGACAAACTATTTGCATTTTTTAAAACAAGGGCCACAACTCTGAAATGAAAAATCAAATGAACCTCAGAATCAACTCAGCTTCAGATCTTGATGCATTAAACATTTGTGTGAAGTTTCATTAATATCTCTCAAATAGTTTTCCCAGAAAACAGCGGACAAACTATTTGCATGTTTTTGCACTATTTTTACGTAAAAGGGCCATAACTCCAAAACGACAAATGAAATGAACCACAGAATCGACTCAGCTTCAGATCTTGATGCATTAAACATTTGTGTGAAGTTTCATTAATATCTTTTAAATAGTTTTCCCAGAAAACAGCGGACAAACTATTTGCATTTTTTTAAAACAAGGGCCATAACTCTGAAATGAAAAATCAAATGAACCTCAGAATCAACTCAGCTTCAGATCTTGATGCATTAAACATTTGTGTAAAGTTTCATTAATATCTGTCAAACAGTTTTCCCAGCAAACAGCGGACAAACAAAATGTTGACGGACGAACGAACGAACGAACGGATGGACGGACGGACGGACAGGGCCACAACAATATACGACCACCTTTATTAGGTGGGCGTATAAAAATGGAATGTTTATGAAAGTTTGTAAATATTTTTTTTCTCACTTTCTTACTTTAACAAATGCTATAAAGTGCTGGTTGAAATTACACAACTTGAAATTTTAGCATTTTAAATGTTAACCGTTTAAATCCAGATGAGACACTGCAAAACTCGACGTCTCATGACAATGAAAAAGATTTGACACACTGATTGCAATTTATAGAAGGGAGTGGGGAGCCTTATATTTTTTTAAAGAAGTTGTCAGAAAATTGTGCAATAGAACATAATTATTTGCTTAATAAGCCGATGCTTAACCTTTTCCTCCATAAATACACCTTTCTACGCCTCTGTAATACCATTGTGATAAATAGAGCATTCGCTCCTATAGGAGCAAATGCTCTATTTATCACAATGATTTCAAACTAGAAAATTCTAAAATTTTACTTTTCTCTAGTAAATCCTCCTTTTGGGTAGATTCATTCAAAGAGGTTGGGTTTAAAAATAGCCTATGAAGGAAAGGGTTAATCTTAAACCATGTGTGAGGGACAATCAATAACATCTACACAGGCCCCTCTTCTTTCATTAACCCTTACAACGCTGAATTTTCAAATGGACTATTCCAAAATTCAAACAGGTCAAGCTTATGGTGAATATTTAGGGATTTTTCTAAACAAAAATGTAACATGACAAACTGTGCAGAACCTGATGGCAGGGCCCTCTATAAGCCATCTGGGCCTACACTGTTTGCAAGGGACAGTAGTGACTTGTGTCCCACATTGTAAGGGTTAACAAACTTTTTTACATTTGAGTATACCATCTGATTAAGACAATAAATAAGAATTAAACAAATATCTTTCATATCAATTCAAACAAACTTTTTCTCTCTGGGGTGCATCATACCATATAGTACAAAATTAATAAATTAGCTCAGAATGCAAAGGTTAAATTAATGTACAAGCTTATTTGAGCAGAGATAACATTTTATTAAATTACTCTAAAGCAACTATTTGAAAATAGCTGATTTTATCTGTTTTAAATTGATTGAAAGGCAGTCCACCTGTAGAATGAATTAGCAGTAGGTAAAATTTAGTCTATCAACATTAAATTATGAGATATTGCTGTTAAAACTCCGTGAAAAAACCCACCTAGCTAACCATAGTTAACCATGGCACATGTGGACATGGTTATCCTTGACTAACCATAGTTAACCATGGCATATGTGGATGTGGTTACCCCTGGCTAACCATAGTTAACCATGGCACATGTGGACATGGTTACCTTTGGCTAACCATAGTTAACCATGGCACATGTGGACATGGTTACCCTTGACTAACCATAGTTAACCATGGCATATGTGGATGTGGTTACCCCTGGCTAACCATAGTTAACCATGGCACATGTGGACGTGGTTACCTTTGGCTAACCATAGTTAACCATGGCACATGTGGACATGGTTACCCTTCCTTGGCTAACCATGGTCTTATTATTTACAATTGGCACCAAGATCATTCCATATAAATACACCTGTCTACACCTTTGCAAACAGGGTAGACCCAGATCTGGACTGTTGGCTTATGATATAATATAGATCTGATTCTACAGTTTTTGCCATTGTAAAAAATCCATTGTTCATAAGAGACAAAAAATCAGCTAGTTGATATTCATTTTGTCACTATTCATGGAGTAAAGGGTTAATAAACTAAAACCATGAATAATCACGGTCAACACAACCATGGTAAGACAGGGTTAACTAGATGCATCGAAGCAATGCTGACCATGCATGGATAATGATAACCATAGAACAATTGAAGACTAACGTTGTCAATGGTTTTTACCAAATCTATTTGTTGTCACCACTGGGAACAACTTTGACACATCTCATTTAAATGTGAAGGAGGAGTGAAATGAGCAACCAGAGACACTTTAACATATCTCACTGGACTATTGGAAGGATTGAACTGGGGAATCAGAAACATCTGACACATCCCACTTGAATGTGAAGGAGTACTGACCTGGGGAATCAACAGACATTTTGACACATCTCTATTGAATGTGATGGAAATTTGCTTAGCATAGTCAACCAAGCAAAAGCTGTCACAGTCACTGACAAATGCCCCCAAAGGATATCACCAACACTAAAGCCTGGGTCATGTGTATGCCTGGATCATATCACATTTTGTAGAAGCCTATGTGTTGAACATTTAATGTTCCCAAGTTATTTTGAAATCCACTCATGTATGTAAGAGTTATAGAGCGGACACGACAAAATGACCCCATTTTTTAACCTTGACCCCGGATTGTGACCTTGACCTTTGAGATAGGAACCTGGTTCATTTTTGCAACACATCCTCTAAAGATGATGAACATTTGAACGTGGTTATTTTGAAATCCACTCATGTATGTCGGAGATACAGAGCGGACAAGACAAAATGACCCCATATTTTAACTTTGATCCCAATTGTGACCTTGACATTTGAGATATGAACCTGGTTCTTTTTTGTGACACATTATCTCAAGGTGGTTAACATGTGTAACAGGTTATTTTGAAATCAACTAATGTATGTAGAAGTTAGAGGGGACATTGCAAAATGTCTCCATTTTTTAACTTTGAAACCCCCCCCCCCAATTGTGACCTTGACCTTTGAGATAGAAACCTGGTTCATTTTCGCTACACATTGTATCAAGGTGGTGAACATTTTTACCAGCTTATTTTGAAATCCACTCATATATGAGTGGACACGACAAAATGTCCCCATGTTTTACCTTTTACGATTGTGACTTTGACCTTTTAAATAGGAACCTGGTTCTTTTTAACAACACATCATCTTAAGTTGGTGAACATTTGTACCAAGTTATTTTGAAATCCATTCATGTATGTAGGAGCTACAGAGCTGACATGATGTGACACTAACAGACTGACAGACAGATAGACTGGACAGACAATGCAATTATTAATTATGCCTCCCTTTGGGGGCATAGAAAACTTGTTTAACAAAGCTTGTTTAACCTAGCCAACCAAAAACAAAAGATGTTTGGAGGCACACATTTACTATTTTGGGGTTTAAGTTGGAAGGTTCTTCAACGGAGGACATTGAAAGGCTTGCAATGGTTCTTGATCATTAGACCCAGCAGTGAAGGTCTTTATAGGAATTTCTTGATCAAACAATCCAACAGTGGATTTCTTTCAAGGAAGCTCTTGATCAGCAAGTCCAGCTGTAGGTTCCATTCTGATGTGTATGTGAAATAAAAACTAGGGTAAAGAATTCAAAACAAAAATGTTTTTATAGCACCAAGATTGCTCTAGAACATGTACATGCAGACAAGCAACACTCTACAAATATACAATGCAGTGTTAATATGGACAATTGGAAAATGATACAGTAAACCCCTGCTAATGTGACCACCTACAAGAGCTATAATTCTGGGTGCTAGATTCAGGAGGTTGATAAATGCAGGACAAAATGTAGAAAGCTCCTAGAGGAGCTTTCTGCATTACTTTTGTCCTGCATTAAGCAACCACCTGCTTATAAAGACACCCATGTTAATTCATTAAGTGGTCGCATTTGAGGGTTTCTACTGTATATGCAAAATATGATAAGGTACATTTGACCAATATTTACTAAGAATAATCTGGTTTCATCCAAATTAATGCAAAATCCTTGAGATGATGGCAAAACCTGGTTAAGGTTTATTTAATGAAAACAATTTTACACATACATGTATCTTAATTTTTTTTGTCAAATGTGATCAATATCTAGCGGCACAACTCAGAAATTACTTAACCCATTCCCTCATAAGCTATTTTTAGATACAACCTCTTTAAATAAATCTACAGAAAAGGAGCATTAAATAGAGAAAAGGAAAAGTTCAGTCTTTTGTAGTTTGAAACCTTAGGAGCAAATGCTCTATTTATCACAATGGTTTCAAAAATTGACTTTTACAGAGGCATAGAAAGGCGTATTAATGGAGGAAAGGGTTAATACTATTGGCAATAGTTACTCTGGCAGGGGAATTATTATGGATATTGGCATATTGACTGAATGATGATTATGACTTACGTACAGCAGACAAACGTAACAAAACGAATAATATACATGTATTAGAAATTGTCAAATTCCATCAATCAAATCTTGTATTTAAGAGTTTTGGCAGTGGTAAAATAAAACCTATGCACATTTTGCTCAAAAGTAAGAAAGAGGGCAAAAGAGTTGACATTCCCCTCCCAAACCAACAATGCATTCAAATTTCAGAAGAAGACAAGAATAAAAGCCATGTTCACTTTCAAATAAACTCCCAGTAAGTTGACTGAAACTTTTTTTCGTCAACTTTCCACACAGGAGGCATTTTGTCTGTGTTTAACTCAGATTTAAACTGACATAAGAATGTATGGTATTTGTTGGACTTGAGTTATATGACTTTGACATGGTCTAAACCTTATCTTAAATCGTCTGTCGTCAGTTGTTTAAATTTACAGCAATATGACCCTTTTTTCTCTCGGGCGCATCATACCATAGACTACAAAAAAATTAATTAGCTCAGAGTGCAGAGGTCAAATTAATGAACAAGCTTATTTGAGCAGAGATAAAGTTTTATTGAATTACTCTAAAGAAACGATTTGAAAATAGTTGATTTTATCTGTTTTAAATTGATTGAAAGACAGTCCACCTGTAGAATGAATGAGAAATAGCAGTAGGTAAACAACAATGACTTTTGAAAATTTGTTGTTATCTGACCAAACTTAGATCATAGAGTTGGGGACAAATAAGTGTACTGACATATGCAAACAGTGTAGATCCAGCTCAGAGGGTTCCAAGAGGAGTGCTCTGATCAGGGACTGCACTCTTCAAAATCCTATATCAACTTTAATCTACGCCTCTGTAGAAAGCACATGGTGAAACCATTGTGATAAATAGAGCATTTGCTCCTATAGGAACAAATGCTCTATTTATCACAATGGTTTCTATACTACACAATTATAACATTTTCCTTTTCTCTAGTAAATGCTCCTTTTTGGTAGATTCATTCAAAGAGTTTGGGTCTAAAAATAGCCTATGGAGGAATGGGTTTAGTTTTTCTAGCAAATTTAAGCCGGACTCTATTGTTAACACTGACGAACCATTTCATTTCATTATATATGTACAAACGAAAACGGGTCTTATCGTATTCCACGTGTAGTATACATTGCCATATAAAGCTAACACAAGACTGGGCGGGTCTTGAAACAATCTCCTCACATGTATGCGCAGTGCCTCGTAAACACTAAATAATGAAATCTTGAACTCTAAGTGAATTAAGAATGAAAGTCTCACCAAATCTTGAGCTCTTGACAATATAAATCAAGCATGTTTTTTAAATATCCAGCTTGATGATTGGTCAAATATCTTTGCCAAACTCTAATATTTATTATGTCATTATTTCTTGAATGAACAGAGTCTATTTGAATATTATGCTTAATATGCTTAAATTGGTTACAAAAATTACCATTTTGGCAATTGCAGTTCGAAGGTAAAACGACAGACAAAAGACAAAAAAAACAAATTTATCAACCAATAAATAGCCTGTCAGGCAGATTACAATACCTGTCTAGTTTGTTTTAAACAAATCTTTTATTCCACATGTGGACTTAACAAAGACATGATTAGATTAGCAATTCATGTCTGATCTAAAATATAAATTATTATTTTCACGACCAATGATATTGATAAAGATACTCTGTCAGCCCTGACAGTGCACTATATGCATGAGACAGCCTCAGAAAAGATCCACTGAAAACAGAATAGACCTGATTGCAACACATCCTTTATTCCTTTGAATATGGGACATGCATGTCCTAGCATTTGCAAAGAGTGCAGACTCAGATCAGAGGGCTCCTAGAGGAACCCTCTGATCAGGATCTGCACTGTTTGTCCTTAAAAATCCTCCAGCAAGCTTAATTAAACCTTTCATACTCACAGTTGACCCTTTAATTAAATTCCACAGTGATAAATAAAATATTGAACGGGTGAATAAAACAAGTGATATGGGATATATTATCAGATAAAAGGGTTTTGCTCTGTACTGATTGCATGCAAAGAAATTTTAGCTTTATTTGAGTCTTTTTCATGGTCAAAAATTGCTAGTTCCGAATTTGAGAATTTTTTTACAAATTTAAAATGTTAAATTTCTCCATGTAAAATTTTTCAAAGAGTGGTAGAGTTTGGTGGAGAAATAAAAAAGTTATTATTCTTGAAAATCATTAATTTATGCATCTTATCTGGACCTCTGAGTAACTTAGCATCTGGATCTGAACTGTGTGTAGCTCTGGTAATGGGTTTTGAAAAATCTTGGGAGAAAATTCACTTTTAAACTTTGCAACAGACAAGTTATTTTACAACCAATAACAAGAGTACAAAGTGCTAATTAATGTGAACAGCTTTCTTTCTTTTCTAGAAATAGTAAACTTGACCTGTGTGAATTTGAAACTTCAGCACTGAAAGGGTTTAAGCCTTTGATATAATTAATGACATGGAATCAAAAAGTTAAAAAAACTTGAATATTAGTTAAGTTTTAAGTGCAAACCCCTGGAAAGGGTGCATGATTTGGGAATTGCACATAAGATCTAGGCAATTATACTAATGTATATAAACTTATTAACCTGTATGGAGAAATCATGCACAGAACTGAGCCAGAAGCTGTCCGACTTGGTGCTAAATTGTGGTTGCATGCATCCTGCAGTAAACTTCCAGTGCACTGTTTCTGCTAACTACCTTTATCATGCTATCGGTAAGATTGTAGTAATGATAGCCTTCCAACCTGTCTAAAGTGGCCATTCATTTATTGAACATAGGAGTCTTAAAAAGACAAGTGGTTGCTTAATGCAGGGAAAAAGTAATGCAGAAAGCTTACAGGAGCTTTCTGCATTACTTTCGTCCTGCATTAAGCTACCACCTGTCTTACAGACCTGTATTTCGACCTCTTTCTGATTGCTGCTTAAGACAGGTTCTACTGCTAATATTCAGGAGCCAGCTATGGCACAGAGTAATGAAGCTGCTCATCAGGATCTAAACTGTTCCACACTCTGACTCTGTTTTAACAAAACAAAATGTTCTTTGAGAATTGATGGTAAAAAGAATTCTGAACAGGAAAAACATTCAAAATCACTTTAAAGGTTTATTTATTAGTGGTTTTCAAAATCGCTTAGTCAGCAATATTACACTGTTCTATCTTCTATCTCTTCTGCAGGTGCCTGTGTCCAATGAAAGAAGAGCAAAGGTTTGGCTTCAAGCA
Source organism: Azorinus chamasolen (assembly GCA_963576725.1). Classification (NCBI taxonomy): domain Eukaryota; kingdom Metazoa; phylum Mollusca; class Bivalvia; order Cardiida; family Solecurtidae; genus Azorinus; species Azorinus chamasolen. Next base: position 16,663,654 of record OY755248.1, on the reverse strand, counting down.
ACATGCAGGTCTTTGCAATAAGTGTCATACTAATCAGCATTAATTGTACAGTTTTTGTTACCAAACCTGACAAAAACAGTGCAGACTTGAATTAGATGTTACACTTTGGTTCAAATCTACACTAGTACTTATATAGCAAAATCTGAACGGTAATGAAACAAGCACATACATTCAAACTACCTAATGCATCTTAACCTTTTCCTCCATAGGCTATTTTTAGATCCAACCTCTTTGGATGTATCTACTGAAAAGGAGCATTAACTAGAGAAAAGGAAACTTTTAGAATTTTGTAATGTGAAACCATTGTGATAAATAGAGCATTTGCTCCTATAGGAGCAAATGCTCTATTTATCACAATGGTTTCAACAGGTGACTTATAGAGGCATAGAAAGGTGTAATTATAGAGGAAAGGGTTAAACACCTAATCTCCCCTCTCCTCCTGAATAAGTCAATTTGGTACCATGTTGATAACATTAAATTTGACTGACATATTAGCAAATAGTGTAAACCCTGATAAAACAGCTCCTTCAAGAATAGTTTGATATGGGTCTACATTGTTTGCCTAAGTTTCTCTACATTCTTAGCTTATTATACTTTATACTCGGCCCCAACATATTAACTTTGTACACAGTAAAACCTGTCTTAAGTGGCCATCAAAAAGATGTCTAATTATATGGGTATGTAAAGCAGGTGGAAGCTTAATGCAGGTCATAAGTAATGCAGAGAGCATTAAGCAACCACCTGCTTTTTATTAGACGCCGATGTTCAATAAATGATTGGCTGCTCACCACAGATGCTGCTGCAACTGTTTATATGCAAGGTGGAGGGTGTTCATGGAAAAGGATAAAGATTAAATATGAAATATCACAAAAACAAAAGTATATTCAAATTCTGACATTAATACATTATATGTTTTCGAGGAGGGTGTTCATGGAAATTGAAAAGTATAAAGATTAACTATGAAATATCATAAAAATAAAAATATATGCAAATTCTGACATTAATACGTTATATTTTTTCTTCTCCTAAAAAGCAGTGTATTTCATATATCGGTCACGGAAAAAATTTGTTTGTTGTATGAATGTCAGATGTATGCCTAAAAAATAGGTTATCTCGATGCTTTGGATTGCTTACACCATTAATGCAAATGCTGCATTAAAATTAAGTTTCTAAGAATTTTTAGAACTACATGTATGTCTAAATTTGACAAAAATTGGTTTCCTCATCAATAAATGGGATTATGCCTAATTATTGCCTAATTACCGCAAAAATTACATACCTTTTGTAAAACAAAAAAAGGTTAACTGTTTATCTATGAATATGTCCTAGTACCCCACAAGGCAAAGGTTAATAACATTTCCATCGGCAAATGATATAACGTTGACAGGTGTTATTACTTCAAACATGCACTGCTGTGGAGCATGTGTGCAGGTTCTTGAGAAAAAAATACTGCAGAAAAAAAACTCCTAAGGAACTGAACTAAATAACCACCCATGTGGTACCCTTTTACTATTGACATTGTCTTTGATTTATAGACTATGAAATTTCAACACAACAGTTCTCACACTTGTACAAGGAGTCAACCCCTTCGAATGCTGAATTTTCAGTTTGGAAACATCCATCGATGTTTATCGGTAGAGTCCATACAGTAGGAAATGGACCAATTTTCAAGAGAATTTTGAATGACAAACAGTGCAGACCCTGATCAGAGGGCTCCTCTAGGAGCCCTCTGATCTGGGTCTACACTGTTTGCAAATGCCAGTTCACACATGTCTCACATTGAAAGGTTTAAATGAGAAAGTTGACAAGTTATGTGAATTTATGGTAGGCTGCATGCGGTTTGTCAAAAGATTGTGTAATATGATAATACCCCATGCACATTTCAAATTTCATTTCTAGTAGATTGTATTTAGACAATGTATTTAGACAATTTCAGAGATTATTTAGACAATTTAAGAATGTTTTTTCTTCGTAATAGTTACATGTTAACGCTTTCCCTCATATAAACACCTGTTCATGCCTATGCCAACCCAGATCAGATGGCTCCTGTAGGAGCCATTTGATCAGGATTTGTTCTGCTTGCTTATAAAAATATAATAGATCTGACTCTATAGTTTCTACGAATACCAAAATGTATTTGCCATTATAAACAATCTTCTTATAAATATTAATGATGTTGCTATTTCTTAATAATAATTATGTGGATATTCCACAGGGAAAATGTTAAATAATATCAGTAGAACACTGGGTCCCAGGAGTATCTTAGTCTGAACCAACAGAAATGACTGAGAAACAATTAGTTTTCTCCTTAATTCCATGTCAATTATTCCTTTCCCTATTAAACATTCATATGATAAATAATGATATCACAAAATTTATCTATTTTAATAATTTTACAGCATTATTAATAACAGAACTTTTGACTGTGGCAGAAAGTGTAAAATCAGATCTATATAATTTAATAAACAAACAGAGCAGACCTTGATCAGACGGCTCCTATAGGAGCCATCTGATCTGGGTCTACATTGCTTGCAAACACGTGAGAAGGCGGTTATATTAGAGAAAGGGTCAAACCATTAACAATGCATAGAGAGCCTTCAGCATTCTACCAAATTATGTTCAGACATTATATTCAATAGGAACAGTTCTAGATTTTGCATTTTCTGCTTGGATTTTTGGCTCATATTAAATAACCTACAGGGGATCATTTGTGCAGCTATGTCAACAATGTCTGCATGTGGGAAGAAGCGATGTTTATTCTGCAAGGAAATATTTTCCCCATTTTCTTAACCATTTGGATGCAAGAAATGAGTGTCCTGGCATTCCCAAACAGTGTAGAACCAGATCTGCCCTCTGATCAAGGTCTGTACAGTTTGTCATTCAAAATCCTCTAGCAGATTCAATCCTTTCATGCTGAATGAACTGTATGGTGAAAAGATTATAAGCTTAGAATTATCTTTGAATATACAGCATTCAAAAGGCTAATGGCCAACGAGAAGTCTTTTCATCACTTAATGAAAATATAAACAATATGTAATTTTAAATAATATATTTTCTTTTCCCAGATAAAATGATACAGTTGGTGCCATTAAGGGTTGAAAGCCAATACATGCGTTCAGCCTTTTGAAAGTAGGAAACAAGTAAACTGGCATTTTCACATGTTTGCAAACAGAGTAGACCCAAATCAGACACCTCCTATTGGAGCCATCTGATCTTGGTCTGCTCTGTTTGCTTATGGTATAATATATCATAGATATGATTTTACAGGTACTGCCTGAGCCTAAAAGTCCTGTGTATAATATACCATTATAAAAATGAATTTAACTAATATCCATGACGTCATTATTTCTTACATGAATACTCAACAGGAAAATGGTTACATGGGTCGACCTGCAAAGAAATTCAGTGTAGCATGCAAGCATGACCAAGAAAACTGTATACAGTAAAACCCTTTCTAAACTGGACGTTCAAACCAGTATTAATATCGGTCTTTAACCCTTTCTCTGTTCTATATTTACTCCAAATTTAATACCTACTGAATATTCATGGACAAAATAGTTAAAATGAAATATGGAAAGTGGAACATTGTAGATATTTTAGAAAGCAGAGAAACAGATCTATCAAATTCTATTAGCAAACAGAGTAGACCCAGATCAGACGGCTCCTCTAGGAGCCGTCTGATCTGGGTCTACTCTGTTTGCAAATGCGTGAAAACACGTTTATATGAGGGAAAGGGTTAAGGCATGTGGCAGCTTGCAATGCAGGTTGAAAGTCATGCAGTAAGCTCCAAAAGGAGCTTTTTGCATGACTTTCACTCTGCATTAAGTAGCCACCTGGCTAAAATCACCTAAATTCTGCTTCATAGAATTTCCAGTTTAGAGGGGCTTTACTGTACCCACTTAATACCCGACTTCATACTCTCACATGGGAAACAATAACTGTTAGCGAATTTGATTTTAAATATTAAATTTATTCATATTGCATGTCTGAATATAAGCTGCGCAAAACTTTATGCAAGCATGCATGCACAGACAGCTCAACGGGTAGCCCTTTATATTTCCTATATTTTATGTATAGAAATACATCTTATACTTCTTTATAATTAGCGCTCTTTAACCAATGTTCTTTACTCTTCAAACACACAATCAAATTTTAGTTTTATGGCGCATATTATTTTAAATGGAGTGGGTTTTGTTAAGCAGTATCACGTACAGACATCTAGATTTCTTAGCGGTCTCCGATGTCATGATTGTATAAGCTTACAGTCAGCTATTCACAAATTAGATCGTGTAACTCATATTGCCTTTGTGCCGAAATGCTAATTAACCTTTCATGAAAAGCACATGAAGCTAGTATCTTTATTGCAATCAAAACAACAAGTAGCCTATATGCAGCCTCGAAGTCCAACATGAAATTAAAAAGAAATCCTACCAATTATGTAAACCCTTTTAATGCTGAGTTTTCAAATAGACTATTCCAAAATTCAAACAGGTCAAGCTTACAGTGTATATTCAGGAATGATTTAAAGAAAAGTGTAACATAACAAACAGTGCAGACCCAGATGAGAGGGCTCCCCTAGGGAGCTCTCTCATGTGGGTATACACTGTTTGCAAAGATGATTAGTGACTCGTTTCCTTGCATCGTTTATTAGGTCATGGTATATATCAAACATGTTTCTCAGATCTCAGGACCAATTATATAACCTAGAATGAATCATAGCAAAAAATATGAGCTTTCAATTCAACAAGCAACACATCTCATGAATGGAAGAACTTGTATGAGACTATAATTTTCTACTCAAACACAAAATTCTGTAAATGGTCATGGGTAACTCTTGCCACACTCAATTTTGAATCTGGTGCAAATTTGACTACTTGCTCAAGCTTCAAAATCCTACACTCCATAAATACGGCTTTCTATGCCTTTGCAAACAGAGTAGACCCAGATCAGATGGCTCCTGTAGGAGTAGTCTGATCAGGGTCTGCTCTGTTTGCAGATGAAATAAGAGAGATAAGATTCTTCAGTTTCTGCTATGGCCAAACATTTCTATGTCCATTTGCTATTTTAACAATTAATCTCATTAATTTTCATGCTGTCATTATTTCTTACATAAATATTCATGTAGTAAAGGGTTAAGAGGCTACTGATAGAGTGTCAGACAGATTAGATGCCAAGTTACACAACGTCAAATCTGGATCCTAGCCATACTCAACCCTTTCCTCCATAAATATGCCTTTCTACGCCTCTGTAATAACCACTTCTTGAAACCATTGTGATAAGTAGAGCATTTGTCCTACAGGAGCAAATGCTCTATTTATCACAATGGTTTCACAATGTGAATTTTATAGAGGCGCAATTTTTTTAAATGCGTCACTAGGGAGTAATGTGTTAATATTCATGAAAGAAATAATATCGTCATGGGTATTTATTAGCTGAGCTATTTTAAAGCATTATTAACAAAGGATTGTTTTACTGTGGCCGAGAGTGTAGAATCAGATCTATATTATTCCATAAGCAAACAGAGCAGACCCTGGCTGGAAAGACAGCTCCTACAGCAGCCATCTGATCTGAGTCTACACTGTTTGCAAAGGCATGAAAAGGCGTTTACATTTAACCCCGATCAGACAGCTCTTAACAGGAGTCATCCCATCTGGGTCTACTCTTTTTGCAAAGGTGTGAAAAAGCATTTGTATGAGGTAGAAGGTATAATAGTATGTAAACATGTTTTAGTTAACATGATTATATTCTGTTTACATAAAATCTGAATGCCATTCAATCATAAATCATTCAGTTGGCAGTGCAATTATGTTATTCCAGACAGTACATTATTTACACAACACACATAAGTATCTATTTAATTTTCTTTAACCTTTTGAATGCTGAATTATCAAAGTGGAGTGGTCCATCATCATTAAATGTTGTAGAGTTCATTCCGTATCAAGGGTGTAATGTGTGAGAGGATTTTGAATATGTTAACCCATTACCTCATAGGCTATTTTGAGATACAACCTTTTTGAATAAATCTACCGAAAAGAAGCATTAACTAGAGAAAAGGAAATTTTTAGAATTTTGTAGTTTGAAACCATTGTGATAAATAAATATATTTATCACAATGGTTTCAACAGGTGACTTATACAGAGGCGTAGAAAGGCGTTATGGAGGAAAGGGTCAATATGAAGCATAACCACAAGATCTGTAATGGCTCATACATGTAGAGACCATCTGCTTTGAGCCACATTTCTAAATGAACAAACATCTCCTTAATCAGCTTGAATCTCAAATTCCCACCCAAAGCAGGACCACCACATGTATCTCCAACGTTAGGTAACCAAATCTCTCCTCTCCATTCTTTTTTGTAAAACTGAAAACATTGATTTTGCAGTGTTTTTGGTAAGTTTTCAATGAAACGATTGGAAAAGTATACAATGTAAACCTAGTTTAAATTGTTTCCAAGAGAAACTTTAATAAGGGTCTGCACTATTTGCTTAAGTTTGCTTGGCCAAATAGATAAGATAACTACTGTAAAAGACAAAATTAATGGTTACAGGAATTATTGCACAAGCACAATCTCAGTTTTCAAGCTAAAAAGTTTTATCATCATGAAATGCATTAGTCACAAACAGGCATGGCTCACACTCCAAAAGGAACACTGTAATAGCCCTATTATGGATAACTGTGCACTCTTACAATTTATTGCCTCATTTATTTGCTCATTCAAGCAGAAGTGTAAATTAATACGGCTGTCTGCAAATCTTACAAAAGAGATGTTTTGGACAGAAATGATGAGCCTCTTGGGAGAAAATGGTGTAATTGGAGAGATTCTCAGAAGCCAAATTGGTGTAAAGATTTTGATGAGCAATGGCAGACAGTGGCAGAGGGTGCATATTAGTGAATTAGACCCTTCCTTATCCTTTAATATGCTCAGCAATTATCTGTCAATAGACACCGTCTCCTAATTCAGATTCTTTCATTTTCTTTCAAGGTCACCGTCTAACTCTGATTACAGCAGAATCGATTTAAGTGGCCATTGATTTAGGATGTAGGAGTTTAACAAAAGCAGGTGGTTGCTAAATGCAGGACAAAAGTAATGCAGAAAGCTCCTATAGGAGCTTTCTGCATTACTTTTGAACTGCATTAAGCTACCACCTGCCTTACAGAAATAGAATTAGACCTCTTTTTTATGGCTGCTTAAGACAGGTTGTGTTGTACTCATCAGGCTCCAAACTGTCTGACCTGGATAAAAAATCATGTAGCAAAGAATACTCTGGAGTTTAACCTTTTGAATGCAGTGCACACAATCATGTACTGGCATTAATTTGGTAAACAGTGTAGATACAGATCAGAAAATTCCTGGAGGAGCCCTCTGATCAGGGTCTGCACTGTTTGTCATTCAAAATCCTTTAGCAAATTTAAGCCTTTTGATGCTAAGCCTTTCATATTGAGTAGACTCTTTGGTTAACCCTTCGCTTGCTATTCACGTCAATATACCTACCTGTAAATAGTGAAGACCCAGATGAGACAGCTCCTGCAGGAGCTGTCTCATCAGGGTCTGCACTATTTACAAGTTGATTTGCAACCAATGCACTCCACAGCAGTGATTGTACAGCGAAATACTTGTACACAGTGAAGATATATGTAATTATACAACAGGGCATGGGTAAAGAAGGAGACCTGTATTTTAAAATTCAACAAGCGAAGGGTTAAACATTGACTGAGTTTTATATATAAAGTGTGAAAATTCAGCATTGAAAGGGTTAATAAAGTATAACAACAAATCAATTGCCAATGGAAACAGATGAGAATGTGTAACATTTATGCAAACAGGAGCTGTCTGGTCTGGGTGGTCTTTGTTTGCAAAGGTGTATATGGACTGTGAGGATTATGGAGTCAAGCGTTAAAGAATGAGCGCAGGGTAACATACTCCAGCACATATATCAAACTGTGGAAACCCATGATGTTCAGTGAATGGCAGACTTACAGATAATTCCCATTGAGGGATGTCATCATCCATTTAGAATTCTATCAGTTACCAAAGAATGATTCATGATATTTCCTAATTTTAGCAACTAAATTTGACCAGCAAGAAAATACATGTCTAACTAGCTATAAGTTTAACCCTTTACTCAACAAATATGACTTTCTACACCTTTGCAAACAGAGTAGACCCAGATCAGAAGACTCTTATAGGAGCCATCTGATCAGGGTGTGCTCTGTTTGCTTATGATATGATAATAGATATGATTCTACAGTTTCTGCAATAGCCAAAACTTCCTGTGTCCATGTGCTATTATAACAAATTAATCTAATTGATTTGCATGACATTATTTACCTGGCAATACATATATCAAATCAGCAAATTAAACCCTTTGAATGTGGAACATTAAAAGTTGTATGGCCCATCAGTGTTTAATAATAGAGTCCCTTTAACATAATAAGAGGGCAATGAGGCCCTGAAGCGCTCATCTGAGATACCCCCCGGGGTGGAGCCATTTTTTACCAATAAGTCATAATTTGTACAACCTTGGTAGAGAACCACAAGGAAAAGCAGCAAGATTTTTAAAGGACAATGCAAAAAATCAAGGGTGGGGCCATTTTGGTCTGGGGATCATAATTTGAACAATCTTGGTAGAGGACTATTAAATAATGATATATACAAACAAGAGAGTCGTCACGGGTGACAAATGCCCCCAAAGTGTTTGACACCGAAATGCATTTTGGCGGAAAAACAATACAATGTAATGCAGGTGTAACATGAAATTTTGATGCTGTTAAAAATGACACAGGAGTCAGTTCTTAACATTAGAAACAGAACCTTTGACGATTATGATAGCTAAGAAAAGAGCCAAGCGTCAAAACTTAGTTAAAAAGGACCCTAAGTCATTCTCAACGTTAAAAAGGACCCTGGGTTGATTGTCAACGTTTAAGGTATAGGAGATATGCTCTGGACAAGCTTTTTGTATCTGGTAAGATATAGGAGATATGCTCCGGACTGTAAAATTGAGGTCAAAGGTCAAGGTCAAGGTCAGTACCTGGGTTGATTGTCAACGTTTAAGGTATAGGAGATATGCTCTGGACAAGCTTTTTGTATCTGGTAAGATATAGGAGATATGCTCCGGACTGTAAAATTGAGGTCAAAGGTCAAGGTCAAGGTCAGTGATCTGAAAATGGTACACGACTCTCCGCCATCCCAAGATGAACTCACAAACCAAATTTGGAATCTGTAGCTGGTAAGGTATAGGAAAAATGCTCCGGACAAGCTTTGTGTAAAATCTAGGTCAAAGGTCAAGGTCACAGTGACCTGAAAATGGTACGCGACACACCGCCATCCCAAGATAAACTCACACATTAAATTTGGAATCCGTAGCTGGTAAGGTATAGGAGATATTCTCTGGACAACCTTTTTTGTAAAATCGAGGTCGAAGGTCAAGGTCAAGGTCACAGTGACCTGAAAATGGTACGCGACACTCCGCCATCTGAAGGTGATCTCACACACCAAATTTGGAATCCGTATCTGGTAAGTTATAGGAGATATGCTCTGGACAAGCTTTTTGTAAAATCAGTCAAGGTCAAGGTCAAGGTTAAGATCATAGCGACCTGGAAATGGTACATGACACTCCGCCATCCCAAGATGAACTCACACACCAAATTTGGAATCTGTAGCTGGTAAGGTAAAGGAGATATGCTCCGGACAAGCTTTTTGTAAAATCGGTCAAAGGTCATGGTCAAGGTCACAGTGATCTGAAAATGGTACGCGACACTCCTCCATCCCAAGATGAACTCACACACCAAATTTGGAATCCTTAGCTGGTAAGGAATAGGAGATATACTCCGGACAAGCTTTTTGTAGCTGGTAAGGTATAAGCGGTTTTTAAAATCGAGGTCAAAGGTCAAGGTCAAGGTCACAGTGACCTGGAAATGGTACGCGACACTCCGCCATCCCAAGATGAACTCACACACCAAATTTGGAATCTGTAGCTGGTAAGGTAAAGGAGATATGCTCCGGACAAGCTTTTTGTAAAATCGGTCAAAGGTCATGGTCAAGTTCACAGTGATCTGAAAATGGTACGCGACACTCCTCCATCCCAAGATGAACTCACACACCAAATTTGGAATCCTTAGCTGGTAAGGAATAGGAGATATACTCCGGACAAGCTTTTTGTAGCTGGTAAGGTATAAGCGGTTTTTAAAATCGAGGTCTAGGAAAATGCTCCGGACAAGCTTTGTGTAAAATCTAGGTCAAAGGTCAAGGTCACAGTGACCTGAAAATGGTACGCGACACACCGCCATCCCAAGATAAACTCACACATTAAATTTGGAATCCGTAGCTGGTAAGGTATAGGAGATATTCTCTGGACAACCTTTTTTGTAAAATCGAGGTCGAAGGTCAAGGTCAAGGTCACAGTGACCTGAAAATGGTACGCGACACTCCGCCATCTGAAGGTGATCTCACACACCAAATTTGGAATCCGTATCTGGTAAGTTATAGGAGATATGCTCTGGACAAGCTTTTTGTAAAATCAGTCAAGGTCAAGGTCAAGGTTAAGATCATAGCGACCTGGAAATGGTACATGACACTCCGCCATCCCAAGATGAACTCACACACCAAATTTGGAATCTGTAGCTGGTAAGGTAAAGGAGATATGCTCCGGACAAGCTTTTTGTAAAATCGGTCAAAGGTCATGGTCAAGGTCACAGTGATCTGAAAATGGTACGCGACACTCCTCCATCCCAAGATGAACTCACACACCAAATTTGGAATCCTTAGCTGGTAAGGAATAGGAGATATACTCCGGACAAGCTTTTTGTAGCTGGTAAGGTATAAGCGGTTTTTAAAATCGAGGTCAAAGGTCAAGGTCAAGGTCACAGTGACCTGGAAATGGTACGCGACACTCCGCCATCCCAAGATGAACTCACACACCAAATTTGGAATCTGTAGCTGGTAAGGTAAAGGAGATATGCTCCGGACAAGCTTTTTGTAAAATCGGTCAAAGGTCATGGTCAAGTTCACAGTGATCTGAAAATGGTACGCGACACTCCTCCATCCCAAGATGAACTCACACACCAAATTTGGAATCCTTAGCTGGTAAGGAATAGGAGATATACTCCGGACAAGCTTTTTGTAGCTGGTAAGGTATAAGCGGTTTTTAAAATCGAGGTCAAAGGTCAAGGTCAAGGTCACAGTGACCTGGAAATGGTACGCGACACTCCGCCATCCCAAGATGAACTCACACACCAAATTTGGAATCTGTAGCTGGTAAGGTAAAGGAGATATGCTCCGGACAAGCTTTTTGTAAAATCGGTCAAAGGTCATGGTCAAGGTCACAGTGATCTGAAAATGGTACGCGACACTCCTCCATCCCAAGATGAACTCACACACCAAATTTGGAATCCTTAGCTGGTAAGGTATAGGAGATATACTCCGGACAAGCTTTTTGTAGCTGGTAAGGCATAAGCTTTTTTTAAAATCGAGGTCAAAGGTCAAGGTCAAGGTCACAGTGACCTGGAAATGGTACGCGACACTCCGCCATCCCAAGATGAACTCACACACCAAATTTGGAATCTGTAGCTGGTAAGGTAAAGGAGATATGCTCCGGACAAGCTTTTTGTAAAATCAAGGTCATAGGTCAAGGTCAAGGTCACAGTGACATGAAAATGGTACGCGACACTCCCCCATCCCAAGATGAACTCACACACCAAAATTGGTATCCATAGCTGATGTGACAAAGGAAATATACTCCGGACAAAATGTACACACACCCACCCACCCACCCACCCACCCACCCACCCACACACCCACCCACCCACACACCCACCCACCCACACACCCACACACACACACACCCACACACGCACGGTGCGATCACTATATGCCGCCAAAGCCTAGCTTTGGGGGCATAAAAATCTAAAGTCAGGGCATTTTAGTTTCAGAGAAGAAGTTTAAAGATTTTCTGAAAAACTGAAAAGCCTGGGGGCAGGGCCATTTTAGGTCCGGGGTTATAATTTGAACAATATTTGTAGAGGACCATCAGATAATGCTACACACTAAATATCAAAGGTCTAGGCCTTACATTTTCAGAGAAGAAGATTTTTAAAGATTTTCCTGTGAAAAACTGCGGGCCATTTTTGGTCCGGGGGTCATAATGTGAACAATATTCATTCCTCCTAGCAACTGATGCTTCCGACAAAATTTGGTTGAAATCTGGTCAGCGGTTTCAGAGGAGATGTTTGAAAATGTAGCTGGACGGATTGCAGTCACAATAGCTCATCCTCAGCCTTTGGCTCAGGTGAGCTAAAAAGAGTTAAAAATATTAAATTTGCTGGAGGATTTTGAATGACAAACAGCATACATCCTGATCAGAGAACTCTAGGAGTCTTTGGATCAAGGTTTAAACAATTTGCAAATGATAGTACAATCGTTTCTGGCATTCAAAGAGGAAAAACTGGCCCATATTGTAAAATTTCCAGTTACAAACAGAATAAGTACATCACTGTATTCTGTCAAGAAATCGTTTTTTTGTAAATAAAAGTGATGTTTATTTAGTTCACCTTGTTTCCAGTCCCATAAACAATAAAATATGCTCCATAAACAGAAAAACTTTTGGGGTCTTTCTCCACCTGTTATTTGCTGGATGTGGCATATGACTAAAATACTGTTAAAGCGACTTAAAACACTTGATGCAAACAAACAAACAAACAAACAGTCCCATAAAAAGCAAACGAAACACTTTGCAACTGAAATAAATGTCTTTGAAACTCAACCAGTTTTCATGATATATTCCAGTGCTTTAATGTAGACATTCTATTTTAATAATTCATTTTGTACTTGTTATTCATGAACATTTGTGAGTAGAGGTCATATTTCATTAGGGTTTGCAGACTGATGTGTAAACAAGTGCAGACATTTCATGTCTAGATGTTTATAGTTGCACGATAACTGTAAAAACACCAGAGAATGACCCTACACATTCTCAATGGGTCCTAATGGATCAGAGGCGTTCTCTGTAAACACAAGATTTTTAATAGACTTTGGTAATGGAAGCAAACATATCACCTTCCCTTAGAAGGTACACACAGTCACTTAATATTTTAGACCCATCCTCTTTCAATAAATCTACTGAAAAGGAGCATTTACTAGAAAAAAATATAAAATTATGGAATTATGCAGTTATGAAACCATTGTGATGAATAAAGCATTGAGCAAATTTATGCGTTTTTTTTTTGTCACAATGGTTTTAACAAGGGACTTTTTCAGAGGCATCAATATGAAGGAATGGGTTAATAGGGCATTATCATTATCACTTAATGGCAGAAGCATTAGACAAACAAGGGGGATAACTCAAACTGTAGTAAAACAATAGTTATGGTTCTTATTTTGTAAATTTGTACTGTTTGGTATCTATTTATAATCTAAGCTTAAGGTCAATCCAATGGAGGATTACAGAATGATGGGAAATTAAGTGAATGCTGAAATAAGAATTGAGGGACCTGATGACTGTGTATCGCTCAGTTACAATCGAAACAAAACAGACAGACAGACATACAGATGATAGACAAAGATTTAGGAGTGTCTCCCTGCTAAAGCAGAGGACATAAAGCAGGTGACACAAGAAAGAATCATATAACAATGATATTGAAATACCCAAAGTCCATTTTAATGAAATTATATAAGTAATATCTGAGTACCAGATTAAATATTTGTGTATTTAATAATTATGAATGCAAACTATAGTAAAACCCGTTTCTCATTTTAATATGCTTATTATAATGCTGATGGTTCTTTAAAGCAGGGCAAAACTAATGCATAAAAACTTCTTTGGGAACTTTCTGCATTACATTCAACTACATGTACCTGCTTTAAAGTCTATTCGAATTTTCATTATAGAAGAATTTAGACCCTTTTAGGCAGGTGGCTGCTTAATGCATGGTGAAAGTCATGCAGAAAGCTCCTAGAGGAGCTTTCTGCATGACTTTCACCATGCATTAAGTTGCCACCTGTCTTCAAGATCGATAATAATACGTATTTTAGTGTTCGAATAATCGAGATTTTACTGTATTCCTTTTTGATAATCACTTACCACTATACACCATGAATATTGAGATAAGAATTATTCTTGTGCAAGTTATGGCATTACATCTTGTCTTTTGTTTACCCATTGATTCAGTTTTGGTTTAATTAAGCTGTGACACATTGTAGTCACAGGAGCTGTCTGATCTGGGTCAACTCTGTTTGCAGGCATAGAAAGGTGTATTTATGGAATAAGGGTTAAGCATTGACAATTACGCTGAGTGGTTCATTTGTTGAAATTAGCAACAAAAAAAGTCATCTCATAAATGAAACAGCAGTAATTTTTATCAATCCCTTTGCCTAATCATGACAAAATTTGATTATTTTCACGTAATAGTTTTATTAATTCTTTGAATATTGAAAACGAGTGTACTGGCATTTACAAACAGTGCAGACCCAAATCAGAGGGTTCCAAGAGGATCCTTTGGACCAGGGTATCCACTGTTTGTTGTCATTTAAAATCAAATGTTTGCTGTTCTTATCCTTTGAATGTTGAATATTCAAAATGAAAAGTTCATCAGTGTTAACCCATTCCCTCATATTGACACCTTTTGATTCTAAGATTTTCCTTTTTTATAGTAAATGCTCATTTCCATAGATTAATTCAAGAGGTTGGGTCTAAAATAGCCTATGAGGTAATGGGTTAAACAATAATTTTCATATGGTTAAATATTCTTTTGTTCATAATTATGTTATTAAAAAATAAAAGAAAATTTGTCCATGGACATGAATACCCCTGCTGGCAAACAGGAAGTAGATGAACGACAGACCTGAAAAGGGGAGACACGGCACACCCGACTATGATTATGCTTCAGACCAAATATCAAATCATTGCAGCTTACACAAGCCAAGAAATATTTGACGAAAGATTTTGAGGACGGACGTACAGGACGGACAAGGGTAAAACTTAATGCCCCCGTCGACTAAAGGTGGGGGCATAAAAAAACGGAAATAAACTTTTGGAATTTCTGCTGCCAACACTTTTAGGCAAAGAGCAATTACAGTAAAAACTCGATACTACAAAATTTCAGTATGAAGAATTTATGTGTAATGATGAATTTATGTCTTTGTAGGCAGGTGGCTGCTTAATGCAGGGTGACAGTCTTGCCGAAAGATTATAGAGGTCAAAGCTTTTTGCATTCACCCTGCATTAAGCTGTCACCTGTATTAACCCTTTCCCTGTTCAGTATTCATGTAAGAAATTGTCAAATGTAAACTTTTCAAGAAAATTCTTTGCTTTGACAAAAACTGTAGAATCAGTTCTATATAATGTCGAAAGCAAATTGAGCAGACCCTAAAGGAGCAGTCTGATCTGGGTCTACTCTGTTTGCAAGTGCATGAAAAGGCATTTATAGGAAGGGAAGGGTTTAAGATCAATTGTACATATTTGAGTGTTAATAGTACCCAGTTTTTACTATACTTTGAATGTAAAGTGTTGAAACAGTTCATGGACCATAACACTGCAGTACAAGAAGAATACAAAGTATCCCTCATCACTGTTGGCTTGTTTATCCATCAAGTGGGCATTTATTTCAGCTAGGCCAAGGCCTCCATCATGATCTATTGTGGAATAAAATAGTGGTTTATTGCAATAATCTGTTTCTGCCAGTCTGCTAGTCCCATAAAACAAACCAGAGGGAAATCCTTATGGCTGTACAATCACAGGATAATGCCTCCTGTGCATTGGTACAAACTGAATTCTGGGACTGTAAGGCATGTGGTGGTTTTGGTAAAATTTGCATAGTTAGATTCATTGTAATGTTATAAGCAAACACAGAGCAGACCCTTATCAGACAGCTTCTTAACCCTTTCCTCCATAGGCTACTTTTAGGCCAAACCTCTTTGAATAAATCAACTGAAAAGGAGCATTTACTAGAGAAAAGGAAAACTTTAGAAGTATATAGTTTTGAAACCATTGTGATAAATAGAGCATTTGCTCCTCTAGGAGCAAATGCTCTATTTATCACAATAGTTTTACAAGAGATGTTTGTAAAACATGTATACCCCCAGCCCTTTGATCTAGTGACCTCAACTATAGAGGTCATCCAGTGGTCATGACTAATCACCACAGCAACTTTGAAGATCCTAAGCCAAATCACTGATCATTTATTCATCTGAAAACATTTCACAAGTTAAGGTCATGGTGACCTTGACCTTTGACCTAGTGACCTCAACAACTATAGAGGTCATCTAGTGGTCACGACCAACTACCACAGCAAGTTTGAAGATCCCGAACCAAACCATTGAGCAGTTATTAATTGGAAACCATTTCATCAGTTAAGGTCATGATGACCTTGACCGTTGACCTAGTGACCTCAAAATCAATAGGGGTCATCTAGTTGTCATGGCCAACCACCTAAGCAAATTTGAAGATCCTAAGCCAAACCACTGATCAGTTATTGATTGGAAACCATTTCACCAGTTAAGGTCATGGTGACCTTGACCTTTGACCTAGTGACCTAAAAAACAAGAGGACTCATCTAGTTGTCATGACCAACCACCTAAGCAAATTTGAAGATCCTAAGCCAAACCATTGAGCAGTTATTGATCAGAAACCATTGTACCAGTTAAGGTCACGGTGACCTTGACCTTTGACCTAGTGACCTCAAAAACAATAGGGGTCATCCAGTGGTCATGACCAATTACCGCAGCAAGTTTGAAGATTCTAAGCCAAACCCTTGAGCAGTTATTGATCAGAAACCATTTAACCAGTTAAGGTCATGGTGACCTTGACCTTTGACCTAGTGACCTCAAAAACAATAGGGGTCATCTAGTGGTCATGACCAACCATCACTACAAATTTGAAGATCCTAAGCCAAACCCTTGAGCTGTTATTGATCGCAAACCATTTCACCAGTTACGGTCATGGTGACCTTGACCTTTGACCTAGCGACCTAACAAAACAACAGGGCTCATCAAGTTGTCATGACCAACCACCTAAGCAAGTTTGAAGATCCTAAGCCAAACCCCTGAGCAGTCATTGATCAGAAACCATTTTACCAGTTAAGGTCATGGTGACCTTGACCTTTGACCTTGTGACCTCAAAAACAATAGGGGTCATTAGGTGGTCATGACCAACTACCACAGCAAGTTTGAAGATTCTAAGCTAAACGCTTGAGCAGTTATTGATCGGACACCATTTAACCAGTTACAGTCATGGTGACCTTGACCTTTGACCTAGTGACCTCAAAAACAATAGGGGTCATCTAGTGGTCATGACCAACCACCACAGCAAGTTTGAAGATCCCAAGCCAAATCCTTGAGCAGTTATTGATCGGAAACTATTTCACCATGTTAGGTCATTGTGACCTTGACCTTTGACCTAGTGACCTCAAAAACAATAGGGGTCATCTACTTGTCATGACCAACCACCAAGGGGGTATAATAAAGTGACTTTTACAGAGGCGTAGAAAGGCGTATATATGGAGGAAAGCATTAAGGACTTAGGAGCTGCCTGACCTGGGTCTCCTCTGTTTGCAAAGGCGTGAAAAAACACTTTTATCATGCAACGTCATCAAATACAGTCACTTCCTACTAGCATAATATTTTCCATGTCGACGCTGTATTTTGTGAGGTACAGTGCATGTGTACTGACCCCACTGGGATGCACGTTTAATTCACCCAATATGAGGAAAACGGGAGGAAGAAAAGGTATAATTTAACATAAACATCAAATTTAACACATTTGCTCACCTTTGTCTCAACTTTTTGTCCATATAAAAGGATGAAATCAAGTTTGTTTATGTGGTAAAAGTCGATGACGTCACTGCATGCCAACATGTAGTCACGTAATTCGTACTTGCATGTATTTTCATTCAGGGGACGAAACCGCTTCAGCAATCTTTCTTTTTCTTAATTTTCTCCATTTTTCTTGGAGTTGCATGATAAAAGAATTACTATGCTCGTCAGAAAAGTAGTTAACTGCTCGCCAAGGCTGCATTTAACAACTTTTCTAACTCACCAAATTACAGCTGAACTTCCAAACTACTAGCATAGTAATTCTTATTTATGAGATGAAAGGTTAATTCAGCACAAAAATATTGCAAAAAGCTCCCAAATGAGGTTTCTGCATGACTTTTGCACTGCATTAAGTAATAACCTAGTATTAAAACTCCTATATTTAATTGGTAAGAGGTTTCTTAAAACAGGACTGGTGTTACTGTAAACCAATTACCAATACATTAAGAAAACTTATTTTTCTGTATTTCTTACTCTTCTTTTCAATATTAAGAGCATCAAACAGATGGTATAGAGATAAGATATCAACCCTTAAATACACCTTTCTATGCCTAGACCCAGATCAGACAGCTCCTATAGGAGCGATCTGATCAGGGTATGCTCTGTTTGCTTATTATATAATATAGATATGATTCTACAGTTTCTGCCATGCTTAAAAATTTCTGTCCCCTTGTGCTATTATATCAAGTTAATCTAATTAATATTCATGATGTCATTATTTATCATATAAATATTCATGGAGTAAAGGGTTTAAGATTACTTAGCATCTCATCTAGACCCATACTCCCAAGCAAATAGTATCACAGATTACAGGCTAAATGACAAAAGATATCACACATATATAGCTTACATCAACTGCATACAGTAAAACCTCTCTATAATGACCACTAAATTGTGTTAATAAGTTGGTCTTTTGTGCAGGTGGTTGCTTAAAGCAAGGGGAAAGTAAAACAGAACGCTCCTATAGGAGCGTTCTGTTTTACTTTCACCTTGCTTTAAGCATCCACCTGCCTTTAACACACAATACTTAATGTAATTTAGTGGTCGTTATAGAGAGGTTTTACTGTATATATAACTCTACTTCAAACTACTTTGCAACGTCATTGTACAAGTCTATATATCTCACTGAAAATTGTCATCTAAATTTGGGCATACACTAAACAGGGTCCAATTTCTTATTAATACTGCAGATGAAATGGTTTCAAACTGGCTGTAAAACAACACTTTGAATATTCAAACTGGAGTGTTTCATAATTGTTTAACACTTTCCAGAATGAGCATTAACACATTTCAATTTTCAGTTCATGAATATTCATTAACTTCAATTTTATAATGTTAAATTTTTAATGGAATTTTTTGCTTTGACAAAAAGCTGAAGGATAAGATCTATATTATTCCATAATACAAACCAGAGCTGTCTGATCTGTGTCTACTGATATGTTTCCAAAGGAGTGAATAAGTTTATATGTGGCAAACAGTTAATAGAAAAGTCCAATTAGTATGGGAGTTTAGACTTTGCTGAAATCATGAAATGATTCTTCAATGACAAACAATGCAGACCCTGATCAGAGGGCTACATTGTGTGTAAAATGCTTGTTAACTCAGTTGCCTTTTCAAAGGGTCAATTCAATTGCCCTATTTAAAGGGTCAATTTGGTTGTCCTATTCAAGGGGTCAATTTGGTTGTATTATTCAAGAGTCAATTTGGTTGCCCTTGTCCTATTCAAGGGTCAACCTGGTTGTCCTATTTAATGGTCAACCTGATTGTCCTATTCAAAGGGTGAATTTGGGTTGATCTATTCAAGGTCAATTTGGTTGTCATATTCAAGGTTGTCATATTCAAGGGTCAACCTGGTTGCCCCATTAAAAAGGTCAATTTGGTTGCCCTATTAAGGGTCAACCTGGTTTTCCTTTTCAAAAGGTCAATTTGGTTGCCCTATTTAAGGACCTGTTTGTCCTATTCAAAGGGTCAATTTTGTTGTCCTATTCAAAGGTAAATTTGGCTGCCCTATTCAAATGGTTAAGAAGACTCTTGCTAGCATTTTCAAAGTTAATAACATATGCTTACAGAACACAATCATAACATTATCTGCAAACATATCTTTACTATCCAGTTATCTTTAGTGCCAGTCAAAACAAATATAAATAAAACAATTTATGAGAGAAGTGCACGAACACAATTTTTGAGGCACGAACAACACAAATTAGAAATGTTACTGATGTATATTTTTTTATCAAGAAACAATCTTGTTTGTGTTTTAACTTTAGCAACTTATAGCAGAGATCAAATCTGATTACTTTGCAAACTGTTTTCATCCAGATGAGATAACAAGTAACATAGCAATAATGGGATACAAACTGTTGGAAATTCAGATTATGTCTGTCTTTGAATAGAAAAATAAGCTAGACGATATTTTCTATTATAACCCTTTCCTTCATACAAACAATGTTTTCATGCTTTTACAAACAGGGGCCATCTGATCAGGGTCTGCTCTGTTTGCTTATGAAATAGAACAAATCTGACTCTGGGTTAATGCAGAATATAAGTGATGCAGAAAGGAGTTTTCAGAATTAGTTTTGTTCTGTATTAAGCAGCCATGTTGTTTAATCCTTAGAATGTTAACTTTCCAAATGGACTATACCAAACGTCAAACAGGTCTAGCTTATGGTGAATATTAAGAGACTTTTCCAAAGAAAAGTGTAACATGACAAACAGTGCAGACCCTGATGAGAGGGTTCCTCTAAGAGCCCTCTCATCTGGGTCTACACTGTTTGCAAAGGACATTAGTGGCTTGTGTACAATGCACTGTGAGTGTTAACTGTAGACAAGTTCTACTATACTGAATAAACTTAACATATAGGAATAGCAAGCATTCACAATAATGTCAAGGCCGAGTGTCAGTCAAAAAATAATTTTAATTGGGCACTTGTGCAAAAGGACCCTTGAAAACTGGGTGAAT
Source organism: Azorinus chamasolen (assembly GCA_963576725.1). Taxonomy (NCBI): domain Eukaryota; kingdom Metazoa; phylum Mollusca; class Bivalvia; order Cardiida; family Solecurtidae; genus Azorinus; species Azorinus chamasolen. The sequence goes on along the minus strand of OY755248.1, from coordinate 16,642,892 downwards.
AATGTTACGAACTGTGATATAAAACTGTCAAACAGCTCTGTGTCACATCACTTCCTGTTTCTTAATTAGTATCAAACAAGATTTCAATGTACGTGTATGTAAACTCACTACACGCTAAGAGACAAAATCTGTGATTACATTTGCTAACAATTTGGATACAGATGAGACAAGCGAGGTTTTACACAAGCGTAAAATGGCTGCCTAACATGTATCAGGTGGCAAGATCAGCAGTGTAAACCAAGATCTTAAATGTCAATAAATAAATAAATAAAATAAGAAGCGGGTTATATAGTGTACTTGAAGAAAAAAAACAATTGGGGGTGGGGCTTGTAAATGAATGGAAATCAGAGAATGTACATGTATTTAACACTTATTAACCTGTCGTGTTTGAGAGGTTTTGTTGTGTTAGCATTTTTATTATGCAAAGAAACTTTGAAATAAAAGTTTGTATTCAACTAGTTACCAAATTCAACTGACAGTTAATCAGTTATTCACTTGTTAACGTGTTGACGTCATTTCATCAGCAAATCAGAGTTAAGGTGTCATTTGTGTAAGTGTGGAGTAGGTTCTTCATACGGGACGATGTATGGATATTTAATTACAGGGTGCTAATATTAAATGGATTTAAAACAAAAGCACGTTAATGTCGAAATAAGAAATAAAAAGAAAAAATTGACGTACGAAACGAAAAAAATATGTTCGTATCTACCTAGGATCGAACCCGTGTACCATTGGTTTCTAGGCTAAAGCGCTACCCCTACGCCATGGTGCTTTATACTAAAGTTGAGTTTCAATTATAGCTATATCACTAGCATTTAAAAAAAACTCTTTCGAAGAACATGTTCATAAACATGTGCATATGAAATTAAATGCAAAAGCACCATGCGGAGTTTAAACAATAATAAATGGGTAGGTCATAATTTTTGAAAAAACAACAACATAATTTTCATGAATTTTAGAAAAGACGAGATAACAAAAAAAAATCCGTAGCAGTCGGCAGTTATAGAAACACAGGACCGCGGTTAATCATGCACCTTTTTCTAAGGCATATAAGTATAGGCTGCCTTCGGCAGCCTAATGACAAGCAACTTGGATGATCTTCTGTAATTTCAACACTAAGTAATCTTTGTCTGCAACCTTTTTACATAATACCACTGTTTCCCTTGAAACAAACTGGCAGTGATTAGGCAAGGCCCAGTTCAATATTTGCTGTAGATGTAAAACCCAGATCAGATAACTCCTGTAGGAGCTATCTGGTCAGGGTCTGTTCTGTTCGTTTATTAAACCTTCGCTTGCTATTCACGTCAATATACCTACATGTAAAGAGTGAAGACCCAGATGAGACAGCTCCTGCAGGAGCTGTCTCATCAGGGTTTGCACTATTTACAAGTTGAATGTGCAACCAGTGCACTCCACAGCAGTGATTGCACAGCGAAATACACAAAATTATATAGATCTGATTCAAAGTTTCTGCTACATTCAAAAATACATGTTATAAATCGGAGATGTTTGTAAAACATGTATACCCCCATGGCAGCCAGCCTATAATCTTGATTTCTGACATTGAAGTGTGACATTGATCTTAATATGACACCTCCCAAATGTTGCAGCTTCATGAGACAAGCAAGCATGTCAAATACAACGTCTTTATTTTAAATAGTTCAAAAGTTATGTCCACAGTTAATATTTTAGAAATTTGACTTTTGACATTGAAGTTTGACTTTGGCATTTCACCTACTGATCTGAAAATCTACATGGGTCAGCTACTCATTATGTTCAACCACATATTAAATACTGTAGAACAGGTTTTATTAGCGACAATATATATTTCGCGTTAATTCGCGTTTGCATGGACTCGCTAATTCAATATTCTCGCTAATAAAACGGTAAGAAGTACAAAACGAAGTAATGTCTGAAATAGGTACATCCGGAATATGTTCAGGTTTATAACAGCGTCGTCTACGTGTTGTCTCTTCGTTTTCTGCATTGAGTCTATATATTCAATACAAGTTTGGAATAAAGTGTATTGCTACCATAAAAAAAATGTTTAATAAACAAAAAAGTGTAAATAAAAAATACAGACCAGAAAATGGAAGAATTATTCGCTCGTTTATTATCTCCATGAAAAGGGAAGGGAAGTAACTCTAGTATACTAATACATACATGCATACAAGAACGGTAAGTGATACATTTTCTTTATACAGTACGGACTTAATAAATGTTTCACAGTCCAAAACCAGTGTCATGAGTCTACTGAATACCGGCTTGTTCCCAGCCGCGTTTAACCATATTTGGATCATTCTCCAACTTTTGCCATGCCTGTAGCAGCCATCTAGCATGCAGCGGCTTTACTTGAGATAACCGCAAGTCTATATCAACTTTATCACCAGCTTTCAAGCATGAAGCAACTTTCTCAGCATACCAATTTTCAAAGCCGGATTTCATTTGCTGTTTGAACACGCCATTGACGCTTACGTCAAGTGGCTGCAACCTATCTGTGCTGCTGGCTGGGACGTAGACCATATGTACATTATGTTTAGTTAAAAGATTCCTGAGTGTTTCACCCTGGTGTGCCTTGAAAACGTCAAATATACAAAGTGAGTGTTGCTTCAAGGGTAGATCGAGATCGTCCTTCACTTGCTCAACATAGGGGAGAATGATTTTCTGCACATATCTGAAATTATATTAAAGGTGTTTAGTTGTAGCGAGCCTTGAACGCGTACACTGTTTGCTAATTATGTGTTAACCCTTATCGTGCTGAACAAATTACTGCCAAAATTGTGATATGTTGCATTTTTAACGTCCGGTTCGTACAAACTTTCAGAAACTATTGACTGAGTGTCAAACAGGCTAGACCCAGATGAGACGCCGAGATCTCATCAGGATCCAAGCTGTCTGCCAATGCGAGTCAGGTTGCGCTGCATAGCATGATAAGGGCTAGAATATGTGATCAACTGATCATTGCAGGTAACAACACTAACCTGTCAATTTGCTTTCACACCGTTAACGTCCAAGTTTCAATAGGGGCGTGCACTTAACCTTTAGCATGCTAATGGACAAATCGTATCTTATGCAGACAGTTTGGATCTAGATAAGACGCCAAAGTTATAACTGAGTAGTAGCATTGTGGTTTACCTTTCCATGGTTTCAGAAGTAGACCAGTGTGACTCGCTGTGCCATACATCCCAGTTTTGTGGAAAGTTGAACACTGTATGACAGGCCTCAGTTTTTCCCTGATACAGTAGTTGTGGTGGTAGGCAGTTACCAGCCTTTGTTTATCGTCGAACTGACGTATCGGCACCTAGACGATACAAATGCACATTTTTATATTTTGTAAAAACTTGCAAACAGTATGGATCCAGATGAGACGCCAATGTACTCTGCATCTGATCTGGATCCAAGCAATTACATAGCATGCAGAAGGTTAACAGAAGGTATTGCTTGCTAGACACTATGATCGGGGTCTACTCTGTTTGCGCCTGCGTGAACATGCGTTTACTAGTATATAAGCTACTCTGCAGAATGTATTGGATCTAAGTTAGCGACAGTACTCAAATAATAAATATTTTAACCTTCCTACCTGCTTCGAGCCTTTTTCTGCCATAGTCCATGAGCTGACTGGAACAAAGTTGCTTCCAGTTTGGTCCCAGTTTATAATAAGGGACTCCGGAATGTTATACTTCTGTACCACTTCTGAGATTCTACTTATAAATGTTTTTTGTATTTCATCAAAGTCTTTTGGTAGATGTTTGATGCCTTTGGTTCCCTTCCGTTTCGTGAGACCCATTCTATTCATAAATGACGAGGCCCATCCTTTTGACAATACGATATGGCCTCCGTTTTCAGGGAGCAAGCTGGCATCTTCTGCGGAAATAAATCCCTTTGCTGCTGCTATTACGATGCGGCTGTTTACAATTCCACCATTAAGTCTGAGTTTGTTAATGTAGTCTTTTAAAACGCTGTCGAATTGACCAAGTTTCACAGGTCTGCCACGAGGAGATCTAGGCAATAAATCACGACTGGTACTGCCAGCTTCACTACTAGTATCCAATCGCTTTCTTTTTAAGTATGATGTCTTGATACCACGTACAGTGCTTTCGTTAATTTTAGTTTGGAGAATTTCACTGAATTTCCTTGCAGCTCGCATATTACCATTTTCAAGGGCATATTTTGCTATTTTGCACCTAGTTTCTGGTGAATAATCTCCATATTCTCCGCGTTTTCGTTTGGATCCTTTCTTTGGCGTGTTACTAGCATCCAGTGCTAAAACTTCAGCAACTTCATTATTTGCGCGTTTTTCTGCAGGACTTGACGGTGTTGGCAAAAAATCAGGATCTTTCCTCTTAAAAAATGTTGTTATTTTAGAAGACATGTTGCCACTACGAATCACAATAGAAATATGCGCTCAGACCAATTTTAGTTCATTCGAGTCTACATTTAGTCACATGATGATTTTTGTTTATTGAGAACACCAGGTAAATAGTGAATACTTCTCAAAACAATTACAACAATAAATACCGGTAAATACCTACCTTAACGCATGCTATGAAAGCCGTATGCTTTACTAACAATTATTGATCGATAACCCCAATATTGCCGACGGCAGTTACTATATTCGGCAGAAATTTATTCTTTGCCCTTTTTACAGAATTCGGGCCGCGTTTTATACCCTTCTATTTTGGTAATGTTGAATTAGCGAGATGGCGTCGTAGCGAAATCATCATGACGCGAATTAATACAAAATCACATTTACGCGAAATAATCATGACGCGAATATAACCTGTTCTACAGTAATTATGATCTTCCTACCAAATTTGAAGACTAGCTACATACAAGTTAAGCCACACTGTTCTCTTAGTTATCAATAATCAGAAACCATTTTGTAAACTTTTTGTAAGTTCATTGTGACATTAACCCTTGACCTAATGACCTCAAACTCATCTGTAATGGCCAATCAGCACATTAATTTTCAAGATCATATACCTTTGCATTCGTCTGTTATTGAGTGAAAATGTTATTCCTATTCCAGGATGACCTTGACATTTGGTCCACTATGCCTCAAAACAATTAGCATCATCAAACTCTCTTCCAAGTTTAAAGATCTTGGATAAAGCCTTCTCCAGTTAGTGATTGGAAACCATTTGGTCTACCGATGAACCAATTGATGGACTAACCGGCATGAGCTAAGCAATACAGTAGTACCTATCTTAAGCAACCATCAAAAAGAGGTCTACTTATGGGTCTGTAAGTCAGGTGGTCACTTAATGCAGGTCAAAAGTAATACAGAAAGTTCCAATAGGAGCTTTCTGCATTACCTTTGCCCTGTATTATGGAAACACCTAATTTTTTAAGATCCGTATGTCTAATCAATGTAAGACAGGTTCTACTGTATAGATACATAACAAGTGGACCAAGATGGCCCTTAATCACTAACCTGATTACCATAGTTTTAAGATTATAGCTGGGTAGCCCCTGGGTTGGGTCAATATTGACGTAATTTGACAGTATTTGAACAATGTTGATAGTGGATCATTCTGCAGAACAAAATTTTCCAAGATTTAGAATACCGGTACTGATTTTATCAAGACAATCATTCTGGCCAATGAAGATTGGGCTAAAAATGTGCCCTCTAGAGTTATTTTTCTAGGATTTGCCCTAGTGACCTACCTTTTGATCCTATCCCACCCATGATAACACTAAACCTTGATATTACCAAGACAAACATTCTGAGCAAGTTTGAGGAAGATTGGGCTAAAAATGTGGCCGCTGGAGTGTAAACAAGATATTATGACCAAGTAACCTACTTTTTGACTCCACATTACCCACTTTCAAACTTGTCCAAGATTTTATCAGGACAATCATTCTGACAAATTTTCATGAAGATTTATCTATAAATCTAAACTCTAGTGTGTTCACAAGGTTTTCCTATTATTTGACCTTGTTACCTAGTTTATAACCCAGTATGCCAAATTTTCAATCTTGTCTGAGATTTTATCAAGACAATCATTCTGACCAAGTTTCATGAAGATTGGACAAAAAATGTGACCTCTAGAGTGTTCACAAGGTTTTCCTACTATTTGACCTAGTTGTTTACCCCATGTGACCAAGTTTTATGAAGATTGGACTACAATTGTGACCACTAGAGTGTTTACAAGCAAATTGTTGATGACACACGACGCACGATGCAGGACGGACATTCAAGTCTCTCAAAAGCTCATCCTGAGCTTTGCTCAGGTGAGCAAAAAATTAGCAAATAAATAATACTGTCATTATTTCTAACATGAATATTCATTAGGTAAAGGGTAAGTCCCCTCATATGATTGATAGCTCAAAAGCTGAAAAGGCGCAACCTGCATTCATAACTGAAACTAAGCATGCTATGAGTGAAACTAAAAATGTGTCCATTGGACACTGATGCCCGCACAACAATTTTTTTGTCATAGAAAGTAATGGCCATAAGCATGTATGCAACGACTGAAGTAATTTACATGGTTATCAAACTTGACCAAGATATAATAGCCACCAACATGTTTGTAAAGTTTGGTGAGGATTTGACAAATACCAATACTTTCCAAGAAAGAGTTCGGACAAGATATTTTTGCAAATAAAGGGCTGCAACTCCTAAATGACTGAAGCGATTTAAATGGCTATCAAACTTGACCAAGATATAATAGACATAAACAGGTTTTTAAAGCTTGATGTGGATTGACCAAATACTTTCCTAGAAAGAGTCCGGACAAGATATTTTTAAAGTCATTTTTGCAATTAAAGGGCCGCTAAACAAATGAAGCGATTTACATGGCTATCGAACTTGACCAAGATATAATAGCCAGAAGTATATGTGTAAAGTTTGGTGAGGATTAGACAAATACTTTCCAGGAAAGAGTCCAGAAAATATATTTTTAAAGTAATTTTTGCAATAAAGGATCGCAACTTTTAAAGTGATTTACATGACTTTCACACTTGACCAAAATATAAAGGCCACGGATATGTGTGTAAAGTTTGATGTGAAATGGACAAATACTTTCCAAGAAAGAGCCCAGACAAATTCTTATAGATTTGCGTAAGGATGGTCAGACATACGGACGTACATACGGACAAGGGCAACCCTATATATGCCACTTTATTTTATTTTTATTTTTTTATTTTTTTTTTTGGGGGGGGGGGGGGGGGGGGGGCCATAAAAAGCTATTACATATTCTAGTGTTGTCCCCATTTGCAAGTGTATAATATACATGGTACTGTCTTAATTGATTATCCAGAGATCTGCCGTAATCTTGACATCTATTTTCTTTCTGGTTGATGGCGAACCATTTCTTCCATTTGTTGGCACGTTCTCACAAAATGAGAAAACCATTTTGATAAATCATTAATCAAGATATTTTGCAATTTTTCTAGAGGTATGAAGACCTAAATCATTGCTATGGGAACCACAGTTGTGTTACATACTTGCTCATTTACCTAATTTTTTAATCCAGAAAACATCTCAACAATGCGGTAGATATTTTCTCCGTCCTCTTTCCTTTAACAACAGTTACAATATTACTGAAGGTTTGATCTTAACTTTTTGCATCCTAAGTATTACTGTCTGCAACAATGGTTGTCTGCTTCAATTCTCAAAATAAAATTTCTCTCATTTCTTCAAAGTGTCTAACAGTTTGGATCCTGATGAGACAACACATTATGCAGTACCTCATCTAAATACAAACTGTTTGTATAGGTAATCATGGCTTCCCTGCTAGCGTGCAGAGTTACTAACATTTTGGGATACTTTGCAAAACACCTTTGCACAGTTATAACACAGTTATGATCAAGAATGCTAAGGTGAGAAAATACATGTATTCTATTAACCCATTCCCTCATATTGACAACTTTTGACGACTCTGTAAAAGCCAATTTGTGAAACCATTGTGATAAATAGAGCATTTGCTCCTATAGGAGCAAATGCTCTATTTATTACAATGGTTTCAAACTACATAATTCTAAAATTTTCCTTTTCTCTAGTTAATGCTCCTTTTCGGTAGATTTATTCAAAGAGGTTGGGTCCAAAAATAGCCTATGAGGTAATGGGTTAATCCTATCTATTTGGCCACCAAATCTTCCCCTCTCTAGCAGTCTCTAAAGCCGACTTAGGTCAATTAGCACCATTTTGATAACTTATAGTCAAAAATAGTGTAGACCCTGATCAAATGGATCCTGAAGAAACAAGTACAATGTACTCTGAGAATTGTAGCAGAGGGCAATGTTTGAAGACAAAGGTAAGATATTTAATGTTGAAAGAGCTCTTTTCCTATAATCAAGATGATGAATTTCATAAACCATTTTGTCAAACATTTGAATGTGGATGTTCAACGTTGAGTGGTCCATCATTGTTTAACTATAGAGTTCATTCAATTTCAGCATGAATGACAAACAGTGCAGTTTCTGATCAGAAGGCTCATCTAGCAGCCCCATGATCTAGGTCTACTCTGTATGCAAATGCCTGTTCATTCATTTCCAGCAGTCAATGGGCTAATGTCTGCACAATCTCTGATATACTGTAATTTTCACTGCTTTCAGATTCATTCAATCCTTTGAGAAACTATTGACCAAGTGTCTTGATAATCCTGATGAGAGGCAGAGTAGCTAGATCAGGATCTAAGCTGTTTGCAAATGCGGGCCAAGATTACTTAGCATTAGAAGGGATAGTATTTACGAATATTATGAACTATTCACCTACAGTGATGAGGTAATCAGCATCATCTCCAAAATGTCTTAGATCCAAATTAGCATTTAGCAATATCTTGGCAAAAGTTACTGTCCTAATTATCTTAAGTATTCGGACACCCAGGCTTACCACACTATCAGTCTGTAAACTTGAATAAGTCAATTTGGTACAATTTTCATAACTTTAAATTAGACTGACATAGTGGAAAATAGTGCAGACCCTCAGAAGCAGTTTGATCTAGGTCTGCACTAATTGTCTAAGCTTGTCTGAATACTTAAGAGCAGTTTGATCTAGGTCTGTACCAGTTGCAGGAGTCTGAATACTCAGCAGCAGTTTGATTTAGGTCTGCACTAATTGTCTAAGCTTGTCTGAATACTTAAGAGCAGTTTGATCTAGGTCTGTACCAGTTGCAGGAGTCTGAATACTCAGCAGCAGTTTGATTTAGGTCTGCACTAATTGTCTAAGCTTGTCTGAATACTTAAGAGCAGTTTGATCTAGGTCTGCACCAGTTGCAGGAGTCTGAATACTCAGCAGCAGTTTGATTTAGGTCTGCACTAATTGTCTAAGCTTGTCTGAATACTTAAGAGCAGTTTGATCTAGGTCTGCACCAGTTGCAGGAGTCTGAATACTCAGCAGCAGTTTGATTTAGGTCTGCACTAATTGTCTAAGCTTGTCTGAATACTTAAGAGCAGTTTGATCTAGGTCTGCACCAGTTGCAGGAGTCTGAATACTCAGCAGCAGTTTGATTTAGGTCTGCACTAATTGTCTAAGCTTGTCTGAATACTTAAGAGCAGTTTGATCTAGGTCTGCACCAGTTGCAGGAGTCTGAATACTCAGCAGCAGTTTGATTTAGGTCTGCACTAATTGTCTAAGCTTGTCTGAATACTTAAGAGCAGTTTGATCTAGGTCTGCACCAGTTGCAGGAGTCTGAATACTCAGCAGCAGTTTGATTTAGGTCTGTCCAACAACTGCTTAAGTTTGTCTGAATAGCCAGGAGCAGTTTGATCTGTGTCTGTACTGGTTGTCTAGGTTTGTCCGAGTATTAAAGATGATTAGAGTAAATACAAACTGGACCAAGTGCATGGCAGAAAATTGGTTTAACTTGTATAAATATTAGTGTGCGTACTATCCATAACCCTTGTACAGTGAAACGGCCACTAAACTGTGTTAATTAGTTGGTATTTATGGCAGGTAGCTGCTTAAAGCAAGGTGAAACAAAACAGAACGCTCCTATAGGAGCGTTCTGTTTTACTTTCACCTTGCTTTAAGCAACCACCTGACTTTAACACAAAATATTTGAAGTAATTTAGTGGCCGTTATAGAGAGGTTTTACTGTATAATACATGGGCAGGGGCAAAGTTATAGTAACTACTTGTGTCAAACTCTGCAACCATTTTGTTACCTGCATGAGAAATAAAGTTACTTGTGTTTCATCAGGATCCAGACCATGTGTACCCTGATCATAATTTGGAAAAGAAGCGTATGATGAGATTGGTTTCACCGGTCTGTCTTACGAAAGACTGTACAACCAAGATTATCATATATCCTAATTTATGACACTTTTATTATCACAGTACTCAGATAGCCAACATTATTGCATATTCTAGTATTCATCAATTAATCCTTTCCTTCATATTGATGCCTTTTTCGCAACTTCGCAAAAGGGTAGACCCAGAGCAGAAAGCTCCTGTAGGAGCTGTCTGATCAGTGTCTTCTGTTTGCTTACGAAATTATTATAGAATTGACTCTACAGTTTCTACCAATACCAAAACAAGTTCCTGTGTGCAATATACAGTAAAACCTCTCTATAACGGCCACTAAAGTGTGTTGATTAGTTGGTATTTAGGGCAGGTGGCTGTTTAAAGCAAGGTGAAAGTAAAATAGAACGCTCCTATAGGAGCGTTCTGTTTTACTTTCACATTGCTTTAAGCAGCCACCTGTCTTTAACACAAAATACTTGATCTAATTTAGTTGCCATTATAGAGAGGTTTTACTGTACTATAATAAAAAAGTCAGCTATAAAATATTTTACTTCAACAGGGAAAGGGTTAAGACTACCTTTATATGACAGAAATCACTGTAAGTTCTACTTCTAACATACAATGATTGCAACATCTAGCTGTGACTATAATGTTAAAACTTAAGGCAATTTCAGTCATAGCGTCTTTTTATTAAGATTGATCCATAGATTGATGGATGCTGGTGTTGATGTTGAATAGGAAATCTTATCAGATGCAAAATATGAAATCTTTTATCAGTTTTGCTCCAAAATATTTGGTATCTGAAATTCAACAATCGCTTAAAGTAATTGAACTCTTTTCCTGCTAATGTTTCATCTGTGATAACCTAGACAAATAGTTTGGATCTAGATCAGATGCAGAGTAACTTGGCATCTCATCAGGACCGAAACTGTTTGTTTCTGTGACTATGTGTTTTGAATAAACATAAAAAATGAAAATTGTAACAATCAATAAAGTTTGAAGATAATAAAATTTGGCAGCAAAAGAGTTAAAGTACATTGTAATCAAACAGAATGCTCCAATGATAAACTGAAAATCATTACTCTAATGACAAAGATAAACACCGATTATCACCTTAATGACAAAAGGAAATAAGAAATACCTTATTGTCATTATACACACTGCTTGTATTGTTAAACATTACAAGTAATTTGTATCCAGTGTACTTTGTCTTTGTCTGTCATTGCAAAAATGGACAGATTTCTGGGGAAGCAAGATATTTGAAAAACATTTGAACATTTGAAAAAAAGAAATGTTGATTTGATAACACCTCAAATTGAATCGAGTGATCATTACAGATCATTTGCTGTTTTTTTCAATTATTTCTATCTAATATTTGTTGAATCTATTTCTCTTTATCCAAAATTAAATGATAAATGATTATTGTTTCTCTCTTTTTTTTTACCATGCAATTTGACGACAATTCAATTTTAAATCATTTGTGCCTTGTGTCTCTTGTGGCGGACATTAACCCATTACCTCATAATGACACCTTTAGACACCTCTGTAAAAGTCACTTTTGAAACCACTGTGATAAATAGAGCATTTGCTCCATAGGAGCAAATGCTCTATTTATCACAATGCTTTCAAAATTTAAAATGTTCCTTTTTTTCTAGTAAATGCTCCTTTTTGGTTGATTTATTCAAACAGGTTGGATCTAAAAATAGCCAATGAGGTAATGGTTTATACAATAGACATATTGATATGGGTCTGCACTGTTTGCTTCACAAATCGTTCTCCAAAGGTCAGCCCTCAAAATGAGAATTCGATTCATTTGAAAATAAATAATTGCATGAGATAAATTGACTACCAAAAAACAGTTTTTATCCAGTCACCAGGCTTCTCTAGTGACATAATAAAGGGGGTGCAGATAAACTTAGGTTTATTAGGTTACTTCCGGTAGTAGAAGGTTTATTAGGTTAGTAGATAGGCGTAATGATTCTATAACCATGGAACTATTTTAATTTTTTTGTAAATATGCATAAAAATCATGTTGACGAAACAGATCTAACAAAAAATTCACCAAAAGAATTATTCAAATGAGAAAAAATAAAAATAATTGGCTACAGCTGGATTCGAACCCGCGCCTGATCCTACAAAAACCTATTCTAATCACTCTAGAGACGTCGTTGTACTTACCGATTACGCCACTGAGGCCACATACAGTGCCGTTGATTTATCAGTTATATTAATTTAATCCACCGCTGGCGAAACACGTTTTTGATAAAATCAAGCCAGAAAGCAAATATTGACAGATAAATAGTAAATGTTTTCTTTTCACTCTCATGATAATTCGATTGATAAACTCTTACAGGGGCGGTGATAGTCATAGACCTAAATATAGCCTGTTCAGTTCCATCGATTTATGAGTGACGTTAGATCTATCTAAAAATAGAAACCGAGACTACGGAACTCGAATTTGACCAGAGAATATAACCAGGTCTGTTTGAAATAACTTATTGACCCTCGATTCAAATCATCTTATTTTTCAAATTCAACCACGTTTTCCTCTCTTGTAATGCAAGTATCGAAACTATTTTCCTCTGCGGTAGCTCATTAGATCTATTTACGTCTAAATGGAAATGAAAAGGGAGGGATCCGTTGATCGAAAACCCGCATTTTCAATGTAAATTATTTCAAGAGTGTTATGTTTTATGAGTCAATGAAAACAGATATTTAACTAAATTGACTGGATAAATCGAATAATAGGTTAGTGCCGTAGATGGGACCCCTTTATCCGACTCGGAGAGAAAACAGTTGAGGCTCTGCAAGCTTCGCCTCAACGTTTTCTCCCCTCGTCGGATAAAGGCGTCCCATCTACGGCACTAACCTATTATTCTCTATAAAATGGGTTTGGCTTGCAATAGATAAATTTGCGTTCCCCATTGGAGATGGTTTGTATCCAGATGAGATTTGTCAAGTAACTCCTCCAAACTACTTGACACTCTGATAATATTTTTGAACAGAAAGGCAGGATAAGATAAGATCTGAAAATTACCTGTGTCAAAATCTGTTTAAAATTTTTATTGTACAAATGAAGTTTTTGGCAAACAAAGGACCATAACTCTGGTGTTCCAAGGTGATAAGTGATATTTGCAGGCTGCAGTTTCTCATGGTACTAAACACTTGCATAAAGTTTCATAGAACAACTCCAAACCATTTCTGAGATACTACTATAGACAGACAAAAACGTTAATTTTTTTGCAAACCAATGGCTATTATAACCTCTGGTGTGTCATGGTCAATGTAAATGATACTTGCAGAGCCCCGTTTCCTTATTCTAATGTTTCTCAGAAAAAATCTCAACAGTTTCTGAGACATGGCTTCGGACAGAGAAAAGGGTTACATTTTTTGGCAAACAAAGGGCCATAACTCTAGTGCTCCAAGGTCGATGTGAATGATACTTTGCGGGCCTAATTCTGCTAGGGCACTTAATATTTAGACCGAGTTTCAAGAAAAAACTCTGATGAATATATGCATAAATGTTCATCAGGCAAATGGTTAACCCTTACAACGCTGAATTTTCAAATGAACTATTCCAAACTTCAAACAGGTTAAGCTTATGGTGAATGTTAGGGATTTTTTCTAAAGAAAAGTGTAACATGACAAACAGTGCAGAACCTGTTGAGAGGCTCCTCTAGGAGCCCTCTTATCGGGGTTAACACTGTTTGCAAAGGACATTAGTGACTCGTGTCCCACACTGTAAGGATTAAAGGACAAATTTGTGATGACATTTGACAATCAGTACCTATACAGATGAGATGCCAATTAACTTGACACTTCATCAGATGCCAATTAACTTGACACTTCATCAGTATCAAAACCATCTCATTAAACTTTTCCTTCATATACAGTAAAGTTCCGCTAATGTGACCACCTAAAAGAGGTATAATTCTGGGTGCTAGATGCAGGTGGTAGCTTAATGCAGGACAAAAGTAATGCAGAAAGCTCCTAGAGGAGCTTTCTGCATTACTTTTGTCCTGCATTAAGCAACCACCTGCTTATAAAGGCACCCATGTTTATTCATTAAGTGGTCGCATCAGCAAAAGAGTAGATCCAGATGAGACTGTGAGCTCCTATAGGAGCAGACTGATCAGGGTCTGCTCTGTTTGCTAATGAAATTTGATAGATAGATGTCTTTAGTTTTTAAAATGGCTACAATGTTCTGCCTTCCATAGTGAATATTCAGTAGGTATTGAAATTTTGAATAAACATAGACCAGGGAAAGGATTGAGAGTTAGGAGAAAAATATTCTTTCTGCATTGCAGCAGACGACAGTAAGGGTTAATTACTATGATTGAAAAAGAGAACAAGATTCCAGGAACTGACACATACTGATCAGGTTTTCTAATTATGTGCCATACAGGTTTTCTAATTGTGTGCCATATGCAGATGATAGCAAACTGATTTTCTTAAATGGCCTGCCACCTCTTGGCAACATGGAGTTTGATGTCAGCTTTTATACTTTTGAGCTATTTCATTATACTGTAGAACCTGTCTTAAATGACCATTCATTTATTGAACATAGGAGTCTTAAAACACATGTGGTTGCTGGCTGCATGGAAAAAGTAATGCAGAAAGTTCAAATAGGAATTTTCTGCATTACTCTTGACCTGCATTAAGCTATCACTTGTCTTAAAGACCCATATTTAGACATCTTTTATTTGTCGCTTAAAATAAAACCCTTATAATGTGGAATAAGAAAGCGGAATTGCCCATTAGTGTTTAATGATTACCAATATGAAAGGCCGAAATTTGCTAGAGAATTTTGAATGACAATATGTGCAGACCCTGAGGAGAAGAACCTCTAGGAGTCCTATGATCTGGGTCTCCACTGTTTGCAAATGACAGTACAATCATTTATTAATTTATTGTCTCACTTTCTTATCCTTCCCACCACATAATAAAGTAATATTTGAATGGCTGATCATATACACATGATCACTGATGGCCTAATTCCTGTTGATCATAAACCAATGCCATCAAACCTTAAGCTAATGAGTATTTGTTTGAGAAAAAATACTTTACTGATATTGATTTGATTTTATAAATGGCATATTAATGCAGGAAATTTTGGCTATGATAGAAAGTACAGATTCTGATCTGCATTATTACATAAGCAAACAGAACAGACTTTGACAAGACAGTTCTTGTTGGGGGCATCTGATCTAGGCATTACTCTGTGTTTGCAAAGCCATCAACAGGCTTCTCTATCAGGTTAAAGATTAAGGAGAAATGTGTCAATGCCAATAAATCAGGTTTTCAAAGTTTTACCAAATTATTTTATCAACAGCCTACAAATTTGGATAAATTGACACTAGGCATTATATTTTGCTATGAGTTACTGGAAGAAAAGAATACAGTGTGCATGAAGCCTATACATATGTATGCATACAAAAATGATGGAGACGAAACATGCAAAACATGCAATACAAGTGCCAATTTTTAACCATCTGCACACTGCTGCAAATTAATTTTCTGATGACTACTACATGTACAAGCAGTTTGGATCCAGATGAGACACTGAGTAACTCAGCATCTCATCTGGATTGGATCAAAACTGCTTGAAACTCTGATGCTATTTTCTGAAAGAAAATGCATTCAGATCAACTCGAGAATCCCAAAATACAATCCTAAGCTAGGTCTTCATATAAGCTTGCTAAATACAATGTTTGGTCAAAATCGGTCTATCTAAACCTAAGTTATTGACCAGGAACCATATGTATATTTTTAGTAACAGCTTCCTTGACCTTGACCCAAGAACCCAATCCCAAGCTAGATCTTCATAAAAGCTTGCTAAATACAAAGTTTGGTCAAAATCGGTCAATCCAAACTTAATTGACTTGAAACCATTTTTCTGTTTTTAGTAACAGTGACCTTGACCTTGACCCAAGAACCCCGAAATACAATCCCAAGCTAGGTATTCAAGTAAGCTTGCTAAATACAAAGTTTGGTCAAAATTGGTCTATCCAAATTTAAGTTATTGACCTGAAACCTTTTCCTATTTTTAGAAACAGTGACCTTGACCTGAGAACCTCCAAATATCCAAAGCTAGGTCTTCATATTTAAGCTACCAACATACCAAGTTTGGTTTAAATCGGTCAATCAAAACTAAAGTTATCGACCGGAAACCACCTGTTTGATGCTGCCCGCCGTCACTTTCGTTCTTGTAACCTGGCATGTATGGAGACAATTTGTAGAATTGTTATAATAAATTCCAATACACATAAATACACTTTATATAACTGTATATATATAATTTTGATATGGACTTGACAACCCTCAGTACAAGACATCATCCTGTCATTGTATTATATTACCTTCTCAGATATAAGACCGTCTAAGCATCAGAGATGTTCATCTGTGAAAGTTTGAGGAGAATGACACACACGATTTTTGCACTATCTCTTGCATAGTGAAGAAAGTTACAAAGTCCTGTAAACCTCTTAAAAGTGGTTGGAGCAAAATTTTGCTTCTCTATGACCATCATCACATCAAGGTTGTTCATCTTGGAATGTTTGGCACAAAGGCTTCCATTGGTGTATGAGAAATTGACACACAAGAATTTGCAGGATGTACCTAGAACAGACACAAAGCAAGGTCATTATGCCTCCCACCTGTGGGGGAATAACTGATATTTTTGTACATACAGCAATGCCCTAATGGTTTTGAATATTGACAAGAGATTATTTTATTGTAACTTAGTGCTAAAAGTACTTAAGAGCTTCTTTGATTTTCTTAGTCCTTTTTTCATTGAACATCATTCACAAAAATTGACTGTCAACATCCTGAAACTTTGGTGAACATGTCCAACAATTACTTGCTGATTGCTGAGAATTAACCAAGGGACATGATTGAAATGTTTAACCCTTAATCTGCTCAATAATTAATACTAACTCCTTCCTCTCTGAATATTAATTGAAGAATTGTATTAAAATTTATTACTGAAGTAAGTGATTTGCACGACAAACAGTGTAGACCCAGATCAAAGGGCTCCATATGGGGCCCTTTGATCTGGGTCTACACTGTTTGTTAAGGT
Source organism: Azorinus chamasolen (assembly GCA_963576725.1). Classification (NCBI taxonomy): domain Eukaryota; kingdom Metazoa; phylum Mollusca; class Bivalvia; order Cardiida; family Solecurtidae; genus Azorinus; species Azorinus chamasolen. The sequence continues at coordinate 16,625,626 of OY755248.1, read as the reverse complement.
CTTATATACTTGGTTCCCAAACATGAGGGGTACAGAAACAATTCTGTGATCCAGCAAGAGATACTGTCGAATATCTGCAGATGAACATTACCACAAACCACCATGCCTGTGATGAACTGTCATGATCAACATGAAAATTAAATCAAGACCTGACTCTTGACTAACATTTATGAGTACAAATAATTAGATTTTTTTGCTAAAACATGCAAGAAAAAGTTTTCATGGTAATTATCAGTTTTTTCATCCATTTTCAAATTATCACATTGTCATACTAAACAGCTTTCATTCTGGCTGAAAATGTCAGCCACTTCAGGCACAATCTCATGTCTGAAGACATTTGTATCAAAAACATCAATCTCAAACTCCCCAAATTTAACTGCTTTTGTCTGCTTCACGGAGCACTTTGCCCTGCAGGGATGCTCAGAACATTAGCTCCATAATCAGCATCTGCCAAATCGTCCATTGTTCCCAAAATTTCATGACCAAAACACTCGAGAAATTTGCATACAATGCCTTGTAGAGCCACTTATCTTCAAGAGCTGTCCATTTTGGAGTCAGCAGGTTTTTATCTCCAGATTGCCAATTAAACTTTGTTAAATATCTTAAATAGGAACTGACACATCAATAAAAATTCCTTTGATCATGTTTTAGAGAAAAAAAATATGCAAACATGTTTCAAAGATTCATGTAGATCTTTATTTCATTAAGAGAAAATGTTATATCTTAGATCAGAAACCTAGTGATTGCATATCAAAGTCATATTGCAGACACTCAGTATAGGATTAACCCTTTCAATGCAGGACACACATGTACTGGTACGTGCATACAGTGTAGATCCAGAGGAGAGGGCTCCTTTACGAGCTCTCTGATCACGGTCTGCATCATCATTCAAAATTGTCCATTAAGTTTAAGCCTTTGATACCAAGTGGATTCTATAGCTAGGCACCAATGGGCTATTCCACTCTGAAAATTCAGTGTTGAAAGGGTTAATTGGGTAGGCAACACACCCCTTTGCCCACTTAGTGTCCAATTAACATTTCAAGTGCCCTGTGGAAGGTAAGAAACACTCACAGACACATGTAAACTATGAGTCTATGGCACACAAGACAAATTAACACACATTAATTTATTAAGAGTCCATTGTAAATAGCCATTCTTTATTAAGTATATCTATCACTAGAAATAAATCACTCCAAACAATGGCATGGCACACAGAGGCAATTCATTTCAGTGAACCTTTGGATGCAGAATTGTTATACTGGCATTATGAACACATTCAGCAATTGAAGAAACTATAAAATCGTATCTACAGTCAAACTTTGGTTATTCCACAAACCTTTATTTGTAAACCTTGTATTATTCAAAGTAAATTCATAGCCCAGGTTCATTCATTCCCTCTCTATATAGCTACATTAAAACAAGCATTGCTTATGCAAATTTACTTATCCGAAAGGGTATGACAGCATTAATAATGTCAATTACAGGTAGTTGCTCATTGTTTTATTGTATCCATGTATTTGTTGAATACATAGCCAATGCTAAGTTATGGAAGAGAGGTAAATAAAGATATGAAATAAAAATATGTGTTGTAATACCTTGAAATCAACAACAAGATGACATTGTCTAATGGATATTGCCTCCTGATACAGCATACATTTGTTTCTTTGCTACATATATATGGATATACCTATTTTCTGATGTGATGATTAGTCATGTTTGGATTATCCATAACCAGGTATTATTCAAAGTAAAACATCAAGTCTCTCTCTGGTGATTCGAAATAACCAAATTTGACAATACGTTATTTCATAAGCAATGAGAGGAAACATGATCAAACAGCTCTGACAGGAGTTGTGTTATCTGGCTTTATCCTGTTCGCAAAGGCAAAAGCAAGCATGTATAACCCCTGGGTGAAGAGGAAGTGCGGATGGGAGACACTGAAAAGCGTCTCTGAAAATTCCGGAGGGACCAGGATTTGAACCCCAGGCCTCAGAATTGGTAGTCAAGCATGTTGCCACTAGACCACCACACACCAGAAATTAAAGGTTTAGTAAACATGGTTCATACAGACTTTCCCAACACAAAATCAGGGCCTTTTTAGGGACTCCATTCACTAAATTTAGGGTCTCAAAGTATGTCACAGCTTACGGTATGTTTTTGACTATAACTCATTTCTAATAAGAAGTACACTTACACCTACCTAATACCTAAACTGTTTTCAGCTCCGTTACCTTGTCACTGATCTTAATTTCCAGTTTTGTATTTAGAACACGTTCCCAGATGAATCCCCCTCCCCTCCAAACTTATCATCGGATTAACATCGATCTCAAAAATGGCCCGAGTGAAAAATAATTTGGATTTCCGCGGATAGTTCTCATCCCTGAATTATTATACATTTGAAATTAAAATTATGGCCATGAAATCTAAGTTTTAGGGCCAGTGTGAGCAAATATATGGCCTTTTTAGGGCCCATCTTCAAATTTAGGGACTTTTCAAGACACCCGTCCAAATTTAGGGCCTTTTCAAGACTGTATGAACCATGGTAAAGGTTTAGGAGCGTGTATCTCTTTGATTATAAAACCTAGAAGCAAGTAAGTACACCAGTACAACCAAGGCATTACCAGTTGGATCTTAGATATCTCAAACTTTAAAGGACCATACAAATTAGTTTGAGATAAAAGAGGTTCAAGTCATCCTATTTCAGATCTGAACAATTTCTCAAGTTGTGACACATGTGTACATGTGACAACTTGATGCAGGTATAAATCAAAGTACTGATAGTACTGAAGGGATCTGTGTTTTTGGAAAGAAAACGTGTGTTATTCAGTAGAACCTCTCTAAACCGGACGAATATAAACATTATGACTGGGCATTAAAGACTGCTGTATGCTGACCAACTATACAAAAAGCTCCGGCAGAAGTTTCCGTATCGCTGTCAGCCTGCATCAAGCAGCCACCTGTTTTGAATCCTCGAAAATAATGTTTATTTTCTGTTCGGTCTAGAGAGATTCTACTGTATTTGGGTGTTTGTTTGCGAGTTATTTTTTATGTTCCCAGATGCTGAAATCTTATCTGGTGGTAGCTGGCATTTTGCATGTTTTATGTAAATATTTCAAACCCAATTTCCAAATTTGAAGTATAATTTAGTAAAGGTACAAGTTGAACAGTGTCAAGAAATCTTGATCTTCTGAAAACATTATATATAAATATATTTATATAAATGTATACAAAAATAAGTTTAAAATTAATTAAATATTGGAACCTCGCAAACAATTCATGTAGATAATCAAGAATGGTTGTATAGTTTTACAATCTATAATGGCAATCACCTGAAATTGTTAACAGATTTTGAAATGGGAGAAAAAAAGAGTAAATGTATTTATGATGAAAATTTTATTGTAGACAATGTCAAGAAAAAGTATAAAACAGCAAATAAACATATGTTGCAAGTAAAGCATCTGTTTGAAAGTAATTAAACCAGAGCACAAGCGGGTGCCAACGCTTATCTGTTCCATAACCCTGTAAAGACAAACTGAATGAACTTCAAAATAAACTCAGCTTCAAATTTTGTTGCTTAAAACATTTGTATTAAGTTTCATTTATATCATTTTAATATTTTTCCCAGAAAACCACAGACAAACTAAAAGTTGACCGACTAACAAAGCAATGAACACACGAAGTTCAAGGACCATAACTTTTGAATAAAATGACATATCAAAATCCCCGTAATATATGTGAAAATTCATATTAAGGTTTAACCATGTAAAAATATTGAAGTAAATATCATTTCAAATGAAAAAGTTATGGCCATCCTCATATTTGCATAGATTTGCATTATTTTTTTAAGTGCAAGGGCCATAACTCCGAAACATCAAATCAAATGATCTTCAGAATCAACTTAGCTTCAGGTCTTGATGCATTAAACATGTTTATGAAGTTTCATTAATATCTGTCAAACAGTTTTGCCAGAAAACAGTGGACAAATTATTTGCATATATTTGCATTTTTTTTAAGTAAAAGGGCAATAACTCCGAAACAACATATCAAATAAACCTCAAAATCGACTCAGCATCAGATCATGATATATTAAACATTTTTGTGAAGTTTCATCAATATCTCTCAAACAGTTTCCCAGAAAACAGCCGACAAACTATTTGCATTATCTTTTAAGGACAAGGGCCATAACTCTGAAACGAAAATTCAAATGATCCTCAGAATCAATTCAGTTTCAGATCCTGATGCATTAAATATTTGTGTGAAGTTTCATTAATATCTCTCAAATAGTTTTCCCAGAAAACGGCGGACAAACTATTTGCATATTTTTTAAGGACAAGGGCCATCACTCCGAAACGACAAATAAAATGAACCTCAGAATCAACTCAGCTTCAGATCTTGATGCATTTAACATTTGTGTGAAGTTTCATTAATATATGTCAAATAGTTTTCCCAGAAAACAGCGGACAAACTATTTGCATTATTTTTTAAGTAAAAGGGCCATAACTCTGAAACAACAAATCAAATGAACCTCAGAATCAACTCAGCTTCAGATCTTGATGCATTAAACATTTGTGTGAAGTTTCATTAATATCTCTCAAATAGTTTTCCCAGAAAACAACGGACAAACTATTTGCATATTTTTTTAAGGACAAGGGCCATAACTCTGAAATGAAAAATCAAATGAACCTCAGAATCAACTCAGCTTCAGATCTTGATGCATTAAACATTTGTGTGAAGTTTCATTAATATCTGTCAAATAGTTTTCCCAGAACACAGCAGACAAACTATTTTTTAATGTATTTGCATTATTTTTTAAGTAAAAGGGCCATAACTCCAAAACGACAAATCAAATGAACCTAAGAATCTACTCAGCTTCAGATCCTTGATGCATTAAATATTTGTGTGAAGTTTCATTAATATCTCTCAAATAGTTTTCCCAGAAAACAGCGGACAAACTATTTGCATATTTTTTAAAGACAGGGGCCATAACTCTAGAATGAAAAATAAAATGAACCTCAGAATCAACTCAGCTACAGATCTTGATGCATTTAACATTTGTGTGAAGTTTCATTAATATCTGTCAAATAGTTTTCCCAGAAAACAGCGGACAAACAAAATGTTGACGGACGAACGAACGAACGGACGGACGGACAGGGCCACGACAATATACGACCACCTTTATTAGGTGGGCGTATAAAAAAGCTTTGTTTATTAAAACAAGCCAATTTTTGACAAAAATAACAAAAGGCAATAACTCCAAAGACACTGAAGACAGAGTTATGGACATTGTGCACTGCACTTGTGGTCAATGTGTGGTCTATCTGTATGTGAAGTTTGAAGTCAATAGCTTTTATACTTTGAAAGTTATGATCCGGACAGGCCAGATTTTAAAAAAAAAAATAACAAAGGGCAATAACTCCAAAAATACTGAAGACAGAGCTACTAACCGTGTGCACTGTACTTTTGGTGAATGTGATCTATCTCAATATGAAGTTTGAAGTCAATAGCTTTTATATGTTTGAAGCTATGAGTCGGACAAACCAGATTTTCACTAGAATAACAAAGGGCAATAACTCCTGAAATAATGAAGACAGAGTTATGGACCTTGTGCAAAGCATTTGTGGTCAATGTGTTCTATCTGTACATGACGTTTGAAGTCAATAGCTTTTACACTTTGAAAGTTATGATCCGGACAAGCTAAATTTTGAGAAAAATAAACAAGGGCAATAACTCCAGAAGTACTGAAGACAGAGTTACGAACATTGTGCAATGCATTTGCAGTCCATGTGATCTATCTGTATATGAAGTTTGAAGTCAATAGCTTTTATACTTTGGAAGTTATGATCTGGACGAATGGACGGACTGACAGACGGGCGGATAGATGAACAGACGGATGGACATGGTTACTCCAGTAAACCCCCCAAAACTTTGTTTGTGGGGATATAAAATACAATGTTCATTATTTTGTAGATTTTAAACCATTAAGATAAATAGAGCATTAAAAATTTTGCTCCTTTGGAGCAAATGCTCTATTTATCACAATGGTTTAAAAAAGTGACTTTAACATACTTGTATGCGATGGCAATCTGTCCTAGGAGAATCGGCAATTGTCCTGAATCGCAATTAAATATATTATTTCATGAGCGAACAGAGTAGATCCTGATCTGGACCTACTCTGTTAACAGTTTGCAAAGCCTTAGCCTTATGGAGGAAAGGGTTTACCAAATGCCTTTTCACTTTTGCGAACAGAGTAGATCCTGATCAGACGGCTCCTATAGTTGTTGTCTGATCAGGGTCTGCTCTTCTTTACTTGACCTGACTGTCAGACATGATATAGATATGATTCTATAGTTCTTTTCAGAGTAAAAAATTCCTTAGAAGGTTTATATTAACATTCAGCTTATATAAATATTCATGATACATCAATATTTCTTAAATGAATAATGAACAGGGAAAGGGTTTAGATATAATATACATGTAGATCTATACGGTTATAGTTTCTGCCATGGCAAAATATTCCAGTGTCCATGTGCTTTTACAAAAATTAACCTAATTAATATTCATAATCATGATGATGTCATACTTTCTTACATATAAATTAATATTAATATTCATGGAATAAAGTCTTTATTGACATAAAGTATTGAACATTGTCAGATAAATTATGTCTCTAAACCCATTGCTACATGAAATAATGACAATATGAACATTGATTGTAATATTATTCTTGATATAACGTTTAACAGGAATTTTGGTAATGGCAGAAACTTTAATCTATACATTATTCTATTAGCAAAAAGAGCAGACCCAATCAAACGGCTCCTAGTCTCCCATATCTGTCTGCTATGGGTATACTCTTTTTGCAAAGATATTCAGCTCTTATATATATATATATATATATATATATATCACCATCTGGGTGTTGTCAGTCTAGTTCCTTATATACCACTCATACTGTGTTAACCCCTTACTCCATAAATGCGCCTTTCTACACCTTTGCAAATAGGGTAGACCCACATCAGACAGTTCTTATACAGAGCTCCAAATAAGATGCCTTTACATTTTCAAGAATAGCTCCTTTATTTATCCACCAATTAAACCTTATATACTGTGACCACTCTTCAGTAATTTTCTAGACGAGACGATTGTAAAGAGTGGTCACAGTGTAGGGTTTGGTGGTGAAATGACGATTTTAGTATTTGGGAACACACCCTTATCTGTACCTCTGCCTATATGAGTCATCTGATCAGGGCATGTTCTATTTGCTTCTGACATAACATACATTTAGCTCTACAGTTTCTGCTGTGGCCAAAAACCCCTGTTTTAAAAATGCTGTTGCAAAATTTTAAAACTCAACCCATTTATATTCACGTCATATGATAATTTCTTACCATGAATATTCATGGAGTAAAGGCTAAACTGCTATGATCAAGTTTTGATCACTGTGACCATGGCATGACAACTCTGCATGGTTTTACAAACTGAGCATCATCTACAGGGTCGACAAACAAATACTGATTGCTTGTATCCCAAGTAGTTCATTAGGTTCATTCTGAGACATGTTGGTTGCTCATTTTACAAAACGTTGGGATAGCTTCTGATAGTCCTTTCTGCTTTTTAATATGTCCAAGTTGTTGACAAACATCATGCTTCAGAGTCCTGCCCATCTCTCTCAGCATGCCAACATATTCTATTTAATTATCCGTTTAGAATTACCATCATACTGTCTTTGACTAAATTGTTTTGCAATAAACTGGTACATGTGAAAAAGTTGTGACTCGACTGGGACTTGAATCCAGGGCCTGTGGCTTACCATGCTAACACTCTACTGACTGCGCTATCAAGTCACACAGTCTAAAGCTTTTCAATGTTCCGACAATCTTTAACCAACTACTGTTCCATATGGAGATCAGCAAACACTGGCTGCTAGTATCTAAAGTAGTTCAGTAGATTTTAACAATTCGTATATCACAAAGTCAGCACCAGCTGAACAAGCTTTTCATACTTAGATCAGTATTGGGAAATCTTGTTTGGATGTTGATAAAAATGTTTCATTGATTTGGTCTTGCTTTGTGGCGACAATTACTGTGTTTCGACATTGAAAGCTCTTTGTCAATAAAGCAATATTATTCTCCATTTCTGTGGCATTTAAAGCATAGTGGGCTTTGTTAGAAAACTGGCGTGTCAGGTCCCTTGTTGTTTGGAATCTTGTCGAAATTACTGTCCCCTGCAAATAAAATTAATGTTTATGATTAAAATGTATTTCTGGAAATATTTCTTAATCCCCTACACCATAAATATTCATATAACAAATAAATAGGGGTTATTACGCAGGTGACTAGGGCCGCAACAAACAAATAGCGGTTATTACGCAGGTGACTAAAGCTGCAGCGTGATATATTGGCCCGCCACCTTGCAATTGGCCCGAGGGCTTAGCCCGAGTTACTATATCAAGGTAAGGGACTATATCACTCTGCGGCCCTATAGTCACCTGTGTAATAACCTGTTTATTACATTTATGGGTCAAATTGGATCTCCATGTACTAGGTGCAATAGATTCTCAAAGGATTGAAAGAATCAGCACTATCAAGTCACACAGTCATTAGATGACGTCATTATGACGGGTTCATATTATTCAAAACTTGGCGTTGGAAAGAGCGGACAGAGTGCTCTTTTTATTCACCGGTACGTGCACATGTATTGGGCATGTAAATTTGAATCGAATCGGGTGAGGATTGTCTTTGTAAAAGCCATGGTTTGGGGACTATTCGGTATACTGTGTACGAGAACTTTGATAACATTTGCATCATCGGAGCAAAATTAGACCTTCATCGCATATCAGGGTTCTGTTGATATAGATTTAGAATGATTACCTTGGCAGCGGGCACAATATCTGTTATTGGTCCGTTGCTAGGTCTGTATTGGTCTGCTCAGACCACACCACTCTATTTTTTTAAATGATATTGGATCATTTATAACGTAAAAATGTTACTATTTATAATAACAAATGTAATAATTACATTTATAGTTGATATTAACTGAATATTTATAATGACACTACAGACAATTCTGTTTTAAACATGCTAGAAACTGTATTATCATCTTAATTATTTCATAACTTAAGCAAACATAGCAGACCCTGATCTGAGAGCTCTTATATTGATATAGATACTATCTGATATGGATATATATGCTCTTTGCAAAGGCATTAACCCGTTTCCTTATATAATGTGTCTTCACGCATATGCAAACAGAGTAGACCCAGATCAGATGGCTCCTATAGGAGCCGTCTGATCAGGGTCTGCTGTGTTTGCTAATGGAATTTTGTAGACCTTTTCCTTTACTTTCCAAAATGGCTACAATGTTCAACCTTCCATATTTCATATAACTATTTTGTTCATGAATATTCAGTATAGGTATTTAAATTTGAAATAAACATAGAACAGGGAAAGGGTTAAGAGGCCTGTTGATAGAGTAAATGACTATAAAACATTTTATATTTAAAATTGTACACATCATTCACCTTTTTTTTCACAAGCCTAAACGCATATAAATGATACTAAAGCACCTTGCTGGTCAGAATGTCTAACTTTCTCAGTGTGTATTACCAGGATAACAACAATATAGGAAGGCCTTGTACAAATTTTCTTCAGATTTCACTATATGTCCATAAATTAACCCTTTCTCTGTTTAAATATTCATTTAAGGGTTAATGACATCATTGGTATCATATTATTGGATAATTTTTTTAAATTGCATATTATTAACAAAGGATATTTTGGTACAGACAGAACCATAGAATTTGATCTATATAACACAATATTATTATAAGCAAACTGAGCAGACCCTGATCAGACAACTACCATGAGAAATTAGTGCAAAACCATTATAACAATGTCTACGAGTAGATCCACGAAAATTACCATTGTACAGTATAAAACCTCTTTAAATTGACCACCAATTTGGCAAAGCATGTCTAATTATGCCTAAAAGTCAGGTGGTAATTACTTGCAGGTATGATAAGTTTAATTCTTTATGCCTTTGCAAACAGAGTAGACCCAGATCAGATTGCCCCTGCAGAAGATACTGTTCATATTTTTGTTTGCCTTGTGATGATAATACATATTATTTCTAAGGTCTAAAACCCCCAAGAAGAATGCCGGCCCTTATAAGTTGAAAAAGTACTGAGACGAGTTTTATTTGTTATTATAACAAATAAAACTGTCATCCCTGTAAGTTTTCAAAACTGGTGCGAAAAATTTACGGGTATAGATTTAATCCAATTCTGTGTTCCGTAATAACAATTTATAATGATGATCTGTATCCACCTTATAAGTTCATTTTATTGCTTGATTGACAGGGAAAATGTAAATTTGATAACAAAAACTCATGAAAATAAATAGGTACCGAATCGTCTAGGGTAAATTTTTGGGAGGGGCCGAGTTGACCATGGTGTCGAATCGTTTTGGGGCCGAATTGTCTAGGGACCCGGTTAGTTTGGTGCCGAGTCGTTCAGAAACCTGTTGTGCGTCTACTTTGTTTGCAAAGGCGTAAAAAGGCATATTTATGGAGGAAGGGGTTTAACTTAAAGTATCAGGGATGAATAAGTTAAAAACTTAATAGCGCAGGTGCTGCCGATATTCTTTCAAAGCATTGTAATAACTCGGAAGATTCAAGATAATAAATCGTGTTCACGAAAGTCATAGCAGAACTATAAATAGAAGACAATGATAACCTAAGCGTTAATGTTTGTATGTATATGTACTTACGATTTTCAAGCTCATCCAAAATGCGTGTCTGGTAAACAAATTCTGCGTAAAGTTTTCATTCTCCTACTCGATTTGCAAACTCCTCACAGTGATCTCCCTTGTCACCACGCCTGCGGTCTATTAGGGGAGATAACTGCGTTGGAGGTTGCGTTTCCCTATGGCGTAAAGTCACGTGATATTCAAAATGGCGGCGATCAATTAATCAAAAATTGATTCGTGTATAAGTGAGCATAAATACCCCAATATTATTAAGATCGCCTCATTTTAAAAATATTCGTCATATTTGTTGAAAAAATGATCAAATACAGTAACTGCTTGTCTTAAAAAACGGTCCACGATAGTACTTTTTGTAATAAGTTCAGCTGATTACCTAACTACATTACACATCTGAGTAAATCGTTTCGTGAGGACCGGCTGATTTGCTCTCGCCGTTTCGGTAGATTTGGTATCTGTGTTAACACACAGATCCCAATTAATGCTGAAAGCTCTTGTAGGTGCTTTAATTTCACCATTACATTCAACATGCATAACGCTGTCAACAATTGTGTTTCTAGATACATTTTAGACCAATTCTGTATTGTGAATTTTGGAAGGTCCAAACTTTTACTTCAAGTTATCCCGAACTTTGATTTATTCGAGTCTGAGATATCAAAGTTCAACTGTATATGCAAACACAGTTATGTATGCAAATTATCACTGAAGTCTGAACAGTTCATTTCCACAATAACTCCTTGCTTAACCCATTCCCTCATATTGACACCTTTTGGTACCTCTGTTAAAGTCACTTTTTGAATCCATTGTGATAAATAGAGCATTTGCCATAGCAGCCAATGCTCTATTTATCACAATGATTTCGTAACTACATCAGTCTAAACTTTCCCTTTTTCTAGTAAATTCTCCTTTTCAGTAGATTTTTTCAAAGAGGTTGAGTCTAAAAATATCCTATGGGTTAACATGAATGTGACAGTACTAGCTATTTGCATGCTATATGAGGTTAATTTATGATTACCTATGCAAACAGTTCAATCCATATGAGACACTTGTCTATTAACATCAATTTCAATGGGACTAAAAATTTTGAGAACAACTGGAAGACAAAATGACTTTGAGAAAATCGCAGTAGAAAAATCTGTTGAAGACAACATAATTATATCCCTTCTTAGTGTGCAAGAGTTTCTGAAATACTAGACATGTTCATCTAAGTGTGAAACAGTTAAACACATTCAACACTATTAAGTTAGCAGTGTGTCACAGCCTGTCAGACATTGAAGGACAATATTCTTCCGACAGCTCGTTATCCTCCAGTTTCATGAATGAAACTTAAAAATTGCATTAACATGTCTAGTACCTAATACAAGAACGATTATAACAAATCCAGAATAACAATGGCTATGGACAGAGTGACCCTGTGCCACAATGACATTGTGGCCCCAGAGACAGGGTGTTTATCAATGCTGATCTCAAGATAGCCACGATCACATGTGAAATACCCCATAAGCAGCTTTCCTTTGTCTGTAGATCAACAAGTTGTCAAATAGATGCTAATGCAGTTAAAACTATGTCATTGTATTCAATTTTACAAACATTACCAAACTATTAATAATTTGGGTAAAGGTATAAGTAAAGTCTATTTGTTCTTTTGGAAATGTCTAACAGAGAACAGTACTGATGTAAGTCTCCTTATTCTGGTGACCAATGATTGTTATCACAATGGATGATTATCTCACTATCGGTATGGATTAAAATAACTACTGTCACCATTTCACTGGTCTGGAAGAGGATTTAACCCTTTCAACACTGGACACTAATGTACTGTCATTTGCAAACAGTGCAGCCCCAAGATCAGAGGGCTCATAAAGGAGCCCTCTGATCAAGGTCTGCACTTGTTGTCATTCAAAACAGTCACACGATTTTTACCCTTTCATATTGTATGAACTCTTCCAAGAAACAATGATGGACTATTCCACTCTGAAAATTCAGGATTGAAAGGGCTAAGTGACCTTTAGAATGACTTAGGACACCAAATCCTATTAGCACATTATTCAATACTCTGCAATAGTATTTGACACTTGGATTACAAGACTCCATAATACAACTTAAAATCAGTTAACCCTTTGTATGATGAATGTTCAAGGTGGAATGACCCACCTGTATTAAACGCTTTACTCCATAAGACTACGCCTTGCTACACCTTTGCAAACAAAGCAGACCCAGATCAGACGGCTCCTGTAGGAGCAAGATGTATGACAAGATAAAGATATAATTCTAGTTTCTGCCATGGTCAAAAACTTCATGTGTCCATGTGCTATTAAGGCAATTAATCTAATTACTATTCATGATGTCATTATTTCTTAAATGAATATTCATGGAGTAAAATGTTAACTATAGAGTCCATTCAGTATGAAAGGTTTCAATTTTCAATAGCTTTTGAACAACAAACAGTGCCCATGGTGAGCAGAAATGGACATTAACCCTAAATTCCTCCATAGGCTATTTTTTGACCCAACCTCTTTGAATGAATCTACCCAAAAGGAGCATTAGCTAGAGAAAAGTAAAATTTTAGAATTTTGTAGTCTGAAACAATTGTGATAAATAGAGCATTTGCTCCTATAGGAGCAAATGCTCTATTTATCACAATGGTTTCAAGAAGTGGTTATTACAGAGGCGTAGAAAGGCATATTTATGGAGGAAAGGGTTAATCAACACATACAAATAAACAGTGCAGACCCTGTTCAGACGGCTCTAAGAACTTCTGATTCAGTTTGCAAATGCCAGTGCATTCAGTTTCCACATTCAGTCAGTTCATCACTATAAGATGTTTTCATGAAATATACTGGAAATGAGTCACTAATGTCCTATGCAAACAGTGTAGACCCAGATGAGTGGGATCCTACGAAACACTCTGATCAGGATCTTCAATGTTTGTAGTTTGTTAGTTTTCTTCAAAACAATAAAAACTAGAAAATTGTGTCTGTAAGACACAGTGATGCTCCCGTGTAGGTGCTTGCCTAGCTGCACATAAAATTTCCAAGTCATTTGACCTTGACCTTGGGCTTGTGGGCAGCATGGGATGGGTGTGCAATGAAAGTATGGATGGTGTTTAATGTGTATATGCAATTCCATGGCAATAGCTACAGTCGTTAGGGAGATATAAGACAATGAAAAAACTGTGACAAAAAACTGCACGTAAATGTGACAACCAACTGCACGTAAAATTTCCAGGTCATTTGACCTCGACCTTGGGCTTGCGGGCAGCATGGGCGGGTGCCAAATGATAGCGCAGAAAGTAATTGATGTGTATGTGAAGTTTCATGTGTATAAGTGTAGAAATTACTGACTTATAACACTTGAAAAACTGTGACAACCAACTGCACCTAAAAGTGTGACACACGGACAGACGGACGGACGGACATGTGCAAAACTTAATGCCCCCTGACTATCGTCAATGGGGGCATAAAAATGCGGAAACTGCATTAAAGCCAGATTTTTCAACTAAAAGACCTTCATCCAAGCTATCTGCATACCAAATATAAATTGTGTAGCATATGTAGTTCAGAAGTTATAACAAAATTTTAATGACAGCCAAGTTTTCATAATAGTGACCTTGACCTGATTTCAGGTATCTTTGTCATCTGTAAAGTCTTACCAAAGCTATCTGAATGCCATTCGTGGATCAGAAAAGATAGCAAAATGTTAAGTTTGTTAAAAACAGTGAAGTTTTCAAAGCAGTGACCTTGACCGTGACCCAATTTAATGTATCCTTGTATCAACTGAAAGGCCTTCACCAAAGCTATCTCCTATCTCAAGGAAATAGTGACCTTGACCGTGACCCGATTTCGTGTATCCTTGTACCAGGTGAAAGGCCTTCACCCAAGCTATCTGCATACCAGAGATGAATTGCCTAGCAGTTGTAGTTCAGAAATTATAGCAATGTTAAAGTTTGCCAAAAAGGGCAAAATTTAGGAAATACTGACCTTGACCTGATTTCATGTATCCTTGTATCAAGTGAAAGGCCTTTACCCAAGCTATCTGTATACCAAAGATGAATTGCCTAGCATTTGTACTTCAGAAGTTATAGCAATGGCAAAGTTTTGGAAATAGTGACCTTGACCATGACCTGATTTCATGTATCCCTGTATCAAATGAAAGGCCTTCACCCAAGCTATCTGCATACCAAATATGAATGGTCTAGCTGAAGTTATTCAAGTTATAAGTAATGTTAAAGTTTTGTCAAAGACGGTACAACGCCCGCCCGGTTTTCGCCAAACTATAAGTCGAGATTTTTCTCGAAAAATCCGACTAAAAAGAAATGTCACAGTAAGTGACAATGCCCACAAACTAAAGTGCTGACATTAAAATATGTTTAGTTGGCAACTTGGCAGGCTGCATATGTTATTGCTAAATGAAACTAAAATTTTGAACAGAGTGATCTGAATTTGAACTAAAGTTGCCTTAAACAAGAAATGGCTAAGAAACAATTTGGATACAATCAAACTGTAAGTATGAAGGTTTTACTATCCTTGAGGTATAGGTCACGGTCACAGTGACCCAGAACCAGTTTGTGACACTCCACTAAATTTGGCATTCCTACCTAAAGAAATATAGGAGATAATGCTTTGGACAAGGTTATTTTTATACTTGAAATCAGGTCAAGGTCAAAGTGACCTGACAACAGTATGTGACACTCCATCATTCAAAGATATACTCACACACACCAAGACTGGCATTTCTACCTCAAGAAATATAGGAGATATGCTCGGGACAAAGTTTTCTACAGCTTTGGTTAGAGGTCAAGATCAAGGTGACCTGAAAATAGAATGCAACACTCTGCCATCCCAAGATGTACTCACAAACCAAATTTTACATTCCTATCACAAGAAATATGCACAGGAGAAGGTTTTTCTATAGCTGACATAAAGTCAAAGTTAAGATCACAGTGACCTGAAAATGTATAGTGGGCAATAGTAATCATTACATATGTATGTGTTATCAACTTGTCAGGACAAATTTGCTGAAAAAAAGAGTGTTATTTCATGAATATTCATGCATAAAATAATGACATCATGAATATTGATTGATTATTTTTTATAACTGCACATAATGCAGGGCATTTTAGCTGTGACTAACACTGTAGAATATCTATATTGTTGCATAAGCAAACAGGAGCTGTCTAATCTGGGTCTACTCTGTTTGCACAAGGCATTTTAAAGATTATTTTGCAAGATCAACAAATGCCACATCCAGTGCAGCTGATTTCCGAATCATTAACCCTTACAGGGCAGGACACGAGTCACTAATGTCCTTTGCAAACAGTGTAGACCTTGATGAGAGGGCTCCTAGAGGAGCCCTCTCATCAGGGTCTGCACTGTTTGTCATGTTACACTTTTCATTAGAAAAATCCCTAAATATTCATCATAAGCTTGACCTGGCTGAATTTTGGACAGTGAGTATTCCATTTGAAAAGTAAGCGTTGTAAGGCTTAAAGTAATGTTGGAAAGCATAAAGTAGACATATTATACAAAATTATAGACAGATGGCTGGGTGTAACCTGCATACAGACACGAGTAGATTAGTTTCTTGGAAACAATACCATTATGATTAATGACTTACTAATAAAATAATTCAAAACAGATGTAATCAGGATTATAGGCAGTGTAAAGTTTGTTTTACTGCGCAGTTTCTGCAACACATTCTACAGAACAACAGGTATAGATGCATATTCAAATACTAAAATTGTCATTTCTCCATTTAACCTTATAATGTGATGACTCGTTAGAATCGTCTTGGAGAGACAATTCTAAAGAGTGGTCACATCGTACAGTTTAATGGAAAATAAACGAGCTATTCTTCAAAATGTTTTAATTTGCATATCTAATCTGGGCATATGGTTCTAGAAATATGCACACCTCAGCAGGTTCCTGTGCAGTATGTATGTGTGTTCCTATTCTACATGTCATACAGAGCTACAGATAAAGGTGCGTACCCAAATACTAGAATCGTCATTTCTCCACCAAATACTAAACTGTTACTACTCTTCGAGACAATTCCAAGGAGCGGTCACAGTATAGGGTTTGGTTGAGAAATAAAGGAGCCATTATTGTAAATGTTTAAATTTACACATCTTATCTGACCTCAGCGAGTGTGTCATACAAACATAACAGAAAGAATGCAATAAACATTCAAGAAAATTGGCAAGGATCATTGTTTGATTTTTTCAGTGAGAGTGTTCATTGTTGTAAATGTTTTGTGTGTATTATAACAGCAGAGGATGGAAACTTTATGACGTTAAATGTTCATAACCCATTCTCTACTACTGCGCCTCTGTAAACTCATTCTTTGAAACCACTGTGATAAATAGAGCATTCAGACGGCTCCTATAGGATATGATATACAGTAAAACCTCTCTATAGCAGCCACTAAATTGTTTTAATTAGTTGGTATTTAGAGCAGGTGGTTGCTTAAAGCAAGGTGAAAGTAAAACAGAACGCTCCTACAGCAGCATTCTGTTTTACTTTCACCTTGCTTTAAGCAGCCACCTGCCTTTAACAAAAAATACTTGGTGTAATTTAGTGGTTATAGAGAGGTTTTACTGTAGATATGATTCCACAGTTTCTGCCATGGATAAAAATTCCTATGCCCATGATTGTGCTGTTATACCAATTCAATCTAATTAGTATTCATGACATCTTTATTTCTTACATGAATATTCATGGAGGAAAGGGGGTTAATGCAAACCCTTCTCATGCTTATAACATCTTGGCTTGCATTTGCAAACAGTTTAGATAAGACACTTAGCAACTTGGCATCTCATCACCATCCAAGCTGTTTGCCACTTGCAGCTAATAGTTTCTCAGAATTTCACTCAACTTTTAAAAATGACTGCTTTGAAATCTTTAGCTGATATAAAATAATTTGATAGCATAAGAACGGTTAAAATGAAACTGAACATATGATTTATTTAAATAATGAGCAAAAAAATCTTAACAAGAGAGTCAACATCTGATTCTGCACCATTTGTCACTCCCAGCTTAATGTTTTTTTAAATTAACTCTTTCCTCCATAAATACGCATTTCTACGCCTCTGCAAAAGTCACTTTATGAAACCATTGTGATAAATAGGAGCATAATTATGCTCTATTTATCACAATGGTTTCAAACTACAAATTTTAAAATTTTCCTTTTCTCTAGTTAATGCTCCTTTTCGGTAGATTTCTGGATCTAAAAATAGCCTATGAGGGAATGGGTTAAGAGAATCCAGAATAATTATCCCTTTACCTGATAGCTAGAGACATCTTTTGATGTCTTTGCAAACAGAGTAGATCAAACACTCCTGTAGGAGCCAAATGTACAGTGTCTGCTCTTTTTGCTTATGGGACAATAAAGTACAGTAGTATCCCTCTAAACTGGATGTTAAATTCAGCATAAATATCAGTCTTGGAAACAGGTGGCAGCTTAATGCAGGGTGAAAGTCAATGCAGAAAGCTCCTCAAGGAGCTTTCTGCATGACTTTCACCCTGCATTAAGCCACCACCTGCCTGAAAGTATCTAAATTTTCTGGTTTTTTACTATACTAGTTCTTCAGTTTCAACCATGGCCAAAACTTTCCTTGTTCATACGCCATAATAAAAAATCTCAGCAAATATATAATAAAGATGTCAGTCCTTCTTATGTGAATATTCACCTGGCAAAGGGTTAAGTGTATACTGGTGAGTTTTCAATTCATTCAAACATTTACATATATTGGTATGTTTTAATGCTAATAGACTATAGTATGATGGAAAGTGTTAAATATGCTCCATAAATTTCCTTTCAAATTTATCAGACTATCAAATGCCATTCACAACAAAATCTTGTGAAGTCAACCCTTTGAATGGGGGAAACGAGCTGGCAGTCATTTGCAAACAGTGTAGACTCAGATCAGAGGGCTCCTAGAGGAGCCCTCTGATCTGGGTCTGCACTGTTTGTCATTCAAAATTCTCTCACAGATTATACCCTTTCATACTGAATGAACTCGCCCTTTAAACAGTGATGAATTATTCCACTTTGAAAAAAATCAGTATTTAAAGGGTTGAACGATTTTCCATCCTTCGTCCTTGTCGGTCAAAAGTAAATCTTGTCATTACATTTCAACAAAAGCTGACAACTGAACCAAATATTTTTGTCAATGAAACTTGAATGAATGTTAATAAGTTGTAAAGTTGTGTTTTCTTTGACTGGATGTATGTAAAGAGTTGAGCCAACAATTACAAACTCTAATGTACCATTAATAATATAGGTCGCCCATTGGCATGCAGTGAATGGGTCTGTTGATGGAACTATTTACTATTGGCTATGGAAAACCGATCAAAATCAAAAGTCGTTCAACTTAATCAATGCCGAAATAAAATGTGCCTACTTGAAATTGAAAGACTGTTTAACCCTTTGAACACTAGGTAACTTAACTCTGAAAAACATTATGTCTATTATATTTACCCTCGCTTCCTTTCAAAAGAATGATCATAAAAAATGACACAGGAGACAAATTAAGGAATCCAAGACAGGAGCCACCAGTTACAAGAAGCAGCTAAAGGACAAAAGCCTGAAATTACTAGTTGTTTAACAATTCACCTCATAAATGTCGATGTAGGAAATAATGATGTATGATTATAAGTTAGCTGAATTTTTATAATGCAGATAATTATAAACAAGTGGTCTACAGTCAAACCTGTGTCAACGACCACCCTCGAATAACGACCATCTGCGTACAGAGACCACCTGAAATTCCCCCCCACAAATTTGCCTCTTTAATTACCCTTGAATAAAGACCACCTGTCGACTGCGACCAGCAGCCAGGCAAATTGGCCGATTATGACAGATTGGTCTTTCAACAACGACCGGTTTGAAAATCCCGGTTCGATCAGCGGCCATCTTTGAAGTTGTGACTGCTTGATTTATTTGATTGGGATCGCAAATGATTAAAGAATATCCATTCATAACATTGTTTGATTTGATTGTTTTACCCTAGTTAATGCAAACGTTCTGCCACTTGGTTGGCGATATCGGAACTAACACAATAGAAGCTAACTATTATAGACCAATTACATATAAAAGGTGTTAAAAACACTCGTTTCACATACGGAACATGTTCTGCTAAATAACTTGTTCGGGTAAATTGGTCCGTGATTTAGACTCAGCCTAACCTATTCACAAAATGGCTGATAATTTCGCTTCCGGTTTCAAATATCGTCAGAAAAAAAATGAAACAGTAATTCTTGACTTAAGTATAAAATTATGATCCCTTCCATCGATGTCAAAAGATTTCACATGTAAACAAATCAACACAGCAATAGTTTTTAGTTCGATCGAATGGGTTATTACATTAAAATTATAAGCCGAATCACGAAGTAAATACAGATGTTTTTACTTAGTGGCGGAATGAAACGGGTTGTTTACAAATTGTATGCTTATGCCGTGTACGCACTCAGGTTGGATCCAGGCCAGCCCCCAAATGTTGTTGGGAGTTTTTTAACGCTAATAGCCCGCCGATCCTTACGACTATAGTGCCACATGCAAACAATTTAAATCCAGATGAGTCACATGTACTAAAGAATTGAGTACATGTAATTGCATACAAATACATGTAGTTCTGTTTTCTAATATGCAAACATGTTGGACCCTGATTAGACACCAAACTGTACGGAGCCTGATCCGAGTTCCAAACTATTTGCCTCTGATTCTTCTGCTTGTACATAAATTATATATTAATAGAAAATAGTATTTATTCTTTAGGTACCACAGTTTATTCAATAAAGAAACATTCATACGTATATGCACATAAAGTCCTGTTTTGTACATGTTATACGCCAAAACAAATGGCTATCAGGCGACCCCCCGAATAAAGACCACCTTTGAACAAAGACCGGTTTTCCAATTTCCCACAGGACTGGTGGTCTTTGTTCGCAGGTTTGACTGTATATTACAAGTATTTAATAGACAACTTTAGCATACCTTGGTCAGATGACTCATACAGGAGTACGGCTGAAACGAGTACCCAGGTACCCGTGGGTCGGGTAGAAATTGGCGGGTACCCGGGTACAAAATCACTACCCGTTACCCAATATGCAATCTTAAGCAGAATCTAGTTGTCAGTTTTCGTAACAGGGTGAAAGAAAGAAAGCTAAAAACAGATAGCATTTATTCAAGCATCCTTTTGTTTATGAGCAGATAAAGCTTGGACAGGCAAGTAAACATAAAAACAGACATGTAACGAACCTCCGTGAACACATTGTTTGTTCATATTCGACTGGTTAATGTGCATTCATAATTACTCATTGTATTCCGTAAGGGTTTGGAATACAGAAATAGCTGTGTTCCATGTGGTAAATGTGTTGAATGTTGCTCTGCTGAGAGAATCAACCAATCAAATTTGAGGCCGCGAATAAGCCTACACTAACTCTTTCTCAACGTAAAACATCAATATAGTCTACATGTAAGGTGTGTAACTACAAACATTACCTTGATCTTGAATCAATTATCTATTTTACATAAGAATTATGGCGTGGGGCAACATGAGAATGATGGAATAGCCTACACTTTCGCCAGTTACAACACACTTTGCTTTCACAAACAATAAAACTCTCATTTTAGCACATTCTCAATTCAATGCATGACCCGGCACATCTTTAACATGTTTACGTCATGTTGCTGTTTTTTCCAGCAAAATTCAAGCAATAAATTCATATTTCCACTAATAACAGCCAAGGGCGGATACTACAGTAGGTACTTACCATATGTCTATACTGTAGAGTTATCGGGTACCTGCGGGTAATTGCAGAACAGGTACCCGGGTAGAAAATTTGTACCCGTTTCAGCCCTTTACAGGAACTTTCTGATCTGGGTCTACTCTGTTTGCAAAGGCATCAAAAGGCATACATGTATATTGGAAATATTTCAAGGAACGATGGAGAGCAACAAGATCCTCCGATTATTGCGATGCTTGAACATCTGAGAGCATCTAATGAAAATCATTTTCCAAGGTCATGACAGATCCAGCAGTGCAATCAAATGCGCACTCAACCTTTGTAGGTTTGTTTCAAATTACCTTTGTTTCTGGTAAGCGAAGCGTAGGCCGGCCAAAGATGTCTTGGAAAGAGCTGACAGAGAGAGATTGCAGAGAATGGAAGCTCTCTACTGCTAATCCTCAGGATCGACACAAATGGGAGATCTGGGGTGAAGTCTGCCATGCGTGCAGCTAGCCAGCTGTCTGGAAGGGGGTCCACTAGTGTGGTCAGTGCCCCTGACCCTGCACGTTAATAAAAAGGAACTGATGATGATGATGATGATGATGATGATGATGATGATGATGATGATGATTGTTTTATTGTCTTTGCCGTTTTTTCTTCAGTCGGTGTGGCATTATTTAAACAAGAGCCGCATGCGGCGCCAAAGCTGGTCTGATTTGGTACTTGTCCAGCTAAATTAAAAAATTTTTTTACAAAAACTCCATATATTCAAGTTTTCACATATAAAAGTGATGCTGAAATATAATGGGACTGTAAAGACGACATATTCTACTGATTTGTCTGATGATGCTGAAACCTTCTTGTCTGTGTTTTTAGCATTTTAGTAGATGTAATTCCTCAAAGACTGAGCTCTCAAAGTTTACAAAAGGGCATGGAGAAGGTGTGAATATCAATGTTGAAAGTAACAAAACACCATGCTGACAATAAACAATCATTACAAGGAACCATAATGATCAACAGGAGCGGCATACATGCTCAAAATTTCAGATTATCAGTATTTGGACCAGTATTATCAATGACATTTAATAGAATTTTTAGAATTCCCTTGGAATAGACAGGTGTTTTGGAAAATGAATGTCAAAATAACACTGTTATATTGTATCTATGAAGTAAAGTATGAAACATACATATTTCCTGCAGTTGGAAAATCATCTGATAAAGATGACCTCAAATAAGCAAGGCGCATTGTGTGTATTCATTTGCAATTCTATTGAAATATTGTCCATAACAATAGCAAAAACACAACTTTCATATATTCTTTAGTCTCTGAAGCATATCTGTTGCAGTTCACAACTTGGCCTGCCATAATACGAGGGTCATGCAAAAAGTTCTGTCATTGGGTTCGGATTTCTTAAGTGATACGTGTAATTAAAAATATTTTTATTACAAACCTTCGAAGTATTCCCCCTTTACCGAAACACAAAACACAATTTTGTAACCTTTTTACCCAGTCTCAAAAAGCGAAAAAATAGTCTTCTTTAGGTATCTGTTGGAGACACTGATAGATAGCGCTGCCAAGAGAACTTCTGGACTTATATTTCTTTCCAGAAAACATTTTCTTCTGTCTAGGAAATAAGAAAAAGTCACAGGGACTCAGGTCAGGTGAATAAGGTGGATGGTTTACAACTTTCACATTTTCAGAAGCCAGAAAAGACTTAACAGCATCGCACTTGTGAGAGGCGGCGTTATCATGTATAAGATGGACACCTGCCCATCCTTTGCTTGGACGTTTCTTATTGTAAAAATCTTTGACTTTCTTTAGTACAGAGTTCTTGTAGAATCGTCCAGTGACTGTATGACCAGATGAGCAAGGCACTTGAATGACTGGCCCACTCGAATTAAAGAATATTGCGTACAACATCTTTTTTGAACTTATGGTTCTCTTGGCAATACATGGATGTTTCTGATCTTTTCGCTTCCATTGCTTATCATCAGCCCTTCTCTGTGGCTCAAACATGTGCACCCAGGCTTCGTCACCTGTAAGCAAGTTAGAAATAACCTGACTATCACAACCTTTGTGTGTTTTCAAAAGTTCGCGGGGAAATTTAAGGCGTTGTTTCTTTTGTTCGTCAGTGAGCAAATCGAGGGCTTGGTGCAAAACTATTCTAACTCCTTCACTAAAGTGAAGGAGTTAGAATAGTTTTGCACCAAGCCCTCGAAATGAGGTACCCACCTAGCGCAAACCTTTCTCAGGTCCAAACGCTTTTTCAGAATTGTTTGCACGCTGCCTTCTGATATGCCAGTACAACTAGCTATATCTTTCACAGACAATCGCATATCCTGCTCGACCACAACCTTTACAGCAGCGATGTTTGCCTTACTAACAGAGGTTTTAGGTCTATCAGGACGGGTGTCATCTTCAACAGATTTAAAAGCCTTGACCCACCTAAAAACTGTGCGTATTGAAATGGCATTAGGTCCATATATATCACACAATTCTTCAAATATTTGCTTTGAATCTATATCAAGCCTAATGCGACATTTGATATAGCTACGAATTTCAGCCTTTTCGTCCATTTTACATCGAGAAACGTAAATTGGTCAGTGTATATGACTACATGTATTTCAATTTGAAATAACTCTTGACATTTGTAAAGCAATTTGCACGAAATAAACGGATATCGTTAGATAGTGAACACACTATTCAGGTGCAGTGAAGCGTTTTAAAATATACATGGTTTAAAACTACGGAAACCTGTTAGTGACAGAACTTTTTGCAGGACCCTCGTATTATTAATCCTTAACTCCAAGAATATCCAGGAAAGAAATAATGTAAATCATGAATGTTAATAAGATTGTTATAATAGCACATGAACACAGGAAGTTTTTGTCATGGTAGAAACTGTGGAATATTTTTTATTATATCATAAGCAAACAGTGCAGACCCTGATCAGATGGCTGAGTCTACTGTTTGTACAGGCATAGAAAGGCGTATATATGGAGTAATGGGTTAAACTATAAGTTTCAATGAACCAGGGCAACAGATAAACGTGCATACTCAAATACTAAAATCGTCATTTCTCCACCAAACTTCGAGACGATTCTAAAAAGTGGTCACAACATAAGATTTGGTGGAGAAATAAAGAAGCTTTTCTTGAAAATGTTTTAATTTGCGCATCTCATCTAGTCCTCTGATGAACAATTCAATTCAAGTGTCAAACAATTCTAATCCCGATAAGATACAGAGTTAAACAGCTTCTCATCCAGATTATAACTATTTGCAAAGTACCGGTAATTATAAGTTTGCCCATTGTAAGAAAAAGATTAATTAGCGTTTTTTTGTGGACATAAATTATGATGAACATACATTTTAAATACAAAAGCTTAAACAACAGGTGTAGTTTATTGTCATGATTTCAATTTTCTTGAAGAAATACCTACTAAGTCCTTCACTAAACAATAATATCAATGTACCTTTATTCATTTTTTCACACCTGGTATTTTCAGAGGATGCTTCATTTTCAGGCAACCCTGTCAAACCTTTAAAAACATGTTTGTTCATGAATGAAAAACCAAAAGAGTAACAAAACATAAACTCTTGTCCTGGTCCAAATATACTATTAGGATTATTTTTGGTGAAAAACACATGAGAGTGGAACAGTTTGTATCCTGAAAAAAATCTGAGTTTTTTCTTCATCACATCCAGATCCAAATATTTTGGTTACAACAATCTTTCACTAAAGAGGTTCTAAGTGCTATAAAGATATCGCACCTCACGTTGAACATGCTCCAGGCAGATAAGTGGTTCAACTTGAAAAACAACTCCCTAATAACTGCTTTATTCTAAGGTAAATGTTTAGGTAGTAGATTGATGGACTCTTGAAGTGAAAAAAACTAAACAAAGAGTTCTATTCTCTCAGAGTACATGTACTGACTTTCAGGGTATAATCAATCACAAAAACCATCAGATTCCTCCTAACAGCTGAAAGAAGGTTTAACTCTTTCCCTCATAAAAATGCATTTTCACACATTTGCAAACAGATTAGACCCAGATCAAAAGGCTCCTATAGGAGCCGTCTGACCAGTCTGCTCTGTTTGCTTGTGACATGATATAGATCTGATTCTATCGTTTTTGTCAAAGCAAAAGATTCCTTAGAAAAGTTACATTATTAAAATTCAGCTAATAAATAACCATCGTGTCATTATTTTTTACATGAATATTGAATAGGGAAATGGATAACTAGACTGTAACAAGCATAGTATATGGAACTCTTGATGCAATAGGAACAGAAATATTCCTGTGCGGCCAATAATCATAAATGAAAAAACAAAATGTGTTTGTGAAACACTATGCCTCAATTTGACCTTTATGTATGACCTTCACCTTAATATTTTTTAGTCACCCCTAAAAATGTTTGCCTCCATAAGTTGCACAATCATGTATGCCAAGTTTAAAGTATGTTATGTGCAATGGCTGCAAAATTATCGTCAATGTTTAAATTGGACACAAACCAAGTTGAACCAACCAACAAACCAACAGACAGAGCAAAAACAATATCCCAAACCCCATCTAATACTATCTTAATAGGATTTCTTTCAAAGGACCATAATATTGTCCTATATAATTTACCAATACCCTCTTGTTTTAACCCTTACCTAATGAATATGCATGTCAGAGAAATTGACTGTATGATTATTAATTTGATGATTATGAATGAGGAAATTGTTGACCACCGTCAAATACTGTTTATTTAGATGGATCTCTTGATCTACTGAAAAGGAAAAATCAGTAAAGACAATGAAAACTTGAGAATTGTGAAATTTTGAAACCATTGCGATAGAGCATTAATTGTTTCCTATGAAGAAATGCCCTATTTATCACAATGGCTTCAAAAAGAGGTAAAAGGTATCAATATGAGGCAAAGGGTTAAAAGATCAACATTTTACAGGTATTTCCTGCAAACAGCTTCTGATTGTGTGTTGTTCTACTAGAGTTTGTATCAAATGGCAGCGTGGCATTGAAGACTTACAGGCCAGCACTATCTGTAAGTATATGTAAACCTACAACAAAACGCCCTTGTCTCTTCCCCTACAACAACACTGTTATCTAAGGTTCAACATCATTTGTGATGTAATTAAAGCCATTTCCCTATGAATGTTTTAGATTAAAATCAAAATATTCACCTTCTGTTAACTACAAAGTAATTGTCATTGGTATACATAATTCATTTATTTCAAGTTTCACAAATAATTCTCCTCTCTCCCTGAAAAAAGTCTTTTGAAAAATGGTGTTAAAATAGATCAGATCCTGATGTAACACCTGAATTACACTAACTGGAAACTGGAATCCAATTGTTTGCATGAGTCACCACTACTACACCTGTATTCAAAAGATTAACCCTTTCCTCCATAGGCTATTTTTAGAATAAATATTTGAATATATCTACCCAAAAGGAGCTGCTTTACTAGAGAAAAGTAAACTTTTAGAATTTTGTAGTTTGAAACCATTGTGATAAACAGAGCATTTGCTCCTATTGGAGCAAATGCTCTATTTATCACAATGGTTTCAAGAAGTGACTATTACTGAGGCGTAGAAAGGCGTATTTATGGAGGGAAGGGTTAAAGGAGCATTCCAATCCTACTTACAGTGCTGTCGATTAATTCCTACAAGTGAAATAAATAGCATCTGTGTAACTAACCTTTTCCCTCATGAATATTCAGTAAGGAATATTGACATTATGAATATAATGGCATCATGACCAAGGGAAATGTTTAACTGTAGAATATGCAAATAGAGCAGACCCTAATCAGATGGCTCCTGCAGGAGTCATCTGATTTGGGTCTACTCTATTTGCAAATGCATGGAAAGGTGTTTATAATTATGAAGTAAAGGATTAAGAAACTGAACATTGTGGTAGGTATTCTGTTATTATTATATCTAAATAGTACAAGTCTTTAATATGAATTGAATTTTTTTCAAACATTGTCGTACAATCTTATTTTTGTGTCCTCAATGAAATTTTAGGAGTTGGTTATTTTATGGCACAGATCTAAGAAAACTGTTTCAGCAACAGTTGAAGTATACTGTAAATAAAGAGCACCAAAAGCGCTAATGCAAATGCTTAGTCAGTCAGCAAAGGGGCATTACTACTGTAACATGCATGATAGGGTTATGGCCCTTAGATTTGGACTTAACACTTTACCTGGTGAATCGTCATGCGAAACATACTGCCATATTAAAAGAATATTAACTAGATACATTTTTCATAATGAGACACTTTTTTTATAATGGCATAATTTATGAAAAGAAGTTTTTGCCATGGCAGAAACTGTAGCAGATCTATATTATTCAAATAGCAAAACAGACCAGCCCCTGATCAGACAGCTCGTCCCCTGATCAGACGGCACTTACAGACTTCTACCCTGTTTGCAAAGGTATCAAAAGGCATTTCTATGTGGTAAAGGATTAAACGAAAGTATAATGATGAAGCTTGAAGTTACTGTTTTGGTCAAAGTGACGCCATACAGTTTATATCTAATTTTAATGACGCCACAAAGTTTATATGTAGTTTCTTTGAACTGCAATAGAGCTGAATCACAGTATGATCAAGATGAGACAAAAGTAACTTTAGATCTTATTTATATGCAAACTGTCTGTCAAATTTAAGTGAAAAGAAAGTCAAGAAAATATACGTTACAATTTTGTAGAAGAAATACAAAGTTTCTTCTGCATATTGGTCTAGAATTCAATCTAAAAACAAGAGTACCGCATACGGTACATAATACGCCCACTTGCAAACTTTCTCTGATTCAACATGCCTTATAAGTGTTGACATTTTCTAATCTGTGCTTCAGATCTTGATTTCCATATTAAGGTGATACTATTTTTTAAAAAAAATGAAGTGAATATCTTATTAAATAAAAAAGTTACAGCTAATCCTCATTTTTGCAGATTTTTGTAAAGTGCAATGGCCATAACTCTGTAAAGACAAACTGAATGAACCTCAAAATAAACTCAGCTTCAAATTTTGTTGCTTAAAACATTTGTGTTAAGTTTCATTTATATCATTTTAACAAAGCAAACAAAGCAACAAACACACTAAGTTCAAGGACCATAACTTTAGAATAAAATGACATATCAACCCCCCCGCAATATAAGGGGAAATTCACATTAAGGTTTAACCATATAAAAAAATTGAAGTAAATATCATTTCAAATGAAAAAGTTATGGCCATCCTCATATTTGCATAAATTTGCATTATTTTTAAGTGCAAGGGCCATAACTCCGAAACAACAAATCAAATGATCCTCAGAATCGACTTAGCTTCAGGTCTTGATGCATTAAACATGTGTATGAAGTTTCATTAATATCGCTCATATAGTTTCCCCAGAAAACAGCGGACAAACTATTTGCATGTATTTGCATATTTTTTTAAGTAAAAGGGCAATAACTCCGAAACGAAAAATCAAATAAACCTCAAAATCGACTCAGCATCAGATCTTGATGCATTAAACATTTTTGTGAAGTTTCATTAATAACTCTCAAATAGTTTTCCCAGAAAACAGCGGACAAACTATTTGCATTATTTTTTAAGGACAAGGGCCATAACTCTGAAACGAAAAATCAAATGATCCTCAGAATCAATTCAGTTTCAGATCTTGATGCATTAAATATTTGTGTGAAGTTTCATTAATATCTCTGAAATAGTTTTCCCAGAAAACAGCGGACGAACTATTTGCATATTTTTTAAGGACAAGGGCCATAACTCTGAAATGAAATATCAAATGAACCTCAGAATCAACTCAGCTTCAGATCTTGATGCATTAAACATTTGTATGAAGTTTCATTAATATCTCTCAATTAGTTTTCCCAGAAAACAGCAGACAAACTATTTGCATGTATTTGCATTATTTTTTAAGTAAAAGGGCCATAACTCTGAAACGACAAATCAAATGAACCTCAGAATCGACTCAGCTTCATATCTTGATGCATTAAATATTTGTGTGAAATTTCATTAATATCTCTCAAATAGTTTTCCCAGAAAACAGCGGACAAACTATTTGCATATTTTTTAAGGACAAGGGCCATAACTCTGAAATGAATAATCAAATAAACCTCAGAATCAACTCTGCTTCATATCTTGATGCATTAAACATTTGTGTGAAGTTTCATTAATATCTTTAAAAGAGTTTTCCCAGGAAACAGCAGACAAACTATTTGCATATTTTTTAAGGACAAGGGCCATAACTCCGAAACGACAAATCAAATGAACCTCAGAATCAACTCAGCTTCAGATCTTAATACATTAAATATTTGTGTGAAGTTTCATTAATATCTGTCAAATAGTTTTCCCAGAAAACAGCGGGCAAACTATTTTCATGTATTTGCATTATTTTTTAAGTAAAAGGGCCATAACTCCGAAACGACAAATCAAATGAACCTCAGAATTGACTCAGCTTCAGATCTTGATGCATTAAACATTTGTGGAGAAGTTTCATTAATATCTCTCAAATAATTATCCCAGAAAACAGCGGACAAACTATTTGCATATTTTTTAAGGACAAGGGCCATAACTCTGAAATGAAAAATCAAATGAACCTCAGAATCAATTCAGCTTCAGATCTTGATGCATTAAACATTTGTGTGAAGTTTCATTAATATCTGTCATATAGTTTTCCCAGAAAACAGCGGACAAACAAAATGTTGACGGACGGACGGACGGACGAACGAACGAACGAACGAACGGACGGACAGACAGGGCCATGACAATATACGACCACCTTTATTAGGTGGGCGTATAACTAGCTCTCTCATCCTAGGATCCTAGTTATTCTTAGGTTTAGGCAATATTGCAGACCCAGATCAAACAACTCCTGAAGGAGCAGCAGTTTGATCTGGGTCTTCAGCATTTGCTACTACATCAGTCTAGTTAATCCTTTCCCTGTTCTATGTTTATTCAAATTTTTAACCCTTCGCTTGCTGAATTTTAAAATACATTTTTCCTTCTTTACCCATGCCCTGTTGTATAATTACATATATCTTCACTGTGTACAAGTATTTCGCTGTGCAATCACTGCTATGGAGTGCACTGGTTGCACAGTCAACTTGTAAATAGTGCAGACCCAGATGAGACAGCTCCTACAGGAGCTGTCTCATCTGGGTCTTCACTATTTACAGGTAGGTATATTGACGTGAATAGCAAGCGAAGGGTTAATACTGAATATTCATGGACAAAATACTTAATAGGTATATTGAAATATGGAAGGTGGAACATTGTAGCCATTTTAGCATGTAAAGAAGCAGAACTTTCCTGTAGGCTCCAGGGTCTTCTCTGTTTGCAAATGTGTGAAAATGCGCTTACATGAAGGAAAGGGTTAAAGTTATCAAAATAGTTTTAATTTGTGTTATTCAGCTTTACATCGGGTGTTGGAATAGTTCGGTTAATTAGGGTACTCCTATGGGGTGAGTAGACATAGCATGGTTCCAACACTTGGTAACTGAGAAATGATTGGAAAGATTGGCATCAAAAACCTCTCAAAGATCTCTCAAGGGATTGTCTTAAGATGACTGAACCTTATAGACTATATGACTGATTAAGGGATCTAATACCAAGACAAGGAAATAAATACTTTGTTCCTGCTATAACCTTTTGAATGACAGAAACAGGTGCACTGGTATTTGCAGTGTAGATCAAGAATGTATTTGCAAACAGTGTAGACCCAGAACAGAGTACACCTAGAGGAACCCACTATTTGTCATTCAATATCTGTGCACAAATAAAGTCTTTCATATATACTAAATAGACTCTCACTGCTAATCAATGATGGGCCATTCTAATTTGAAAACTCAGCAGTCAAATGGTTAAAGAATATGTGGTGAATTAAAGGATCTAACACCGAGACAACGGGAATTATTGCTTCTTGCTTTGAAAAGCTGATGGCATCTGTTAAAAAGCTGATGGTATCTGTATATAATGGTAAAATCAAAGACTTTAAAATTATGTTGACTGGAAGCCAGTGTTAATTCTTTCAATTGAAAATATGGCCATATAACAGTGTACAATCAAATAACAACAATTATTGGATTTAACATTTTCTGAGGAAATGATTATCATCTTCTTCTCTCTGAATCTTTTATTTACCTGATCTTCCAAAACAAAACAGGTGGCTGTAAAATCGGGTTATCTACAGAACTCATAAATCATCAGACACTCTGATAGGTCAAGATTCCAATCTGTAAGACAAGCAGAATGCAATCACAACTACTTCACATTTGAAAGCATAGACACATTTTCAAGAATAGATCCTTTATTTCTCCACAGAACTCTATGTTGTGACCACTCCTTAGAATCATCTAACAGTGCTTCAATACTTTGCAATAGGCACCTTTATCTCAGATTATCTATAGTAGCCACTATAAAGAAAGCTAAATCTAGAGGTATTGAGACAGACGTAAGATGATATTAATTCCACATTAAGCAACCACCTGCTTTCAAAAACAAATTTATTTATTAACTCTTTCCGTCATATAAACACCTTTTCACACCTTTGCAAATAGGTCTGTATTTGCTTATGAAATTATAATTTCTATTTATACCAAAATATCCTGTGTACACAATTCATGCCATTATTAAATCATCAGCATCCAAACTGGCAGGCTTGTCATGTCTGTGGAAATCTTGACTTTAACCCTTACTCCATGAATACACCTTTCTACACCTTTGCAAGCAGAGTAGACCCAGATTAGATGGCTCCTGTCTGCTCTGTTGGCTTATAACAGATATATGGTTCTACAGTTTCTGCCTTGGTCAACAATGTGGCATTATAACAATTAATCTAATTAATATTTAATTTCATGATGTCACTATTTCTTACATGAATATTCATGGAGTTAAGGGTAAATAAATGCATATGTCAATAGTTGCTCAGTGTTCCTGAAGTTGACAACAGTTACTTAGTGTTCCTAAGTTAACTAATTTTAAGTTTAACAAATTGGTAAAAGCTGCACTGCCACTGCTTTAAAACTTTGTCATTTAACCCTTTACTCCATAAATACGCCTTTCCATGCCTTGGCAAACAGAGTAGACCCAGATCAGATGGCTCCTATAGGAGCGGTCTGATCAGGGTCTGCTTTGTTTGCTTATGATATGATAAAGATATGATTCTACAGTTTCTTTCAGCGTCAAAATTTCCTGTGCTATTTTATGCTATTATTACTAATTTATCTAATTAATATTCAGGATGTCTTTATTTCTTCCATAAATATTCATGGAGTAAGGGTTAACAATTAATGACTGACTGACCATTCTAATGTGAAAAGTCAACATTCAAAGGGTTAAAAATAGTACAAACAAAGTTTAATTCTTGTCTTTTGAATGTTACAAAATATATTGGGAATACTCACATGGATTGGAGGTGGCACTGAAATCAGCTGAACAGCAAAGCATAACAACCATTGCTATAGCGATGTGAGCTTAGTGTAGGAATATGTTATCTTGCAAACCCACTTGTTGAAACGGTTCTGAAATAAAAATGAACCTAATAAAGATAAAGTATGCTTCAGAAGCCACGGTAACCAGCAGTTTCAACATCCTGTCTGTACTGCTTTTACCTAGCCAACACCAAGACACCCCTGGCTCCCTGCATCTGTTTTAGACTACATCAAAAAAGATTGACTTTTGAAATATATGGTGAAAGACAAATTAAATAAATTTAAGAGAAGGCAACATTATCCATTTGATTGCAGATACTCTTTAACCCATTCCCTCATAGGCTATTTTTAGATCCAACCTTTATGAATAAATCAACTGAAAAGGAGCATTTAAAAGTAAAAAGGACATGTTTTAGAATTATGTAGTTCTGAAACCATTGTGATAAATAGAGTATTTGTTCCTATGGAGTAAATGCTCAATCATAATGGTTTCAAAAAGTGTTTTTTACAAAGGGTCAAAAGGCATCTGATATGAGAGAATGAGTTAAAGCACATTATAGCTATCAAACAGTATTTAGATAGAGAAAGATAATTCAATACATGATAGTGCTGTCAGAGCCACGCTGGTATCTTAGGTGTGATGCCATGAAAGTGCTTTCAAAAAGTGCTGTGCAAAGCTCTTTGATGACTATGTAACTTTTTGCATTTGATAAAGCACTTTCAAAACTATGACTGTTAGTTAATACAAATTATTTTGTGTATCTACTGCTTTAATGCTATGAGACGGGGAAACCATAACACAACTCAAAAATTCTTGCAATGAAAAGTAACTGGCAAACAACCATTTCTTAATGTTTTATTAGGAAGCATCATGGCTAGACACCAGGGCCATTGAACAGATAGTCTGGCACTAATAAATTTACATGTCAGTGCAGAGGCATAGTAATAAACATACCAGTAACCCGTCACTGATGAATATAATCGCTGATGTAAGAAATAATAAATATATGAATATTTATAAACTGAATTTATATTGGAATCATGTACAAATAGAGGGTTAATACACGTTTCTTCGGGCAATAACATCTGCAGTGTCCCGAGGGGTGTTGTTGTCCTGAGCCCCAAGGGCGAGTGCAACAGCAGTCTCAAGGGGCACTGCAGATGTTATTGCCCGAAACAAATGTGTATTAACGCTATTCTTGCTTTTTATCTGCTTTCCTGTGTTCATGTAATTGTTCAAAATACAACCATAACTATACGCTATTTCTTTGATGGATTATTCAAATTACACTGTTACCGGGGCCCTGTACTCTCGTCTACTGTTGACGTTAGGCCCCGCAAAGGTATAAGTAAAACCGGGCAACAACAGCGCGTGAGCATGAGAATCGCCTTGTTAATACATGGGCAATCAGGACTACAACAGCACGTTTTATGCAAGAATCTGTATTATTTCATAAGCCAACAGAGCAGATCCTGATCAGATGACTCCTATAGAGTCTCTGATCTAGATTTTCCCTGTTTGCAAAGGCATGAAAAGCATTTCTATCTGGAAATGGTTTTAACCCTTTCCCTCATATAAACATGTTTTCACGCATTTGCAAACAGTGTAGACCTAGATCAGACGGCTCCTATAGAGTCTCTGATCTAGATTTTCCCTGTTTGCAAAGGCATGAAAAGCATTTCTATCTGGAAATGGTTTTAACCCTTTCCCTCATATAAACATGTTTTCACGCATTTGCAAACAGAGTAGACCTAGATCAGACGGCTCCTAGAGGAGCCGTCTGATCAGGGTCTGCTCTGTTTGCTAATGGAATTTGAAAGATCCGTTCATTTAGTTTCTAAAATTGTTACAATGTTCCACCTTCCATATTTCATTATTGCTAGTTTGTCCATGAATATTCAGTAGGTATTGAAATTTGGAATAAATATAGAACAGGGAATGGGTTAAGTTACACTGATCATGAGCTATCAATGTACGAGAAAAATGCAGATAATATCATAGCACAGTACAAGTCTTATCCTGAATGATTTGTTCCAATGAGGATCAAAGATGAATTTGCAGATTGATTCAGGACTGGTGTGTTACATTCAATAAAGTATTTCCTGAAAATATCTGAAAACATGAAACAATTCAGCTACATTGCTGACGTTTCAATTCACAGACTCCAGTTCCCTTCCTTTTCTTTTTTAACATTTGATTAATGTCAGAATGTTTATCTAAATCCAAATCGTTTCAAACTGTCTCAAGAATTCACCCACATTGACAGTAGAGATATTTAGAGAAAAAAAAACACACAAAAAAGTGATGTGGTAGTACCATTCTAATTTTAGTAACAGTGGCCTTGACCCAAGACCCTCAAAAGCAAACCTTAACTCTTCGCTTGCTATTCACGTCAATATACCTACCTGTAAATAGTGAAGATCCAGATGAGACAGCTCCTGCAGGAGCTGTCTCATCAGGGTCTGCACTATTTACAAGTTGATTGTGCAACCAGTGCAGTCCACAGCAGTGATTGCACAGCGATATACGTGTACACAGTGAAGATATATGTAATTATACAACAGGGCATGAGTAAAGAAGAAGAAATGTATTTTAAAATTCAGCAAGAGAAGGGTTAACTTTATCTCCATTCAAGCCATCTGTACACGAACTTTGATCACAAAATGTAGTTGTCTGGAGACTGTTTTCCTACTTTTAGTAGCATAATGACTTTAACCTTAACAAGGTCAACTACACCTCATGATCATCATCAGTGGAAACCATTTGGTCTATCCGACCAACATATTCAAAGTCGTATATAATAATTATGCTTTTCCCATTTTAAACAAGCATGTATTAATTGTCAATGGAAAAGTAGTAAAGTCAAGCAGGCAAAGCCACATGCAAGACGCAACCACCACCAAAACACCGATAGACAGCATGACACACACACACATTGTCCTCCACATAAGGTTGCTCTACGCAATTCTGCAGTCATCACCTTGAATTCGATGTGGACAACCAGGGAATATATTTATTGGTATCACAGGTGAAATGAGTAATTCTGCTTGACCTTTTATTAATGGTATGTAATCAGACAGAGTAGTTTTCAGCACTCCACCTTCCCAAGATGCACACACACACACACACATGACATTTAGAAACCATAACCCAAATAGTGGAACAGATATCATCCAAAGTTCTAGAAAGAGGGATGGATGAACGGACAAATGGACAGACGGGGTGCAATCCTATAGCCCCCTCATTCAGCTGGTGGGGGACTAAAAGAAATTATAAGTAATTAATGGAGTAATAAATATTGAAGACCCTGATCAAATTGCTCCTCAGGAGCAGTTTGATCTGTTGTCACACTCTTTGCCCAGTTTGTCTGGTTGCTTATTTATGATAATTACAGTACCTCACATTCAATTACCTGACTGTATAAAAAGTACAAAATGTTTGATAAGAAATTATACTATCTGATATCGGCATTTAACAGCTGCAAAGATGAAAGAACAAAACACGCATGGCCGTGCATATTACAGATAAATAAGAAAATAAATAAAACAAAAAATCTTCAAACTTTAACACTTTCACTCATGCAATTTTCTCTCCAAATACAAATATTCGACACTCATAACAAGATCAGAAGCTCATTGTCAAAGTATCTGATTATGATCTAAACTATCCAGAAATCCATTGGACTGCATTATATGCTTGATTTTACAAAAAAAAGCAGTTTATAATTAATATTGAAGTTTTATGAAAGTGACATGTTAAAAGCATAAAACATCTTCGTCAACAAAGGAGACAAATTATTGCACACCTGGTCTGCTTTTTTGTCATTGACAGACACTAACCCTTTTAACCCTTTCCCTGTTCTATATTTATTCCAAGTTTTAATACCTATTGAATATTCATGGTCAAAATAGTTATAATGAAATATGGAAGGTGAAAATTTGTAGCCATTTTAGAAAGTGAAGAAACAGATTTTTCATATTCCATTAGCAAACAGAGCACTGACCATGATCAGATGGCTCCTATAGGGACCATCTGATCAGGGTATACTCTGTTTGCAAATGTGTGAAAACATGTTTATATGAAAGAATGGGTTAATGATCAGTGTTACTATAGAGTCTACTCCATAAGAAAGGTTTGCTAGAGGATTTTGATTGAGAAACAATGCAGATCCTAATAAGACAGCTTCTCTAGGAGCCCTCTCATCTGGGTCAACACTGTTTGCAAATGTTAGTGCAATTGTGACTCCTGCATTCAAACGATTAACCAAATTAACCCTTGAAAGCTTGATCTTCACAGTGGAACAGCCCTTCATTGGCTAATGGCAATGTATTTAGTATGAATTTTATATTTGTTTGCTTGAAGACACTGATTGAGAATAGAATGGACCGTATCTGAGAATTTAATCTGTATCTCCAGTGTTTACCATGCAAATTAATGACTTTTATTTTGAACAGGGATTAACTGAGGACATACTTTTGTGGAGTGCATGTATTTTCCAATATTGGTAACAAGGTATCTATATATATTTGGGGCAAATGGTTGGTGAATAAAAAAGCTGTCGAGATGCGAGTCGACAATAAGCTATTGTGCAAGTCATCAATAGTCAAATATCCAAGCCAACTGAGTTGATGTTTTTAGTTAGGGCACTTACTCTATAATGTCTTAAGCTCAATACTTTCTTAGGGCAGATCTCGCAGCAGGAATCCACAAAAGCACTGCAGATAGTCAGCGTGGTGTAGGGGTTATAACGATGGACTAGGAAATGTGAGGTCATGGGTTCGATCCTCGGTGGAAGCTGAAAATTGTCTCATTTTCAGATGGAGAGCACAGTTTGTCTCGTTTTCAGATGGAACGCTTGGACACATGGCACTGGAGGCAGATCAGCATCTGGTTTCAGTGCTGAGCCATCTATGGAACATTTTCGAATTGGAGCCAGACAGTTTTTGAGAGCTGGCGATGCCTAGTCAGTGTAGAACCAGGCCTTGGAGCACTTTACTTGTTTCAGAGATTCCAATGTTGTTGTTTTATGTTTGTTTTTTCAGACATGGCCAGCACACCTTTCACAGTAGGACATGCTTCTATATTATGTGTTTCATGAGGGGAATGCATATAGCACAGCTAATAATTACCTGTCAGCGTGGTCTAAGGGTTATAACGATGGCCTAAGAAATGTGAGGTCGTGGGTTCGATCCTCGGTGGAAACTTTAGAAAGAATTTCAGCACTTCATTTTTAGCATAGGGTGACTGTATGCCAGATTTTGCATCTGTAGTTTATACTAATTTCGTATGATGTTTTTGTGTATTTGTGCTGAGCTTACTCATGTCTGTTACTTCAATTATGAATCAATTTTTTTTAGGACAGATTATACATTTGCATGTTTTGGTTTATTTAGGGTTGGGGAATTAGTGGAGGGTTCTCCAAATAATGACAAGCCAGTGCTTCTCTTTGATATATATCATATTATGACCAATGAATCATTTCAAGTTATATGAGTATATGTAAGGTTTGCCAAAGTATCCTGATCATAGTTAC
Source organism: Azorinus chamasolen (assembly GCA_963576725.1). Classification (NCBI taxonomy): domain Eukaryota; kingdom Metazoa; phylum Mollusca; class Bivalvia; order Cardiida; family Solecurtidae; genus Azorinus; species Azorinus chamasolen. The sequence goes on along the minus strand of OY755248.1, from coordinate 16,587,174 downwards.
CTGCTCTGCCATTACAGTGATGGTTCTACTTTAACTAGCTATCAATTTGGTGCTGTTTTGAATAAGGTTGTTTGACAGCTAGGGTTGAGTGTTGCTAACTAGCCGAACTATAAAACTCATTGACTTCACATTGGCACTGCTATATGGTTATACAGGCAGGGTGTTACAGAGCAGATTATCAAACAGATGGGTTGATGGTCTACCAATACATTTAAGAGAGATATAAAGATGAAGCGTTGAAGTGGGATGATTATGTTTATTTCATATGTGTATAGGTTTAGACCCCTTTCTGATGCATACCAGAGATATATTTCAGATGTTTGGACAGTCAGAGATTCGTATGTCTATTGGGCATAGATTCGGGCAGTTTTCTGCAACAAGTATGAAAAACTAGGTGGGATGACTATATTTCACATATGTATAGGTTTAGACCCGGATGTTTGGATAGTCAGAGATTTGTATGTCTATTGGGCATAGAAGCAAGCAGTTTTCTAAAAAAAATAAGTGCAAGAAAATAAGTGCCAGGAACATTAGGTGGTCTTACTACGGACATGCATTGGAACCAGCTTATGCATAAAGTACAATATCTGGCTGTCTGTAACCGCAACCTTTTGGGTGATCGTGCTCTATCTAGGTTCCAATGACTTGACATCTGTCGTTCCTGCAGTTTAAGAACTGCAAGTAATTTTACTCTACTTACAAGACTGTCCTGGGACAGTTCATCTATTCTAGTGGATAAAATGGAAAAAAAAAAAAAAAAAAAAAAAATCTCATGAGTACATAACTACTGATACATTGGGGATTTACTTTGGAGATGATGTGCATTTGTCCAATGTTGGCAATGTGTTACTTCTAGAGTTTGAAGAAGTGTTACGTTACGTCATTTGTGCTATTCTACAGATCAATATGCATGGTGTTTTTATTTTTACAGCTTGTACATGTTTCTTTATAAAGATGTTTGGCTGCAGTCTAATTTCATTAGTAAAGTGCCGGGTGATAGTCTGCTTTCCGTCCGAACGACCGCTCAGCCGACTACATTGCTCCCCTGGTCATTGAGTCGTTCGCCTACAATGTTGAGTGCTGCTGACATGTGGTGCAATCATGCAGCCGCAGTGCCGGCTGGTTACCTTCACAGGTACCCATTTGACCCCTGGGTTGAGAGGAGGTGTGTATGGTATACGCTGAATTGCGTCACTGAAATTTCCGGGAGGGACTGGAATTTGAGCCCCGGGCCTCCGGACTGATAGTCTGGCGTGTTACACTAGACCACCGCATATTAGAATAATTTCCATTCAGCAGAACATTATGCATCGTTGTAAAGGTATTTTACCATTATGGTATGTGTATAACAATGTATAACATACTTGATAATCAGTAATAAGATGCTAATACGGAATTTTGGGGCGAACAGTGGTTCGTGTGGCGGAAAATTCCGGAGAGATGTATTGATTTATAATGTTTATTGGTTATTATTATTGAAAATTTTTGCTCATTTGTGCAATGTGGAAAAGGAACTGGCTGCCGACCGATCCATTATGTTAGGAATGCCACAGGGACTGGTACTTTGGCTGGCCGACTGATCCAGTGATTGATCCTAACGCTGGGTTTGTCGGTCAGTATTTGGCTGGCCGACTGATCCAGTGATTTATCCTAACGCTGGGTCCGTTGGTCAGTACCCTCCATATGAGGAAAACATCTGTGGAGGGTAGGGAAGGGGGTTGGTATAGGGATTGGTAGGGATTGGACCCTACCGGAGGTGGCCATGGGGATTGGACCCCAGGCCGGAGGTGGCCATGGGGATTGGACCCCAGGCCGGAGTGGCCATGGGGATTGGACCCCAGGCCGGAGGTGGCCATGGGGATTGGACCCCAGGCCGGATGTCGGATAGGGATTGGACCCTTCCGGAGAGTATTTGGGGAGTCGCAGCTAGTTCCTTCAAGGAGTTAAAATTTACATCTCTGCGGGTTTTTCGCTGCATTCAGAACCACAACTGCCACACTCTTCATGTTAACGAAGGTCAATTTAGATCTTCATATTTTGTTAATAAAAGGTAAAGATGTAATTGTTGTGGGGTTTTCCATTTTAGCCATCATGTAATAATAAAGGCTATTGCTTCAAATAGGCCGATTTATTACTGGCTAAAATGGTAACGTGTTTATAGTTTAATCGTAAGCCGGTGTTCAGTAGCACCGGTAGCCGGTGTTTCCGTAAATTTCACAACATTGGTACATCCGGTCAGATTTCGCGCCTTTATCTTCGATCCAGAAGTAATTTTTAATTTCACACCCACCCACCCACCCTTTTACATCTTTTTGAATTTGTTGTAGCTATTTTATCATGTAGTATTGTTTTTAGTGAAGGGTTTTGTTATGTTTTCACATATACCTTAATACACATACATGTTGCTTATCATTGTTTATTGTGTACTTGGTCTGTTATTCTCATTGCAGGATGTGTAAGTGGACAGTGAGGTACTTGCAGACGGCGCTCAGCATGCTACATATTACTTGACCATTGGCCAATTTCCGGTGTAGTCTTTGTATGACGCTTGTGTAGTATTTGTATGACACTTTCCTATTACCAGTGTTCAGGACCGCAGGTTATCCTGTTGATAAACATTTAGGTTAATCATATTAGACATAGTGTCAGTCGGTGCAATTGTTTTAATATTTGATAAACATTTAGGTTTAATCGTACTGGAGTGCTTGGATGCAGCTTTGCAGTGGACATAGTGTCAGTCAGTGCAATTGTTAATTTTTGATGATATATATGGCTGAAATTGTAGTTGGGAAGCATAATTACAATTTTACCTGTTCTGGTGCGGCGGAAAATTCCGGAGAGATGTATTGATTTATAATGTTTATTGGTTATTATTATTGAAAATTTTTGCTCTTTTGTGCAATGTGGAAAAGGAACTGGCTGCCGACCGATCCATTATGTTAGGAATGCCACAGGGACTGGTACTTTGGCTGGCCGACTGATCCAGTGATTGATCCTAACGCTGGGTTTGTCGGTCAGTATTTGGCTGGCCGACTGATCCAGTGATTTATCCTAACGCTGGGTCCGTTGGTCAGTACCCTCCATATGAGGAAAACATCTGTGGAGGGTAGGGAAGGGGGTTGGTATACGAATTGGTAGGGATTGGACCCTACCGGAGGTGGCCATGGGGATTGGACCCCAGGCCGGAGGTGGCCATGGGGATTGGACCCCAGGCCGGAGTGGCCATGGGGATTGGACCCCAGGCCGGAGGTGGCCATGGGGATTGGACCCCAGGCCGGATGTCGGATAGGGATTGGACCCTTCCGGAGAGTATTTGGGGAGTCGCAGCTAGTTCCTTCAAGGAGTTAAAATTTACATCTCTGCGGGTTTTTCGCTGCATTCAGAACCACAACTGCCACACTCTTCATGTTAACGAAGGTCAATTTAGATCTTCATATTTTGTTAATAAAAGGTAAAGATGTAATTGTTGTGGGGTTTTCCATTTTAGCCATCATGTAATAATGACTTTTATTTTGAAAAGAGGTGGACATTTTTACAAATCTTTTAGCTTGTGTACAATTTGGATATGTATTAACCCTTCAGTTTATAAATATTTTTGTAGGAAATAATGAGTTATTAATTACCTGTATTTTAATAATATGGCATAATAAGCATCCAATTTTTTGTCATGAAAGGAATGGTTCCAAGGGTCACCGGTTCGATCCCCGCCAGACCAAGTCCTTTGGATGAGACTTAATAAACCGTGGTCTGATGTATCTGTGCTTAATTACACTGGACATTAGAAAGAACCAGAGGAACTCTGACGATAATAAGAGTAGGGCATAGTGCCTAGGTTTCTCTGTTTCAGCTTCCCTCTCTCTAGGGTATCAAGTTAGCCCATAATATATACATGTAGTTGGCAGAAACAGACATTAATCAACACAAAACATGAGCAAACACAGTAAACCTTCATCAGAGAGCTCCTACAGGAGCCGTCTCTTCAGATCTACTTTTTTCTTTAAATGCATAAACATTATTTAGAAAAAAGTGTACCATGACAAACTGAAGACCCTGATGAGAGGGCTTCTCTAGGAACCCTTACAGCTGTGTCTAATAACTCCTTTCTCTGTTGAATATTCATGCAAGAAATAATTGCATCATGAATATCTATTAGGTGAAATTTTATAATGGCATCATTATGTATACATTTTTGGTATTGGCAGAAACTGTAGTGTCAGACCTGTTATAGTTTCATAAACAAACAGAGCAGATCCTGATCATATGACTCTTACAGGAGCTATCTGATCTATATCTACTCTGTTCACAAATGAATGAACAAGGCTTTATTTGAAGGCAAGAGTTAAAGCAAAAGAAAAAGGGTTGATGACAATTATTGTCATAACAGGAGAATTGGTAATATTTACCAATTTCTGATAATCATGAATAAAAGAGAGAACAAGCTCAAACTTTGGCCAACAAAGATTGAAGTGAATGCTGGTTATTCTTCAACAGTCACTGCTTATGTTTACAGCTTATTTTTTACACATCGTAACTTTGTACATACCTCGGCAAAATGCCAAAGATCTTGTCATAAATTCATGATTCTTTTATTACATTACAAAGAGGTTTACAGAGATTTTACACTTGGCTATACATGTATTCACATTATTTCCAAGTACTTAAACACAATTTCATTCAGTATGAAAAGGTCTACTTTCCCACTTTTAACCCTTTACACCATGAATATTCATGTAAAAAATAATGTCATGAAAATTAATTAGATTAATTGTTATAATTGCATATGGACACAGGAATTTTTTGTAAATATGAAGTAAACGGTTAATCTAAAACATTCAGTATGCAATAATTTAAACTAGAACTATCACTGAAGGTGTTTAATACCCCCACAAACGTGACTGTGATGAAAAACTTTGCACAATTCGAAGGGGCATAACTCTGTAAGGACAAAGATAAACTGGAAAACTATAATTGGATGTGCATGTACTCTTTATGATAAAGCATCATGTCAAGTTTCATTGGATTCCATTCAGGGATTACTGAGAAGCTGCGCGGAAACAAAAGTCAACAGACCAACACAAACATTTTAAACAAAGGGGCATAACTCTGTTAGGAAATCACTGAGCCAGAAAATAATAATTGGATGCACATCTCCTTTTTATGATAAAGCATCATGTCAAGTTACATTGAATTCTAGTCAGCGGTTACTGAGAAACCGCGCGGAAACAAAAACCAACAGACCAACACAAACAGTTTTAAACAAAGGGGCATAACTCTGTAAGGAAATCACTGAGCTGGAAAATAATAATTGGATGCACATGTCCTCTTTTTGATTAAGCATCATGTAAAGTTTCATTGAATTCTAGTCAGCAGTTACTGAGAAACCGCGCGGAAACAAACCAACACAAAAATTTTAGACAAAGGGGCATAACTCTGTAAGGAAATCACTGAGCCAGAAAATAATAATTGGATGCACATCTCCTCTTTATGATAAAGCATCATGTCAAGTTTCATTGAATTCTAGTCAACGGTTACTGAGAAACCGCGCGGAAACAAAAGACAACAGACCGACCGACCGCCCGCCCAACCCGTATAATTATACATTTAACAAAATATACTTTTTCATTCCGTTATGTATATAGCAATTTGTTTAACCCCTTCCCTGTTGAATATTCATGTAAGAAATAATGACATCATGAACATTTATTAGCTGAAGTTTTATAATGCAAACTTTTCAAGGAGGAAAGGGTTAATTAACCTTTGGCATGTTGTAGGCAGTAGCCTAATAACCTTCGCCAATGAAAGAAGACAAAAAACTTGTTTTAAGATTAGTGGGAAAAGACAGTTTCTTGTAGATGACAGTCACATACACATATACATGTATCTGCAAATAGCATAATGCAATTCTCTATAATTCCATGATGACATTAAGTCTTTGCACACTAGTAATTTTCTTCTGCAACAAATGTCGTCTGCTTCAATTCTTTTAAATAAAATTTCTCTCATTTGTTTGCAAAAGTATGGTCAACATGTCAAACAGTTTGTATGTACTCTGATCAGACCACACATGATACAGTGTCTCATCTGGATCCAAACTGCCTGCATAGGTAATCAAGGTTTTGCTGCCAGCACGCAGAATTAAGGGTTTGCACCTGTTCTTTCCTTTTTTTTCTTCCATAACTCTGAATCATTAAAGGCACAGGTGGCGACCCATGTCATCAGTATAACACTCAATAAAGATAAGAAGACTGAGTGGTAATACCAGATTTATCATATCATATGTGCAGTAAAAACAGACCTCAATCACACCCTAATCACAGTTGAAATTGCATATGTATGATACTAAAACAATACGTTTTACTACTAATTTTTTTTTGGCAATATTGTCTCCTTTTCTAAGCAAAACTTATGACTTGGTTTCCCCGTAACTTGCAACACTTTCTTCTATAGACTCATTACAGTAAAACCCCTCTAAACTCGAAACTTAATTCAGTATAAATATCGGTCTTGGAGACAGGCGATAGCTTCATGCAGGTGAATTTAGTCCTCTAGGAGCTTTACTGTATATTTCTGGAAGGTAGTGTTTCTTGTAAACTTGATAGTGAAGTTAATGCACTAACTTTCAGAACAACTAGGAAATTGTGTCCATAGGACACAGATGCCCGCTGGCAATATTGTCCCTAAATCAAGCACTTTTCACTTATTGTTATATATGAAGAAAATTTCAAAGTTCAATAAACCTTGTAAAATCTAATGCGACCGCCTAAATAATGTATAACTAGACCTATCACTAAAGGTGATGTATACCCCCACCCCTGCACGGCAGCCTTGATTGCAACAACTACTCATGTAACAGGACCAAATGACAAAAATACTCAAGTTCAAGTGGAGAAAATTCTGTAATGGCTGCCACTAAACACAGGAAAATTCTGTCTTGCACATGTACTATTCATGTTCAGTATGTATGGCATTGTATCAATTTAATAAGTTTCAAACTGAAGGAGGAGTTTGTGACACCAACTCCCCATGTTACAAGCCAAAATGATAAATAATACTCAAAGTTCTGGGGGAGATAATTCTGTACACACATGAAAATTGCGTCTTGCACATCTACCATTCGATGTTATGTGTACCATATATAAATTAAATAACTTTAAAACTGAAGGAGAAGATTGCGACACCAACTTTCCATGTTTCAGGCAAAACTGACAAAAAACTCAAAGTTCAAGGGGAGACAATTCTGCAACGCCAAGGGCTAAACATTAGCAAATTGTGTCTTGCACATCTACCATTCATGGTTATTATGTATACCAAATATAAACTGAATAACTTTCAGATTGAAGGAGGAGTTAGCGACACCAACTACTCCTGTTTCATGCAAAAATGACCAAAAAAACCTCAAAGTTCAGGATAATTCTGCAATAGCCAGCAGTAAACACATGGAAATTGCTTCTTGCACATATACCATTTGTGGTTATTATGTATACCAAATATAAGTTCAGTAACTTTAAAACTGAAAGAGGAATTCGCCACACCAACTACCCATGTTCAAATGCGGACGGACGGGACGGACCGACCGACCAACTGATGGACAGGCTGATTCCAGTATACCCCCTCAAACAAGTTTGAAGGGGTATGATTATGGGTGGTAGATGCAGGTGGTAGCTTAATGCAGGACAAAAGTAACACCACCTGCTTATATATAAGGATACCCATGTTTATTCATTAAGTGGTCATATTAGAGGGGTTCTACTGTACTTATATACGGCTGTCAATTGCAAGGCTATATGCCTGCCACCTTGTTTGGGGCATAAAAATCTAATAAAACAATATTCTGATCAATTATTATATGAATCCAAATACTGATGTAACATTTCTAGATACTATACTAACACGAAAAAAAAAGTACATTTAGTTTGAGGGACTTTTGTTTTACTTATAAGTACAAGTATATAAGTTGGTTTCAAAATGCGCAAAAATGTATTGGCTATACGATGGTGTATTTTTAATTGTGATTTAATAATTTGCAGATCATAATTTTGTGTGTTATTGACAAAGAGTTGCAGACTTGTAATGTTTTGTAATTGTCGTTTTGCCATCGAATATGTGTCAAGTTCCATGACAAAATATCAGTATCTATTTGGAATAACATTTTTGTTACAAAGGATAGAACTAGGAATTTATCAACATTAATGGTTTGTACTTACACTTAAAAAGTTCCCGAAACCAAAAATACAGTTTCTTTATTGTGTTAGTATATATTGTAGAGCTTTCTTTACAAAACCATAATGATACACGAAAACACATCTAATCCGGTGAGACAAGACTTAGTCATGTGTCTTGAGAGCAACAAAATGGTCTGCACTGTTTGTCATGTTACACTTTTCCTTAGAAAAATCCTGAAAAATTCAGTACAAGCTTGGCCTGTTTGAATTTTGGAATAGTCCATTTGAAAATTCAGCATTGTAACGGTTAAGTTCATATATTGTACAACAAGCAAGTATTAGTGTCAAGCAGCTCACTGTCCCCCTCTGGAGACTGCTATTAACATTTCTACAGTCATCACCTTGAGTTGCATGTGGACTAATAGGGAAAATTTATTGATATCAAAGGTGTAAATGAGTGATGTTGTGTAACTTTTTAACGTTGTAACTTCAACATTTTAATGTTAACAAGAGCACCGCAAGACGGGGCAATATACGCCCGAAGGCTGTTCTATTTACACAATATGTTGAAAAATAAAGGAGGAGTTAGTTGCACAAGAAATTGCTACCCGAAACTATCAAAGGGCAATAACTCCAGAATGAAAAATGATATGAGAGTTATCTCACTGATATGCACAACTACACATCAGTATCTATCATTCCTGAAAGTTTGAAGAAATTATGTTGAAAAATAAAGGAGGAGTTAGTTGCACAAGAAATTGCTACCCGAAACTATCAAAGGGCAATAACTCCAGAATGAAAAATGATATGAGAGTTATCTCACTGATATGCACAACTACACATCAGTATCTATCATTCCTGAAAGTTTGAAGAAATTATGTTGAAAAATAAAGGAGGAGTTAGTTGCACAAGAAATTGCTACCCGAAACTATCAAAGGGCAATAACTCCAGAATGAAAAATGATATGAGAGTTATCTCACTGATATGCACAACTACACATCAGTATCTATCATTCCTGAAAGTTTGAAGAAATTATGTTGAAAAATAAAGGAGGAGTTAGTTGCACAAGAAATTGCTACCCGAAACTATCAAAGGGCAATAACTCCAGAATGAAAAATGATATGAGAGTTATCTCACTGATATGCACAACTACACATCAGTATCTATCATTCCTGAAAGTTTGAAGAAATTATGTTGAAAAATAAAGGAGGAGTTAGTTGCACAAGAAATTGCTACCCGAAACTATCAAAGGGCAATAACTCCAGAATGAAAAATGATATGAAAGTTATCTCGCTGATATGCACAACTACACATCAGTATCTATCATTCCTGAAAGTTTGAAGAAATTATGTTGAAAAATAAAGGAGGAGTTAGTTGCACAAGAAATTGCTAACGGACAGACGGACAGACGGACGGACAGACGGACATGCTAACAAATGGGTAGTTGTGTGACTTTTTCCTTTGATCTTTTCTTGTGTGACTAGTCCCACAAGAAAAACTATTTTTGGCTCTAACTTTGGAAAAGAATGATCTGGAAGCTAACCCTAACCCTAACCCTATGTCCCACAACTGGCCAGGTTAATGTCACAAGAAATGGCCAGGTTAATGTCACAAGAGATGGCCAGGTTAATGATTTTACTTGTGGGACTAGTTAGAAAAAGTCACACAATTACCCTTTGGTGAGTGCGGACGGACGGACGGACGGACGACATGCGCCATACCATAATACGTCCCTTCGGGCGTATAAAAATCAGATAAATGTCTAAGGAGCCTTGTAAATACATATTTATATTGCAAAAATTCAATAACGTACATACAAGGATGAGTCTCATTCACTAAAATATTAAGAGTTTTCAAACCTTTCCTCCATGAATATTCAAGGAGTAAAGGGTTAAGGAAGCTAGGAATCTGCTATCACTACAAGAAGCGGTGGTCTGAGAAATCCACATTGAAGTGGTGCCATCTTTCTTGCCTGTTGGATGGGTAAGTTAAGGTCTCAGAGACATCAAAATAGTATGTGACACTCTGCCTTCCTCAGATGCATCCACACAAGACATTTTGGAAACCCTAACCCCAGCATTTGATGAGATATCATTCAACATCCAAAATCAGGTGTTGAAGATATATCATCCCCAAACTGAGCTCAATGTCAAGGTAAAAGTGACAGAGACACCAAAGTAGTATGTAACACTTCCACTTCCCAAGATGCATCTACACAAGAAATTTGGAAATCGTAACCCAAGTGGTCGAGGAGATATCAAGGAAATACTAAAGCAGACAACAATTTTTTTAACACATTAATTTCCCAGAGTGCCAAAGCAAAAAAGTATAAAAGTTTGAATCATACAACTTGCAGACATCAGTCTGTCTGTAATTCCCTTCTTAATGCCAATTTCCAAAATCGGCCCATTCTGCTCATAATTATTTCCGAAATGGACAGCTTTTTTTACTCATGAATCATCGAAAGAACCCGTTCAAACTATGCCTTTTCATGTAAGGCATTCAGAAAATGGTAATGAAAAGGGAATTTCCTCTGGCCACCTCAAGCTGAACATGCTAATTGTGCATTTTTATAGTCCATTCCAGCTTTGACTCTTTGCAAGCTATGTAGCTATTGTCCACAAAAACTTACTACCAGCTAAAATATTTACCCTTTTATCTGTTTTCTAAACAATGCAATTAGAATGACAAACAGTTTGGATCCTGAGGAGATACCAAGTTATTCTGTGTCTGATCTGGGTCCAGAATGTTTGTGTAAACTATCATGAATTTGATACTAGCATATGCAAGGAATTATTGCACCTTGCAAAAGTATTTGTCTCATTCAAGTTTTAGTACGGATTTTCTTTTCATTTATTTTATTAAAACAAAGATCAGTGTGTAAAAGTTAGATTTAATCTGTTTGTACACAGGTTTTAAACCAAACGCCCTAGAATGAGAAAGGTTAATATTCATATTTTCAACTTTAACCAGTTGTATAATTTCAACTGATGACTCACTGCTGATTCTTCATCTTTCTCAGCAGAGTTCATAATAACCTTTTCAAGGTTGGGGCTAATGATGTGTCGATAACTGACAAAAAACAATTGGCGTTTAAATGAATCCAAACAAATTTAAAAATCAATCATTGTTCCCAGTATCTTTCATATGAACATGTTCTTTTTAATTTAATGTTCTGCTCTCAAACTTTTTGGAAACAAGCATGCCCATAAAGAATTATATCTTTATTATACGATAAGCAAACAGAGCAGACCCTGATCAGATGACTCCTATAGGAGCCATCTGATCTGGGTCTGCTGTTTGCAAAGGCTTGAAAAAGTGTAATATGAAGGAAAGGGTTAATGCAATGGTTGATCTGAGTCTACACCAGGGCTCAAGCTGGGTTCAAATTTTAGGGAGAAGTGACTTCTCCTTGGGCCTCAGATTAGGGAGAAGTGAGGAGGCTCAAGGAGAAGTGAACCGTTTCGCTTATCGGATACTAATACATAATATACCTTTTCTCTTTTATAATGTTTAAGTACATACTAAAACAATGTTAGTGTCACTAGATCAAAGTGTATGAATGCAATACTGACTTCTTAATAGTGTCTTAAATCCACAAAACTAATCATTCAAAAATATTGAAAGTTCAATATGCAGCAAATATCAAGACTCTATCTCTATTGGTTCAAAAGTTATGGCCAATGTTAAAGTCGGTGATTTGACCCATATATTTGACCTCTGACCTTGAAGGATGACCTTGACCTTGACATGTCACCCCTCAAAATGTGCGGCTTTATGAGATACATATGCATGCCAAATATCAAGTCTCTATCTGTACTGGCTCAAAAGTTATGACCAATGTTAAAGTTGCTGACAAACGGACAAACAGACAGACAAACAGACAAACAGACAGGGCAAAAACAATATGCCCCCCAGATTTTGATCTTGGGGGCATAAAAAATCAGTTATGCAATGCTGATACTGATGTATTATTTCTTCCTCTGAAATAAGTTATTTATATTCTCTTAAAATAGTTTGTGGTTATTTTTAATCCCCTCTGTAATACTACTGTCTACATGTGCAATAACCAATTAAATGTCCACTCCCTGTGTGACCCTTTGTGTCAGCAGAAATCAGCAACCGTTGCAGATCAACACAAATTTAGATGCTTAACCTTTAGCCTGCTATGGGTGGATGAGTGAATACCTATGCAAACAGTTTGAATCCAGATGAGGATCTAAATGTTTGACAGTCTGATTGCATTTTGGTAGACAAATTGATTATAGCTTGAATTTTGAAAATGTAGTAGGTGAAAAATTCAGTAAACATAATTTGCTCAGCAGGCTAAAGGTTAAACACCTGGAGCTGGACTATTGATTTTTTGCCAGTGACAAAAATACACGGTGCCAGCCTCTTGCTGAAGTTTACAATCGAGCTGTGTTTATGCATTCAATTTTCAACACATTACACGAAAGCACATTAGATTAACATTGAAAATGTTACAACTGAAAGAAGTTTAACATATTCCACATTATGTGTATGCAGATTCATGTAATCATTACGTGATAATTGTGCAGCTAAGATTTGACCTTTGATATAATGCAAATTACGATTTGGAACGCCCTCTATCATAAAAACAATTGGTTTAGACGCTTGACCTGCAGGCTGCAACATAATCTTGTGTTAACTTCAAATGATTTGGGATTTAAAATGATTTTATGAGGTAAGTAAACTTTGCAAGAATTCCCACTGACCTGCAGAAATAAATGATTCTAATTAAATTAAAGTCATAATCGTTAAAACATTTAAAATTGATTACTGTAGATAATGGTTGAGTGATCCATTTCGAGTTTGTCTGCTGTTTTGCACATGTTTTAATAACACATTCATAACGTGTTGGTTTTCGCTCTGTCACATGTCAGTGGACTCCGCATAAGTCAGCAATTTCACAAATCAATAGGTGGTCTCAAATACCTTCGTTTTGATTGGAGGAATGGTCTGAACCTTTGTCTATCTAACACTCATTACACCCATGGGCGGAGCTTATTTTTTGGGGTCAGTGGTTGACAAATGATGGCTTTTTCACGTACAAGAGCGGTGTTTACAGTCTTAAAGTTAGGGCGACTTGGATTTCGCCAAACCCTTATGATCAAGGCGAAAACTGGCCTGTTTGAGCGCAGTTTTCGCCCAAATCGCCCTGTTGCTCGAGCCCTGTACACTGATTGAAAAATATGAAAATGCCCATTAATAACCCATTTTCCCATACACTGACCATACATCTATCATTACAAAGGCTTGTACTAATTATTTACCTTTTTCATTTTATAATTAACCCAGTCAAAGTTTTAAATAATGTCCATCAATACCCTTTCAATAACCATCAATGCCCTGCCCATCAATACCCATTAATAGCCTGCCCTTCAAAACATGAAAACCTTCTTAAAAGCAGTGTTTGTAACTTGATCTTTAAGCCCTGAAATAATCTTATTTGTATTTTGAACAAAGCTTTGTTAATTACTTGAGAGTTTCAAACAAGGCACTTTCTTTTATGGTAAAAACTTAATTCTACTCAATTTAATTTTCTTCTAGCAGATGCTATGTACACGCTAAAGACGTTTAGTCTTTAAGAACTCTAACAAAATTATCATATACATAGTTCCCATCTGGTTCAGTTCTCAGAGCCGATTTTCTTTTTCTATTTCTACTACAGTCTTGCCAACATTTTGGATCTTGGTAAGATACAGTCATGAGTTACATAAAATCTAATCTGGTTACAAACTGTAAAGTGTTTGTACAAGTAGGTTCACAGTAGTGCAAGAGTCACAATACAATCAAACTTCTCTAAACCAAGCATTCAAATTAGTCTCACACTGTAAGACAGATGACAGCTTAATGCTAGGTGAAAGTCATGCAGAAAGCTCCCAAAGGAGCTTTCTGCATGACTTTCATCCTGCATTAAGCAGCCATCTGCCTAAATAATCTTAACTATTCTTTACTAAATTTCCAGTTTAGTCGGGTTTTACTGCACTGAGTTCTGTGTCACATACAATCACATCACAAACAATTAAATGTACAGAGAGGGAGTTGATTAAATTATGATTAGAGCATTATTCTGTAGATTACAAATATCAGATGACTTAATAAAAGCATTTTATTTACTGGGGTACACTGATTCATCTGACAAACTGAAATAGGCCAGAACCCTTGAATTCTGAGTATTCAATAGTGTTTTAACGATACAATCCATTAAATATAAAAGACATATTTGCAAAGATATTTGGAATGACCAAAAGTGCAGACCCTGGTCCACACTGTTTACATTGGGTTCCCCATAATCAACCCCGTTGAAGTTATGCCATGGACAGACAGACAGACAGACCGACACACTGATTCCTATATACCCCCTCTCAAACTTCGTTTGCAGGGGTATAATACTACAGTTCTGCTATGACCTAGCAATATGGAAAGCTCTCCTTATGGAAGCATTCAATAAAGAAGGATCTTCTTTTAAACATCGTAATTTCCTTTGCATACAAAGAGAACAAATATTTGAACAGAAAAGTGAGTGAGTGAGTTGGGTTTTACGTCCGACCAACAGTATTTCAGTTATTTGCAGACGGCACCCGCATGAGACAAGTTATAGTGCTGCCTCACTGGAATACTCCTGCCGCAGGTACATGGCAAGGGCACCCCACCCAGTCACATTATCCTGACACCGGGCCGACCAGTCCTAGAACTACACCTTTATTGTCGAGCGTAGACAAGGGAGCTACTAGTACCAACTTTTAACGACTTTTGGTCTGTCGCGGCCGGGGATCGAACCCACGACCTTCCGTACCGCAGGCGGACGCTCTACCACTGAGCCATGCGACCGGTGAACAGAAAAGATCATGATAATAAGTATGCGCAAGTCAAACTATACAATGTAGTAGTTTCTGACTTATCGATACTATCACAACAATTCAAATGCATAACTCTGGTGTTACTGGTTTGAAATAAAAATTAAAATCCGCATGCTCAATTCTCATCCAATAAACAGTTGTACGAAGTCTGATGGTTCTAGTTCTATTCATAACAAGATATATTGACATGACATCAAACCGGTTTTCCTTCACTATCAACTAGTGATTTCCAAGTTCAAAGGGGCTTAACTCCCAGAAAAATTGCAGAAGGAAAAATCCCCAACAATATGCACATCTACAAAATTATTGTGTCTTTGCTACATGCAAGGTTTTATGAAAATCTGTTGAATAGTTTGAGAGGAGTTCATTTACAAGATTGGCAGTCGCCCACCCGCCTGCCGTACATCACGATTTCAATAACCGGATTCTCCGTTGAAAACCCGGTTAAAAATGGACAGGTAATCCCCCTCCCCCCTACCCCATCAATATATAATGCGGGCATACAAACACAAATAGAAATGGAAAGAAATTCCCATCATGCAATTTGATTTCTCTCAAGTTTTCCCCATTTTAAGGACCTTTACTACATTGGATATCGGCTTCAGAGCAAACAACCAATGTGTGGTCTACAGGTTAGTCTTTGTTTTGATCTTCTCTACTTAGGACAAGTTTTAACTGCCTTTTTCACAAATGATATGTGATATAAAAAGCACTTTAACCCTTTGAAAAATAGAAACAAACTAGATCAAAAGACAAACAAGATGTGTTTGTGAAACACTATGCCCCCTCGATATGATATTTGACCCTGAAGGATGACCTTGATCTTGACATGTCACCCCTCAAACTGTGCAGCTTCATGGGGTACACATACATACCAAATATCCAGTCTGTATCTCTACTGGTTCAAAAGTAACAGCCAATGTTAAAGTTGGTGACCATTGACCATGAAGGATGACCTTGACCTTGACATGTCACCCCTCAAACTGTGCGGCTTCATGAGATACACATGCATACCAGTATCAAGGCTGTATATCTACTGGTTCAAATGTTATGGCCAATGTTAATGTTGGTGACCTTTGACCTTCAAAGATGACCTTGACCTTGACATGTCACCCCTCAAACTGTGCAGCCAAATAAGAAACATATGTATACCAACTATCAAGTCTGTATCTCTACTGGTTCAATAGTTACGGCCAATGTTAAAGTCGGTGACCTTTGACCCTGAAAGACGACCTTGACCTTGACATGTCACCCCCAAACTGTGCAGCTTCATGAGATACATATGCATACCAAATGTCAAGTCTGTATCTACAGGTTCAATGTTAAAGTCGGTGACCTTTGACCCTAAAAGATGACCTTTACCTTTACATGTTGTCCCTCAAAAGGTGCAGCTTCATGAGATACACATGCATACCAAATATCAAGACTCTATCTCAATTGGTTCAAAAGTTATGGCCAATTTGTATTTGGTGACCTTTGACCCTGAAGGATGACCTTGACATGTCACCACTCAAACTGTGCAGCTTCATGAGATACACAAGCATGCCACATATCAAGTCTCTATCTGTACTGGTTAAAAAGTTATGGCCAATGTTAAAGTCGGTGATTTGACCCATATGTTTGACCTCTGACCTTTAAGGATGACCTTGACCTTGACATGTCACCCCTCAAACTGTGCGGCTTTATGAGATACATATGCATGCCAAATATCAAGTCTCTATCTGTACTGGCTCAAAAGTTATGACCAATGTCAAAGTTACAAACAAACAAACAGACAATTTGACCTTTGACCCTGAAGAATGACCTTAACCTTGACATGTCACCCCTCAAAATGTGCAACTTTATGAGATACACAAGCATGCCAAATACAGTAAAACTTATTTATAACGAACTCTTGATAAAGCGAATTCCCGCTTATAGCGAACTAAATTTCGTTCCCCGGTCGATATCTTTATTAATTCTATACAGACTATAATGTTTAGTACGAAGTTGGTTAGAGCGAATTTTCGCTTATGGCGAACTGATTTTCCAGTACCATTATTCACAAAACACTTTAAAATTCCTTCATTAAAGCGAAGTTTCACCTTGCTACTATCTTCAAGCACCTGTGTATTTTGCACGATTAACACTATGTCGCATAGGTGTTAAAACACACACTAGTGTTGGGGGCGAACTGTGAAGCGATACGTAAAGCATGTATTTTTCACGGTGGTAGGGTATAATTAAACACCGCTAGTCGCGGGGCATATATATATATATGCACTTAAAAGTACGGGTTGTTAAGATATGATGTTCGTTTTTTATTTTCAAAATAAATACAACAAAATACATAAAATAAATAAATAAATACATAAGTCTTTTGGTTTTGTTATTCCCTCCTTGTTCGCATATTATTTTTAGCATTTTCCGCTAAAAATAGAATCTACCGCGGACTCCGATGACGACACAGATCTATAAGGAATATTTGCCCCTGCCCACATATGCGGAGTCTTTGTCCGCTATACCCAATTTGCATCGGACATAGGAGCAACGACCAAATGCTCCTGATTTTTTTTTAAAAAATGACATTTATGAAACAGTTATTTGGCAAGTTTCAAGCATCAACGTGTGTACAAAAGCAAATGACCGATTTCTTCCACAAAGAGTAAGCTGTACGATGAATGATGTGCATTTTGGGAGTTTGATCGCTACGCATACATGTCTGAATTACGGTTTAATAAATATTGAACAGTCGTGTGTCAAAGTCATAATTTATAGCGAACTTCGTACTATCAATATAGCGAATAATGTTTATAGCGAAGTAAATCCTCCAGTCCCTTGGAATTCGTTATAACCGAGTTTTACTGTATCAAGTTTCTATCTCTACTGGTCCAAATGTTATGGCCAATGTTAAAGTCAGTGATTTGACCCATATATTTGACCTCTGACCTTGAAGGATGACCTTGACCTTAACATGTTACCCCATCAATATGTGCGGCTTTATGAGATACATATGCATGCCAAATATCAAGTCTCTATCTGTACTGGCTCAAAAGTTATGACCAATGTGAAAGTTACAGACAAACAAACAGACAATTTGATGTTTGACCCTGAAGAATGACCCATGACCTTAACATGTCACACCTCAAAATGTGCGGCTTTATGAGATACATATGCATGCCAAATATCAAGTCTCTATCTGTACTGGCTCAAAAGTTATGACAAATGTTAAAGTTGCTGACAAACAAACAGACAAACAGACAAACGGACAAACAGACAAACAGACAGGGCAAAAACAATATGCCCCCCAGATCTGATCTGGGGGGCATAAAAAGTTCTGGCACTGACAAGGTTTATGTGAGAAGGACGAGAACAACGAGATAAAGGAGAAGAACAACAAGAAGAATTCATATGAAAACAGTATGTCTCCTTTCTGGGAAGGGGAGACATAATTAACTGCAAATAGTGTAGACTTAGCTCAAAGAGATCTTGGAGGGGCCCTCTTATAAGGGTCTGTACCACCTGTCCTCAATATCTTTCAGCTAATTATCCTTTCATACTACAAAGATTTCACCATTAACCCTTTGCCTCACATAAATACTTTTTCACACCAGGTAAGAGCCATCTGTTCAAGGTCTGCTCTGTTTGCTTATGAAACTTTAATATTTTTGACTTTATCACCAGGTTTCTACCAATTATTGGTCCAATACCAAAACTTCATGATTGTGTAAATCCGCCATTAAAAAATCAGCTAATAAACGTTAATGATGTATTTTATTTATATCATGAATATTCAACAGTGAAAGGGTTGAACAATGAAGCATAATTCCAGTTTGCAAATACAAGACATACCACTACTAGGAGATGAGGATGGTCTTCTTTGAGATCGGAGGAGGAACAACAATTCCAGTTTGAAAACAATCGGCATTCAAAAGGTGTTGGTAGGATGACACATTGCCTCAGTATAATTATTAGTTAATTGCTTTTATTTAGTACAAGCATTACAAACAATTGACAGAACATATATTGTCATTAACTCGAATTGTATTCATACATTTTCACAAGACTTTCCAACAGTAAATGCCTATTTTGAGATTTTCCAAATTGGTTGGTAGATATTGATAGTTATCTTACTAGGAATAAAACATGTGCCCAATAAACAACCCATCGTTAAGTTAAAGGTATAAGCAATTATAGAAAAAGGAGCCAAAGCAGTAAAATTTTGGGTCAAATCGCATGTTTACACCTTTTGTATATGTGCCTGTGATATCTTATTTATGTGAGGAATTTAATCACCCAGATTTGAACCAAAATAATGCTGGTTGATGAAAATTGAGACTTTGTGGTGTTGGGGTATAATAGGCTGTGACAAATTACAGAGCAACCAATCTGTCCCATGCTCTGTTTATGGCCCTGTTTTGCACCTGGCAGGTTGACCTCAAATCTGACTTCTGACCTTTCACCCACTGCCTTGCGCCAGGCCAATCATCGAAATTTGAGTCAGAAATCACAGTTGCTGAACAGAGATGCAGTTTCGTTTCATGAGACAAATGAGTTGTTGTACATTCTGTATGTGCATACAACTAAGTTGTAGGCTCTGTAGTTGCATACAACTGAGTTGTACATTCTGTACTTGCATATAACTGAGTTGTACATTCTGTACATGCATATAACTGAATTGTACATTCTGTGCTTGCATATAACTGAGTTGTATAATTTGTACTTGCATATAACTGATTTGTATAATACATGTATGTACTTCTATTTAATCCTTTCCTTCATATAAACACATTTTAACACATTTGCAGACAGAAAAGATCCAGATCAGATGGCTCTTATAGGACAACTGAGTTGTACATTCTGTACTTGCATACAACTGTGTTGTAGTCTGTTCTTACATATAACTGACTTGTACATTCTGTACCTGCATTCAAGTGAGTTGTACAGTCTGTACTTGCATAGGACTAAGTTGTATACAGTACAGATCCATTATATCGCGGAAGTTGGGGTCCACTGAATGAAATTCGCGATGTGATCGGATCGCGATATAGCTCAATTCTGAGCTGAACCAAATTCAACATGTATTTCCATTGCCAAACTCTATTGTTATCATTTTCATGCAATAAACATGGTTTCATGATTGTATACCTTGTATTTTCTTGTGAAAACCAGTTCTTATATGTACTGTCATACCTAGCATCAGCCTGTTCATGTGTATTATAGCAATTGCAACATTTCGTATTGACAGCGGCAGCCATTTTGAAGAACGTTTGGCGTGTGTATCACCTATTCGTGAAAGTCACACTAAATTCGTGTTCAGCGAACTGAACGCGGATAAAATGTGATTTTCTAGGTTATATGTAAGAAATAAGTATAGGTAAGTGAAATAACAACGAACTCGATTTTCTGGTCGATTATCTCTAGCTTTTCTTTAATTGAGAAATTCTTTCTCTTCTTGGCCGACATGGTCTGGAGTACGTTGTTATCTGGTACGAATTGCAGTGGAAGTAAGCGTCTGGTAGATGTGTAGATGCTTGGTATCAAAATGTGAATGACTGTGGTAATCTCTCCACTGCTATAAATATGGATTAATTGATGTGATGGTTATAACTCAATCAGGTTTGTTTGCTAATTAATGCTCAAAAATGAGCGAAACTTGACATGCGCTTGTTCACTCAGCATTGTTTGTTTGTTAGTGTCACACCTCTGTCACCGACGCAGCGTGTTGACACGCAGCGCGATAACAAGTCCAACAGATGGTGTTAATTGACACTGATTACGCAATTATAGCGACCTGTAAATGAAAAATATAATTCTTAAACATACAGAAATTATTGCTACTCAGCTTTTATTGACTTTAGTATGCATGTATAGGAAAAAAACGGGGTCCAAGCCGTGACCGCGATATATTGGCTTTCGCGAAATAGCGGACCGCGAAGTAATGAAGCTACACTGTATTCTGTATTTGCATACAACTGTGTTGTATATTCTGTTATTGAATACAACTGAGTTGTACATTCTGTTCTTGAATACAACTGAGTTGTACATTCTGTACTTGCATACAACCGAGTTGTACATTTTATACTTGAATACAAATGAGTTGCAGACTTTGCTGGTATCTTTTGTTTGACAGGATGCACTAGGAGCTAAAATTAATGAAAATGATAAGACAGCACATGGTATCCAACTGAACCTTTTGAATATTCCATGTTCAAAGTGGACTGGTCCATTATTGTTAACAATAGAGTCCATTCAATTTCAATAGAGTCCATTCAATTTGAAGGATTTAATTTTGCTAGTGGACATTGAATGACAAATAGTGCTGATTCTGATTACATGGCGCCTCTAGGAGACCTCTGATCTGGGTCTACACTGTTTGCAAATGATGGTACACACATAACCAACATTCAAAGGTTTAATGCAAACCAGATGATAATAAGACAATGGTTTTTTAAACTTGTGTAAATTGATTTCCTCTCAATTTAACTTCAATTGTTCTTAACTTAGACAAGAGCATATTGCAGCTTACTGGCACTTTAACCCATTCCTGCATGGGCTTTTTTTAGATCCAATCTCTTTGAATAAATCTACCGAAAAGGAGCATTTAATACTGAAAGAGAAAGTTTAGAATTGTGTAGTGTTGAAATCATTGTGATAAATAGAGCATTTGCTCCTATGGAGCAAATGCTCTATTTATCACAATGGTTTCACAAATTTACTTTTACAGAAGCGTCAAAAGGCGTCAATATGCGGGAATGGGTTAACCATATGACTGCTGAATTTCAAAGTAGAATAGTCCATCATTATTTAATGATAAGAGTCCATGCAGTATGTAATGAAATATGGAAGAAGGGTTTGAGTGAAAACAGTGCAGACCTTGATTTCCATTAGAAGCATTCTTATCTGGGTATGCACTGTTTGCAAATGCCAATACAATAGAACCCGTTTTAAGCGACCATTCATATATTGAACATAGCAGTCAAGCAGGTGGTTGCTTAATGCAGGGAAAAAGTAATGCAGAAAGCTCCTATAGGAGCAAATTCTCTATTTATCACAATGGTTTCACAAAGTGACTTTTACAGAGGCATCAAAAGTCGTCAATATGAGGGAATGGGTTAAGACAGGTTCTAATCTACACTCAATTTCCTGCATTCAATATGTTAAAAGATTCAACATAAGAAAACTGTGCATTCTGCTGACATGTGTCTAGACCGGATGTAGAGTTACACTGTTTGATGTGTATGAGAACAACCTGCACACCGGTTGTATGATCATTATCTTATGTAACTTCATGCATGCATTTACTGATTTCATCTTGCAAAATGGAGAGATCTAACCCTTTTTAATGTCTTTTCAAACAGAGTAGACCCAAATCAGACTGCTCCTTTAGGAACATTCTGATCTGGCTCTGCTAGGTTTGCCTATCAAAGTATAATAGATCTTACTCTACAACTGCTATCAACACCAAACATCTATGTACACATGCCATCATATAAATTCAGCTAATATATATCCATGATGCCATTATTTCTTACTAGAATATCCAATAGGGAAAGGGTTAATTTGACATGGAACTAGCAGTATGCAGTAAAATCTGTCTTAAACGGACATCAAAAAGAGGTCTAGTTATGGGACTGTGAGGCAGGTAGTGGCTTAAAGCAGGTCAAAAGTAATGTAGAAAGCTCCTATTGGAACTTTCTGCATTACCTTTGCACTGCATTAAGCAACCACCTGTTTTTAACATTTCTATGATTGTTCAATAAATGAATGGCCGATTAGCTAGGACAGGTTCTACTGTACACATAATATTGCCCTAATTATGTAAGAATGCTTAGCTATGGTTGTGACCTATGACATGGGCTCTAACTCTGTTGTTACTGAGCTCATATTATAAATTTACCCTATGTGCACAAGTAAGTTCATGATCACATAACAATCACCAATTCTTCATATTTTTGAACATCTAAAACAAATTTACTAGAGAAAAGGTGATTGTTATAATTGTGTAGTATAGAAACCATTGTAATAAATAGAGCATTTGCAATGGTTTCAAGAAGTGACTGTTACATACAGAGGCGTAGAAAGTAGGGATGGGTATTGCCAGAGAAAGCGTATGCGATATATCACGATACGGGTATGGCGTATCGCGATACGTATCACGATATACCTTTTCCCTTATTCATCATTGAAGAAGCCACTGTCTACATTATAAATTTTTTTATTAGCCAAAGTATTAGCACACTGGAATGAAATATCATCAATAAAAATTCAGAACTAACTAGATATCATGTTGACTAGTTATTATGCTGACTAGAATATTGTAAAAAGTCTCATAAACTGATGATATTTCCCCAAAACGTTGTAAGATAAAAAAGTTTTGTAACTTCCACCAGCTGTCATAAGAATAAGATTATCAAAATGTGTTTAGCAAATGGACAGTCACAAAAATATTTTATATTGCGAAGTTGTAAACACCTCCTTGTAGAGCTTATGCACTACAGCTAAAGTACATTCTCAATGTCTCTAAATTCCTTGGACTCAACTAAAGAATATGGCCTCATATCTTTCACAATAAATTTGGCAATTTTTTAATTTTCAAAGCTTTATCAGAGTTCGGCATTTATTTATTTATACCCGTTATAAGCCGAGGTCAAGTTACTAAAGTGGATTGCTGATCAAATGATTTTTGTTTAATGTCGTTGACCACATCAACAGTGGAAGTTTGTACGTCGATTGATTTCTTTTGAAAACGGTGTGTTGTCTTCGCAAATGTGTCGTTAAAAGAGTTGAAATACCTGAATATTTGACTTTGGTATTGCACTCGGAACAACCAGCAACATCTTCCACAATTTTGTTTGTAACTTTGATTTTAATAACCCGAAACACCACCGCATTTCCTTTCGGATTTCTAACGATTTTGAATTGTCCGCCATTTTGTATGTTATGGGAAAGCGTGGTACCTGGCTCGATCGATACCGGAAAGCGTCTGGGGACATACACTGGGGACCAGTCAGGGGAAGTAATCAAACGCTGTACTGTACAGACTACTACAGAGGCTGCGACAAAGTTCTAGAAAGAGCTAAAATGATCGTTTAAATGAGAGAAATGGTAAACATTATAAGTTACCGGAAATGTACGAATTTCTTATGGAAATCTCGAGCGTACCGGTATTCTCTGGCCGTACCGATATGGCGTATTGTTTTCAAGCATATCACAATATACCGGTATACCGATAATACCTCACACTCCTAGTAGAAAGGCTTATTTATGAAGGAAAGGGTTAAGTTGGACTCCGAAAAATTGTTCATCAAATGAAATGATTGTACTCTAAAAACCTAATCACTGTTCCTCAAATGATGATACAGCAATACAATACAATGTACTCTGACAAATTGTTCATGCTAATCACATGAGTAATATTTGTTTCTTAATTTTTTTTACAAATTCCAGGGATCTTATTCCTCAGATTGATAGGTTTAACACAAGTTTAGCAAAACTCTCTCCAGTGATTGATTTAACCCCCTGAATATGTGGGAAATGAGCATACTGTCATTTACAAACAATGCAGACCCAGATCAGAGGACTCCTAGAAGAACCCTTTGATCTGGGTCTGCACTATTTGCCATTCACAATCGTCTCACATATTTCACCATTTCATGCTGTGTGGAATCTACCAATAAACAGTGATAGACTATGCCATGTAAAGAGTTTAAGTCTCTAGTTGTAGGTAACTGTTTGTGCTTAAATATGTGTATAGCATTTTGAATGCAAGAAATAAGTGTACAGCTGCACTGTTCTTCATTCAAAATCCTCTTGCAAATTACAGTATAACCTCTCAATAATGATCACTAAATTACATCAAGTATTTTGTGTTAAAGGCTGGTGGAGGCTTAAAGTAAGGTGAAAGTAAAACAGAACACTCCTATAGGAGCGTTCTGTTTTACTTTCACCTTGCTTTAAGCAGCCACTCAGCTGCCCTAAATACCAACTAATTAACACAACTTAGTGGTTGTTATAGAGAGGTTTTACTGTATGCCATTTCATACTTAATGGACTCTATCATTAAATGGTGATGAACTATTCCACTTTGAATGTTTGCATCCATAGAGTTAGCCATTTCCCTCATATAAATGCATTTTCACACATTTGCAAACAGAGTAGACCCAGATCAGACGGCTCCTATAGGAGCCGTCTGATCAGGGTCTGCTCTGTTTGCTTTGAAATTATAATAGATCTGACTCTTACAGTTTTTACAAATACCAAAATATTCCTGTATACATATACCAATATAAAAAATCAACTAATAGATTATTCCATGACATGATGTCATTATTTCTTACATGAATATTCAACTGAGCGAAAGGGTTATAGGCCAAACCAGTGAAGGTTAGCTTTCTAAAGGAAATAACATTTCCGAGGTAATTTGTTTGTATGATCTGTTCAATAAATTGTCTGGCAATTTCACTTCAGAACTATTTACAGAGTAAAAACCAGAGTTTTTTGTGGTATGCCCTTCATGCAAGAATGTAATGAAGATTAAACCTGAGTAATTTATTTCATTCCAAGTTTGTTTAACTATTTGCATGCCATTTGTGAATGAATGATAACCTAAACAATTAGTAATGATAATAGTAGTAGTGATAATGGTTTCATTAGAGAGTTTAGGGAACATGCAAAAAGCAATTGATAAACCCTTTACCTGATTGAAATACATTTTTATGCAGTTGAAAACAGAGTATACCCAGATCAGAGGATCTGATCAGGCTCTGCTCTGTTTGTTTATGGAATAATACATCTGATTCTACAATTTTTGCCATTTCCAAAATGCCTTTGTTCATATTCCATTCTAAAAGCATGTAAATCAGCCTTTTCCTCCATAAATACGCCGTTTGACCCCTCTGTAATAGTCTCTTCTTGAAACCATTGTGATAAATAGAGCATTTGCTCCTATAGGGTAGATTTATTCAAAGGGGTTGGATCTAAAAATAGCTTACGAGGTAATGGGTTAATATACAGCAGAACCTGTCTTAACCTTTTCCCTGTTGGATATTCATATAAGAAATAATAACATCATTAATATTCATTAGCAGACTTTTTATAATGGCATTATATACACAATATTGTTTTATAATATTGGTAGAAACAGCAGTCAGATTTATTATAATCTCAAAAGCAGACAGAGCAGACCCTGATCAGATGGCTCCTATAAGACTCGTCTGATCTGGGTCTACTCTGTTTGCAAAAGTGTGAAAAGGTGTTTACATGTATATCAGGGAAGGGGTTAAGCAACTATTCATTTATTGAACATAGGATTCTTAAAAACAGGTGGTTTCTTGATAAAAGACAAAGGTAATGCAGAAAGCTTCAATAAGAGCTTTCTGCATTACTTTTGACCTGTATGAAGCTACCCATATTTGGACCTCTTTTCAAAGGTCGCTTATGATCGGTTCTACTGTACAATAAGTCTTCATTTCTAACATAAATATTCATTAGTGCACAGCTGGAGTTGGTACTACAAGACTTTTTGTATTCTTTTTGTTATAGTTAATGCTATACTGGGTAGGATTTAACAACACTGTTATACTGAGAAAGATGGAGATAAAAAGTTACCAACAAAGACTCATACTCAAAACCAATGAAGAAGATAAAACACTGTGAAGACCAAGTTTAGAACCAATGATTTAAGAAATCAACCACAGATGGCAGCCAATACTAAATGTGGTTAAATGAACTTCGTTAAAATGTTTTTCTTTGCCACTTAGCTATTTACAAAGGTGGTTTGGCATAATGAAATGATTGTTTCTCATTTTATCTAAACAAGTTGACCACTTTACTGAGCTTAACATAGGCTATTTTTAGACCCAGTCTCTTTGAGTAAATATAAATCAACTGAAAAGGAGCATTTACTAGAGAAAAGATAAATGTTAGAATTGTGTAGTTTTAAAGAGGCTTAGAAAGGCGTATTTATGGAGGAAAGGGTTAAACTTAGTTCATTTGTGAAACTGGGACCTATGTGCAGTGCTATCCTCTATGGAGCTAAATTTTGATCATTTAATTACAAGTAAAATTGTGGCTGCTTTGTGAACAACCCTTTACATGTACCAAACAAAAAAATTATGTAAGAAATAATGACATCATGAATATATCATTAGTTATGTTGTTTAATGGACAAGGGACATTGAGAAATTAATCTGTAGGATCATACCTATTTTTTTTATAAGTAAACAGAGCAGACTCTTATCCAAAGGAGCTGTCTGACCTGAGTCTGTTTCCAAAAGTGTTTAACCCTTTCCCTGTTCTATATTTAGTCCAAATTTTAATACGCATTGAATATTCATGAACAAAACACTTATAATCAAATCTGGAAGGTGGTACATGGTAGCTATTTTAGAAAGTAAAGACACAGATCTATCAAATTCCATAAGCAAACAGAGCAGACCCTGATCAGACGGCTCCACTAGGAGCCGTCTGATCTTGGTCTACTCTGATTGCAAATGCGTGAAAACATGTTTCTATGAGGGAAAGGGTTAAATGCTGAATATTCACTACAAAGTTCATTCAGTGTGACAATCTTACATTTGCTACAGGATTTTGAATGATAAACAGTGCAGACCCTGGTAAGAAGGTTCGCCTAGGAGTCCTCTGTCAATTAGGTTTGCACCGTCTTAACCCTTCGCTTGCTATTCGCCTCAATATACCTACCTGTAAATAGTGAAGACCCAGATGAGACAGCTCCTGCAGGAGCTGTCTCATCAGGGTCTGCACTATTTACAAGTTGATTGTGCAACCAGTGCACTCCACAGCAGTGATTGCATAGCGAAATACTTGTACACAGTGAATATATATGCAATTATACAACAGGGCATGGGTAAAGAAGAAGACACGGATTTTAAAATTCAGCAAGAGAAGGGTTAAAATGACAGTCTATATTTACAATCAGTTTCCGCCTTCATATGTTTAACCCTTCCTTCATATAAACACATTTTTACGCATTTGCAAACAGAGAAAACCAATATCAGATGTCTCCTGTTGGAGCCATCTGATCCAGGTCTGCTGTTGGCTTATGACATTATATAGATCTGATTTTAAAGTTTCTACAGAGGTAAAAAGTTCATGTGCTCATATTCCATTATAAAAATTCTGCTAATAAATATTCAAGATGTCATTATTTCAAATAATAATACTGAACAGGTAAAGGGTTAACCCTTTCCCTCATATAAGCGTGTTTTCACGCATTTGCAAACAGAGTAGACTCAGACCAGACAGCTCCTAGAGGAGCCGTCTGATCAGGGTCTGCTCTGTTTGCTAATAGAATTTGGTAAATCTGTTTCTTTACTTTCTAAAATGTCTACAATGCTCAACTTTCCATATTTCTTTATAACTATTTTGTTAACCCTTCGCTTGCTATTCACGTCAATATACGTACCTGTAAATAGTGGAGACCCAGATGAGACAGCTCCTGCAGGAGCTGTCTCATCAGGGTCTGCACTATTTACAAATTGATTGTGCAACCAGTGCACTCCACAGCAGTGATTGCACCACGAAATACACAGTGAATATATATTATGTAATTATACAACAGGGCATGGGTGAAGAAGGAGAAATGTATTTTAAAATTCAGCAAGCGAAGGGTTAATGAACATTCAGTAGGTACTGAAAATTGAAAATACAGAACAGGGAAAGTGTTAAATGAAGGTGGTTGCTTAACCCTTCACTCCATAGGGACACCTTTAGATCTGGATCCATTATGACTCCTGTAGGAGCCATCTGATCAGGGTATGCTCCATTTCCTTATAAAATAATATAGATCTGATTCTAAAGTTTCTGCTGCAGCAAGATTTCCTTTTTAATATGCCATTTTAAATATTCATCTAATTAATATTCATGATGTCATTATTTCTTACATGAATATTCATGGAGTAAAGGGCGACTGTAACCGGCCAGCAGCGTGGATGATGTCAGTCTAGTGCAATGATGATATATTGACTCACGAGTGTCTGAAAACTGTCTCACAAGCTAATATGCTCATGTTACTGACATAAAAACATGCAGAAATTTTGATAATATCATCTCTGTCCGATGCAAATTGAATAAATCGTCCATTGTCTAGACAAACAAATATCAAAAGCATTTTTCTCCCCTCAGTTGAAATGCTAGAGAAAGTAACACAGTAGAACCTCCATAGTATAGGGAACACTTGATGAATGAACATAAATGTCCTTACCCCTTTCTTTTAAATAAATGCCTTTTCATGCCTTTGCAAACAGAGTAAATCCAGATCAGACAGCTCCTGAAGGAGCTGTTTGATCAGGGTCTGTTCTGTTACCTATGCAATTATAACAGACCTGAGTCTACAGTTTCTACCAATATCAAAATATCCTATGTACATTATTGTACATGTATAACAATTCTGCTAATACATATTCATGATATTTCTTACATGAATATTCAAGAGGGAAAGGGTTAACCCTTTCCCTCATATAAACATGTTTTCACGCATCTGCAAACAGAGTAGACCCAGATCAGACGGCTCCTAGAGGAGCCGTCTGATCAGGGTCTGCTCTGTTTGCTATTGGATTTTGATAGACCCGTTCCTATAGTTTCTAAAATGGGTACAATGTTCCACCTTCCATATTTCATTACAACTGTTTTGTTAATGAATATTCAGTAGGTATTGAAATTTGTAATAAACATAGAACAGGGAAAGGGTTAAACACAGGTGGTTGCATTATATGATATAATTATCTTCTAAATCCTTTGCAAACAGAGATGACCCAGATCTGACAGCTCCTGAAAACAGAGGGTCTGTGTCTGCAAGAACTGTTTCTACAGCTTCTTCCATATTCAAGATGTCAATATTTGTTACATGAATATTCATGGAATAAATGGTTACCACAGTATAAAAGTCATGCAAAAGGCTCCTCCTATAATGGGAGCTCTGAGCATAAGCTTCATCCTGCATTAAGCTACCGTCTTCCTAACCCTTTGAATGTAGGTCATGAATTCATTGTCATTTGCAAACTCTGTAGATGCAGAATCACATCTTAGAAGATCATTGTGTGCACTGTTTGTCATTCAAAATCCTTTAAGTCTTTCATACTGAGTGGACTTTATAGTTAACAAGAGGGCCATGAGGCCCTGAAGCGCTCACCTGAGATAACCCAAGGGGAGGGGCCATTTTTGACCAAGAAGTCATCATTTGTACAACGTTGGTAGAGAACCACAAGGCAAAGCAGTATGCCATTAATTAAAGGTCTAAGCCTAACGGTTTCAGAGAAAAATAATATTTCATATTTTTCCCATGAAAAACTGATAAGCCCCAAGGCAGGGCAAAGTTTTGCCCAGAGGCCAGGGTCGTAAGTTGAACATTCTTGGCAGAGGACCACAAGCCAAGCTACATATTTGTATAGGACCATTAGATCATGTTACATACCAAACATCAAAGGTCTATGCCTTACAGTTTCAGAAGATTTTTAAAGATTTTCCTATGAAAAACTGATAAGCACTTGGGCGGGCCATTTTTGGCCCAGGGGTCATAATTTGAACAATCTTTGTAGAGAACCATTACATCATGCTACATTCCAAATATCAAAGGTATAGGCCTAACAGTTTCAGACAAAAATATTTTTAAAGATTTTCCTATGTAAAACTGATAAGCCCTTGGGCGGGGCCATTTTTGGCCTGGGGGTCATAATTTGAACAATCTTTGTAGAGGACCATTAGAGCATGCTACATACCAAATATCAAAGGTCTAGGCCTTACAGTTTCAGAGAAGAAGATTTTTAAAGATTTTCCTATGAAATACTGATAAGCCCTTGGGCGGGGCAATTTTTGGCCCGGGGGTCATAATTTGAACAATCTTTGTAGAGGACCATAAGATCATGCTACATGCCAAATATCAAAAGTCTAGGCCTTACAATTTCAGAGAAGAAGATATTTAAAGATTTTCCTATGAAAAACTGATAAGCCCTAGGGCGGGGCCATTTTTGGCCCGGGGGTCATAATTTGAACAATCTTTGTAGAGGACCATTAGATCATGCTAAATACCAAATATCAAAGGTCTATGCCTTACAGTTTCAGAGAAGAAGATTTTTAAAGATTTTCCTATGAAAAACTGATAAGCCCTTGGGCAGGGCCATATTTGGCCCGGGGGTCATAATTTGAACAATCTTTGTAGAGGACCATTAGAGCATGCTACATACCAAATATCAAAGGTCTAGGCCTTACAGTTTCAGAGAAGAAGATTTTTAAAGATTTTCCTATGAAAAACTGATAAGCCCTTGGGCGGGGCCATTTTTGGCCCGGGGGTCATAATTTGAACAATCTTTGTAGAGGACCATAAGATCAAGCTACATGCCAAATATCAAAAGTCTAGGCCTTACAGTTTCAGAGAAGATTTTTTAAAGATTTTCCTATGACAAACTGATAAGCCCTAGGGCGGGGCCACTTTTGGCCCGGGGTCATAATGTGAACAATATTTCGTTCCCCCTGACCACTGATGCTTCTGAAAAAATTTGGTTAAAATCGGGTCAGTAGTTTCAGAGGAGATGTCGTTTGAAAATGTGGCCGGACGCCGGATGCCGGACGCCGGACACCGGACGCCGGACACCGGACGACGGACGGATCGCGGTCACAATAACTCACCTGAGCCTTTGAGCTAAAAACTGACAGGCTGTAATTCAGTGCTCAGGGTTAACCATTACAACACTGAATTTTCAAATGGACTATTCCAAATTTCAAACAAATAAAGCTTATTATGGTGAATATTTAGGGATTTTTCTAAAGAAAAGTGTAACATGAAAAACAGTGCAGACCCTGATGAGAGGGCTCCTCTGGGAGCCTAAATCTCATCAGACTACACTGTCAAAGTTTGCAAAGGACATTAATGACTCTTGTCCCACACTGTGAGTGTTAAACACCTAGCATTACCTAGTATTAAGAGTTCTTTTGAGAGGCCATTGTAGAGAGGTTTTACTGTATAAATTTGCAAATAATGTTAAAGGTGAACATGACCATAAATATCCCACTCTAACAATATAATAGTGTAAATTATTGTATTGTCAGACACTTATGACAATATGGAAATGTGTTATCTAACAACATAATGTTGCTACTTTCTTGCGAAACATGATTCTGCCAAGAAAAATATGCAAATTTACAAAATATAATTTAAACCCTCTCATCCTAGATTGAGTGGCATTAAGCAAACAGTTTAAATCCAGAATGACTAGATGTCACGTAACTCAGCTTCTCATCAGGATCCAAGCTGTTTGACATTCATTCATCAGTTTCTCAAAAGATTCAATAAATCTGATGTCAATAACAAAGTCATTAGATCAGTTTGCATGAGCAGGTATTATTTTTTCATTATGAGAAGAGTTAACCCATTCCCTCATAGGCTACTTTTAGATCCTACCTCTTTGAAGAAATTTACCCAAAAAGAGCATTTACTAGAGGAAAGGAAAATTTGAGAATTGTGTAGTGTTGAAACCATTGTGATAAATGGAGCATTTGCTCCTAAGGAGCAAATGCTCTATTCATCACAATGGTTTCAAAAAGGGGATGTAACAGAGGTATCAAAAGATATCAATATGAGGGATGGCTGAAGCTTATTCATTCTCATCAATATGAGGGATGGCTGAAGCTTATTCATTCTCATTGGAACTGAACCATATAACACAGTTTTAAATTGAAAATTCTAAATTAAACACACTTTGCCTGATACATCCTTTTACACATATGCAAACAAAGTAGACCCAGATCAGACAACTAGGTGTCTGATCAGGGTCTACTCCAGCTTGCTTACTGAATAATGAATATTTGATTTTGAAAACAGCCAAAAAATTGTCTTGTTCATTGGCCATTGTAAAATGTCAGTTTATGAATATTCATGAAGGTATTAATTCTTGTATAAATATTTATGAGGTAGAGGATGAAAACATCACCCAATTTGCTGTAAATAATCAACAACCATTTGATGCACAGCAAATTGCCTCAATACTGATCAGATGATGACTTATTCTTGCTATAATTTGGATAAAAACAAAAAAACGCATGTAAAATTCCATTCACACTGCAATTATCAATATACTGAAAATAATAATATCATCAAAATATTATTTAAATTTGATATAGAATATCAACATTCCTGTATAGGAAACTGCAAGAGATCCTTTCCATACCAGTCCAAGATCATCAGACTAAACTTGATTTGAGATGTATCAGTATGATAAGAGATACAGTAAAACCTCTCTAAACCAGAATTCTATATGAGAAGAATTTGGATACTTTTAGGCAGGTGGCTGCTTAATGCAGGGTGAAAGTGATGCAGAAAGCTCCTAGAGGAGCTTTCTGTATCACTTTCACCCTGCATTAAGCTGCCACCTGTACCCAATACCGATATCTATACTAAATTTAACGTCCAGTTTAGAGAGGTTTTACTGTATATGAAATGTTTCTAACAAATGATTTTGTTCATTCTTACAAGAAGTGTTTTTCTATCTGTTGATCAGCTAATTGAATGTTTCCTATTAGGCCAATCTGACATATCATCAAATGTATTACAATAGATACATCCATGGCGATTGAAAAGTCAATATATCAATTACACAAGTTACATTAAAATAGCCATTTAATTTTCCAGTTCAAAACCAACAGATTTTATCCAAAATATGGGTGAATTGCCAATAATCCTGAGCCCTAGATAAGGAGGAAAACAGGTAAAATATACTTCTTTGTCAACACTAACCTTGAAAATCTAACGAGTACCCAAACGATAGGAGAAATTCTAATGAGTACTAACAATAATAGACATTTCTAATAAGTACCAATATTAGACAGGGACAATTCTAAAAGGTACCAATGGGATAGCACTAATTCTTCTGAATACCAACAAGACACAATTTTACTAAATACCAACAATATAGCAGCAATTCTAATGAGAACCAACAAGACACAATTATCATAAATACCAACAAGATATCAGCAATACTAATGAGCACCGACATGTCATGGGTAATTCCAATAATTAACAACAAAGGGTGGGCAGTTCTAACAAATACCAACAAGAAGGGGGCATTTCTAATAAGTACCAACAAGACACACTTCTAGTGAGTACCAAATAGTTATTAGGCAATTCCACTGAGTACCAAACATTATCAGGCAATTATAATGCATACCAAACATGTACTAGACAATTCTAATGAGTACCAAAGTTGTCAGATGATTCTAATGAGTACCAAGTGGTTACACCAAAGATCTGTCATGCAATTCTGATGGATACCAACATCACAGAGATCATTCTAATGAGTACCAACAATATATAACTGATCTATCTAAATCTCTTATTTCTCAGTCAAATACTGATACTTATCAGAATTATCCCTAACTTAATCAGTTATATATCTAAAGCTTTGATAAACTTTCCAAACAAGGTGTTAAGTTACTCAACATCGCTGCAGGATTCAAAATAGCGGACAGTTAAAGAAAAGTACTCTTAGAATTGAAGAAAAAAAATTGTTACCCAATGGTGAAATGATTTACAATAATAAAAAGCAAAATGATTTACAATAATAAAAAGCAAATTTCTCTGGTGAAAATTATTCTTCATCTACATATTATGGTAAGTTTATTAAACAATTATTACAGAATACAATGTACTTCCTTCTCAAATTTTCATTTTTTTTGTAAATGTATAGATGTTTTACTTTCACTATTTGATATAGATTTGTTGAATATTTCAAAACCAAAATTTATTGCAATAACACCAGATATGATTTAAAATAAAGATAACATTCATTTTATTTTGTGTAAGTAGAAACTGATTCAAGTGTCAATCATCAATTGAGGGCAAAATTATTTGAAAAGTGTCACAGGTAGCTGGTTGATTTCTTTCTTTGCCAACTTGTATCAGAGATAACCTTTTTAATAAGAAATTCAGAAAAGTATGAATACTTAACCCTTTCCTTCATATAAACCCCTTTTAACAGCTTTGCAATCAGGAAACCCAGATCAGATGGTTCCTATAGGATGATCAGAGTCTGCTCTCTTTTCCTATGGAATTAAATGGAATTATATAGATCTGATTCTACAGTTTATTTAAGAGCCCAAACAATCCTGTGTTCATTCACTATTATAAAAGTATATAAGTGTGCATAAATAATATATAAATATATAAATGCTTAAATAAGATGCATAAATTAAAACATTTTCAAGAACAACTCCTTTATTTTTCCACCAAACCTTGTGTTGTGACCACTCTTTAGAATCTTCTCTTCAAGATGATTCTAAAGAGTGGTCACGACATAGACTTTGTTGGAGATATGACAATTTAAATACTGGAGTATGCACATGTATCTGTTGCTTTGCATAAATATTCATGAGGGAAAGGGTTAAATACTGTAAATTCCATCAAGTTGATTGTTTTGTCTATAATGTAGAAATAACAATAAATGCAATGGGTACCTGACAAGTGTGGGTGCTTATTTGTTACTGAAGTATGATTTGTTTTATAATTACCCTA
Organism: Azorinus chamasolen; assembly: GCA_963576725.1. NCBI lineage: Eukaryota > Metazoa > Mollusca > Bivalvia > Cardiida > Solecurtidae > Azorinus > Azorinus chamasolen. The sequence continues at coordinate 16,551,628 of OY755248.1, read as the reverse complement.
AAATACAGTAAGAACAACTGGAAAATAGCATTGACCTAGATCAAATAGTAGAGTGGTCAATCATTGTGTACAACAAGAGTTCATTCAGGACAAATGATGAATAGTACAGTACACCCTACAATCAGGACTCCTCTATTGTCATCTAATCTGGATCTATACTGTTTGCAATTGCCATTTGCACTTGGTGCCTGCATTCAAATGGTTAACCCTTTCCCTCGTGTAAACACCTTTTCAAGCATATGCAAATAGAGGAGACCCTAATCAGACAGCTCCTGTAGGAGCTGTCTGATTAGGGTCTACTCTGTTTGCTAATGACATAATATAGATCTGATTCTACAGTTCTTAACAAAGCAAAAAACATTCCTGGAAAGTGTTTCATTATAAAAATACAGCTGATATTTATTAATGATGTCACTATTTCTTACATGAATATTACACAGGTAAAGTGTTAAATATTCTTTACAATGAAAAATGAATTATGGATGTAACAATTATGTTCAGATGAACAAAAAAACAAGAGCAACAGCTCTAGCTTGCTTTACGATATCACCTTCAAGGATATTTCAAATGAATTTAAAATCAAATCAATGTGGTTATGTACCTAATTATAAGAAAAAGCCATTAATCTGATGGAGCACTAAAAAGAACAAGGCCACCATCGAATGTTTGACACAAAATAATAGCCAATTTGAAGTTTGAAATTAAGTACGACTTTGGCCTTGACAGGACACCACTCAAACATTATAGCCACATGAGATGAGTATGAAAAGAAAAGGTCAAGTCTTTATCTGTTAACATCCAAATTCATGACCAAAGTTTCAGACAGACAGACAAACACATACGGTATGTAAAAACACCAGATATTAATATGCCCCTTACCTTCATAAAAATGTTAAAAGTTTTAACCCTTTGCTCCATAAATACGCCTTCCATTGCCTTTGCAAATAGAGCAGACCCATATCAGACAGCTCCTATAGGAGCCGTCTGATTAGGGTCTGCTCTGTTTGCTGATGAAATAATATAGATATAATTCTACAGCTTCTAACATGACCAAAACTTTTGTGCACATGTGCCATTATTAAAATCAAGCTAATTAATATGCAGGATGTCATTATTTCTAACATGAATATTCATGGAGAAAAGGGGTAAGTTTTGAACAAATCACAACTTACAGCAAAGATAAATTCTGTATCTTACCTCGTATAATCAAATCTTACCTTGAGAAAAAATTCATAAACCTAAAACAAAAAATTTACATTTCTGTACAATCAAGGAATTCTTTATAATTATAAGAAGGTACGGCCGAACCAATTAAGCAACAATCGAAGCCAGAAGATTAATGTTTGTTATTTATACAGCATCAGATACCATAAACTTTTTTTAATTGATTTTGGGACTTGTCCATTACCTATAAGTTTTCACTACCATTAATCTTTTGAATGCTAAATACAGTAAAACCCCTCTAATGCGACCACTTAATGAATAAATATAGGTGGGTTTATAAGCAGGTGGTTGCTTAATGCATGACAAAAGTAATGCAGAAAGCTCCTAGAGGAGCTTTCTGCATTACTTTTGGCATGCATTAAGCTACCACCTGCCTCTACCACCCATAATTATACCTCTTTTAGGTGGTCGCATTAGAGGGGTTTTACTGTATTCCTAGTGGAATGACTCATTACTGTTTAATGATAGTTCCTTCAGTTTCAAAAGATATAATTTGCGAGAGGATATTGAATGACAAACAGTGCAGACCCTAATCTAGGAGCCCTCTGATCTGGGTCTATGCTGTTTGAAAATGTGAGCAGGCTTGTTTCCCACATTCAAATGGTTAAGTATTTTATCAACATCTATTTACATACCAGACTTGCCTGACCAGGTGTCATTTAACCTCTAGCACGCTACAGACAAATCTGTATGTACCTTGGCAAATAGATGAGACTTCGTAACTCGTGTTTTAACCCTTCCCTCCATCAATATTCATGTAAGAAATAATGACGTCATCAACATTAATAAGATTAAAGTTTTTAATAGCACATGGGCACAGAATGTGTTGTCCATGGCAGAAACTGCAGAATTATATCTATATTATATCATAAGCAAACAGAGCAGACCTTGATCAGACGGCTCCTATAGGAGCTGTCTGATCTGGGTCTACTCTGTTTGCAAAGGCGTAGAAAGGCGTATTAATGGAGTAAAGAGTTAATAGGATACAAATTGTTTGACACTCATATACATAGTATGTTGTACACACAATCACTGTAGCTTAAATTTTTAAATCTTTGAATGCTAAGTAATTTCGTTGTCTGCTAAATTGTCGTCTGCAGCATTTTTAAAACTTAATATTCTTTCTAATTTTTTTTTTTGCTGAAGTTGAACTTGAGTGACAAACAGATATCAGATCCCACATTTTGTGGGGCCTTATCTGGATCCGATCATGTTGCATATAGGTCATGGACTATGCTTCACAAGCATAAATTTTAGCTAGCAAAACTTTACTCAACATGTCAAAGATTAATGACTTAAGTTAGACAATAAAACAAGTTTTTCACTATAATCATCCCATCTCTGTACACTCTAAATTAAATCAGGCCACCCTGATTGTTGATTAATTATTAAAAAAAATGTTATTCCTTTATTTAGTGCTTGGCACAAGCCATTAACCATACATTATATACACTTATTATTTGACCCTTTCCCTGTTCAATATTCATGTAAAAAGTAATGGTATCATGAATATTTATTTGCTGAATTTTGATAATGATAATTATATGTATACAGGAGTCTTTGGTATTGGTACAAACCAAAGAGTCAGGTCTACTATAACTTCATAAGCAAACAGAGCAGACCCTGATCAGATGGCTCTATGTGAGTCTTTTCTGTTTGCAAATGTGTGAAAAGGCATTTATATGAGGGAGAGGGTTAAGTGGGTCTTATGTAATTATTTTTAGGTTTATTCATTTAACCTGAAACTGTACTAAACTGTATGTGTCCACAGGACATACCTCTGTGTATGAGAGGGGTTACAAGTCTAGTCTTTATGAGCAGTTACCATGTTTTTGAAACTATAGAATCGGATCTATATTATTCCGTAATCAAACAGAGCAGACCCTGATCAGACGGCTCCTATAGGAGCCATCTGACCTCGGTCTACTCTGTTTGCAAAGGTGTAGAAAGGTGTATTTATGGAGGAAAAGGTTAAATTGCATACAAAATAACAGATGTCCCAAATCCTAGAGGAGCTTTCTGCATGACTTTCAACCTGCATTAAGCTGCCACCTGTCTCCAAGACTGATATTTAAACTAAATTGAACATCTGGTTTAGAGAGGTTTTACTGTATTCCGTCTCTAGAACTGTCTACTGTGAAGGTGTGTATTAAAAGAGAAATATTTAAGGTGCTATTAAAAGAGGAAAATTTAAGGTGATATTAAAAGAGGAAAAATCTGAGTCTTGAGCACAGAGTATTAAGTTTTATAAACTTGTATCCTGAATCCATTTTTTTGGAAAGGTCATAACCATATTTGCTCATTAATTAGAAAATCATATCCATCACTTAAGTGAACAAGTTCATAATGATCAACTATACTAAAAGATGTTTCATGATACTGTATCTAATACTTTTGAAATTACGTATGACAAAAAATGACAGATGGACAAGAGTAAATCTCTTTCAGAAGACAGGGTATAAAACAGAATGTTTGAAGGAAAACATGTCATCTACTGAAGTGAAAGCTTTTTTAACCATTTCCTTCATATAAATGCTTTTGCAAGGATATGTAAACAGAAGTTGACCCAGATCAGACAGTTCCTATAGGAGCCATCTGATCAGGGTCTGCCCTATTTGCTAATGGAATTTGATAAATCCATTTCTTTACATTATAAAATGGCTACAATGTTCCTCCTTCAATACCTTATTATGATTATATTTTGTCCATGAATATTCAATAGATATTGAAAATTGGAATAAACATTAAGCAGGGAAAGGGTTAAACAAATGCAACAGACAGACAGACAGATGAACATAATTTATGAAAGACAGATGAACATAATATTATGACGGACAGATGATGGATGTGATCTCAAAGTATCGATTTGCTTAAAGCAGGTGACACAAAAACTGTGCAGACCCTGATAAGGTATCATACTGAATTGTTATGGGTACAAGTTATTATACAGGATCAATAATCAGAAATGTAATCAGAAATACCATTTACAAAATATTGTGTAGTAATGAACTTTAATTACCTGTCAAGTATTTTGAGAGAATTATGGCCCTTTTTATCATATTTATTTGTTAAACTTTTGTTAAAGTCCACTTATCTGCATAACCCTTTGGGATAAAGCTTTGAAACCTTACACACCTGTTCACTATTATAAGCTTCATCTATAGGCAAGAGTAAATAACTCTGTCCAGCATTTTGACAGAATTATTGCACTTTTTAACTTAGAATTGTTTTGTTAAGGTATTGTTTGATTTGCAATCAAGGCAGCTGAGCAGGGGTTTTCCATCACCTCTAGTGATGGTTCTAGTTTATGTGTGTTAACCCTGTAAATGCGGGAATCAATTGTCCTGTCATGTGTACACAGAGTAGAACAAGATCAGATAGTGTCAACATACCAGGGTCAGCACTGTTTGTCATTCAAAATCATCTAGTAATTTTTTTTTTAAATATTTCATACTTAATGACTCTCTAGTTAACCCTTTCCTTCACATAAAAGCTTTTTTTCATGCCTTTGCAAACAGAGTAGACTCAGATCAGATGGCTCCTGTAGGAGTCATTTGATCAGAGTGTGCTCTGTTTGCTTTTGAAATCCTTATAGATCTGACTCTTCAGTTTCTTCCAATACCAAAACATGCTGTGTACATTATGCCATTATCAAATTTCAGCTAATAAATATGCATGATGTCAATACTTCTAACATTAGTTTTCAACAGAGAAAGGGTTAAACTCTGATGGACCGTTTCATTTTGAAAATTCAGCATTTAAAGGGTTGTGTAAATTTATCTGAAGTCAAAAAATGTTATCAAACATCTGTTGGATACATTTAAATGCTTTTCCTCTCAATTAAGCAGTTTTATGACCTGTTAGCTCAGCAAATTTATCGAAAGCCTTTGTTCTGTGTCACAATTTATCTAATGAATTTATGGCAGATTTCGTTAACTGATAGGTTTTTACCACTTAGTCCAACTGTTACACTTCATGAGAACAAACAGTCAATGTTTTTGTTACGTGTTATAATTCTGGGATGTCTGGATACTGGCAAATTCTGATCAGGATTTGTTCTGCTTATTTTTGTAATTTGTTTAATCTTTCACTTTATGAATATTTATGAGAGACTGAGCCTATTATTAATATTGGTATTCAATTATTGTATAATACAATAGAATCTGTCTTAAGTGGCAATCAAAAAGAGGTCTTATTATTGGGGTAGCTTGATGCAGGTTATTGACTCTTTGCACTGTAGCGGCGAAACTGTGATTACCTATGCAAACAGTTTGGATCCCGATGAGACGCCGCATAATGCGGCGTCTCATCAGGATCCAAACTGTTTGTCATCTTGATAATATTTTTGCAAAAAAATGAGAGAAATATTATTTTAAGAATTGAAGCAGACGACAATTGTTGCAGACGAAAGATTACTTAGGGTGCAAAGAGTTAAACAACCACCTTCTCTTTAAGACTCCTATGTTCAAAAAATGATTGGCTGCTCAGGACAGGTTCTACTGTAAATACTAAATAGATAAGAACACTTATTGCCAAAGGTCTACTCTGTTTGCAATGGTGTATAGTGATGGAATTAAGTATTCTGCTAAAAATTGTTACTAAAGATTTTCTCCATTTTTTTTTTTTAACAAGATGTGTTTGTGAAACACTATGCCCATGACGAGACGTTTGACCTTGATGTTTGACTTTAATAAGTCACCCCTAAAAATGTTTGCCTCCATAAGTTGCACATGCATGCCAAGTGTGAAGTATGTATGCTGAATGGTGACAAAGTTATCGCCAATCTAAATTTGACTCGTAATTTGACCTTTGACCGTGATGTATGACCTTGACCTTTATAAGTCACACCTAAAAGTATTTGCCTCCATAAGTTGTAAATGCATGCAAGTTTGAAGTATGTATTTTCAATGGTTACAAAATTATCACCAATGTTAAAGTTGGGGACAAACAGTTAGCAAATTTGTCCATGGACAGTGTAAATGATCTTCCACCATTTGGAAAATATAAAGCAGACAAACAATCTATGGCTTCACCTTGAATTATAAATTATGAACATACTTTAGTTCTTTAGATGTTAAGCATTCAAACTGTCATGGTCAACTAAAGATTCTCTGTAATTACTTTTATCTGAGTTATGTCCATTGAATTATTGAATATTACAATATAACAATGAACAAAAGTACAATATAATTGTGGACACACGTACAATATAACAATGAACATAAGTACAATATAATACTTGACACAAGTATAATATAACAATGACCACAAGTACAATATAATAATGGACATTATAAAGTACAAAATAACAATGAACACAAGTACAATATAATAACGAACACACTTACAATGTAACCATGGACATAACTACAATATAATAATGAACATAAGTACAATATGATAATAATGGACACAGGTACAATATAATAATGGACACAAGTATAATATAACAATGAACATAAGAAGCATACAATAATGGACACAAGTACAATATAATAATAATGGGCACTTGTACAATATAATAATGGATACAAGTACAATATAAAAATGAACACAAATACAATATAATAATGGACGCAAATACAATATAACAATGAACATAAGTAGCATATAATAATGGACACAAGTACAATATAATAATGTATACAAGTACACTATAATAATGGACACAAGTACAATATAATAATGGACACAAGTACAAAATAACAATGAACATAAGTAGCATATAGTAATGGACACAAGTACAATATAATAATGTATACAAGTACACTATAATAATGGACACAAGTACAATATTATAATGGACACAAGTACAAAATAACAATGAACATAAGTAGCATATAGTAATGGACAAAAGTACAATATAATAATGAACATAAGTAGCATATTATAATGGACACAAGTACAATATAACAATGAACATAAGTAGCATATTATAATGGACACAAGTACAATATAATAATGTATACAAGTACACTATAATAATGGACACAAGTACAATATAATAATGGACACAAGTACAATACAATAATGGACACAAGTACAATATAACAATGAACATAAGTAGCATATAATAATGGACACAAGTACAGTTTCAAAACAATCCCATAAACCCGGTCTTAAGTGACAATTAAAACGGGGTCTTATGCTGGGTCTTGACGGTAAGTGGTGCAGGTTGAAAGTAATGCAGAAAACTCAAATAGGAGCTTTCTGCATTTGTTTCAGACCTTCATTAAGCAACCACAAGCCACAATACATTTTGTTGCATTTTTTTCCTGTGGAATCCAATGGAATGTAATAGGGGTTCATTTGACCCTCACACATCAAATGCCATAAACGTCAGTGGCCAAGAAGTCATCTCTACAATTTTTGTTGTTTCATACCATCAACTCTAAATGCTGAAAGATGTGTGATATCAGGTTGAGCGTGATAGATAGGTTGTTCCTCAATACATAAATGTCCACCATTTCCATACATTCTTCATCATATGACTACAGATCAATGACAAACTAGCACCTATTCAAAAGTGATCCGTTACTGAAAAACAATCTATCAAAGCATGTACTATTTAACCCTTTCCCTGTTCTATGTTTATTTCAAACTTCAATACCTAATGAATATTTATGGACAAAATAGTTATAATGATGGAACATAATGCAACATAATAGCAACTTTTCAAATTACATCAGCAAACAGAGCAGATCCTGATCAGAAGGCTCCTATCAGGAGCTTCTGTTCTGGTTCTACTCCGTTTGCAAATGCGTGAAAAGGCTTTTATATAAAAGAAATGGTTAACACTTTAGCTGATATAAATGCCTTTTCACACTTCTGCAAACAGAGCAGACCCTGATTAGATGACTCCTACAGGAGCTGTCTGATCAAGGTCTGCTCTGTTTGCTTGTGGAATCAATATACATGTAGCTCTGACTTTAGTTTCTGCCAAGGTAATAAACCCTGTGTTATTGAACTGTTATAAAAAATGAGGTAGTATTATATTCATGGTGTGATTTATTTATTATACTTTTTTCACCTGTTTCAAAACCCTTTCAATATTTTTTAGTAAGATATTGATTACATACATGTATGAAATTACTGCATCAAACCTTTGACCTTGAATTGTAGCACTGACATAGATGTTGGACCATAAGTTCCCCACATTTGAAGTCTGAAAATTGTTTCATACCATGTTTCAAAATTCAGTGCCGGAGAGACTCTTGTGAAGAAATCTAGGTTACATTATTAATAAACACTCAGATATTTTTCTATCATCTAGGAAGCTAATATATCAACTGATTACACCATGTTCATAAATATTCATGTAAGAAATGAGGATTTTATGAATAAAAATTAACTGAAATGTTTAACCTTTAGCCTGCTATGGGCTGACGAATAGATACCTATGCAAACAGTTTGGATCCAGATGAGACGCCGAGTAACTCGGCGTCTCATCAGGATCCAAACTGTTTGACATCCTGATTGCATTTTGGTACAAAAACTGATTATAGGATGAGTTTTGAAAATGTAGGTGAAAAATTATGTAAAAATATTTTGCTCAGCAGGCTAAAGGTTAAAGTAGCACATGAACAAGGGAAGTTTTGGCAAACACTGTAGATTGTGATCTATATGATTCTGTGTAATAAAGCATCACATCGTTTGACATTTTCCCTTTACATGATGAGCGTCTTAACACCTTAGCAATAGAGTACACCTAGCTCAGATGGCTCCCCTGTAGGAGCTGTCTGATCAGGGTCTGCTCTATGTGTTTGCCATTACAATACATTTCCTTATTATATATTATTAACCCTTCGCTTGCTATTCACGTCAATATACCTACCTGTAAATAGTGAAGACCCAGATGAGACAGCTCCTGCAGGAGCTGTCTCATCAGGGTCTTCACTATTTACAAGTGGATTGTGCAACCAGTGAACTCCACAGCAGTGATTGCACAGCGAAATACTTGTACACAGTGAAGATATATGTAATTATATAACAGGGCATGGGTAAAGCAGGAGAAATGTATTTTAAAATTCAGCAAGCGAAGGGTTATACAAGAATTAAAATCATTACTATTCATAATGGGTAGAATTACTCTTGAATAGACTACAGTAGAACCTGTCTTAAGTGACCATTATTGATCATCATCAGTCTTAACCCTTTCCCTGTTCTGTAATTAGGCCAAATTTAAATACCTACTGAATATTCATTAACAAAATAATTATAAAGAAATATGGAAGATGGAACATTGTAGACATTTTAGAAAGCAAAGAAAAAGTTCTATCAAATTCTATTAGCAAACAGAGTAGACCCTGATCAGACTGCTCCTCTAGGAGCTGTCTGATCTGGGTCTACTCTGTTTGCAAATGCGTGAAAACATGTTTGTATGGGGGAGATATCGTTCCAAGATTCATGAGACCACAACAAAGTCTGAATGGTGCCAGTCAATGCCAGCTTGACACTTGGGACAAAGCTTGACTTGAAAAAACCACAATATCTGTCCTAACGTTTTAAGTTCTATTGTCCTACAGTGTCCACACCCAGTACAGTGTCTTTCATCCCTGTCACATGTCACTTGGCATAATCTTAGTACTTGATCTTTTACCTCTCTGTATGTGTTAAACAAGTATACAGGCATTTGCAAACAGTGTAGACCCAGATCAGGGACTTTCTAGAAGAACCTTCTTATCAGGGTCTTCACTGTTTCAATCATTCCAATTCATTCCTTTCATACAGAATAGCCTGTAACATTAAACACAGACAGGCCATTCTACTTTGAATATATACTGCATTCAAAGAGTTCCTGCAACATTTCTCAAAAGTAAAGTTTCCTTAATCTGGGAGTCCTCTGATCTTGGTCTACACTGTTTGCATGAATGTCCCACATTCAAAAGAATTTTAATATTTAGATTTGCGTGATTTAAGCACAAAGCACAACAGAGAAGAACCTATTGAACAAAATAAAACTTTATCAATACTATAATTTAAGTGCTAAACCAGAATCAAGCTTACTTTAGCAAAGAAAGGTCAACATACAACAGAAACTTCCTATAGAGACTAATTGATAAATATACCTGGTTGTCTTTAAAAGCAGGTGACTGCTTAATCAAGAATAAATGTTATGCAGAAACCTCCTACAGGAGCTTGCTGCATACCTTTCATTCTGAATTAACCATTTCCCTTATACAAATGCTTTTTCACACCTTTGCAAACAGAGTAGACCCAGATCAGGCAGGTCCTAAAGCAGCAGTCTGATCTTACAAACCAGCATGTACATATATATACCATAATAAAAATTCAGCTAATAGATATTCAGGATATTATCATTTCTTACATGAATATTCAGTAGGGAAAATAAAGCCAACACCTGTGTCCTAATGGAGCTTGCTGCATACTTTTCATTCTGTATTAAGCTAATACCAGTGCGTTATACACCAAGAGTAACTCTACATATGTGTGGCTGGTGTAGAGAAGTTTTACTGTATTGCGCCTTTCACTTCATGTTGTCTACAGCTGCACTCCAATTAGAGAGACACTCAAAACCACAGAAGTTAATGATGGCCTTATTAGTTCAGGAAGTATTCACACTTCTGTAAAAGGACTTCTTTAGAGCTTTTGGAAGTGAATATTGGGTTACATATCATTGACATGAATCTTAAACCTTCAGCATCCCAAGCAAACTTGTGCAGCAAAATTGTAACAGGCTTAAATACTTAAATATGACATTTTTTCTGTTTCTTTGTAAAAAAATGTTTAGAGTATCTAATAATTTTTGCCCAAATGATATGTAAAGTTTCTCAAATTGTTGATTATTAGGATCAAAGCTGTTTCTAATTGTGAAGAACAAATCTACACAATGCTAAAGGTTAAACAGGGTTGAGGCACATTGGTCAACTGGCACAAGCCACTTTATAATTGTTATGAATGAAATTACACGTGCTGCAATGGGCCGATATTAAACCCCTTAACTTCACAAATATTAATTTAAGAAATAATGTCTTAATGAATGTGAATTAGCCGAACTTTCACAATGGTATTGTGAACAAGGGACATTTTTATTATATCAGATACTTCCTGAATCAGACCTATATTACTTCATAAAACAAACAGAGCAGACCGAGAACAGATGACTCCTACAGGAACCAACTGATCTGGATCTTCCCAGTTAGCTATGGCATGAAAATGTGTACCTATGAGGTGAAAGGTTAAGACACAACAAGGTTTTTGGGAAAAGCTTAATTTTAAGATCTGCTTAACTCTTATATCCTGATGAAGACGCTTTTTGAGGCATTTGCAAACAGAAAACCACAATCAAATGACTACTGTTGAAGCAGTCTGTTAAAGGTCTGCTAGGATTGCTCATAGAATAGTGTAGCTCTGATTTTCTAGTTTCTGCCAGTGTGCATAGGCAATTATGAAAACTAATTAACCCTTTCCTCCATGAATATTCATGTCAGAAATAATGATGTCATGAATATTAGATTAATTTGTTATAACATCACATGTACACAGGAATCTGCCATGGCAGAAACTGTAGGATCATATCTATATTATATCACAAGCAAACAGAACAGACCCTGATCAGACGGCTTCTATAGGGTCCATCTGATCTGGGTCTTCTCTGTTTGCAAAGGCATATTTATGGAGTAAAGGGTTAATATTCATGATGTAGTTTTAAAAGAACTAAACATTAATTAAAAGAACTTAAATCTAAAAAGCGATTTTTTTCTTCAATTACTTTAAAACATGATTAGTAAAATTGGCAATGACTACAAAAACAAATTTTACTGTTGAAATTTCTTTAGGTTATACATTGTAATGAATTAATTGGCCATGTGGGAATTTTAACTCCACTTTCTGACTGAGAAACCATTGACTATCAATAGCATTGATCAATATGTCACTTTATTAAAGACGCCAAGTTATTTAACATTTAATCTGGATCCAAATTGTTAGCAGAAGTTATTACTAATTCACAAGTATGTCATTACTGACTCACTTCACTAACTCATGAGAAAACAAACTTTTGGTCTGGAAAGTCTGCCACAATCTCTTCATTCAGGATATGTGACCTTTCTGATAATGTACTTCTGTAATTTATGGATTGGCAGTAGTATTTGGTGGTGCCAGCATGTCAATAGGCTTTTAGAAAATTCCTATACGATCTCATGATTTAGAACATTTGTACTACAATATTTCACTAGGTTGGGTTTCTTTCACACTTACTCATAGTACTTGCATCATGCGGTCCCAATATAGTTCCGTTCATTCACCAATTTAAGATTTTCCCACAGATTAATGCTTGGCTTGTTTTGAATACTTACAATGTATTAATACTGTTATTAATCCCTTACTCCATAAAAATTAATATGCCTTTCTAGCCTTTGCAAACAGAGTAGACCCAGATCAGATGGCTGCTATAGGAGCCATCTGATCAGTCTGCTCTGTTTGCTAAATGGAATAATATATCTGGTTTTACTTGTTTCTTCTTCAGCAAAAACTTCATGTGTTAATATGCCATATTAAAAATTAATCTGATTAACATTTGTGATGTCATTTCTTTCATGAATATTCACAGAGTAAAGGATTAAAGTTCTACAAATCTAAAGACAATTTTATTAAATCTTATCAAGCTAAGTGCAACCTTAATGAAATCTGCAAACACCTTGGTTACAGATCAAACACCAAGTCAATTCAGGAAGCATAGATTTTTCTACCATTTCATATCTAAACCAAGGTCCGATGTATCAGTGCTTTACACTGGGCATCTTAAAGAACCAGAGAAATTCTGTCGATAATAAGAGTAGGGCATCGCGCCCGGGGTTCTCTGTATCCACTCCCCTCTATGTGGCATCCAATTAGCCCATAGTGGGCAGAAATGGACATTAAACAACACAACAAACCATCTTATGTCAGATTAAATTACTACTGGGTATGATATCTTAACACTTTACCTCAGATATACCTTTTAAGACCTTTGCCAACAGAGTAGCCCAAATCAGACGTCCTATCACTTTCCCTGTTCTATATTTAATCAAAATTTCAATACATACTGAATATTCAAGGCCAAATAGATAAAATGAAATACGGAAGGTGGACAATTGTAGCCATTTTAGAAAGTAAAGAAACAGAACTCTCAATTTCCATTAGCAAACAGAGCAGACCCCGATCCGACAACTCCTATAGGAGTCATCTGTTCTGGGTCTACTCTGTTTGCAAATTTCGTGAAAATGTGTTTTTATGAAGGAAAGGGTGAACACATTACCTCAAATATACCTTTTAAGGCCTTTGCCAACAGAGTAAGCCCAGATCAGAAGCCTAATATGATGGAACCATCCGATCAGAGTATGCTCTGTTTCCTTATGAAATTATATAAATCTCATTCTAAAGTTTCTGCCATGGCCAAAATATCGAGCCGAGCAAAGTCTGAGCCGTTTGTTATACATTAAAACCTCTCTATAACAGCCACTGAAATGCGTTAATTGACTGGTATTTAAGTAGGTGGCTGCTTAAAACAAGTTGGAAGTAAAACAGAACGCTCCTATAGGAGCGTTGTTTTACTTTCACCTTGCTTTAAGCAGCCACCTGCCTTTAACACAAAATACTTGATGTAATCTAGTGGCCGTTATAGAGGTTTTGCTGTATGTTACAAATCTGATTCTCCACTCTCTACCATGGCATGATATTTCCTTATTTTATATTTAAAACCAGAATTAGGTTAATTTTCATTTGTAATTATGGGAGTTGTCATGCATGAATATTCATCACGTGTAGCTATAAAATAGTTCATAATGTAACCTAAGAAAACTGCCAAGTGTGCAGGCATGAAAACCTGAAGTGTCAATAAACAAAAATTAACGATGCGGAAGGCACCACTTGATGACCTAGCTCAATCAATGTATTCTTTCCTGTTGTGGTTTATTTGATCATGTTTCCACAGTGGTGCTTCCTGTGCCAAAACATGTGCTGAAAGCATACTACCACACCTTTAGAACTGCTCATATCACCTGACCTAGCAAGTAAGGCATCTGAGTTCCAAAATCAGAAGGATCGTCTTTGATGACTATAGAGGTTTTAAATATGTAAATGAGAGCAACAGATACAGATGCATAATCAAATACTACAAACTGTTATTTCTCTATGGTGTAACCACTCTTTAGAATCGTCTCAGAGAGATGATTCAAAAGAATAGTCAAACATAGAGTTTGGTGGTGAAATAAAGGAACTATTCTTGAAAATGTTTTGATTTACGCTTCTTATATGGACCTCTTTGTAAAGATAAAACGTGTTTTTATGCATTGAATCAATAGGTAAACTGTCATAAGAATAACCACCTTGTTGTTTTTTGATAACTTAACTCATTCCCTCCTACACTATTTTTAGACCCAACCTCTTAAAATAAATCTACCGAAGAGAAGCATTTACTAGAGAACAGGAACATTTTAGAATTGTGTAGTTTAGAAACCACGGTGATAAATAGACAATCTGCTCCTATGAAGCAAAATCTTTATCTATTACAATAGTTTAAAAAATGACTTTTACAGGGGCAAGAAAATGCATCAGTAGGAGGAATGGGTTAAACTATTAACAAAGTAAGCAGACTGAATTTAACCGTCTTTGGAACATGACCTTGACCTCTAAAAATAGTGGTTCGTTTTATGCAACTAAAAGAATCTCATACTAGTGTTCCTTTCTAAACATATTCATTGACTAATAACATGACTCTGGTCAAGGCTTGCATTTTATTATGACTGTGGCCAAGACTTATGTCTTATTATGACTGTGGCCAAGGCTTGCATTTTATTATAACTGTGGTCAAGGCTTATGTCTTATTATGACTGTAGCCAAGGCATATGACCTTGCACTTTATTACTACATTAGCCAGGGCATGCATCTTATAATGACTCTGTTGAAGGCTTGCCTCTTATTATGAATCTAGACGAGGCTTGTGTCTTATTATGAATCAGGCCAAGACTTGCATATTATTATAAATGTGGCTATGGCTTACGTCTTATTGCATTTTATTATGACTCAGGTCCAAAACTGCGATGTGTTATAACTTTGGCCAAGACTACATCTTAATGTAACACATGCCAAGGCTTGCAATTTATTACTACTCTGTTCAATTCTTACATCTTATTATGGCTCTTTCCAAAGCTTACATCTTATTATGACTCAGGCCAAGGCTTACAATTTATTAATACTCTGGTCAAGGCTTACATCTTATGGCTCTTTCCAAGGCTTACACATTATTATATGACTCTTTCCAAGGCTTACATCTAATTATGACTCAGGCCAAGGCTTGCGATCAATTATGACTCTGGCCAAGGCTTGGAATTTATTATAATTCTGTCCCTCTGTCCAAGGCTTATATCTTATGACTCTGTCCAAGGCTTGCCTCTTATTATGACTCTGTCAAAGGCTTGCCTCTTATTATGACTCTGTCAAAGGCTTACATCTTATTATTCCAGCCAATTGGATTAATAAATATGATAAAGAGAAAGACTCATGTAAGATCCTTATTATTATAGATATGGCCAAGGCTTGTATCTTATTACAACTGGCCAAGGCTTACATCTTATTATGACTGTGACTAAGGCTTACATCTAAATATGACTGTGGCCAAGGGTTACATCTTACTATTACTGTGTCCAAGGCTTTACATCTTATTATGACTGTGGTCAAGACTTGTGTCTTAATATGATTGTGGCCAAGGGTTGTGTCTAAATATGGCTGTGGCCAAGACTTACATCTTATTATGACTGTGGCCTAGTATTATGTCTTAATATGACTCTAGCTTATAGGTCTTATTATGACTGTGGTCAAGGGGCCAAGGCTTGCATCTTATGACTCTTGTAACAATATCATTGAGAGTGTGACACTCTGGCCAAGGCTTGCAATTTATTATGGTTCAGGCCAGGGCTTGTGATTTATTATTATTCTGTCCCTCTGTCCAAGGCTTATATCTTATTATGACTCTGTTCAAGGCTTGCCTCTTATTATGACTCTGTCAAAGGCTTACATCTTATTATGACTCAGGCCAAGGCTTACATCTTATTATTCCCAGCAAATTGGATTAACCCTTTACCCAATAGCCTGTTTCTAGTTTTGAAGACATATGACCACTTAAAGCAGGTTGAAAGTAAAGCAGAATGCGCCTTAAGGCGCATTCTGCTTTACTTTCAGCCTGCTTTAAGCTACCACCTATTAGGATATAGAAAATATGTATTATGCAATATGTTCATGACTGTATGAATTTGAACTATTTTCTTCAGCGGAGGAATAAATCAAACACGCTAAAAGCAGCTTCTATCAGGTAAAGGGTTAATAAATATGATTAACCCTTCGCTTGCTAATCGCATAACTATAAACTTCCTGTAAATAGTGAAGACCCAGATGAGACAGCTCCTGCAGGAGCTGTCTTATCAGGGTCTGCACTATTTACAAGTTGATTGTGCAACCAGTGCACTCCACAGCAGTGACTGCACAGCGAAATACTTGTACACAGTGAAGATATATGTAATTATACAACAGGGCATGGGTAAAGAAGGAGAAATGTATTTTAAATTTCAGCAAGCGAAGGGTTAAGAGGAAAGACTCATGTAAGATCCTGTATTACCAAATCACCTTATTGATATATAAGAGTGGTTTTGATCTGACAAATAGAACAGCCCTGTTCCAGAACTGGCACTCACCCATCTACAGAGATAAGCACATGAAGACAGATAAATGTTTACAGATTCAACTACACAAACCTCCTTCCTCAACATTTTGTACCTTATTAGTTGCAAAAGTTATCAAATCTAAAATTTGATTGTTTTCCACATTTCTTTTGAAAAACACAGAGTGCCAACTTTGGTAGATCCAGATGAGACATAATTCCTTGAATCCAAGCCAATGGCAATTTTTCAGCACCACAATTTGTCAGTAGCATTCTAAAAGTTGAGTAGCAGACAGTCTCACAAAATCTTCATTAATTGCCTTATGTCAGAACAGTGTGTATCCTTCTAATTGGTTCATGCAGATTCAGATGTTCAGATTGAAAATGTTAAGAAAACAATGGGATTTGTTTTAATGAAGGGTGGATTAGAGATATCTAGGATTATGGCAGAATAATTAGCTTCTGGTGGGAGGAAGGGGTTTATCATAGCAAGAAATGTTTAACCAATATATTGAAAGATTTGGCAAATGTTGCCAATTACAACACAATTTGAGGAGTGTCAGAACCCATGTCTACAAGAAGGCAGTCAGAGAGACATCTATACCCTGATGCTTATTATGCTAGTGATTGGTAACGGATTTCTTACAAAAAACTAAAGTAATACTAAAACAGTATCCCCAAATCAAATGAAGATTCAGATAGTAGCCTCTTTGACCTCCAGGTATGACATTAACCATGACATGGCTCCACTCAAATGCTGTAGCTTTATGAAATGAGTGTATACATGCCAAGTGGTGCACCTTTGTCTGTAAAAGATCAAAATTTATGGTGAAAGTTCACATACAAGAGTGTTTGATAGAACACATATGTCACCTGCAGGGAAAAGTGTGAAGAAAAAGTGCACAAAAGTGAGAGACAAATAGTCTGATGGACAGACAAGTGACAGCAGTGATTCCCAAATGTCATTGTTAAAGCAGGAGACACCAAAAGTTGCTATTTATTTGACTAAAATGAACAAGATATGCATTTAATCACAACTTAATGAAAATCAGGCTTTGGGTTTAGGAGATATGTTCCAGAGTTCCAAATTAGATCTGACCTTGACCTTGAACTGCCACACTAATAATTTCTCCAAATCATGATTTAAGCAAAATGTCATCAAAAAGCAGTCAAGGATTAGACCTTTTAACTGACCTTGTGACCTTAGCCTGTAAAGGCTGAAACATACGTTTTGCACATGGTCTCATTGAGATAAGCATTTGAGTAAACATTCATGGAAATATACAATGGAGAATATAAAGATATGGACCTGAAACAAAAGATGACAGATAGACCTATCATTACTATTTGCTCCTCTACTAAATTCTGAAGGGAGGTGATTCCCCCCCCCCCCGAGAGAAAAAATTGCAACACAAAAAGAGAAAATTGCAGACTCAGTTTTATTGAGTCTGTTCATGAACAGTAATTGAAAGTGCAACACTGCTCACACCCCCTAGCACCGGCTTAAGCTGTATTCAATTTTCAGAACAAGAAGTTTAATATGGATAATGAGCGATCCAAACCAAGACTTTTGTGCAAATCTAGCTGGTACTGGCTTCAATAAGTTTACTTTCTAACAAAAAATGACTGCAACAGCTGTGATACGCAATTATTGATGCATGAACATGGTTCAAATTAAATTGTTCTTTATGGAGTTCGACTTCAGCTTTAGCCAGATACTGTTCAATCACTTCTTCTTTACTCTTCTTACTCATATCTGTCAAATGATTTGTAATGTTTCCCAAAGTAACTGTAATGCTAATAACCGACTTTGTTCAAATCTGGCCAAATTCATTGTATGCAGGCTGAACAAAAGCCACTTGTAACTGACAGATACTTTCCAGATTGGTCATGAACATCAATATACTATGGGCATATATATGCAGGACTCCATGACTCTATAATGTCTGACCTTGACCTTAAAGGTACAGACCTGGATCTTGCATGACACACATTGTCTTCATGTAGTTAACACATTCTCTCCTAGTGACGCATTTTGGCACTTCTGTAAAAGTCACTTTCTGAAACCATTGTGATAAATAGAGCATTTGCTCCATATGAGCAAATGCTCTATTTATCACAATGGTTTCAAAACTACACAATTCTAAAATTCTCATTTTCTATAGTTAATGCTCCTTTTCAGTAGATTAATTCAAAGAGGTTGGGTCTAAAAATAGCCTAGGGGAGAATGAGTTAACATCTATGACAATTTATTGCAAATACTTCAATGTAAGATACAGTTACAGCCCAGACACGAACATCAGTATACTATGTGCACACATGCAGGATTTTTTACCAACAAGTGTGACCTTGACCACCTTGAAGGCAGAGATCTGGGTCTTGCATATAACATCACAGTGACATCTTCATGTGGCAAAAATTTGTGCCAAATTATTTCAAAACCCTCTTATGACAAAGTTCTGTTCAATACACAAAAGTCCAAGTGTGACATTCACCTTGAAGATAGGGACCTGGGTTTTGCACGTAAAACACGGACTTAATGTGTTTAACATCTATGCCATTTCTATGTTATTTCAAAATTCACCTATGCATGACAAAATTACAGACCAGACATGGAAAACACAAGCACCCACACCTAACATCCCCCACCTACTTCTAAATTCCTTTTGGAGGCATAATAAAAATTATTTAAGAATGGCTCAAATCAGAGGAACTAAGGGTATGACAGAAGAACAAACATCATTGAAATCTCCAAACAGCTCACCATAAGCACTGTAATTTGAAGTTTATTCAATGAAAAGCAGAAATCTTTGCTTTATAAACTGAATGAACTATTTGCCTTTATTTAACCCTTTCCTCCATAAATACGCCTTTCTACGTCTCTGTAAAAGTCACTTTATGAAACCATTGTGATAAATAGAGCATTTTGTTCCTATAGGAGCAAATGCTTTATTTATCACAATGATTTCAAACCACAAAATTCTAAATATGACTTTTCTCTAATTAATGCTTTTTTCGGTAGATTTATTCAAAGTGGTTGGATCTAAAATTAACCTATGAGGGAATGGGTTAATATGCCAAATAAATCTTAGAATGGGTGGGTGTTCCAAACTCAACTGGTATATAGGTGAACTTAGCAATCTTGGTGCATTTCAATATGAGAACACCTATAATTAATGTTACAGAACAATTTGAGAACACTCCGTCTAGACAACTGAACCTGTTCAAGGTCAAACTACCCAGCCCCAATCTAGAAAGGTTATCAGAACATGTTGACAACATAATTAACGCCTCTACTGACAAGATAATTGAGATGTATCCTCTGCCTTCAGACACCAGAGAAGCTTGCACTCTTATACTGGCAATCTTATGTTTTACCTCACAAAAGTTCTAAATATCACTGTTGGCAGTTCCTCACAAGTTTTTAATCAAAGCAATAAAACCCAGGAACAGTTTGATACATGAGTAACCAGGAATCTTGACTCTGTAATATTTTGGTAAACGCATCAACCAGTTCTAGTAATTATGTAGAACAGTGATTGAATGTCAAGGCAGTGCACTAATGCATCTGAGTGAAATTTAACAAAGCAAAGCAGTCTTACATAATTGTGGCAGACACATTTATCTTGCAGAATTAGAGTGATTAATGACTTCAGACAGTGACAACTAAATTTAGTGACAACTAAAACATGTAAAAACATTTTTCATTTTGGTTCTATTATAAAGTAATTAACCTTTTCCTTCATATACAGTATTATCTCTAATAAATGCTCCCGGGGTGTTACATTTTTTTAAAAGTAGCTTCTTGCATTTTTTTCACAGGTGGTTTCTTAATGCAGAATGAAAGCAAACATGCGACGGACAGACATACAGATCAACCAATACACTGACACTTATATATCCCCTCTCAAACTTTGTTTGCAAGGGTATAAAAATAAGTATTGTCATGGCATTTGCCAGGACAGAGCATTTGAGCAGAGCTCTTATGGAAATTTATATATATATATAAACAGGAGCTTTAACCCTTTCCTTCATAAAAACACCTTTTCATGCATTTGCTAACTGAGTAGACCCAGATAAGATAGTTCCTATAGGAGCCATCTGATTAGGGTCTGCTCTGTTTGCTAATGGAATTTGATAGATGTTTCTTTTTCTTTTTAAAATGGCTACAATGTACCACCTTTCATATTTCATTATAACTAGTATGTCCATGAATTATTAGTAGGTATTTAACCCTCCACTTGCTGAATTTTAAAATACATTTCTCCTTCTTTACCCATGCCCTGTTGTATAATTACACATATCTTCACTGTGTACAAGTATTTCGCTGTGCAATCACTGCTGTGGATTGTACTGGTTGCACATTCAACTTGTAAATAGTGCAGACCAAGATGAGACAGGTCCTACAGGAGCTGTCTCATCTGGGTCTTCACTATTTACAGGTATGTCTATTGATGTGAATAACAAGCGAGGGGTTAAATTTGGAATAACCATAGAACAAGGAAAGGGTTAAAATTTATATCCTCAGCAGGAGATGTTTGTAAAACATGCATGCCCCAAATGGCAGTCAGCCCATATTTTAAACCTTCAACCTTGATGTGTGAAATTTACCTTGACATGTGGCACCACTCAAATGTTGCAACTTGATGAGCTGAGTAAGCAGAAAAAATATGTCTGCATCTGTAAAAGATTAAAAGGTTAAAGGTTTAGAAATTGACTTTTGACCTTGAAGTCAAACTTGGCTCCTCTCAAAAATTGCATTTCATGAGATTATTATACATGCCATGTATGTATTCTCTATCTATTAGTTGAAACATTTTGACCAGGTTGAACGTTTTAGAAATTTAATCTTTTGCCTTAAACTTTGACCTTGTCCTTTCACATACTGACTCAAACATTTTCTAGGTAATTTACCTATCATGACCTATCATCCCATCCCTTTTGAAAATTCTAAGTAAAAATATTGACTATTACATCCAGTACGAAACAACAGAGAAGCCTTCAATAAAAGATAGGCATAAGGATATAACACTTTAAGCCTAGTGTTAGTTAGAGTGCAAATTCATTTCATAAACAAACAAAAACAACATTTATCTTTCTTTTGCTTTTGCAAGTAATGAGATCTGAAGAATTATGCTAGTTAAATCTTTCAGGATTTCCAAACACACCCCATTGGATTCATTTGAACTAAACCCCTACAAATACATAAACAGTATTAACTAAATTTATTACTTATGTGCTTCATCTTTCAATAATTGTACTGTATTAAAGTCTGATGCAGGAAAAAAGAAGAAATTATGTCCAGGATACTATGCGAGCTATTTATTGCATAATGAAAAACAGTGCAGTTCAACCATTTACTTCATGAATATTTATGTAAGAAATAACGAGCAAGGTTTTACGCAAGGGTAAAATGGCTGCCTAACATATCTTTAAGCAGGATAGAAGAAAAAGAGTGTGCAATATTGTTTAGTTCTTTTAATTAACAGATACATTGGGAAAACATGACCATATATAAGATAATAGCAGAAAAGGGGGAATGTTTTAATGAGCCATGATCCGTGTATGACACCAATAATACACATTTTCTCACAGATCAATGTTATTCACTTGCTAAAACACACTGACGTAGAAACAATTATCACATTAAGTGCTGTTCACCAAATTTATGCTATTAATCACAAAGCTTCTAGCACCATACGAAATACACACCAATTTCATCAAACACTTCACATTAACTACTGCTAAATAGGCATATAAACTCCCATACTTAAAAGAAAAAAAAATGTGCCAGGCCTGGGATTCAAACTCACAACCCATACAACGTAATGTACTCTACAGATCAAGGTATTGCTGAATATGTTTGCATGCGTACCCGCTATACACATGGCTCATACATATACCAACAATAAAGGTCTACACAAGCGATTATTCAAGACTACCTTTAGTCTCAGAACAAAACAACCGGTTCTTTAAAATAACCTTTAGTTTACATGAATTTTTTCGAATAGGTGGACTCAATGCCTATTATCTTCTTCACTTACATTGCCCCCAAATTAACAACAGGATAGTATATGTTATACATTCAGAGATAAAAAATCATGCACAATGGAGAAATATGCAAAACATGTCACCTGAAAACAAAACCGCGAGTAAACAAAATACTTTATAAACAAAAAACATGAAAACTAAGGGTGCTAAGAAAAAAAAAAGGTTTCTACTATGAGGATCTAACCCAATTAAGTTCCTTAAGCCAACACTGTAACCATAGGACCATGATATCTGCTATGCTTGTGATAGAGATTTTAATCACATATACCTAATTCACTACTAGCATTCAATGCAAAGAGGTCGTGGCAGAAAAGTAAAATAAAACTAGAGGTTTTTGTCAAAAAAACGGATGTCTCCCCTCTAATAAAAACAATATGTAAAGGGAAATCACTAAAAATGTTATGGTCTTGATGAATGATACTTCCCCTCATTATGCGTTTTCCACACTACATTTTTCAAGAAGAAAATGATAACAGCTAATAACTCCAAAAATACTGATACCAGATTTATGGCCCTTGTGCATGACACTTACTTTCATCATGCTCTTTCCAAAAATAAAATGTCATTCCAATAGCATCAGTCGAACAGGAGTTATTGATCGGCCAAAAAATGTAACAAAGGGCAATAACTCCAAAAGTATTGAAGCCAGAATTATGGCCCTTGTTCATGACGCTTTCTCTCATTATGCTCTTTCCATGTATGAAGTTTCAATACGATGGCAAGAGCCATGTAGGAGTTATCGTCCGGACAAGAAAGAATTAAACAAATGTACAAGGGGCAATAACTCTAAATTTATTGAAGCTCGAGTTAAGGATCTTATGCATGACACTTTCTCTTATTATGATCGTTCCATGTATGAAGTTTCACTCCAATGGCATGTGTCACATAGGAGTAATCATCTGGACAAAAAATTGTGATTGTTTTTACAAAGGGCAATAACTCCAATATTAGTGAAGCCAGAGTTATGGACCTTGTGCATGACACTTCCTCTCGTTATGATCTTTCCATATATGAAGTTTCAATCCAATGGCATGAGCCATATAGAAGTTATCGTCCGGACAAAAAAGTGTGATTTTTTTACAAAGGGCAATAACTCCTATATTAGTGAAGCCAGAGTTATGTACCTTCTGCATGACACTTCCTCTCGTTATGATCTTTCCATATATGAAGTTTCAATCCAATGGCATCAGGTATATTGAAGTTATTGTCCGGACAAACAATTATGATATTTTTTACAAAGGGCAATAACTCCAATATTAGTGAAGCCAGAGTTATGGACCTTGTGCATGACACTTCCTCTCATTATGCTCTTTCCATATATGAAGTTTCAATCAACTGGCATCAGGCATATTGAAGTTATTGTCCGGACAAAAAATTATGATATTTTTTACAAAGGGCAATAACTCCAATATTAGTGAAGTCAGAGTTATGGACCTTGTGCATGACACTTCCTCTCGTCATGATCTTTCCATATATGAAGTTTCAAACCAATGGCATGAGCCATATAGGAGTTATCGTCCGGACAAAAAAGTGTGATTTTTTTTTACAAAGGGCAATAACTCCAATATTAGTGAAGCCAGAGTTATGGACCTTGTGCATGACACTTCCTCTCATTATGCTCTTTCCATATATGAAGTTTCAATCAACTGGCATCAGGCATATTGAAGTTATCGTCCGGACAAAAAGTGTGACAGACAGACAACTCTCACGAAAACAATATGTCTCCCCCATATAAATATGGGGGGAGACATAATAACCCACAATAAAAATGTGTGCCTTCACTGGGAAAAAAATAGATAAAAATAAATAAAATTATATAAATAAACAAGAGTACCGCATACGGTACATAATACGCCCACTTGCAAACTTTCTCCGATTCAACATGCCTTATAAGTGTTGACATTTTCTAATCTGTGCTTCAGATCTTGATTTCCATATTAAGGTGATACTATTTTTTTTAAAAATGAAGTGAATATCTTATTAAATAAAAAAGTTACAGCTAATTCTCATTTTTGCAGATTTTTGTCAACGGCTATAACTGAGGCTGTAAAGACAAACTGAATGAACCTCAAAATAAACTCAGCTTCAAATTTTGTTGCTTAAAACATTTGTGTTAAGTTGTTAAGTTTCATTTATATCATTTTAATAGTTTTCCGAGAAAACAACAGACAAACTAAAAGTTTACCGACTAACAAAGCAACGAACACACAAAGTTCAAGGACCATAACTTTAGAATAAAATGACATATCAAACCCCCCGCAATATATGTGAAAATTCACATTAAGGTTTAACCATATAAAAAAATTGAAGTAAATATCATTTCAAATGAAAAAGTTATGGCCATCCTCATATTTGTATAGATTTGCATTATTTTTTTAAGTGCAAGGGCCATAACTCCGAAACATTTAATCAAATGATCCTCAGACTCAACTTAGCTTTAGGTCTTAATGCATTAAACATGTGTATGAAGTTTCATTAATATCTGTCAAACAGTTTTGCCAGAAAACAGCGGACAAACTATTTGCATATATTTGCATTTTTTTAAGTAAAAGGGCAATAACTCTGAAACGAAAAATCAAATGATCCTCAGAATCAATTCAGTATCAGATCTTGATGCATTAAACATTTGTGTGAAGTTTCATTAATATCTGTCAAATAGTTTTCCCAGAAAACAGCGGACAAACTATTTGCATGATTTTTTAAGTAAAAGGGCCATAACTCCAAAACGACAAATCAAATGAACCTCAGAATCGACTCAGCTTCAGATCTTGATGCATTAAACATTTGTGTGAAGTTTCTTTAATATCTCTCAAATAGTTTTCCCAGAAAACAGCAGACAAACTATTTGCATGTATTTGCATTATTTTTTAAGTAAAAGTGCCATAACTCCGAAACGACAAATCAAATGAACCTCAGAATCGACTCAGCTTCAGATCTTGATGCATTAAACATTTGTGTGAAGTTTCTTTAATATCTGTCAAATAGTTTTCCCAGAAAACAGCGGACAAACTATTTGCATGTATTTGCATTATTTTTTAAGTAAAAGGGCCATAACTCTGAAATGAAAAATCAAATGAACCTTAGAATCAACTCAGCTTCAGATCTTGATGCATTAAACATTTGTGTGAAGTTTCATTAATATCTGTCAAATAGTTTTCCCAGAAAACAGCGGACAAACAAAATGTTGACGGACGAACGAACGAACGAACGAACGAACGAACGGACGGACGGACAGGGCCACGACAATATACGACCACCTTTATTAGGTGGGCGTATAATAAAAACTAGTCTCACGGTAAATATTGGTCAATAAAAAGAGTGGATTTTATAGGACCGCAGTAAATCATATGCTACATTGAAACCTCTCAAAGTATGGGCTGCCAACAGGCAGATAGATAATTTTTCATAAAGGCACATGAACAGAATTTTTTGTCATTATTAAAATTTTCTTACATAAATATTCATGTTGTAAAGGGTTATAGGTAAAAGGTAAAGGTGAGGTTTATAGTCTGGAATTATATATACATGTACATATTCTCCCGACTTCACAATTTACCCCTGATCACTGGGTTATAAGTCGGCCATTAACATTCAGCACCCAAGGCAGCCATGGCACATTGGCTTTTTTCTCTCACAGGTACCCATTTATACACCTGGGTGGAGAGGAGCAAACGTGGGATGCATTTTTTGCTCAGAAAAATTCTGATAGCCCGATGGCAGGATTCGAACCGGGGACCCTCCGATCCCAAGCCCAACGTCCTACCCCTGGACGACCACTCCCAAGTCAAAAGACCCTGAGCACAGAGCTACAGATAAAGGTGCGTACCCAAATACTAAAATCCTCATTTCTGCATCAAACCCTATACTGTGGTCACAATACAGGGTTTGGTGCTGAAATAAAGGAGCTTTTCCTGAAATGTCTAAATTTACACATCTTATCTCGACCTCTGCTGAGCAAAATGTAGAGTGTTAGAAATGGCACACACAAACAGGAGTATCGGCTGAGGCTAATTTGCTCAACAGATTAAAGGTTAAGTGTGTTATTTAACCTTTTCTCTGTTCTATGTTTATTCCAAATTTCAATACCTACTGACAAAATACGGAAGGTGGAACATTGTAGACATTTTAGAAAGTAAAGAAACAGATCTTTCAAATTCAATAGACCCTGATCAGACTGCTCCTATAGGAGCTGTCCGATCAGGGTCTACTCTGTTTGCTTGAAAATGGGTTTATATAAAGGAAAGGGGTTAATTAAATTACATTTTATAGCAGGAAGCCTTACAAGCTTTTAGCTGTTTGACTCCAGTCTTGTAAACTAGCCTATAAATATGCCCAACCACTGACAGTTAACACTTTTTTA
Organism: Azorinus chamasolen; assembly: GCA_963576725.1. Lineage (NCBI taxonomy): Eukaryota > Metazoa > Mollusca > Bivalvia > Cardiida > Solecurtidae > Azorinus > Azorinus chamasolen. Next base: position 16,524,338 of record OY755248.1, on the reverse strand, counting down.
TGATTATTACATGTTTTATGAGACTTTCTTGTATGGAAATTAGCCAGGCATCACGTTATGTTATATAAATCAGGCTTTAACTACATCTCCATGTTCTACTACCATCTTCCTATTAAATATCTCAAAATGGAATGGTCAACCACTGTTTAGGCCTTTACTCCAATAATATGCCTTCCTACGCCTTTGCAAACAGAGTAAACCCAGACCAGACAGCTCCTGTAGGAACCGTCTGATCAGTGTTTGCTCTGTTTGCTAATGATATAATATAGATATGATTCTACAGTTTCTGCCATGGTCAAAACTTCTCGTGTCCATGTTCTATTGTAACAATCAATTTAAATAATATTCATGCTGTCATAATTTCTTGCATGAACGTTTATGAAGAAAAAGGAAAAATGGAATCTATTCAGTATATATAAAGGATAGAATTTTCGGGAAGAATCTAGTATAGCGGACCCCGGAAATTACGAATCATAACAAAGCACAACGCGTGCCTTTTTGAGCCAATAATGTTGCTTAACACAACGCCATTTTGTTTCATTGCTTTGTGTTTACCTAGGGTCACTGCGGCAACTTCTGTACAATAACTGGCGGTTATAAATTGTTGAATAAACGGATTTCAAGCAGGGAAATGTTTCATTATATCATTCTATAAGTGGCTTTGATTTTCTGTATGGTAAAACGTTAATAAAGCAGGTGGTTCGGGGGCGATAGCCCCGACAGAACAGCAACATCCTGCCATTTGCAAATATTCTGACGTCATTGGTTACGTCATCGTATATTTACCGCAGCTAACATAATTGTATTATATTTTGCGGTAAAAAATGGGGTCCCCTATACTTGATGTGTTCCGAATTTTCTAGCTGATTTTAATGACAAAGAGTATATATCTTGATCAGAGGACTCCTCTAGGAGCCCTCTGATCTGGGTCTACACTGTTTGCAAATGACAGCTAACTTAACTTATTCAACTTGCTGAAACATGAAAAATCCCTTTTTTTTCTTAAGTAAATGCTTCTTTTCAGTGGATTTATTCAAAGAGGTTGGGTCTGAAAATAGCCTATGAGGAAATGAGTTAAACAAAAAGCTGATAGCCAAATGATTCTATGAATATAAACCACATTAACCTTTCCCTCAAATAAATGCTTTTTCATGTCTTTGCAAACAGAGCAGACCTAGATCATACTTTTACTCCTGTAGGAGCCGACGGGTCTAGGTCTGCTCTGTTTGCTTATGAAATCATAATAGATCTGACCCTATAGTTTCTACTTATACCAAAACCTCCTGTGTACATAATTATGCCAATATAAAAATTCAGCTAATAAATATTCACAATCTGAATGTCATTATTTCTTGCATGAATATTCAACAGGAAAAGGGTTAATAAACCTTTACCTGGTGAGTATTTATATAAGAAATAATGACATCTTGAATATTTATTAGCTGAAGTTTATATTGGCATATGAAGCAGAACACTGAACTGTGATCTAGTCATCTGACCTGGGTCTACTATGGTTTATACAGGCATAGGTCTCCATCAGGTGCTGGGTTAACCATTTCTTTCACATCTTTGCAAACAGAGTAGATCAGGTCATAAATACTGAAACAGTAACGGGTTAACTCAATCTATTTTCAAAAAGGTACCATATTTTGTACATGTGCACGGTACCGTGTAGAATTGGTAATACATGTATATTAAAACCCTGATAAACTGGACATTCAATTTAGTATAAATAACTGGAGACAGGTGGCAGCTTAATGCAGAGTGAAAGTCATGCAGAAAGCTCCTCTAGGAGCTTTCTGCATGACATTCACCTAGCACTAAGCAGTCACCTGCCTAAAAGTATCTAAATTCTTCTCTACTAGAATTCTGGTTTAGATGGGTTTTACTGTAAAGGGAACCATCCATACCACCAAGATACAAGACTCCATAAACATTCCTATTACAGGTAAGCAATGCAATAACTGACTCAGTTATTAATGCATTATCCTGAAAACAATTACACATTGTATCTATAATCCCTTTGATGTATCGACTATATAAATCTGGAATTAATTTTATTGAGCATCCCAATATATTAACTACAAGGTCTCACAACAGTCTGAACCCTTAACATGCTGAATTGTCTAAGTGTAACAGTCCAACCATGTTTAACAGGAACAGACCATTCAGTATTACAGGGTAAAATTTGCCAGTGGATTTTAAATGACAAAAAGAAGCGGCTCTTTCACAGATATGGGTCTACACTGTTTGTGCAAGTCATCTTTTCCCTGTCATCTTTTCCCTGTCTTCAAAGTGTAGTTATATTAAGTACAATCATCATATAATATATTGGTATTATTTCAATATGAGCTATTTCACATGAGAAAGTATATTTTGCAAACTAAATAGATCAAGACATTTTAATGCCTTTGGAAACAGAGCAGACCCAGACCAGAAGGCTCCTTTATGGAATAATACAGATCTGATTCAACATTTACAATAGCAATATAGCCATTTGTTTTAAGTTTCAAATATTAAGCAACAGCAAATATGTCATCAGCTTAAACCTTTTTATATTAATATTGTCATCTGTCTTAAGTTTCAAATCTCTAACCATTTTGAAGCAATTGCCACTTCAACTTTTAAAAATGTTTTAACTTCTTTAACCCATTCCTCCATAGGCTATTTTAGAATTTTGTAGTATTGAAACCATTGTGACCCATCATAAATAGAGCATTTGCTCCTAAGGTGAAAATGCTATATTTATCACAATGGTTTCAAGAAGTGACTACTACAGAGGCATAGAAAAGCATATTTATGGAGGAAAGGGTTAAAAACAATGATCAGAGTATCAAACTGATTTGATCCTGATCTTTTCCTGAGATACTTGGTATCTTATAATGATACTTTCTAATGTAAAACAGCTTATACAAAAATGGTACTTTTACCAATAATGATTTTATGGTGAGATGTTATTTGCTACCAGATTGCCAGTGTTTACAAAGATTTGAGTGAATTTGTTCCTATAATGGAAGTAGATAATTACCCATTCCTTTATATATAAATTTCACACCATTACAAATAAAGAAGACCCAGATCTGATGGTTCCTGTAGGAGTCTTCTGATCAGGGTCTGCTCGGTTTGCATATGCAATTATTATAGAACTGACTCTACTGCTTCTACAAATACCAAAAACTCACGAGTACATTATGCCATTATAACAATTCAGCTAGTACACATTCATTATGCCATTATAACAATTCAGCTACAGTAAAACCTCTCTATAACGGCCACTGAATTGTGTTAATTAGTTGGTATTTAGGGCAGGTGGCTGCTTAAAGCAAGGTGAAAGTAAAACAGAACGCTCCTATAGGAGCGTTCTGTTTTACTTTCATCTTGCTTTAAGCAGCCACCCGACTTTAACACAAAATAGATATAATTTAGTGGCCGTTATAGAGAGGTTTTACTGTAGTACACATTCATTATGCCATTATAACAATTCAGCTAGTACACATTCATTATGCCATTATAACAATTCAGCTAGTATACATTCATTATGCCATTATAACAATTCAGCTAGTACACATTCATTATGCCATTACAACAATTCAGCTAGTACATTCATTATGCCATTATAACAATTCAGCTAGTACACATTCATTATGCCATCATAACAATTCAGCTAGTACACATTCATTATGCCATTATAACAATTCAGCTAGTACACATTCATTATGCCATTATAACAATTCAGCTAGTACACATTCATTATGCCATTATAACAATTCAGCTAGTAGACATTCATTATGCCATTATAACAATTCAGCTAGTACAGATTCATTATGCCATTATAACAATTCAGCTAGTACACATTCATTATGCCATTATAACAATTCAGCTAGTAGACATTCATTATGCCATTGCAACAATTCAGCTAGTACAGATTCATTATGCCATTATAACAATTCTGCTAGTACACATTCATTATGCCATTATTAACAATTCAGCTAGTACACATTCATTATGCCATTATAACAATTCAGCTAGTACACATTCATTATGCCATTATAACAATTCAGCTAGTACACATTCATTGTGCCATTATAACAATTCAGCTAGTACACATTCATTATGCCATTATTTCTTCAATGAATATTTAACAGAAGGATTAACCACTCCCTTATACGGACTCCTTTTGACGCCCCTGTATACAGTAAAACCTCTCTATAACGACCACTGAATTGTGTTAATTAATTGGTATTTTGGGCAGGTGGTTGCTTAAAGCTAGGTGAAAGCTAGGTGAAAGTAGGAGCGTTCTGTTTTACTTTCACCTTGCTTTAAGCATCCACCTGTCTTTAACACAAAATACTTGATGTAATTTAGTGGTCGTTATAGAGAGGTTTTACTGTAAGTCAATTTTTGAAACCATTGTGATAAATTGAGCATTTGCTCCAATTGCTATATTTATCACAATGGTTTAAAAACTACACAATTCTAAAATCCTCCTTTTCTCTAGTAAATGCTCCTTTTCGGTAGATTTATTCAAAGAGGTTGGGTCTAAACATAGCCTATGAGGTAATGGGTTAAAGTGCAGACATGATGTGCAGACATAACTGCTGATCTGCACACATATTTCTACATTACGATCACAGTTTTCTGCATTGATGACTAAACACTGATTTTGTACACAAAATCGCTCATTTTTCATCTGAATGAGAATATCAGCAGCAATTATTTGCACTTTATTTCTGCAATTTAACCATTAAGCACAATGGGAAACGGCATTTGCACTTTAATGTAATCTTCATTTTGATCTTGACATGCTATCATTCAAATGCTCCCCAAGTTATCATGCATTGTTATTCACTCTGCATGCTAGCATTGAAACTGTGATTACCTATATTACCTTCGATCAAGATGAGTCACTACATTAAGGTATGTAGAGTTTCATCAGGATCCAAACTGTTTGACACTTTGTCCTTATTTTTTGCAAAGAAATGAGAAAAAAATGATCTTAAGAATTGAAGCAGACGACAATTGTTGCAGACAAACAATTACCTAGCTTGCAAAGAGTTGATGGAACTTTTGTTAGGAACTCTTATCTTGTAAACATCACTAATCAAAAATAGGAGCTGACTGATCAGGGTCTGCTCTGTTTGCTAGAGGAATTTGATAGGTCTGTTTCTTTAGTTTCTCAAATTTCTACAATGTTCCACCTTCCATATTTCAGTATAACTAATTTGTCTATGATAATTCTGTAGGTATTGAAATTTGTACTAAATAAAGAACAGGGAAAGGGTTAACCCTTTCGATGCCAGCATTGTCGTCTGCTGGGCATAGTTTCGTTTATTTTTAGTGTAAGTGTGTGCATTTTTTTCAATTTTCTTTATAAAACAGTAAACAGAGTGTCAAACAGTTTGGATCCTGATGAGACGCCGAGTTACTTGGCATCTCATCTGGATCCAAACTGTTTGCATGTGATATCATAAACCCGTCATTGTGGCACGGAAGGGGTTAAAGACTTGATATAACAAGCAATTTATGTAGTAAATGCCCTTGGAGTGGCAGGTTAGACTGTATCTTGCCAACCAAAGTGTATGTCTGCCAAAACCTTGATCTCCAGGAGTTTTTTCTGTCTTCAAATTAGTTTAAACGTCTAAGGAAATATTGTCTGAGTGTTAACCTTTTCCTCCATGAATATTCAAGTAAGATATAATGGCATCATGAATATTAATTAGATTAACTTCCTAGGCTATAATAGCACATGGACACATGCATTTTTGGCCATGGCAGAAACTGTAGTGTCATATTATATCATAAGCATATCCATAATACATCATAAGCAAACAGAGCAGACCCAGATCAGACGGCTCCTATAGGAGCCGTCTGATTTGGGTCTACTCTGTTTGCAAAGGTGTAGTAAAATTGCTTGGATCCTAATGAGGTGTCAAGCTACTCTCTCTGTAATCTACATTTAAGCTACATCTAATTAAAGTTACTGTAATCTGCACAAATTGCCTTGAGGTAAATTTTTCAAAGTTGGGAGTTTTCTTTTTTTCTTTTTAAAAGTACAGAGAGACAAAACGACAAGATACTTGCTGCATTGTTTTTGTTGTTGTTTATGCTGTCGCTGCTGCTGCTGCTGATGATGATGATGATGGAAATATTGTTGTTGCAGATGATGATGATGATGATGATAAAGACTGATCCTGATAATGATTATGGTGAGTGTAATGACTGTGCCCAGAAGAGGTTTGCACAAAGAGTTAACTTTGCATCTTTTTGTTACAAGTGTCCAGTTTGTTAGTTTTACTAATGTTACATAATTATGTGACCATAACAATCATTGTAAGTCCTAATGATAACAATCACTACACTTCTTACCCACCAAAAACTTGCTGGTCTCCATAAAAAAGTTTTGCAAAAGGTCCAGATAAGATGCATACATGTAAATCAAAACATTTTCAAGAATAACTTCTTTATTTCTCCACCAATCCCTGTGTGGCGTGAACACTTTTTAGAATCGTCTCTTTGAGTAGTCACAACTTAGATTTGGTGGAGAAATGATGATTTTTAGCATTTGAGTACACACCTTTATTCTATTTCGTTACGAATTACTACGGGATGAAATGAGATGTGTGCCGCGCATGCGCAGGGTCAGTGTGCTTAGCGTTTCCGGCATGGGAAACAGCTCTTATTGTATCAGTATTAGTTTTCGAGTAAAACTAGTGAAAAAATCGGACGCAGTTCGTGTTTTATTGACATAGTGTTGTAATAGAGATTACCACGTTAGTTCGTACGTAGTTCGAACGCTGTCAATCGGTTTTTATTCGATAGTGGTTGTTTTTGTGTAGTCGCACGTGGTGTGACTATTTAAAGATGGCGGATGTGAATGAACCGTCGAAAGAATTGTTAGCTACTACAGCTCGTGGCAGTGATCAAAATAAACCTAAATCTAGTTCACGGGGGAAGACTCCCGCGAAACAGTCTGAGAAATCAGGTCCGTCAGGGACCTCATCTACATCCAAGTCATCAAATCGGGATGACGAGTTGTTGTCAATTTTACTTGCCGTGAGGAATGAGCAAGCTAATACAACCAAACAATTGGAATCCTTTGATCAGAGGATTAAGGAGTTGGAGACTTCAGACCATACACAGTATGATTATGACCCAAACTTTGGTTACTATGAAGGGTATGAGGAGTTCGAGGATGACTCCCAATCACAAAACATGGGGGATAGACTTGTGTCTGTTGAATCAGTGTCTGGTGGAAACAAAAGAAAAGTGGACAGTAATAATAATGATAAGACTGAGGAAAGTACAAATTCTAGATTTGCCAGCTTGGCTAAGAAGTTTAAGGCTCAAGAGGTGTGTGATGGGGACGTTGATCCCGAGTTGGCAGAAAATGTGAATACGTTATTTCGTGAAGGAATGCAAAAAGAAAAGTATGATGCAATGATTAAAGAGGCCCATAACTCTCGTCCTCAAAATTGTCAAGGGCTTGTTACTGTGAGATTAAACCAGTTAGTGTGGGATATTGTGTCCCCATCTGCTCGTACAAAAGATGGTAAATTACAAGCAGTAGAAACTGCCATTGTTAAATCTGCAAGTATTCTGACAAAAACAGTGGACAAGGCAGATAAAATGGAACGAGAGTGGAAACAGAATGGTGGGGATTATGATATAGGTCAGATCATAGACAGATGTAACGATGCAGTAGCTCTTTTGGGACATGCTAATACTCAAATTAATATGTTGAGAAGAGATTTGTTGAAACCAGAAATGAGAAACGAATATTCTCACCTGTGCACTCACTCGCTCCCATTCACAGACCAATTATTTGGGGATGATGTGTCGAAAACAGCTAAAGAGATAGAGGAATGTTCTAGGATGGGACATAAACTACAGTATGGCCCAATGAGGGGAAATTTCAGAGGACGCTTTGGTTACAGACCAAGATACAGAGGTGGTTTCCACCGAGGTGGTTATCGTGGTAGAGGTGGTATGGACTCCAATCACCCGCAACAGATGCCAAAAAACTTTCCTCGCCGAGGGGGAGTAAGGAAAATGTAAATTCACAAGTAAGTGAACCATTTAAAGCAGGTAGATTGAAAGATTTTGTCTCTGAATGGAAAAATCTAACAAACGATCCAGTTATTTTGGATATGGTGGAACATTGTCATGTCAAATTTACTGGTGATACAACACCTTTTCAAGAAAATTTTTCACAGCAGCATTTTAATGCAATAGAATCACAGATTATTGATAAAGAAATTGAGAAGTTAAGGCAGTTGCATGTTTTGAAGGAAGTACAATGGGACAGGCAACAATATTTGTCGCCAATCTTTTTGAGGCCTAAGAAAAACAAGGAATACAGAATGATATTAAATCTTAAAAAGTTGAATGAATTTGTACCATACCATCATTTTAAGATGGACACTTTTGAAACAGCAATTACTCTAGTGAGGAAAGACATGTACATGTGTACAATAGATATTCGACATGCATACTATTCCATTCCTGTTGCACAGGAGGATCAAAAGTTTTTTAGATTTCTGTGGAGAGACAAAATATTTCAATATACTTGCATCCCGAATGGCTACAGGGAAGGTCCAAGATTATTCACTAAGTTGTTGAAACCAGTGTATGCAAAATTAAGAGCAGATGGCCATATTTGTACAGGGTTTATTGATGATAGTTTGTTAGGAGGTAACACACTTAATGAATGTTCAAATACACTTTGTGTATCTCAGGAAATGATGACGAGATTAGGCTTCATTTTGAATGATGAGAAATCAGTAATTGTGCCAACTCAAAGAATTGTATATTTGGGATTTATTATTGATTCTGTGTTGATGATCATTATTTTGCCTTTAGAAAAACAAGATCACATTGTAGTTATGTGCAAGAAATTGCATAATGCAAAAACTGCAAAAATCAGAGAGGTGGCACAGGTTATTGGTTTGCTGGTATCATCATTTCCAGCTGTGGACTATGGTAAATTGTTCTACAGAAAATTAGAAATTGAGAAAATAGAGGCTCTGAAGAAAAATTATGGAAACTTTGATGCAGATATGGCCATTTCCTCTTACATGAAAGAAGATCTGCAATGGTGGTTTTGCAATATACATTCGCAGGTTAGAGTCATTGATCGAGGTAATCCTTCAGAGGAAATTCAAACGGACAGTAGTCTGTCTGGTTGGGGTGCTAGTTTTCATGGTGAACAGTTTGGTGGGTGGTGGACCACTGAAGAGAGTAGTAATCACATCAATGTACTTGAACTTATGGCAATTTTGTTTGCAATTAAAGCACTGGCTGACAAACTGGAGAATAAACATGTAAAAGTTTTGTCTGATAGTACAACAGCAGTGTGCTACGTGTCTAACTTTGGTGGAATTAGATCAGACAAATGTAACAAAGTCAGTAGGGATATATGGTTGTTTTGTATGTCCAGAGGTATTTGGATCACATGCTCACACATTCCAGGGGTAGAGAATGAGGCAGATACTCCTTCTCGGCAATTTAAGGATCATATAGAATGGGAGTTACACAATGCAGTTTTTGAAAAAATCTGCAGTTTATGGCAGAAGCCTACAGTAGACTTATTTGCTTCTAGGTTGAATAATAAATTGCCTGTTTATTGTTCATGGTTACCAGATCCGAATGCTTCATATATTGATGCATTTACAATTGATTGGGGAAAATTGGATTATTCATACATTTTCCCTCCTTTCAGCATTTTGGCTCGCTGCATTCGGAAGATACAGTCAGACAAGGCCAGAGCAGTTTTGATAGCCCCACTTTGGCCAACCCAGACATGGTTCACATTATTAATGAAGATACTGGTAGACAGGCCAGTGATACTGCCGAAGACAACAGAATTGTTGATAGCTCCAAATCGAAACATGAAGCATCCAATGGCACAAAAACTAGTACTGGTTGCATGCAAAGTGTCCGGAGTTCATACAGAGAACGAGGTTTTTCAGAAAATGCTACCGCCATTATCATGTCATCGTGGCGTGGTACCACAAAACGCGAGTATCAAGTCTATATATCTAGATGGTTATTGTACTGTGATAGACAAAAGATTGATGCAATTTCAGTTTCTGTTAAGGATGTGATTGAATTTTTAACGTTAGAATTTGATAGAGGATTGAGTTACAGTGCCATAAATACAGCTAGGGCAGCGTTGTCTTCGTTAGGTATCACTCTTGGTGCTTTTACAGCAGGAACACATCCAACTGTTGTCAGATTTTTGAGAGGAGTGTTCAATAGAAGACCTCCAGCACCCAAATATTCACATACTTGGGATGTTGATAAAGTACTATGCTATTTGAAAAAACTGTCACCAGTGAAACACCTTAGTTTAAAGGATTTGACATTGAAATTAACAATGTTAATGGTTCTTACAAATGCAGCGAGGGTCCAAACAGTTCATCTGTTAAGTGTACATAATATTGAAAAGTTACGTTCTGAGTTCATTTTACAGTTTCGGAGTTTATTGAAACAAAGTCGACCAGGGTTCGAATGTTCTGTGTTTAGTTTAAAAGCATATCCTCCAGATAGGAGACTTTGTGTTTATACAGTGTTGAAAGAGTATTTAATGAGAACTAAATCATTACGTGGAAATAAGGATGATTCATTATTGATTAGTTATGTAAAACCATATAGATCGGTCACGAGAGACACTATTGCTAGATGGGTGAAAACGCTTATGGTTCGTGCAGGAATAAAGGGGACATTTGGAGCACATAGTGTTAGATCTGCTGTAGTGTCGAAAGCACATCTTAAGGGAGTGCCTTTGAAGGACATATTGAGTCGAGCAGGTTGGTCTAACGAGAGTACATTTGCGAAATTCTACAACAAAAAAGTTGTGAAACAGGACAAGTTCGGTCATCAGGTGCTCAAATGTTGAGGTATGTTTTTTGACATTATTTAGCTTTAAAGTCTCATTTCATCCCGTAGTAATTCGTAACGAAATAGAATTTAAAAATTAAACGAGACTTACCTTGGTTAAGTCGATGTTTGATTGTAATTCTATGAGTTATAGAATTGCGGAGGGATTAAATGCCACCCTCCCTCCCTTTCATTTAGTTCGTCATATTATGACGTTCATAGGTTTTTTCCGAAGTTGGATGAGGATTTTTCTATGGGAAAATAATGACAAAAAACGGTTAAAGACTGACCCTGCGCATGCGCGGCACACATCTCATTTAATCCCTCCGCAATTCTATAACTCATAGAATTACAATCAAACATCGACTTAACCAAGGTAAGTCTCGTTTAATTTTTAAATTAGTTGCTATACATACCCAAAATTAATTCACATAACTGATTTTTTTTTAATCCATAGAACAGAAACTAGATGCCCACGGGCAACATGTAGAGCCCGCTAGCCACTCACCAATTCATACATGCAAAAGTTAGACAGAGCAGTATAGGAATGCCTGATCTGGGTCTACCATGAAAAAGTATGATTATCAAGTAAAGGGTAATTATAGGCATACATTGTAGTTTTGAAATCTGACCTTTGACCTCCAAGTATATATCCTTGACCTTTCAGCTACTGATCTGGGTTTTTTGTGTGCGACACTCAGTACCTTCTAGAGAAACATTTATGCCTAGTCATTTCACAATCCTTCCATGGAGTTCGGAGTTAAAGCCTGGACAAGCAAAACAATACATGTTTTGACCAAAATACATGTTTTGACCAATGACCTCTAAGTATGACCTTGACCTTTCAACTTCTAACCTTGTTTTTAGGCATGACAATCCATACTCTGAGGGCCACAAGGCAGATTAGTTGCTTGTCTGTACTAATTGTGTTACCCTCTTGAAATTAAGTCTTTATTATTATTATTATTACCTTCTAGAGAAACATTTATGCCTAGTCATTTCACAATCCATCCATTGAGTTCGGAGTTCTCACAAGCAAAACAATTAGCCCTCACAAGCAAAACAATACATGTTTTTGACCAATGACCTCTAAGTATGACCTTGACCTTTCAGCTACTGATCTGGTTTATGTGCGCAACACTCCGTACCTTCTAGAGAAACATTTATACCAAGTCATTTCACAATCCATCTATGGAGTTCAGAGTTAAAGCCCGACAAGCAAAAAAGTACGTGTTTTAGACAATTGACATTTGACCTTTCAGCTACTGACCTGGTTTTTTTGCACGACAAACAGTACCATCTAGAGGAACATTTATGCCTAGTCATTTCACAATCCATTTATTGAGTTCTGAGTTACAGCCTGGACAAGCAAAAAAAGATGTTTCTGACTTTTTACCTGTAAGTATGACCTTGACCTTTCAGCTACTGACCTGTCTTTTGCAAGTGATACGCCATACCTTCTAGAGAAACATTAAATTTTATGCTTAGCCATTTCACAATCCATTCATGGAGTTATGAGTTAGACAAGACCGGACAGACGGACACACTAACATATACCTACCATGGGTGGACATTGTGACAACAATGTCGAGCTGACCGCAAGGGAGCTCGACAAAACTTATAATTTCTTACATATAATGATCACAATTTGCAATTATTGTCATATTTTAGAACTTACAACAGTTTCAGTCATATAATATTTCCTATATGAGAATTGCAATCTCTGGATCAGTACAAAAGTGTTAAAGCTGCAACTATCTCTTAACCCTTCGCTTGCTGAATTTTAAAATACATTTCTCCTTCTTTACCCATGCCCTGTTGTATAATTACATATATCTTCACTGTGTACAAGTATTTCGCTGTGCAATCACTGCTCTGGAGTGCATTTGTTGCACAATCAACTTGTAAATAGTGCAGACCCTGATGAGACAGCTCCTGCAGGAGCTGTCTCATCTGGGTCTTCACTATTTACAGGTAGGTATTTTGACACAAATAGCGAGCGAAGGGTTAATTTAAAAAATACCCCAACCCCACAACTGCGTTTTTCAGAGTATTATGATATTTACAGTAATAATGGGACCATAACTGACAAATCATCCACAAAACCGTTGTAATGATATGTACATCTCTTTTTAACCCTTTCTGTGTGGGACATAGATGACTCTCTCATCCGGGTTTGCACTTTAGTCATGTTACACTTTTTTTTTTTTAAAAAAAAATAATCCCTGAATATTCACAATAAGCTTGACCATTTTAGATTCTGGAATGGTCCATTTTAAAGATTCAACATTGAAAGTTGAAACAGAAAGAATCTGAGTTAGAAGATTTCTACAACTATCAAAGAAACTTTGCTCAGCAGGTTAAGTGTTAAGTTTCTTTATAATCAAATTAAATCAATTTGATCGACTTTCAAGATATGGCATTGTTCAATCAAATGCATTAAGCCTTATATATGTGGGAAATAATTTAAGTGGGATTTTAGACACAGATCAGAGTGCTCCTCGAGGTGCTCTCTGATCTGGGTCTGCAATGTTTGTCATTCAAAATCTTCCAGCTTATAGTATCCTTTAATACTAAAGAAAGCTACCTCTAAAATATGATGGGCCAATCCAGGTTAAAAAAACTGCCTTCAAAAATGTTATTTGAGTGACGTCTAAATGCTGCGATAAAGTCTGACAACCTCCATCCCATGTTAATTTTGCAGCCCATAATGGAATTTTATGACTTCAATTCCAATAAACAAACCTTGCCATCTTATAATTTCACAAATCCATTTGATTTGGATTTTTCAGTTCCATGTTGTTAAATGAGAGCAATTTTCAACATGCAATTTTAAAAGAGAACTGCCAATAACCAGTTTATTTTTGCTTCATTCACAGCAAATAGCCTGTTATTAGCTAAATTGTATTTTTATGACAGACTGTGTGTTATGCCTTATAACCCATTCCTTCCTACTGAGTGTATGCCTCTGTGAGAGTCACTTCTTGAAACCATTGTAATAAACAGAGCCTTTGCTCCATATGATCTTTATCACAATGGTTTCAAAACTACACAATTCTAAAACTTTTTTTTTCCTCTAGTAAATGCTTCTTTTTGGTAGATTTATTCAAAGAGGTTGGGTCTAAAAATAGTCTATGAGGTAATGGGTAAATGCACTTAGTGAAGGGAAAACTGTTTCTATTGGTCTTACTATAAAAAGGTTGATGCACAAGGGGCTGAAACCCACAAAGTCATATTATTTCGACACTGAAGTACAAACTCACAATCAGTGAGAAGTGAGCCAAGGACCTTCAAAAATGTAGGCAAAAATTATGCATTTACTACAAAAACCCATAACTAAAACTCAGTTTTGTGCATTCACAATGTTGCACTCTTGTACCTAAAAGTGATGAATGCTTTTCCCATGTTAACACTTTTCAAACCGATTACTTCGTCTTGACCATAAAGCTCTTGTTACACAGGCATGATGGTAATTAGCATCAGAGACCCTTTAAATGTGGGAAATGAGTTTGACGACATTTTCAAACAGTGTAGACCCAGATTGGAAGACTCCTGAAGTCTACACTGTTTTTCATTCAATATCCTCTCACAAATTATTCCCTTTCATAATGACTGGATTCTATTGGTACACAGTGACGTGTCGTTTTACTTTGAATATTCAACAATCAGGATTGAATTTATACAGTAGAACCCCACTAAACAAGCATTCTAGAAGAAAAGAATTTAGATACTTTTCAGCAGGTGGCTGCTTAATGCAGGGTGGCAGGTGGCTGCTTAATGCAGGGTAAAATGCATGACTTTCACCCTGCATTAAGCTGCCACCTATCTACAAGACTGATATTTGTACTAAACTGAATATCTGGTTTAGAGGAGTAACTGTTATACTGTATAAGGTTTATTTGTGTCAGATAACAGACCTAGTTTCTAAATCTACTCTGTGCTCAACCTACTGTAAAGCTTATTTTCATGGGAAGCAGACAATGAAGGTTTTATAACGAGTATTAAATTGCTTATGTCTGTGTACCCTAATTATAAATGCAAAGCATCAAATGGACTGGAATTTATATTTAATACTGTGTCTACTATATTTAATAAGACTTATGTTTTAATTCAAATTAATTAACCACAGAAATCGTATCAGAATTCTCAGAGTATCAAATGCGCCTGAATAAAAATATTTAAAAAAGCTATAAAGCCATACTGCTCTCTTGTTGTCTGCTACAATTTTCAAAGTTATTTTTTTCCCTTTTCTCCTCAAAATAGAAAGTTAAACATGTTTAGTTTGGATTTTGATGCGATGCCAAGTAAACACCAAGTTACTTGGCATCTCAAGTGGATCTTAACTGTTTGAATCAATAATCACAAATTTGCAGTTGAATTTACTTCATGAATATTCATGTAAGAT
Source organism: Azorinus chamasolen (assembly GCA_963576725.1). NCBI lineage: Eukaryota > Metazoa > Mollusca > Bivalvia > Cardiida > Solecurtidae > Azorinus > Azorinus chamasolen. Next base: position 16,509,055 of record OY755248.1, on the reverse strand, counting down.
GTAAATGAATATTAATTAACTAACTTTGTATAGTAGCATATGAACTTATGAAGGGAACTTTTCATTTTAGTAAAAACTGTAGAACCAAATCTATATCATTCTATAAATAAACAGAGCAGACTCTGAACAGACAGGTCAGACAGCAGCAAAGGCTTTTAAATATGCGGCAAAGGCATAAAAATGTGTATCTAAGGAGTAAAGGGTTAACCCTTTCCTTCTTATAATTGCATTTTCACAAATCTGCAGAGTAAACCCTGACAGGAGCCATCTGATCAGGGTTTGCTGTGTTTGCTAATGAAATTTGAAAGAACTAGTTTTTTACTTTCTAAAATGGCTACAATGTTCCACCTACCATATTTCATTATAACTAGTTTGTCCATGATAATAATTTGGAATAAAGTTAGAACAGGGAAAGGGTTAAGGTCAATATCCTGAACAGATACAAGGTCTACCTACCTGCTAAATATTAGAAAAAAAATCTTATTCTTAAAAGTTTATCAAGTTTAACATTATGAATGCTGGATTTTCAAAGTAGAATGATCTATGATTGTTTACCGCCAGAGTTGAGTAATTTTGATACAATTAGATTTGATACAGGATTTTGAAAGACAAACAGTGCAGACACTGATCAGAGAGTTCCTCTCAAACTTCACTGATCTTGGTCTACTGTATTTACTAATGCCAGTCTAATTTATTCGCTGCATTCAAAAGGTAAACTATGGGTGAGGTAAAGAACAGATACCAATATTTGTTTAATTTTGCATAAAAACATCATCATTTTTGCTATGGCAGAACTAATCTTCCACAGGAAATGTCAGTTCCTTAGATCAAGACTCAGGATAGCAATAATAAGATAAGAGCTAACCGTAACCCTAGATCTGCTGAATGATTAAAACTAACTCCTCCTTTTCTGAATATTTATTAAACAAGAAGTATCAAATTTTATTACTGATGAGAATGATTTTTTTGACAAACAGTGCAGACCCTGATCAAAGGGCTCCCTCAGGAGCCCTTTGATCTGGATCTACACTGTTTGCAAAGGTTTTATAATTCATTTTCTGCATATTAACCCTTTCCCTGTTCTGCATTTATCTAAAAGTTCAATACCTACTGAATATTCATGGACAAAATAGTTACAACAAAATATAGAAGGTGGAACATTGTAACCATTTTAGAATCTAAAGAAATAGATCTATCAAATTTCATTAGCAAACGGAGCAACCCCTGATCAGACGGCTCCGTCTGATCATGGTCTACTCTGTTTGCAAATGCGTGAAAACATGTTTATATGAGGGAAAGGGTTAAGGGTTAAATTGCTCGAAATTAGTTGACATGTGTACACACTGTTTATCCAGATCAGAGTTCTCCTCCAGGAACCCTCTGATCAGGGTCTACATTCTTTGCAATTTCTTCTTTTTTTCTACAGAAATTACTTTCTATGAATGAACAGATACCCTGCTAATTCACTTTGAAGCTTTGGAAGCTGTAGAAATAATGATGAAAAAAAACCTCACTAATGATAAACACTTGTTATATAGATATGTACATATGGTGGCATCTCAAGAATCTTCAGAACTCAGTTAGACAGAGACTAGTCACAGTCTTACAAGTGATTTTAATCATTAAAAGGTTGGAACTAAGAATATTATTTAAGACCTTTGCAAACAGTGCAGACATACCCAGATCAAAGGGCTCCTGAGGGAGCCATTTCATCTTGGTCTGCACTGTTTGTAATAAATATCATTTTCTTCAGTATTCCATTTTTTTGTTTGATTGACATTAACCCTTTCCTCTATAGGCTATTTCTAGACCCAACCTCTGAATAAATCTACCCAAAAGGAGCATTTACTAGAGAAAAGTAAAATTTTAGAATCTCGTAGTTTGAAACAATTGTGATAAATAGAGTATTTCATCCTATAGGAGCAAATACTCTATTTAACACAATGATTTCAAGAAGTGGTTATTACAGAGGTATAGAAAGGTGTATTTGTGGAGGAAAGGGTTAAGAAAGGGAGGAGTTAGTTTTAATTATTCAGCAAGTTAAGGTTTAAACAGTTTATCAAAGTTAAAAACAAAAAGTTGCAGATACTGTACCCATGGGTCACAAACATGGCATGGAACCTGATCCCAAACCACGTTATTGTCATAATGTTAGTGGTAACGGTCTACAATGAAAATACTGATGGTTGACTTGTCACAGGCAGAGGTCCATATAAGATACATAAATCAAAACATTTTCAAGAATAATTTTTCCATCAAACGCTATGCAGTGACCACTCTTTAGAATTGTCTTGAAGAGAAGATTCTAAAGAGTGGTAACAACACAGGGTTTGGTGGACAAGACTAGTTTAGTATTTGAGTGGCAGTCTTAGTATTTGAGTGGCACCTTTATCTGTTGCTCTTGATTAACTCTTTGCACGCTAGCAGCGAAACTGTGATTACCTATGCAAACAGTTTGGATCCAGATGAGACGCCGCATAATGCGGCGTCTCATCAGGATCCAAACTGTTTGTCATCTTGACCATAAAAAAATGGGAGAAAGTTTATTTTAAGAATTGAAGCAGACGTCAATTGTTGCAGACGAAAAATTACTTAGCGTTTTTATTTTAAGAATTGAAGCAGACGACAATTGTTGCAGACGAAAAATTACTTAGCGTGCAAAGAGTTAAACATTATTTTGAAAGTAGGAAACAAGTTGGCTGTCATTTCATTCAGTGTAGACCCAGATTACTTTAAGTTCATTTCTCAAAAGGCTCAAATGAGAACTATCTGATCTGGATCTACTCTGTTTGCAAACAGGTAGAATTACAAAATATATGGTAATGGGTTAAGCAGTCTATTCAGAAGCTTTGTTGTAGAAATTATTATATAGTAGAACCCCTCTAATGTGACCACTTAATGAATAAACATGGGTGTCTTTATAAGCAGGTGGTTGCTTAATGCAGGGCAAAAGTAATGCAGAAAGCTCCTCTAGGAGCTTTCTGCATTACTTTTGTCCTGCATTAAGCTATCACCTGCATCTAGCACCCAAAATTATACCTCTTTTAGGTGGTCGCATTAGCGGGGGTTTTACTGTACATATCTACTAATGATAGTAATTACCATGCCAAAACTGCTCTATCTGCCAGAGATAGAGCACTAGCTAATAAATCTATCATGATCAGGCAGCTACGTTCTATCAGTAACTCTTAACACATTACTCCATGAATATTTATGTAAGAAATAATGACATCATCAATTTCTTATAATGACTAATGAATACATGACTATTTGGCCATCACAGAAACTAGAATTATATCTATATTATATAATATATCATAAACAAACAGAAGTAGACAAATATATGTTATTTTTGCCTATAAAAGGGCAATAACTACTAAATGCCGCAAGTGATCTGTAAAGATAATACATGGAAACAATGCCCCAGTGATAATAGATATTCACATCGAGTTTCATTGAGTTCTGTCAATCTGTTACAGAGATATGGCATCAGACGGAAAAAATATGTAATTTTTGCATATAAAAGAGAAATAACTCCTAAATGCCGCAAGCGATCAAGAAAAGATTTACATGGGAATGATGCCCAATGATAACAAATATTCATGTTGAGTTTCATTGAATTCTGACCATCCGTTAACAGAGATATGGCATCAAATAGAAACTGGACGGACATTTTTACGGATTGTGTGTATGTGGCTATTGTTTTGTTCAAATTTGCCACATAAAATGAAATTTAGCCACATAAAACCTACGAGAACAAAAGATCTTTAGTTCTCATAGTCACATAAACAGGAAATGTTAGCGTAAAAGGAAGGAAGGATGGACGGACAAACCCAAAACAATATCCCTCTGCCTTTGGCAGGGGATTAAAAACAACCAAGAGCAAAGTATGCAGACACTCCTCTGCTACTACAAAAAATTCTATGTTCTAAATATGTTCTAGTAACTCTTTATTTACTTAATAGAGCCCCTTACCAAACTGCCGTCACTATGATTGCTTAAGGCAGGTCAAAACTAATGCAGAAAAGCTCCTATAGGAGCTTTCTGCATTACTTTTATCCTACATCAAGCAACCACCTGCTTTTTGATTTAGACTCCTGTGTTCAATAAATGAATGGCTGCTTAAGACAGGTTCTACTGTATGATAAATGCCAAAGTTTTTGAAGACACCAAAGCTACAGCAATATCTCTACCTTTATTCTTCGAAACACAGGAGCTAAACCCATTTTACATCATCAATGTGGTTTATATATGTATGTATATATCTCAGCCTAATTGAAGTCAAAACTTGATCCACCATCTGAATCTCTTCAAATATGTCATCTGCCTACTCTGTTAATGTAGGTTTTTTTGCCATTTCTTTTCAAAACAAGTGATCATAGTCAAACTTTGTGGCCCTCATGATGAGAGACAGAGTTACACAGTGCCTCATCTCATCTATAATCAAACTATTATACAAAGTTCTTCTTTAATTCACACAATGTGGGGTAAGAAATACATGTATCACGATCACCTTTATTCAGGGTATGTCGAAACTGTAATTGATTATAATTGGACTGTAAATCTCTTGCATCCCACTGGGTTTGGGTAGGTTTTATGTATTCACCCTGGGTTAATGGCTTTCCAAAATCCAGGTGTCCTCGACTCACATTTCGACCTTTGGGTTTACCTACCACCATGTGACAGAATCAATAAACTTTCAGAAGCGTGTCACTTTCACTTTCACCACTCTTAGGACCAATGCTGGGGATACATTAACCCTTTCTTCCATATAAACGCCTTTTCACGCATCTGCAAACAGTGTAGACCCAGATCAGGCAGCTCCTAGAGGAGCCGTCTGATCAGGGTCTGCTCTGTTTGCTAATGTAATTTGATAGATCTGTTCCTTTAGTTTCTGAAATGGCTACAATGTTCTACATTCCACATTTCATTATATCTATTTTGTCCATGAATATTCAGTAGGTATTGAAATTTGGAATAAACATAGAACAGGGAAAGGGTTAACTCATTGAAAGCTGAATGTTCAAAGCATCTTTGTTTAACCCTTTCCCTGTTCTGTGTTTATTATGAATTTCAATACCTACTGATTATTCATGGGCAAAACAGTTAAAATGAAATATGGACGGTGGAACATTGTAGCCATTTTAGAAAGCAAAGACACCGATCTTTGAAATTCTATTAGCAAACAGAGTAGACCCTGATCAGACGGCTCCTCTAGGAGCCGTCTGATCTGGGTCTACTCTGTTTGCAAATGTGTGAAAATACGTTTATATGAGGGAAAGGGTTAACAACAGAGTTCAGTTAGTACAAAGGTTATAATTTACAAAAGGATTTTGAAAGACAAACCGTGTAGACCTGTATCAAGTGTCATGTAGGAGCCCCCTGATCTGGGTCTACACTGTTTGCAAATGAACCCTCGATTCTCACATACAAAGGGTTAAAGATTAATTTTGAAACTAGATTTTATCCAGATGTGAGACTGAATATTTCCAATATTTCATAAAAATTAAAACTGTTTGATCATGCATTTTAAAAAGGCCAAAGAGGTCGATTCTTTTCCGATAGAGACATATTTTGATGCATTTGCAAACAGAGTAGACTCAGACCAGACAGCTAGCGTATGGAATAATATTATAAATCTAATTCAGGCAAAAAACAAGCCGGTCAGCCAACTGCAACAAACAAACTTGCCAACCAATTGGAAGTCTAAAACAAGCTTTCAGATTATGAATCAGGACAAAAACCGTTGCCATACTGCCAGCCAGTTTGAATCAAAGCTCTATAGACATGTTTGAATATTTTCAGATAGATTTCATTTTTGTATGTTTTCAGATATGTTCAGTTAACATATTAGACTTTTTGTCATTGAAATTGTACATTTCCTTATTTGAAACAAACGTATTTGAATATTTTCAAACATGTACTGACACCTTTTGACACCACTGTAAAAGTAACTTTTTCAAACCATTGTGATAACAGAGCATTTGATCCATATGAACAAAAGCTCTATTTATCACAATTGTTTCAAAACTACACAATTAAAAAACAAATCCTCGCTTCAAGTAAATGCTCCTTTTCAGTACATTTATTCAAAGAGGTTAGATATTAAAAATAGCCTATGAGGGAATAAGTTAAATATTTTCTTATTATGACTGAAATGACTGATCATACTCATGGAGGACAATGTTTGATCATGGTGCCGTTTAATGCACATGTTAAAACAAGTTTAAAACATTTCAAAATATTCTGACAATGATATTTTCAGAATGGGTAATTCAAATCTTGAAAAAAAGTGTAGACTCAAAATAACCTGGTAACACTGTAGCAATAAGTCACATGAGGTGACATGTGATCAGGGTCTGCTCAATATTTGCTATGTAACATCCGTTTTTCCCATAATGCTCTAGTCTAAATAGTTATGGTGCTGTGATGATAATGGTTGAATTTAGATTTGGCTTGTGCAACTGCTTCAGCTGCATTTTCACATGTAATAAAATTTAATTTAGGAATCGCTGGATTAAGTTGCTGAAGCTGAGCACTTCAATCAAGGTAACACCTCATTTCCAGGAATGTCTGATGTGTTTTGCATCATCCCTCGGTGGTTTTTCAAATTGCTTCAGGGAAGTTTAATCTTTTGAATGCAGGAAATGACTGTACTGGCATTTGCAAACAGTGAAGACCCAGATCAGAGGGCTCCTCTAGGAGCCCTCTGATCTGGGTCTGCACTGTTTGTCATTAAAGTTCCTCTTGCAATCCTCTTTCATATTGAATGGACTCTACCAATTTACAATGATGGACTATTCCACTCTGGAAACTCAGCATTCTAGGGGTTTAGCAGTTAAGCACTCTCAATTAAACAATGCTTGTAAGAAGAAACAAACAAAAAGCCATGCACCGGAAATGTGATCGAACCACACTGTGTTGTCATGTTTTCATAGCCTTCAGATTACTGTCTTTATAAACATTCTCAAAGAAACCTTTCCTTTTTTCAATAATGTAGTCGAGGCAACAAACAATTTGGATCCTGATGAGACACCACATGATAAGAGATAATCAGTAATATATCTAGATCCAGTGTGTGCAATGGGTACCATGAGTGCCTAGTATATCGAAAACTTGAATATTTTGCAAAATAAAATCAATTTCAGAAATGGTTAGTTTCAAAAAGAAAACTTAAACACGGACTAAATGAATTATGTAATCAAAAGGTAAAGTTCTTTTAGGTTAAGGCTTAAACCATAATCCAGTACAGATCAATTGGTGGAGTTCTGTTTTGCACCTGTTCCACTCAAAGCACTATACCATACCTGCAAGTTGAATCTTTAGCATGCCTCCAGCAAAATCCCTGATAACCTATGCAAGACAATCTGGATCCAGACAAGAGGATCTAATGTGTTTAACTCTCTGACCACCTCTTTTAGCTCTTTATTCCCCAAAAATATCTGCTACATCCTTTACAAACAGAGTAGACCCAGATCAGACTGCTCCTACAGATCAGGGTTTGCTCTATTTGCCTATGATATAATATAGGTATGATTCTACACTTTCTGCCATGACCAAAACTTTCCAGTGTCCATGTCCTATCATAAAAATCAAACTAATTAATATTCATGAGGTCATTATTTCTTACAAGATTATTCATGGTGTAAAGTTTTGCTCCACATGCTAACGGTTACCATGCACACACCTTCCTAATCAAACCCCGCTAATCAGGTGCATAATGTGCTGCTTGTCATCAGGTGATTGACTTTTTGTCTAGTGCATGTAGTGAGCCGTTGCATTTTTTTCTGTTTTCCATTTACCCATCTGTTTTGTTATCCTCACACAAGAAGGATTAACAGGATTTCCTCCATAGAACTTTGCCATTTAATACCTGACACACACAAAAGCAAGGCCTTGGTTTCTTCCTCAACACCCTTTTTTGCACAGATTGTACATCCGTTGTTATCAAAACTATAAATACAGTTGTTTTGCAAACTGGAAGGCAGAAATATCTAATATATACAAATGTGTAAAAACTATGATATAACCCTTTACTCCATAGATATGCCTTTGCAAACAAAGTAGACACAGATCAGATAGCTCCTGTAGGAGCCGTCTTGTCAGGGTCTACTCTGTTTGCTTATGGAATGATATAAATCTAGTTCTACAGTTTCTGCCATGGCCAAAATTTCCTATGTTCATGCGCTTTTATTGAAATCAATCTAATTAATATTCATGATGTCATTTATTTCTTACAGGAAAATTTATGTAATAAAGGGTTAAACTAACAAGAGAACCGCAAGCAGCACTGCCCATTTTTTATAACAAAAATAAATAGTTTAGGGCTATAAATTTTGAAATATGCATGGTAGAGAAATGAACATAAACTTGAGTGTTGAGGCTACATCATTACTTCAACTTAGTCTTTTTTCTTTAAAAGTTATGTGCAATTGCTTTTTAAAAGAAACTGAAACAAGAGATATTTTTAGCACATGCTCTACATCGTCACTGTGCTTTTGACCAATAAGGTTGCGCGATTTCGGGGCATTGGCTTCAATACTATATTGCGTAAATTTCTGTCTATTTCATCGATAAATGACAGCTGTGAATGGCAACTGTCATTGTATCGGTGAAAAAAGAAAACGAAAAGAAGAAAGAGTGGACTATGAAAACAGTGCTAATGCAGTAGCACCTTTCTTAACGAATTACTAAATGCAGTTTTATTTGTTTGAATAGTAAAATTCTTTTTGAAATGATTATGTTAAAAAGATAATTTGCTCGAAAGGATCTGCTGCTCTAGAACAGTTTTTTCTTAACATCATTCATTTTACAATGCAAAGTTTTTAAACAACTGACCAATACGTCGAAATTTACTTTGAAAATAGTGCAAATAGAGCAGCACCCTTCTAAACGAAATACTAAAAACAATTTACACAAATTTCCAGATAAACTTGTCTCCAATATACGTCGAAATTCACTGTTTCATCTGCCATGTTTCAATGAAGAATGAGGATTGCGACAAACCTTGTACATTTCAATTAACCTGATCGAACCACTTCAACCAATCAGTATGGTTTGTTTTGCAACTTTGCAATAGTTCGGCTGGAAAATTGACGGGCGACCGTAGAGCATCGTGCTAAATAGCTCAGAGCATGTTTATTTCATACTACAGAGTATAGTCCTCTCGGAGCGTCCCGCGCCTTGAGTACTATATTCCGTAGTATGAAATAAAAATGCTCTAACCTATACGTAAAACACCTATCCCTCCCAAATGGCAGTATATGTTTTACCTTTGACCTTGAAAAGTGACCTTAATCATCACCTGACCACAAAATCTATAGCGGTCATCTAATAATACATGTATCATGACGAATCTCCTTAACAAATATTAGGAATCTAGGTAAAAAGGGTGATGAATTTACTGATTCAAAAACATTCAGTGTGCAAAACAATCCCCCCCACACACACACACACACATGCGTACAAACACATGCACATTTTCAAAATGGGGCATGAAAACACACCACAGATATTTATGATATATTAAACAAGAGCACCACATGTGGGTATGTGGGTGCCAATGCATGAATAGTAAAGAAGTAATAGCCAACATTAACTTTCAGGACAACAACGATGAAGACGAGGAGGATGCCAGAGTTACGACAAAAGCTCATATTTTTTTCTTAGAAAAAAAAGCAAGCTAATAAAAACCTTGAGCAAAATGCAAACATGCCAAAATATTCCTTGTAGTAGTTACATTTTCATTGTTAATAATAAAGGAATTTAGACTTACAAATATAATCTTTCAACATGAGAGATGATAAAAAACTTACTGCAAATCAGTAAATATTAGCAAAGACAAAAGCATTTGATTGTATATAAAATGAATATTTATGTGTTTTGTCAATGTGCATCATAGAATCTTATTCATTCTTCCATAAATATCCAACAATTAATGAATCATAACTTGACTCTTGTCACTAGTGATAGTGAACAAGTGTACAAAGTTTGATGAGGCCTGCTCTAAAGAACAAAGAAAGGATCACAGTTATAGCAGTGTTTTTCCTCAATAACAGATACATTTATCTGACAAAATAGACGAAAATACTTATCTGATAAAAAATAGATATCTTACAAAACTAATACCTTTTTCTCACAAAATAAACACATATAGACATACGTGACAAAGTAGACAAAACAGATAGCTTTATCATTCTGATGAAGTAGACAATTTTAAATAATACACAATAATTTTGACTGAACCTTAGCTGTTGATGCTTTATAATGCACATAAAACAAAATGTTAGAAGAAACATTTTTCCTCATATACTAGTTTGCTTTATATGTTGTCATTCTAAGCTGTGGCTATATTTTATCCTTTTTACCTGATAGATGCATTTGCTGAGTAGACCATTACAGACAACTGCTGTAGGAGTCATCAGACTAGAGTCTGCTGGTTCCTTATCCCTTTCCTCCATAAATACGCCTTTCTATGCCTTTGTAAAATGCACTTGATGAAACCATTGTGATAAATAGAGCATTTGCTCCTATAGGAGCAAAATGCTCTATTTATCACAATGGTTTCAAAACTACACAATTCTAAACATTTCCTTTTCTCTAGTAAATGCTTCATTTCAGTAGACTGATTCAAAGAGGTTGTGTCTAAAACAGCCTATGAGGGAAAGGGTTAAGAAATAATACAGATTGGATTCTACATTTTCTACCATGGTCATAAATTCTCTTTTTCATGATGCCATTATAGAATTTAGGTAATTAATATTCATTATTTTTTACATGAATATTCATCACGGAAAGGATTGCAAAAAGTTCTTTTAATAGGAAATTAAGCCCAATTCAGATCACCTGTGTAATGCAATACCCAGAATGCAATGTGTCTGCTATGCAGATTATCTAAATGCCTTTGTCTGCATTTGCTTTGTGATAATGCAAAGTTAATGCTTTCAACATAATTAGCTGCAATCTGCAGAGTTACAGAATGATAAAGGTGAGTACCCAAATGCTAAAATCGTCATTTCTCCACCAAACCCTATACTGCCACCACTCTTTAGAATTGTCTCTTCGAGATGATTCTAAAGAGTGGTCACAATATATGGTTTGGTGGAGAAATAAAGGAGCTGTTCTTGAAAATGTTTATATGTTATGCATCGTATCTGGACCTCTGAATCAGCTGTGCGAAATTTGTGATAACCCATGCAAATTATTTTGATCCAAATAGTCTTTCAAATAATATCAGAATCCAAACAATTTGACACTTTGTAGAGGAATAGAATATGCTTTATATATGGAAAATGAAGCGTGCAAACAATTTTGCTCAGAAGGTTTAAGAAATAAAAGCAACAGGGGGGAACCCGTAAAAAGTCTTCACATCAAAGATAACATTCTTTTGCAGGACTTGGCAGAGATCTGCATGCAGAGTTATGCATGTTGTTGGCTTCAAGCAATCAGATCAACAAACTTTCTAAATCCACTGTTTTGTTGCCAAGACTATAGTTTTAGAACATGTATGAGTATCCCTTATCAACTACATTAAATTTCTATTAAAGGAAGGTGTCGTGTTTATAGAGGAAATATTTATTAAGCCTTTCCCTGTTCAGTATTCATGCAAGAAATAATGACAACATGAATATCTACTAGCTCAATTTTTATAATGTATAACTTTTCAAGGGACTTTTCTGAATTGACAAAAACTGTATAATAAGACCTATTAATAATGTCAAAAGCTAACGGAGCAGACCTTGATCAGAAGGCTCCTATAGGAGCTGTTTGATCTTGGTCTACTCTGTTTTCAAGTGTGTGAAAAAGTGTTTATATGAAGGAATGGGTTTATATTGATGACACTCATAAGCATGCTAAAATACAATGTGCACCTAAGATTCTGGTCTATGGCCCATGACAAGATAATATGACCCCTGTGCCAATTAAGTTTTTAACACTAGTAAATGGCACAAAGCCAAGAAAATGTTAAATTTTTGTAAAGTGTAAATTTTAGTTTAACAATAACTAATTGCCATGATAATATCATGAGTTTTTCCTCTTGAAACAATACAAGATAATGTGATGATAAAATACATGCGCAGCCTCTGCAGTTCTTTTTTTGTGCAGCACGTGATCATGCAATCACCTTGCAGCCCAGCAGCACATGTCTCAATACTGCATGATCAGCAAATGAAACCATGTTTGTTTCCCTTCCGTGGGAAAAGCATGATGACAGCTAGAACTGCAATCATTTAACTGAGATTCTCTCTAAAATGAGTTCCTATCAGAATTAATTAACCCTTTAAATGCTGGTACAACATTGCATAACGATCGACGGCATTCCTTGTGAAAGGGCATAATTAGTTAAGGGATTCTGAATGATAAATAGTGCAGACTCAGATCAGAGGGCTCCTCTAGGAGCCCCCTGATCTGGGTCTACACTGTTTGCAAATGCCAGTTCACTGTTTTCCCCACATTTAAAGGGTTAAACATTATCAGGCACCTGTCAGTTAGAGTTTGACAGAGTTAGAGAGATTTCCTTCTGGCAAATTTTATTTCATTCAAATATAAAAATTGTTTATTGGTGTACTTTTCATTTATTCTGTTATTTAGAATTGTGATTGTTTATCATCAGTTGTTTAATAAAATAATAAATTGCAGCTTTGCTAGATAAGTCCCATCAAATGGAGAATAATTTTATGTTAGTTATTTGGACTATCCCAAGACTACATTTAACAAGAAATCATCACGAGAAATTATGGTATGCCAAGATCTGATTCTTTATTAAAAATATGATTAGCCATTCTGTGTTTCATTAACCCTTTCCTCCATAAATACGCCTTTCTACGCCTCTGTAAAAGTCACCTGTTGAAATCATTGTGATAAATAGAGCATTTGCTCCTATATGAGCAAATGCTCTATTTTTCACAATGGTTTCAAACTACAAAATTATAAAATTTTACCTCTTCTCTAGTTAATGCTCCTTTTGGGTAGATTTATTCAAAGTTGTTGGATCTAAAAATAGTCTATGGAGTAATGGGTTAACATTATCACCATCTGCTCAGTGTTTCATCAACTACTGAAGAAACTGTTAATATATCCATGTGACGCTGATTACCCTGATAAATGATGATGATTCATCTTTCAAAATCTACAAAAATAAGTCACAATTTGGTCACAATATGTGTTTCCTAAATGATTTGTTCACAATGAGTTTCCTAAACATTACAATGTGTTTCCTAAACAATTTGGTCACAATCTGTGTTTCCTACCTTAAGTTATTGAAAGGTAAAATATTTTCTCTCATTTCCAATGTGACTCTTTTTTTACCGAGACTCCTGACCCCTTTGGTCCAATCCCAAACTTTGTCTCTATGCAAGCTATCTGTTCAATAGATATTGTCACAATATGTTCTGCCTTAAAGTTATTGAGCAGAAACTGATTTTCTATTTATAGTAGTGGTGACTTTGACCCTAAACTCCCTTACAGGGTTCCCACAAAACAGAAAAAATAAAATTCCCTGACTTTTCACTGACTTTTCCCTGACCGAATTTCAATTTTCCCTGACCCCATGTTAACAGTAGTTTAATTGGTCATCTATGAGCATGATCAATAAATGTTGGCCTCCGTCCTCCCCATCAGCCAATCCTTACCACCTCTCTCTTTATGATAACTATATATATACAGCAGTAGTGTTAAAGAAATATTTTTGACTTTTTCATTTTTAATTGCTCAATATTGAATGTAACATGCAGGATGCCAAACAGGTCCAAATATACACCCAGAGTATAAAGTCTCTTGAATCTTTTCTATCCCTCTTAACCCTTTCCTCCATGAATTTTTATTAGAGACTCCATCTACTATGAATATATAATTAAGTAAAATTTTATTTTTAAGCAAAGTTATGAAATATTTTGGCAGTAAACTACAGTAAAAACTCAGATTTATTATAGTTTTCTAAGCAAACAGAGTAGACCCCGATCAGGCAGCTCCTACAGGAGCTGCCTGATATGGGTCTATTCTGTTTGCAAAGGTGATAAAATGTGTATCTATCATGGAAATGGTTAATCTTTCAGTTTTTCTGTGTTAGCTGAATTTTATAATAGTACATACAGTGTGTAAGACACTAATATAGCATGCTATTAAAATGGGGTCAAAATTGGCCCGCCCCAGGGCCGGCTAGTTTTCTATAGAAACACATAGTGAAAACTTTGAAAATCTTCTGCTCTGATTTTCTAGTGAGCGATATCAGGGCCTTTCAGGCCCTCTTGTTTTGCAATTTAATCAAAATTTTGCATCACTTTTTATTTGTTAAAATAGGTCCTTTTAATGGGTCTCTGTAGATGCCAGAAAAGGGTCTGCATTTTCACTGTTTTCATAATAGCAGACCAAATATTGCTGCACTAACAACTGAAGACAGTACAGTAGAATGTCCAACATCTAGCACCGCTGCCCTGCAGCCTGTCCTAACAAGTGAAGACACTACAGTAGAATGTCCAATATCTAGCATTGCTGCCCTATTCTAGCACTGCTGTCAAAATGGATGCTGGAGTCTTGCAGAGGTGCCAGAATTCTCCAATGATTTTGTTTTAACAGACTTCATGACAGATATACTATAAAATTTGGATGTGAAATATACAAAGCTAATCAAAGATGTATAAAGATGTTTGGTTTAGTCAAAATTGAAGAAACGGCCTAAATCAGCCTTTTATTTTCATTCTTTCTCCCTTTTGACATATTTCCTCAGCCCTCATCCTTTGGTTCCAAATTTCCCTGACTTTTCCCTGACTTTTGCCAAATTTCAAATTTCCCTGACCAATTAAAAAATTCCCTGACTTTTCCCTGACCTTGAAAAAAAATCTTTTTTCCCTGACTTTTCCCTGTCCGTGGGAACCCTGCCTTACCAATGCAGTCTAAAGACTTGTCTTTATGCAAGCTATATCTACCAAGGTAACTGAAATTTTGTCACAACATGACATTGTGTTTCCCAAGCAAAGCATTAGGGCTTTATAATGATGATAATAATGAGGAACAACAGTGACCTTGACCCAAAATCGCACAACCAGCCCAGCTCCTATCCCAAGCTTTACATCATTACAAAATACCTGTATACACTTAAAATGGCCACAATAAGTCCTAGAGGTGTAACAATAAACAGGTATATTGTGATGGATCTTCATAATGTATAATTGTATAATATGCAAAGTAAAATTCTGTCCATAGGACATGACTGTGTCCCCCTGGCAAAATTGACACTAAATCAAGCACTTTTCACTTTGTGCTATACATTGAAGAAAAATGCAAGTCCAATAACGCTGGTAAAATGGTTGCAACAAAACTTTCTTTATTTATAAACATTCTCACATCAGTGGTGTTCAACTATGAATGTTTGAAATAGAAAGTAAAGTAAAGTACCTAGTTATAGTCTATTTTCGGTCCAAAGGACCGCTCAGCCAACTGTACATTTACTCCCCTTTTCATCGAGTAATTCGCCTACAATATTGAGCACTGCTAACATATGGCGCAATCATGCAGCTGCAGTATTGGCTACGTGTTTTAACCCCTGTATGTGAATTATGCATAGAATACTGAAAACAAGGAACCAAGCAATGCAATGAAACCAGGTTTTCAAAGTTTTACCAAATTATTTTATCAACAGCCTACAAATTTGGGAAAAGTAGCATTAGGCATTATACAATACAAATGCCAAGTTTTTAATTCAACTTAATGTCTAACAAAAGTGACAAAAATGTTCAGGACTCATTCATTAATCATATTATTCCACAACTGCAGTATGCATTGCAATATGTATTGCAATACAGCTATATAATATGTATCACAATAATTATGGTTTTGCCACATCTTTACATTCCTAGTGTTTCCCAAGTAAAGTTATTGGGCATATTATATACAGATTATTTAATTAAAGCAAGTAGTGACAGGTTGATCCCAGAACTCCATCTACTAGGATGCAATCTCAATAAATTGTCTTTTCTAATTAACCCTTCGCTTGCTATTCACGTCAATATACCTACCTGTAAATAGTGAAGACCCAGATGAGACAGCTCCTGCAGGAGCTGTCTTATCAGGGTCTGCACTATTTACAAGTTGATTGTGCAACCAGTGCACCCTACAGCAGTGATTGCACAGCGAAATACTTGTACACAGTGAAGATATATGTAATTATACAACAGGGCATGGGTAAAGAAGGAGAAATGTATTCTAAAATTCAGCAAGCAAAGGGTTAAAGCAAATTAGCAGAATCAGGCCCTGAGGTTATACAACTATTTGCTTGAGCCTGAGATCATTCTCAAGCATCTGATTGGTCAGATTCTGAGCTTGCTCAGAATCTGACCAATCAGATACTTGAAAATGATCTCAGACTCAGATTCAGAAGTTTCATAACCTTGGACCCAGATTCTCTATTTTTATCAACAGTGACCTTGACCAGTCTCAGAAGAATTATATGTTTGTTTTGTTTTTTTATCGAAAACTTTCTACATATATTAAATAATATAGCTGAATGATTATTATGATGCTGCAGATCTAGACATGACAACTGAAAACAGGCACAATTCTACATGTATTAAATAATATAGCTGAATGATTATTATAATGCTGCAGATCTAGACATGACAACTGAAAACAGGCACAATTCTACATGTATTAAATAATATAGCTGAATGATTATTATGATGCTGCAGATCTAGACATGACAACTGAAAACAGACACAATTCTACATGTATTAAATAATATAGCTGAATGATTATTATGATGCTGCAGATCTAGACATGACAACTGAAAACAGGCACAATTCTACATGTATTAAATAATATAGCTGAATGATTATTATGATGCTGCAGATCTAGACATGACAACTGAAAACAGGCACAATTCTACATGTATTAAATAATATAGCTGAATGATTATTATGATGCTGCAGATCTAGACATGACAACTGAAAACAGGCACAATTCTACATGTATTAAATAATATAGCTGAATGATTATTATGATGCTGCAGATCTAGACATGACAACTGAAAACAGGCACAATTCTACATGTATTAAATAATATAGCTGAATGATTATTATGATGCTGCAGATCTAGACATGACAACTGAAAACAGGCACAATTCTACATGTATTAAATAATATAGCTGAATGATTATTATGATGCTGCAGATCTAGACATGACAACTGAAAACAGGCACAATTCTACATGTATTAAATAATATAGCTGAATGATTATTATGATGCTGCAGATCTAGACATGACAACTGAAAACAGGCACAATTCTACATGTATTAAATAATATAGCTGAATGATTATTATGATGCTGCAGATCTAGACATGACAACTGAAAACAGGCACAATTCTACATGTATTAAATAATATAGCTGAATGATTATTATGATGCTGCAGATCTAGACATGACAACTGAAAACAGGCACAATTCTACATGTATTAAATAATATAGCTGAATGATTATTATGATGCTGCAGATCTAGACATGACAACTGAAAACAGACACAATTCTACATGTATTAAATAATATAGCTGAATGATTATTATGATGCTGCAGATCTAGACATGACAACTGAAAACAGACACAATTCTACATGTATTAAATAATATAGCTGAATGATTATTATGATGCTGCAGATCTAGACATGACAACTGAAAACAGACACAATTCTACATGTATTAAATAATATAGCTGAATGATTATTATGATGCTGCAGATCTAGACATGACAACTGAAAACAGGCACAATTCTACATGTATTAATTAATATAGCTGAATGATTATTATGATGCTGCAGATCTAGACATGACAACTGAAAACAGGCACAATTCTACATGTATTAAATAATATAGCTGAATGATTATTATGATGCTGCAGATCTAGACATGACAACTGAAAACAGACACAATTCTACATGTATTAAATAATATAGCTGAATGATTATTATGATGCTGCAGATCTAGACATGACAACTGAAAACAGGCACAATTCTACATGTATTAAATAATATAGCTGAATGATTATTATGATGCTGCAGATCTAGACATGACAACTGAAAACAGGCACAATTCTACATGTATTAAATAATATAGCTGAATGATTATTATGATGCTGCAGATCTAGACATGACAACTGAAAACAGGCACAATTCTACATGTATTAAATAATATAGCTGAATGATTATTATGATGCTGCAGATCTAGACATGACAACTGAAAACAGACACAATTCTACATGTATTAAATAATATAGCTGAATGATTATTATGATGCTGCAGATCTAGACATGACAACTGAAAACAGGCACAATTCTACATGTATTAAATAATATAGCTGAATGATTATTATGATGCTGCAGATCTAGACATGACAACTGAAAACATGGAACAAACATGGAACTCATTCAGTTACATTCCCTTTCTAAACACTTTCAATGCTGAATATTCATGTTAGAAATAATGACATCATAAATATTTATTTTATGATATTTCCAGATGGTGAATGGATACAAGACTAATGGTAGTGGCAAAAACTGTACAATAAAATCTGTATAATTCCATAGGCAAACAGAGCAGACCCCAATCAGATGGCTCCTACAGGACACACCTGTTCTGCGTCCAATGTGTTTTTATGTGTAGGAAATTGTTAACCCTTTCAATGTTGAACTTTCAGGCTTGAATAGCCCATCAGTGTTTATCTCAGATAAAGCCAACTCACTGTGAAAGGATTAAACTTGCAAGATGATTTTGATTGTCATACAGTACAGACCCTGATCTGAGGACTCCTCTAGAAGCCCCCTGATGTATGTCGAATGGTGCAGACCCTGATCTGAGGACTCTTCTAGGTGCCTCCTGATGTATGTCATCGAACAGTGCAGACCCTGATCTGAGGACTCCTCTAGGAGCCCCCTGATGTATGTCACACCGTGTAGACCCTAATCTCTGTCTCCTGTAGGAGCTCCCTGATGTAGGTCAAACAGTGCAGACTGTGATCTCTACGTCTCCTCAAGGAGCTCCCTGATATAGGTCAAACAGTGCAGATCCTCATCTCTATGACTCCTCTAGGAGCCCCCGATGTAGGTCAAACAGTGCAGACCCTGGTCTCTATGTCTCCTCTAGGAGCCCCCTGATGTAGGTCAAACAGTGCAGACCCTGGTCTCTATGTCTCCTCTAGGAGCCCCCTGATGTAGGTCAAACAGTGCAGATCCTCATCTCGATGACTCCTCTAGGCGCCCCCTGATGTAGGTCAAACAGTGCAGATCCTCATCTCGATGACTCCTCTAGGAGCCCCCTGATGTAGGTCAAACAGTGCAGATCCTCATCTCTATGACTTCTCTAGGAGCCCCCTGATGTAGGTCTACACTGTTTGCCAATGACAGTGCATACATGTCCTGCATTCAAAGGGTTATTGACAACTCTTTCAAATAAACAAATTCATTCTTTTTGATTTTCAGTCAAGGTGAATATCATAAAAAATACTGACTCGTCCTCATTTAGTGAAACCTCAAGGACTTGTACACTGTACATTATATCTCTGGCTTAGTGCATAACTGGTATAACTACATTATTTGACATTTATAATCATATGCAAACATGTCCTCTTCTTATATTCTTTAAGCCTTTCCTCCATAAATACACCTTTCTACGCCTCTGTAATAACCACTTCTTGAAACCATTGTGATAAATAGAGCATTTGTTCCTATAGGAGCAAATGCTCTATTTATCACAATGGTTTCAAGCTACAAAATTCTAAAACTTTACCTTTCTCTAGTAAATGCTCCTTTTGGGTAGATTCATTCAAAGAGGTTGGGTCTAAAAATAGCCTATGGAGGAATGGGTTAAGCAATGTTTTCCTTCATTTCTTTCAAAAATGTTGATTAATAGTGTCAAACAGTCTGGATCCTGATGAGACTGAGTTACTTAGCATATCACCTGGAGCTAAACTGTGTGCAAGGGTCATCATGATATCATCGCACAAATTAGGAGTGAGTACAGTGTTGCACTAGGTCTTCAACTACAAGTTCATATCTAAGATAATGTTGTTCTATTCTATAACTTGCACAAAATCCATCTGAACTCTCTTTTGAAGTGCATTAACTCTTCTAATGCTCAGCGAGTCCGAAGGTTTACTGGCATGTGCAAAGAGCTTGGATCTAAATGAGACGTAAAGTAATTTTGCATCTCATCATGATCCAAGCTGTTTGACACTCGATCAATGGTTTCTCAAAACACTGATTGAATCAGAAGTCAGAGAAATTCTCAGCAAATCATAGATTGAGCAGGTATTATTTTTTCCGGCATGAGAAGGGTTAAAATTAGAATGCTACAGGAAAATCCATAATTATTTTAACAAACAGTTTGAGTCCACACGAAATGCCAAGTGACTCAGCATCTCATCAGGATCAATCTATTTGTTACTCAGATTATGTATTTATGCAGATAGGGGAACTACAGATAAAGGTGCATACGCAAATACATGTACTAAAATTGTCAATTCTCCACCAAACCAGAGTTTCGTTCTCAAGCTTTTGATTGGTCAGATTTGAGTTCTCAAACTTTTGATTGGTCAGATTTGAGTTCTCAAGCTTTTGATTGGTCAGATTTGAGTTCTCAAGCTTTTCATTGGTCAGATTTGAGTTCTCAAGCTTTTGATTGGTCAGATTTGAGCCAAAGGCTCAAATCTGACCAATCAAAAACTTGAAAACGAACTCAGACTCAACTAAAAGTTTTATAAGCATGGACCCTTATGTTGTGACCACTCTTTAGAATCATCTCAAAGAGACGATTCTAAAGAGTGGTCACAACGCAGGGTTTGGTGGAGAAATAAAGAAACTATTCTTGAAAATGTTTAATCACACATATTATTTGGAGCTCTGAGAAAGAGAATGTTACACCTACATAAGAGATACACATAGACATTATTTTGAACATAAAACAATTTGCCCAGCATGCTAATCATTAACCCTTTTGACGCTGTATTTTCAAATGCACCATTCCAAAATTCAAATAGGTCAAACTTATTGTGAATATATAAGGATCTATCTCAAGAACAGTGTAGTGCTCCTCTAGGAGCCCTCTCATCTGGGTCTACACTGTTTGCAAAGGACATTAAATTAGTGACTCGTGTCCCACACTGTAAGAGTTAAGAGTTTGGTGATCTGCATAATGTGGAACTATCTTTGGGGCACTTTGCCATGCAGCAGAAATAACTTTATCGAAATTTCATGGGAATAAATTAAATTTGAGAGGAAAAAACATTTAGCTGAAAATTGCTTAAATGTCAGTGAAACTGTCAGTTTATCTTTGAGCAGTCAATCAACATTTTTATGAAAGTGCTGTGTTGCAGACTGTGAAATTCAATTAATTTACTCGATTGTAATGACTGTTATTTCCACAATTACTGCCAAAAAAAGAATAGCAAAAACATTGATTCACTGATATTTTCAATTTAAATACATCAAATCTGAGCCAATGCAATTAATAAAATAAATTCAGAAATATTTTTACATCCTAAGAAAAGATGGGAAGTCAGTTAGCAATCAGATGGCTAAATTCAAAATCTACTGTAGCATACAGTAAGTGTTTTAACTGCACTTTCATATACAGTAAAACCTCTCTATAATGGCCACTAAATTACATCAAGTATCTTGTGTCAAAGACAGGTGGCTGCTTAAAGCAAGGTGAAAGTAAAACAGAACGCTCCTAATGGAGCGTTCTGTTTTACTTTCATCTTGCTTTAAGCAGCCATCTGTCCTAATAACCAACTGATTAACACAACTTAATGGCCGTTATAGAGAGGTTTTACTGTAAACACTGTTTCAGTCTTGCTCTACTAGAGCCATTCTGATCAGGCTCTGCTGTGTTTGCTTATGAAATTATAATAGATCTGACTACAGTTTCTACCAATTTATGTGTATGTATAGATATGCCATTATAAATGTATGTGTATATATGCCACTATAAAAATTGGACATAGGAGTGTTTAAGGAGCTTTCTGCATTATTTTTAACCTGCATTAAGTTACCACCTGCCTGATAAGCCCATCATTATGCCTCTTTTTGATGGCCACTTAAGGCAGGTTCTACTATAGTTATACATTTATAGACTATTCCATTCATAAAAATCAGTGTTGAAAGGGTTAAGTCATCAAAGCTATAATGTTGCCCCAACAGAATGCATATGTTGATTAGTCAGTACCTTAATGACTGACAATAGACAGTTTCAGACACATTTTCAAATGAATAATTGAAATGAATGACGCCATCAAAATAGCATCAACACCTGCAGAGTTCCTTACCCTTCCAGATTCTGCACATGTGGATGGCTAGAAACATGCATTAACCGTTTACTCCATGAATACTCTTGCAATAAATGATGACATCATGAATATGGTTTAACTGAATATCATAATGGTACAGTTAAACCCCCTCTAAACCAGAATTTAGATATTTTTAGGCAGGTGGCTGCTTAATGCAGGGTGAAAGTCATGCAGAAAGCTCCTAGAGGAGCTTTCTGCATGACTTTCACCCTGCATTAAGCTGCCTCCTGTCTCCAAGACCAATATTTATACTAAATTCAATACCAGTTAAGAGAGGTTTTACTGTATATGGAAACAAGATGTTTTGGCTTTGGTAGGAACAGTAGTTAGATCCATACAACATCACAAGTAAATAGAGTTGACCCTGATCAGAGAGCTCCTACAGGAGTGTAGAAAGGTATAGTTACGGTATATTTATGGAGTAAAGCATTAACTCTATATCAGAGTGCCAAGTTACCTAGAAATCATTCTTTTTATAGCATTTCTCTTCCTTGCTCTGTTGAGCATGATTTATTAATTCAACAAACACCTTGATAATCTGATTGTTGAACTTAGTATTACTGTCATCTGAAAATATCTATCTAGACAGTTAAAATATGCGAAAGATATCATTGACATAAAACAATCTATTATACTATTGAAACCAAGGTATTAGGGTACAATGCAGGTAACAAATATTAGGCATTTTGAGTTATATATGTTAGTGCCAGTCAATTGACCATGCTCGATCAAGAGACATCAGATTAACTGTAAAATTGGAAATACTTTGGAAATATTTACATATCAAAATACCATAACTGAGTGGCATTATGTACAATCTGTTTAGAATTCTTGTACTCTGAACAACTGTGTGGCATTATGCACAATCTGGTCAGCACTCTTGTAATATGAACAACTGTGTGGCATTATGCACAATCTGGTCAGCACTCTTGTAATATAAAAAACTCTGTGGCATTATGCACAATCTGGTCAGCACTCTTGTAATATGAACAACTGTGTGGCATTATGCACGGTCTTTGCACGGTCTGGTCAGCACTCTTGTAATATGAACAACTGTGTGGCATTATGCACCGTCTGGTTAGGACTCTTGTAATATAAACAACTGTGTGGCATCATGCACCGTCTGGTCAGGACTCGTGTAATATGAACAACTCTGTGGCATTATGCAAGGTCTGGTCAGCACTCTTGTAATATGAACAATTGTGTGGCATTATGCACGGTCTAGTTAGGACTCTTGTAATATGAACAACTATATGGCATTATGCACAGTCTGGGCAGGACTCTTGTAATAATAACAACTGTGTGGCATCATGCACGGTCTGGTCAGGACTCATGTAATATGAACAACTGTGTGGCATTATGCACGGTCTGGTCAGCACTCTTGTAATATGAACAATTATTGTGTGGCATTGTGCACAATCTGGTCAGGACTGATAAGAACAACTGTGTGGCATTATGCACGGTCTGGTCAGGACTCTTGTGATATGAACAACTGTGTGACATTATGCACAATCTGGTCAGGACTCTTGTGACTTCTCTTAACACTTTCTCCCATGAATACTCATGGAGGAATTAATGACTTCATGAAAATTAATTACCTGAATCCAATTAAAAAAGGAATATTTTACCATTTCAGAAACTGTAGAATCATATCTGTATCATTCCATAAGCAGAGTAGACTCCAATCAGACAGCTCCCATATAAGAGTGATCTGATCTAGGTCTACTTTATTTTCAAAGGCCGTTAAATATCATCTACATGAGGGAAAGGGTTAGAGTGTTCATGTTTAAACTGACAACTCAGCATTCACAATTGGCTCATGCATACCACAGCATGAGATTTAGTGCACTTTTGTACTGTTCAATTGAAATGAGCAAGCCTGCATAACTGTTAAATTGCGGGAACCAAGTGTACAAGATCTTTGCCATTAGTGTAGATCCAAATCAAAGGGATTCTGAGCAGAGAGAGTCCTTTGATCAGAGTCTGCACAGTTTGTTAAAAACTAATTTTCTTCAGTGATAAAGTTTGATAGAAGTTTCTTTTGTTAAGTTATTATTCAGAAAAGATGAGCCAGTTTTAATTATTCATCAGGTTAAGGCTTAAGCACATCATGCAACTTAGAAGTTCAAATCTCAATACTTTGAAACAGCTGTTCATACCTTAGAAACAATTAAAACTTGTATTAAAATGAGTGTTTCTGTAACATAATGTGATTTTAATGCCAATATATCCCTTAATATGTAAAACAAAACATTCATAAAGATTCTTGTATATACAAAGAAAACGATTGTGATCTAGACCCCTTTTAATATAGTTTAAATTTGTATCCTAATATACAATCTACTAATCTCTTTCACCCACATCCTCTCCATCTACAAATCATTGTCTACTGGTTCCATGTATGTTTTAAGTATTAAAGTGCTAGTTCAATGACTTTGAAATGCATGCAACTGTTATTAACCCTTCGCTTGCTGAATTTTAAAATACATTTCTCCTTCTTTACCCATGCCCTGTTGTATAATTACATATATCTTCACTGTGTACAAGTATTTCGCTGTGCAATCGCTGCTGTGGAGTGCATTGGTTGCACAATCAACTTGTAAATAGTGCAGACCCTGATGAGACAGCTCCTGCAGGAGCTGTCTCATCTGGGTCTTCACTATTTACAGGTAGGTATATTGATGCGATTAGCAAGCGAAGGGTTAAGGGTTTCGATCTTCAAAAATGCAACATGATGCAGCAAAATAACTTTACAAACACTAAAACTAGTACTGAACCCAGTAGCTTGAAAGTACCTGAAGCAGTTTTTAATGCATTCTTCTAAGAGTCCCTTTTCAAGCTGAGACAGATAGTAAGAGATTGAACAGATAGATTGACTCCTGTCCTCCCACAGAAATCACCCAGGGAGCCATACACTTAAGCTATCAAAAAATTAGGTCACTGATTTTAGCATCAATATTAGATCTGTGATATATCTGTGAGTGTTCAAGTGAATCATGTAACCTGTGTTTCCAAAGCATCATACATGATATAATGCAGACATGAGACATTAATCAATTTTCAAAATGGAATAGTCCTTCATTGCTTAACCCTTTCCCTGTTCTATGTTTGTTACAAATTTCAATACCTGAATATTCATTAACAAAATAGTTACAATGAAATATGGAAGGTGGAAGATTGTTGTCATTATAGAAACTAAAGAAACAAATCTATCTTATTCTATTAGCAAACAGAGCAGACCCAGATTAGACGGCTCCTCTAGGAGCCGTCTGATCTGGTCTACTCTGTTTGCAAATTTGTGAAAACACGTTTTCCTTGTTTAACTTTCAAACAGGATGTTTTCCAGGACTGCAGAAAATGCAGAATGATTGTACTCTAGAGAGCCCATTCGAAGACCAATAAAAGCTAGAGGTTTTATTCAGCAGCCATGCTCAACTTCCCTTGTATATAAACAATGCAAGCTGGATTGCATCACAAAAACAGTGTTTGGAATATTCAATAAAATTACCTGAAGGTGTTGACAATGATTTCTACTTATAGTATTCTAATCACACTTTATAATAACCTTCACCCAATATCCCAGTCTCTCCCAGGACCTCGCAGGAATGTATCCAACCTTAACTTTTGGCTTACTACATAACTTGTTAGCAGGAGAAATAGTTGCCTTCTTTAGATTTTGTGAATATTTTGTCTTCTATTTTTTTGAGAAAAAAAAAAAGAAAAGAAAAGAGAAATTTGTACAGTAAACTCTGTCTTAAGCGGCCATTAAAAAGAGGTCTAATTAACTAATTATGGATCTATAAGGCAGGTGGTAGCTTAATGCAGGTCAAAAATACAGAAAGCTCCTATAGGAGCTTTCTGAATTACCCTTTGCCCTGCATTATGCAGCCACCTGGTTTTAAGACTCCTATGCCCAATAAATAAATAAATGACCGATTGAGGCAGGTTTTACTGTACAACAATTGTTATGTTATATACAAACCAGATAATCTAATAACTTGCACAATATAACTACACCACAATATGTTTCTATTGAAAATTGACCACCCCTGGGGCGCGCCCGTGGCCAATTTTGACCCAAGGGGCATAATATATATAACTTTTGTAGAGGACCTGCACATGATGCTATGTGCCAAATATGAAAACTGAGAACCATCCAGTTTCAGGAGAAGATTTTCAAAGTTTTCACTATATGTTTCTATTGAAATCTGACCACCCCTGGGGCGAGGCCAATTTTTACCCCAGGGGCATAATTTATATAACTTTTGTAGAGGACCTGAACATGATGCTTTGTGCAAAACATGAAAGCTGAGAACCTTCCAGTTTCAGAGAAGATTTTCAAAGGCTTAGACTATATGTTTCTATTGAAAACTGGCCACCCCTGGGGTGGGGCCAATTCTGACCCCAGGGGCATAATTTATATAACTTTGGTAGAGGACCTGAACATGATGATATGTACCAAATATGAAAGCTGAGAACCTTCCAGTTTCAGGGGAAAAGGTTTTCAAAGTTTTTACTATATGTTTCTATAGATAACAAGGCACCCCTGGGGCGGGCCAATTTTGACCCCAGGGGTATAATTTACATACATTTAGTAAAGGACCTACAGATGATGCTATGTACCAAAGATGAAAGCTGAGGACCCTGTAGATTCAGAGAAGATTTTTAAAGGATCAAATTGTTGATGCGGGACGACACCCGACGACGGACGACAGACATCAGGCGATCACAAAAGCTCACCCTGACCACAAAAGTGCTCTGGTGAGCTTAAAATGGTCCGGATAACTGAAGTGCGACTGACTGACTGACATAAGGACATAGTGCAAACCTATAGTCCCCTTCGATGTTGGCGATGTTGGCGATCGGGGACTAAAAAAGCTACAACTCCCTGAACATTTAGTAAAATGTTCCAGAAAGTAATACCATAAACAAAGTCATATGCCATCTTTAATTTAGACACTTCAAAGCATGACAAAAACAAGATGTATTTGTGAAACATCATGTCCCAAACTGTGCTCTTGAACTATAATATTGACCTTTGACATTGACATGGAGCCACTCGAAAGATGCGTATGCATGCCAAGTATGAAGTGTCTATCTCTAATAGTTCAAAGCTTATGGCTACAAGAAACAGACACACAGACAAGCCAAAACAATATGCCCATATCCAGATCTTAAGGGGTCATTTCACCGAGAAATCTTCCCGGAAGACTGAGTTGCGATCTCAGAGCGTGGCTTGGTCGCCGCACGTCGCACGTAGTCGACAGTTGACCGAGGGTTGGTCGTGCCTTGGTCTCCCGTGGTCGCACATGGTCGAGGATTGGTCTCCCGGAAAAACAGATCGTAGCTCGGTTTTTTGACATGTCAAAAAACCGAGCCTCGACCTAAAAGTCGCACGGAGAGCATCGAAAGAGCGAGCGAGATCGAGGAAAGAACGCATTGGTCGTGAGACGATCGAAACTAGAGCGGGGATGAGCTAGGCTCAGTCTTCTCGAGCGAGAACTGGTCGCGCGAATGGTCGTGCTGCTCGACCACTGCTCGATCCTCGCTCGATCCGTGCGATCTAGCTTCGCTCTTTTGCGATTAAGCCTCACTCCGAGCGATCTGTCCCAGACCTTCCCTAGACCCGTACGTTCCATATTATTTCCATTGGCGGCCTGTGTGCGCTTAAGCTTCAACCAAATAAGATCGACACTCGCTTAACTTGCGGTTCTATAGATCTTCTATAGTTAGTGTTCAATTCTAGGACCCACCCTGGCCAAAAGTTCGTCAAACATCTCCGGGGGCATACGGAGATAGATCCGGTAGGTAGCTTCATCTCCCAGCCTCAGTTCCGTCATGAGGGAGGTGTACTGACCATAATGTTCCCTCTGGTGTTCACGCAGCTCCTTTCCAGCATGATTAGCATAACCAGATAGTCTTGCTGCAATTTCAGGGCATGGTGCTGTAATACAATAGCATGATGCAGAGCGATTTGGTCCATGTTATCCTTTCGGAGACTGGTCAAAAACTGATGGTCGGCCAACGATCGCCGGGCATTGTATAACGATCGCAGTGGGTCGCGCGCAAATCCGTGCAACCAAAACCAGTGTGCACGTAGCTCGGGCGAGACTCTGTTGAGAAAAGATCGAGAATTGGTCGTCTGAGCGAGGCTAGAACGTTCGAGATCGCAACCAAATCGTATTAATCGAGGGTACATTGCAACTCGTACGTAGCTAGATCGGCCGGGAACGAGTCTTGGTCTGCCGAGGTCGCGCGCTTGCGAGAATAGATCGCCGAGAGACCGCGGCAATGTCGCAGATTGGTCGAACAGAACGAACTTTGGTCGTGCCAAGATCGCTTCAGATCGAGTGGATAGACGTAGATAGAGCGTATATAGAGCGTGTGTAGAGCGTACAGGACGAATATAGAGCGTACACATCGAAGGTCAAACGAGCTAACATCGAACATAGAGCGTGCACAAAAAATAATGGGGTAGGTCGCACGGTTTTTGACCGCGACTATTGGAAAACCGAGCTGCGATTAAGGTCGCGCGTGGTCGCGTGCGACTTTTCCAGGTCGTACTCGGTGAAATGACCCCATCAGGGGCATCAAAAAAGTCCCCAAAACTATGTTCTCAGACTAACAACTCTATAATACATCTTGTAATCATGGGCATATAAAGACCCCTTGCAAATTGGCAAATGCAAAAATTTCTGAGAGTACCTTTTTATCCCTTGTCTACTAAGTGTCATGAACTGTAGAAGCAGTTTTCGCCACAGGGACATTTCAAATCAGGCAAACCCAGCAGGCTTAGCAACACCCTATCTGACCAGGATCAAATATCTTTTACACTCTTAGCCCCTTACTTGTTCAGTATTAATGTAATATTAACTCATTCCCTTGTAGGCTATCAACCTCTTTGATTAAATCTACCAAAAAGGGGCATTTACAAGAAAAAGGGAAACTTTCAGAATTGTGTAGTTTTTAAATCATTGTGATAAATAGAGCATAAATTTTGCTCCTATAGGAGCAAATGCTCCATTATTTTCATTAGGCCTTCGCCTCAGATATACAAGCATATCACTCTAGTGAACCATGCAGTACTATAGGAGCAAATGCTCCATTTATCACAATGGTTTCAACAGGTGATTTTTACAGAGGCGTAGAAAGGCATATTTATGGAAGAAAGGGTTAAGAATCAACTGAATTTTTATAATGTAAATGTTTCAAGGGAACATGTTTTGCTTTGATAAAAACTATAAAATCAGATCTGTACAGCATCATAAGCAAACAGAGCAGACCCTGATCACATGACTCCTACAAGAGCCATCTGATCCCGATCTATTCTATTTTTACAAAGATGTGAAAAAGCCTTACATTAGGGAAAGAGTTAAAGTGCTTTTGAAAAGAAATGGAAAACAATTCTCACATGGGCTACATGTGTTACAATGGTTTTGCATTGGAACGTTCTGTATAAGTCTGTTATTCCCTTATCACTGTATTGGTACTGTGAGAGTCTGCTATTGTTAACCCCAATCATTGCATTGGTACTGTGAAATTCTGCTATTGTTAACCCTTATCATTGCATTGGTACTGTGAGAGTCTGCTATTGTTAACCCTAATCACTGCATTGGCACTGTGTGTCTGCTATTGTTAATTATTATCATTGCATTGGTACTGTGAGAGTCTGCTATTGGTAACCCTAATCATTGCATTGGTACTGTGAGAATCTGCTATTGTTATCCCTAATCATTGCATTGGTACCGTGAGAATCTGCTATTGTTAACCCTTATCATTGTATTGGTACTGTGAGAGTCTGCTATTGCTAACCCTAATCACTGTATTGGTGCTGTTAGAGTCTGCTATTGTTATCACTAATCACTGTATTGGTACTGTGAGAGTCTGCTATTGTTAACTCTTATAATTGTAATGGTGCTGTAATATTCTGCTATTGTTATGCCTAATCATTGCAAAGGTACTGTAAAAGTCTGCTATTGTAAACCCTATTCACACTGTAAAACTCAATACCCACTCCAATTCTGATCTGGAGCTATGTCACTTAATCTGATGTGTGTAAGCTTTTGGGTAACTGGTGATAGTGTGTCACTAGCTTGCAATATGATGAGCTGTCAAGCCAGTCTCATCAGTAGATTCAAGCTGTTTATAAATGCTTGTCAGGTTGCACTTAGTATGATACGAGTTAATCCTTTAAGTAAAGGAAACTGAATCACTAAATGTCATTTGCAAACAGTGTAGACCCAGATGATAGGGCTGCAAGAGGAGCCCTCTCAACAGGACTTGCACTGTTTGTCATGTTACACTTTTCTTTAAAAAAAATCCCTGAATTTTCATGGTAAGCTTCCATCGTTTGAATTTTGGAATAGTTCATTGCAGTATTGAAAGGGTTAATAATGAGACAACTTGCATACTTCTCTGACATAGTTTATAAATACAATACCACAGAGACCGAAAGAGAGCCTGACACCATTTTGGTTATTATCATGGCAAAAGGTGCCAAAATTATGTTGGCATTACTGCAAGTGTCAGAAGAAGCTGGCACAATTATATAAACTTCCTGCAAGGAACAAATTCTATGTCTGCAGTCTGCAGGAAGAATTTCTTACACAATCTACAAAACATTTTTCAATAGATAATTTTTTTTATCTACCAGTGTTAACCCATTCCCTCATATTGACGACTTTGTTAAAGTCACTTTGTGAAACCATTGTGATAAATAGAGCATTTGCTCCTATAGGAGCAAATGCTCTATTTATCACAATGGTTTCAAACTACAAAATTCTAAACTTTTCCTTTTTCTCTAGTTAATGCTCTTTTTTGGTAGATTTATACAAAGAGGTTGGATCTAAAAATAGCCTATGAGGTAATGGGTTAATAATGGTGAAAACTTATGCAAAATCCTTTCCTATAGGAGCTGTCTGTTCAGAATCTCCTCTGCTTGGTGAAACTATGATATATCTAGTTCTATACAGTCTTCCAAGATAAATATTCTTTTTACATGGGACAAAATAAGATTTCACTTCATAAATGTTCCATGAATTATTTTATGAATATTCATGAAGTAATGGGTAAAGTCCACATTGCCTACTAATGATTAAGATGTGTGCCAAATGATATTGAACTCTGCAAATTAAAATTGTGACTCAGACAAAATTGAACTGATGCAGACACACACATACACTTAACCACCATTATGGTGACTCTGTCAAGTTGACTGTAAACTGACAAAAATGCTGCAGATGCTTATGAATACCAGACAATGTAGGCCATGATTCTATGCCATGTCTGAATGACACTACAGACTGATCAGGGTCTTCAGCATAAAATAACCATTTCTCACAGAATTGCTCAATTCTATCATGTAGCAAGCAACGAGAAAAGAATTTGCTATAATGGAGAAATATGCAGGTCTTCTTGCATTTTATGAGACTACTAAGGACTCATGAGGCATGAATATCTGGGAAGTCAAGCATTAATGACAATCATTACTCATGTGCGCAGGTAAAATACAATTCTTGGCATGAATCTTATCACCACAGAAAGCATTTAATGAGCTGAGCTAAAAAAAAAAATGATTCAGCATATTTTCTGTAAAAAAAATTGTACCCTTAACATATCAGCTAAAATTTTCATCCTCTGTTTTTGTTGTACAGCATTATTATTGTCTGTTTCTACAAGAACCATAATGCGCGTGTCAAGATTGGGGATCCTGACAGCATAGGGTCTTATATATCATGGCCCTGTGGTTATGAAACGTTTTGCTTAAAGTCTGTGTTCATTCTCAAGATCTGAAATGAGCCCAAAGTCAGACAAATCAGATACAGTAAAACCTCTCTATAACGACCACTAAATTGTGTTAATTAGTTGGTATTTATGGCAGGTGGCAGCTTAAAGCAAGGTGAAAGTAAAACAGAACGCTCCTATAGGAGCATTCTATTTTACTTTCACCTTGCTTTAAGCACCCACCTGCCTTTAACACAAAATACTTATGTAATTTAGTGACCGTTATAGAGAGGTTTTACTGTACATGAAAAAAACCTCAAACACAGATTGGCAAATATTATTACAAATCTGTCTGCAGGGGACTAAAGGTTAGGTACCTACAATTAACTTCAGTACTCAGAATTACCATGTATTCATTGAATTACACTTTGATTGTATTTTTGAGAGAGAAAAGGAATAAAACAATCAACCCTTTACTTGAAAGAGACGCTATTTGACTCTCCTGTACGAGTCGTCTGATCAAGGTGTGCTCACTTTGCTTATGGATTATATAGATCTGATTCTAAGTTCATGACCAAACAAATCCATCGCTTGTGTGCCATTAAAAAATTCAGTTAATAAATATTCATGTTATCATTTCTTACATGAATATACCTCAGGTAATGGGTTGGCTTGGAGAACTTGGCAGACATTTTTTACAGGTTACTGTTACTTAGCATGCACAGACCTCTTCTGCTTTAAGTTTTTTACCTCTTCTCTTATGATATTCATTAACCCTTTACTCCATGACTTTTCATGTAAAGAATAATGACATCATGAATATTAATTAGATTAATTGTTATTATGGCTCATGGAGACAGGAATGTTTGGCCATGGCAGGGACTGTAGAAGCATTATCTATATATTATATCATAAACAGACAGAACAGACCCTGATCAGACAGCTCCTACAGGAGCCAAGTGATCTGGGTCTACATTGTTGCAAAGGCATAGAAAGACATTTATGGAGTAAAGAGTTAATTTTCTCCAATTCATATAGTGATTTAAGAAATTAGAATGACAATCAGCTTGCTGTTTAAGAGACATAGATCTACAGTAAAAACTCGACACTACGAAATATTAGCCCTTCGCTTGCTATTCACGTCAATATACCTACCTGTAAATAGTGAAGACCCAGATGAGACAGCTCCTGCAGGAGCTGTCTCATCAGGGTCTGCACTATTTACAAGTTGATTGTGCAACCAGTGCACTCCACAGCAGTGATTGCACAGCGAAATGCTTGTACATAGTGAAGATATGTAATTATACAACAGGGCATGGGTAATGAAGGAGAAATGTATTTTAAAATTCAGCAAGCGAAGGGTTAGTACTGAAGTATTTATGTCTTGTAGGCAGGTGGCTGCTTAATGCATGACTTTCACCCTGCACTAGGCTGCCACCTGTGTTAAAGATCTATAATGGTATGTATTTGAGTGACCATGAATGCTGTATTCTATTTATCACATTACCCCTAAGACAACGCATACTACATCTACCTACAGGTGCCTATTAGTACTTAGGGTGCTTTGACATGTGATTCGGTCTAACCAACTAAAAAAGTATATCCAAACAAACTTCATTTATTTTGTCCACAACAAATTGATAATTGTGTTTAATTGTTGGAAACGCCTAGTTATACAACCAGGCAACCTAGAAATTAAACAAGTGTCTTTTTATACATCAGAAATACAGCAACATCAACAAGTGTGGTGACGTCATTTCTTGACACACCGTTTCGAGACTGAAGTAGGTCAACAGTCATTTAAGTTTTGAGTTCCATAAATGGCTACTATCGGTCAATCTGATTTGTTTTCTGCTTGGACTGTTCGATTTTGCTGGATTGTGATTCTGGTGGATATGTACATGGAAGTTCCCGCCATGTATTGGGGCTGCAAAAATGCTCTGGAAACCACCAGTGACATGGAAATTTGACAATGATGCAGTGTGAAGAGTGTTCAAGTTCACTGGACATGCTCTTGTGACCTGGTTTTGGGCGATGTTATAATTGTTGTCAGTAGAGTGGAGAATAGATGAGATCATTTTGTGCTGATTCTGATTAATGTGACTGAAGTTGTTGATTGAAGTGATATTCCTGTGACAAGATATTTGTATTATCTGGTTCGTGAGAACATCGTCACTCAACTTTTGAATCATGTATTTTCTGGGGCTTTGGTTGGACAAGTGTTAGTTAGTGGAGATTCCAGAGCACTGGACCATGTGTTTCATCATGGTTTCATCATGGTACCAATATTGTTTACGCCGACCGGACTTCTACGGAACCACACATTGTTCGGAGAAGCTTAGGTAAATGGACAGTTGTTGGTGCTATGTAAAACGGACAGTCAGGCTCGGAATAACAGAAGGGTCGTCTTTTAGCATAATCTCAGTAGACTGCTATTGGGTACCTGTTTGGATTGTCTAAGTTTGCCCACAGTTTTGGTTTCACAATGCGTACGTACATCTCGAGGGTTGCTTCCCATACGTGTTTACCATATTTGTTTTGATTTTTTGACAGCGCGTATGAATATAAGTTAGGTCAGAATATATAACGAGTGGTATAGCATGCCTTCAATATCGCGAATATAGTTCCCAAGTTATAACACTGCTGGACATGTCATATTTATGTCATAATTTCATATAAAGAATAAAGAGGTTAATTATAACAGTTTTGTGCTAGGCCCATGATCAAGGAATGCTCTTCATATTTTAACTCTATTGAAAAATACTTTGAGGGCTGTGTTGCCAGCTTGGTATAATTACGTATTCTGTGAACTAGAAAACTCCTGCAGTTTCATACAATTCCATGAAAACCTCATAGCAGGAAAGTCTTCGGGAGTAGAATTTAACAAAACCCCATACAACAAATGAATAGGGAAAAACATTAGTTACAGTGTAAAATCATAATGTAGCCTTGAAGAATTTGGTACTACTATTACCTAGAGGCATTTTTGATGGTGGCCATGTGGTATTACTACATTATCACAAGCATAATGCATTTGTCAAAACTATCAGTAAATTCTGTAACAAGATTGGCCCATTTACCTAACCCTTTCAATGCTATATATTCAACAAGGAATGGTACAGAACAACCTCTCTATAACGGACACTAAATTGTGTTAATTAGCTGGTATTTAGGGCAGGTGGCTACTTAAAGCAAGGTGAAAGTGAAACAGAACGCTCCTATAGGAGCATTCTGTTTTACTTTCGCCTTGCTTTAAGCAGCCACCTGTTTTTAAGTTCTCAAAATACTTGATGTAATTTAGTGGCTGTTATAGAGAGGTTTTACTGTACTTCATTAGTTAATAATACC
Organism: Azorinus chamasolen; assembly: GCA_963576725.1. Taxonomy (NCBI): domain Eukaryota; kingdom Metazoa; phylum Mollusca; class Bivalvia; order Cardiida; family Solecurtidae; genus Azorinus; species Azorinus chamasolen. The sequence goes on along the minus strand of OY755248.1, from coordinate 16,473,663 downwards.
TTCCTTTAGTACGAAAGGATATAGTTTGAGAGAGAATTTAGAGTGACAAACTGGGCAAACCTTGACCAGAGGGTTCTGGGAGTCCTCTGATCAAGGTCTACAGTGTTTGTAAACACCAGTACACACGTTTCCCACATTCAAATGGTAAAAGACTAAGGGCGTTAACAAGAAAGTTCGCGCCACAGTGATTGAATGTTTATCTGCAAATTACAGAATAACACTCATGTTGCCAAGAGTTATGATGAGGAATGATTTATTTCTAAAGTGCCAGAATATAATAATGTAATGTAAGAACCCCGGGCTAGGTTGAGATAACAAGGAAAACTGGCTTTTCTTTGCCTTTAACAAGTCAATTATCGTTATACTAATTTACAGACTTCAAAACAGAGATAAAACCAGTGCATCTTCCTAGATGTCCAAAACTGAATGCCTTCAAGCTTTGACCGAATATTTTGCAAAAAGAGAAAGTCTGCATTTTATAAGGTCATCAGACAGTGCATGTTTCATATGAGCCAACATATTTGTAGGGCAAGTCTATGAGAACAAATGGAAGATTCTTCTAAAGTACTGGGAACATAATTATCAAACAAGAAACAGGCCCCTATGAAGACATTACAAGATCAATATAAGCAATTAATACAAAAGGTTGCTTTGTCTCTCTACAACCAAGGTAAACTAGATAAATCAGGTACAAAGAGGTTTTACAGCTATGAGTACACTATTTGATACCTGGAGTCTTGTACTTCAACATCATGTTTGCTGTAAAATATACCAATTACATAACATTTTCCGACACTATGTCTCCCTTCTCCATTGGTTAATAAATCTGAATAAATCAGACACTTTAACCCTTTCCTCCATAAATATGCATTTCTACACCTACGTAAACGTCACTTTTTGAAACCATTGTGATAAATACAGCATTTGCTCCTTAGGAGCAAATGCTCTATTTATCACAATGATTTCAAAACTACATAATTCTAAAAGTTTCCTTTTCCCTAGTAAATGCTCCTTTTCGGTAGATTTATTCAAAGAGGTTGGATCTAAAAATAGCATATGAGGGAATGGGTTATATTAGACTGAAATAGTAACAAGTAGCAGTAAATAATGAAGACTCTGATCAAACTTCTCCTGAAGCAGCAGTTTGATCTGAATCTGCACTATGTCCAAATAATGTGTGTAATTACAGTGAAGTTCACTGATGTCCTGTTTCAAAAAACAGCATTTTCACTTTTCATTAATTACAAACGCTCTAGTTCAGATCAATGTTTTCCTTGTAGAAAGTCATAAAACTGCTTAACCCTGTCCCTGCTCTATGTTTATTCCAAATTTTAATACCTACTGAATATTCATGTACAAAATAGTGTAATGAAATATGGAAGATGGAACATTGTAGCCATTTTAGAAAGTAAAGACACAGATCTTTCAAATTCCAACAGCAAACAGAGCAGACCCTGATCGGACGGTTCCTAAAGGAGCCATCTAATCTGTGTCTTCTCTGTTTGCAAATGCATGAAAATGTGTTTATATGAAGGAAAGGGTTAATGGATTCACTCTCAATCAACATGTGGAGTACAATACAATGTGTCAACATTCTAAAATCATGTGTTCCCAGTACAACTTCAGGGAAGAAGAAAATTTGTAGATAAATGTTTATAATATTACCTGCAGTCAAAAAGAAATATACTGTATCAATTTCTTTCAATGATTTAGATATAAACACATTTTCTTGCATTTGCAAACAGAGAAGAACCAGATCAGATAGCTTGTATTACTCCCCTGGTCATTGAGCCATTCGCCTACAATATTGAGCACTGCTAACATGGCGCAATAATGCAGCCGCAGTAACGGCTAGTGACCCTCACATGTACCAATTTTAACCCCTGGTGGAGAGGAGGCAACCTCGTGCTGATGGGAGGCACTGAAAAGCGTCTCTGAAATTTGCGATTGGGACTAGGATTTAACTCCGGACCTCTGGATTGGTAGTCACATGCGTGTTACCACTAGACCACCGCACCACCACAAAGAAATTGTAGCTTTAGAAATTGTAACAGATCTAACTCTTTGGTTTCTACAAATAACAAAATATCCTGTATACCTATGCCACTGTAAAAAATCAGCCAATAAATATTCATGCTGTCATTATTTCTTACATGAATATTGAACAGGGAAAGGGTTAACCCTTTGAATGCTGGAAACTAGTGAAACTGGCATTTGTAACTAGTGTTGGCATTAAGATCAGAGGACTCTTACAGCAGTCCATGATTAGTCAACACTGTTTGTCACTCAAAGTCCTCTCCCAAAGTATGTTCTTTTCTACTGAGTGGGCTCTATCATTAACCCATTACCTCATAGGCTGTTTTTAGATCCAACCTCTTTGAATAAATCTACTGAAAGGAGCATTAACTAGAGAATAGGAAAAGTTTTGAATTTTGTAGTTTGAAACCATTGTGATAAATAGAGCATTTGCTCCTATAGGAGCAAATGCTCTATTTGTCACAATGGTTTCAACAGGTGACTTTTGCAGAGGCGTCAAAAGGCGTCAATATGAGGGAATGGGTTAAGTAATTATGGACCATTCCACTATGAAAATTCAGCATTCAAAGAATTGATAAAGTCATACAGATTTTACAATACTAAGAAATCATCATTATGTCTGAGCATTTAACATTTAGTTTTCATCTATGAAAGTTTGCTGCAATGAAAACCAAGGCAGATACCATACGCCATATGTTTGTTGTTAATGTCAACATAAATTGATATTTACAACACTGTTCATCAGTAAGTACAAGGCAAAAACAACAACTGTTGCGTGACAGCAAAACCTCTCTAAAACAACTGATGCTCTGTATAATTGTGCTTGTCATATTTTCATGCACATACACAGCAAAACCTCCCTAAAACAACTGATGCTCAGTATAACTATGCTTGTCGTATTTTCATTCACATTTATATACAGTTAAACCTCCCTAAAGCATGTCATACAAGTTTTCATACATAAATTATAAACAGCAACACCTCTCTAAAGCAACTGTTACTCTGTATATGCTTGCCATACTAGTGTTAGTACACATATACAGCAAAATCTCCCTAAAGCATGTCATACTAGTTTTCATACACAAATACACATCAAAACCTTATAGTGCATGTCATGATACATAATGTTATATCAGGGTGTTTTTTTTTCAGATACACCAAAACCTCTCTAAAGAAACTCTTTTTGTCCAATCTTCAGCTCTTTGAATGCTGAATATTGAAAATGGAATGGCACATCTAATTGTTTAACTGTAAAGGCAATCCAGAATGAAAGGCATGGATTTGTTAGAGAATTTTGAACAAAAAAATACAATCCCTGATAAAAAAAAGTTCTGATTTGGGTCTACACTGTTGCAAATGCCAGTACGCTCATTGGCCACATTCAAAGAGTTATGGTAGGTGGTAGTTAATGGTAAGATGAAAGTACTAGTAATGCAGCATTAGTTCCTATGGACTTTTCTGTACCACAGTCATTCTTCATTAACCCTTTCCTTCATATAAATGCTTTTTCATGCCTCTGTAAACAGACCAGTAGAACCAGATCAGATGGCTCCTGCAGGGTCTGCTCTTTTTGCTTATGAAATTATAATTAATCAGATACCAAAATACCAAAATTTCGTGTGTACAAATGCCGCTAAAAAAAATTCAGCAAATAAATATGAAGTGTAATTACTTTTACATGAATATTCAACAGAGAAAGGGTTAAGCAAAGACCTGCTTTTAAAGAGCCTGATGATGAATAATTAAGTGGCCGCCTTGAAGCGGTTCTACTGTAGTATTGTGCACTGTTGTAGATCAGCCAAGCTAGGTGCACTAACTTATCCCTGCCAAAGAAACTGTCAGAGAAATACGTCATCAAGATTTCTGTGACTTGCACAGGCACAATGCACTTCTTCCAGACACTTAAATACACATAAACTGGAACAAACTTAGCTTCCCTTGAGGATCAACTAACAAGAAGCCATTTTGAGCACACATACTAACACAAATCCATCTAAACAGTGTGAAGCCACATGATAATTCTGCCAATTAACCTATTCAACGGGATCCAAACTGCATGACACTATGTTTTCAATAGGCTGTTGAAAGACCTGAGACAGGCGATAACCTTAGCAAACAAAATTTATTTGGCAATGAAAGGATGGTTTTCCATATTAAAAAGTAAGAACATGTACTTTTGTTCAATAATTATATTCTGACTTGTAAGCCAATTTAGTAGTGAAAACTACATAAATTTATTAACCTAGGAACTTTATTTTTGAAGCACAATCATAATTATAGTACCGACACCCCTATTTTCAGTATCCCAAATACGGTATAAGAAAAAAGATGCATTATATGCAACAAAAGACAGTACTTGATTTAATGATCCTGTATGTAGGCAGGTCAAGGATAATCTTTAACCAGGCAGAGCAAACTTTCATCTGTACAAAAAAAATTAAGATTTCGAGCCAAAGGTTCTTAACCCTTCGCTTGCTAATCACGTCAATATACGTACCTGTAAATAGTGAAGACTCAAATGAGACAGCTCCTGCAGGAGCTGTCTCATCAGGGTCTGCACTATTTACAAGTTGATTGTGCAACCTGTGCACTCCACAGCAGTGATTGCACAGCGAAATACTTGTACACAGTGAAGATATATGTAATTATACAACAGGGCATGGGTAAAGAAGGATGATGATAGAACTGTATTTTAAAATTCAGCAAGAGAAGGGTTAACAATTCAAACAGCACATAACTGTTTTTATCCTTATGATTACTGCCATCTCATCTGGACCCAAATTGTTTGCAAAGTATTCACAGACTTACTGTAGCATACTGAAGGTTTCACAGTGTTTTGGCCAAGTCCCATAAACTCCAGATTAACCTTTGCACCTATTATCTGTAACAGAACAATATTTTTGTTCTAGCAAGGTCTTGATACAATGCAGATTTCAGAGTCTTTCTTTTTATAGTGAACTTTCTGAAGACTTTGTAAACAAGGTCTTTTCCCAACAAATAAAATATAAATGTTTACTGACTACATGCTTAAATCTGATACTGAAGCCATTATTTCTTACAAGAATATTCATGAGCTGTAGGGTTAAATGACAAAATTTAATGTGGTTATTTTCCTCTCTTTGCTTCTCATGTTTGACTTTCAGATTGTGATATTGAAAGAGAGAATTGTAACTGCAGAGCTACAGATAAAAGGTACGTACTCAAATGCTAAAATCGTCATTTCTCCACCAAACCCTATGTCGTGACCACTCTTAAGAATGGTCTGTTCGATGATAGAGTGGTCACAACGTAGGGTTTGGTGGAGAAATAAATAAGTTATTCTTGAAAATGTTTTAATTTACATATCTTATCTGGACCTCTCTAACAGCCAATAATTTACCAAGCATACTAAAGGTTAATGCCATGAGGATAAGGCCTCATTTACTCTTATTGAGTCTATATCACTGTTTCAGCAATGCTGCATTGAAGTTAATACTGTGTTACATTGACAAAGTGCACCACCTCAAAGCTATGACACTGTAACTGCAGAGCTACAGATAAAGATGCTTACTCAAATGCCAAAATCGTCATTTCTCCACCAAACCATATGTCGTGACCACTCTTAAGAATTGTCTCTTCAAGAAGATTCTAAAGAGTGGTCACAAAATAGGGTTTGGTGGAGAAATAAATAAGTTATTCTTGACAATATTTTAATTTACACATCTTATCTGGACCTCTCTAACTGCCAATAATTTACCAAGCATACTAAAGGTTAATGCCATGAGGATAAGGTCTGATTTATTGCAGACTAAACTCTTATTGAGTCTATATCACTGTTTCAGCAATGCTGTGTTCGAGTAAATACTGTGTTCGATTGACAAAGTGCACCACCACAAAGCAATGACACTAACTTAAACCAGATGTACATTGTTTGTTGGAAGAGCACTGAAGGGGTTAAAAACTATATACATCCAAGATTCATAAAAAGAATTGATCATCAGGGCTAAGTTACAATATTAACAATGAACTACTTGCTTAAGCCTTTCCCTCATATCAAAGTGTTTTCACACATAAGCAAACAGAGTAGACCCAGATCAGACGGCTCCTATAGGAGCCATCTGATCAGGGTCTGCTCTGTTTGCTAATGGAATTTGACAGATCTGTTTCTTTAGTTTCTAAAATGGCTACAGTGTTCCACCTTCCGTATTTCATTATAACTATTTTGTTCATGAATATTCAGTAGGTACGACAGAGCTTTGGACAACACTTCCAGCCATAACCATGTACTCCTACGAAAACTTGCTGTTTTTGCATGCTATATGGATTAAATAAAAGGATGTTGTGTAGAAACAGATGTTTGTGTTGTTTATTGTGATTACTATGCATTATTATAAATCACCTGAAACTGCCTGCATTTAAACTTACCCTATTGCAGAAAATGGTACACTCTATAATCAAGGGAGGCAATTCCGTTCATTTAACTTATCAATATCTTAAATCAGCATCACTTTAAAGCCTCGATATGAAAAATCAAGTCTTGAACAAGATTTACATTGTCCACTTGAAAAAATGTATTGATTCTTTTTCAAATGAAAAAGGACCAAAACTTTTTTTTCAAGTGGACAATGTAAATCTTGTTCAATATCAGAAATTAAAGGGGCATAACTATGGAGTGACCTGGGCAATATGGCTATTCTAAATCTGGTTGACACAGAATTGGATGAAGTGGCAAAATTGGTACACACTATAATGCCTGCAATCAGTATTCCTATACTATAACCTTTTGAATGATAAATTGTCCATCATTGTTTGATAACAGGAGTCCATTAAGTATGAATGGGTATTTAAGACGATTTTTAATGACAAACAGTGCAGACCCAGATCAGAAGACCCTAATCAGAGGAGCCTTCTGATCTGGGTCTACACTTTTTGCAAATGCCAATACATCCATTTCTAACTTTCAAAGAGTTAATCTCATTGAATATACAATTTGTCCAGGAATTGCATCTCATCAGTGAATAAAGAAAAGTGAAAAAGGCATAACTCAACAGAAAACAATATTGAATGAATATACAGGTGGTTATAGCATTACATAAATATATGAAATCCATTAATCTGTTAAAATTTCAGATATGTCATGGCATTGCTTAGATATGCTTATCAATGTGTGTGTTTAGAATTGCAGTATTTATATTCAGTATTTAGCATTGAAACATCAAGACAAGACATTCAAATTCCACAGAAAAAATAACATTTTTTGTTGTTCATGTGATGTTAATGATAAATGATTTTGTAGTTAATAATATGTCTGGGTGTTTATTTTAAGTATTTTCTAGCTATTTTATCTGATACTAATCTTTGGAAGATCTACTTGGATGTGCGGAAAGTGTGCGTGTGTGTGATTGAAACCAACTTCTGTCTGAGATAAAGACCTGGAATATTTCTCATTGCCAGAAAGACATTCCAGGAACAGGGATTGAAGCATTGTACTTTCCATCAGCGCATTTATCAACTGGGACAACATTCAAGAAATCTGCTATAAATTTACTTAAAATTAGGTAACAACCTGGAAACAAAATGATGTCTTTTCTTTGATTACAGATGGATTGGGAATGCTATGAATTTATACTGGGGGAGATATAATTATCAGAATAGAATAGCCCATCTGTGTTTAAGTATAGAGTCCATTTAGTATGAAAGGCTTAATTTTGATAGATGATTCTGAATGGCAAACAGTGAAGACCGTAATCAGAGGACTCCTCTAGAAGCTTACAATGTTTGCAAATGACTTTGCATGCAAGTGCCATCAAGGTTCGTCATATCAGGGTTGTTCATCTGTAAAAGTTTGAAATAATTCCTCCCAATGGTGTTTAACCCTTTCCTCCATAAATACACCTTTTTACGCCTCTGTAATAACCACTTATTGAAACCATCGTGATAAATAGAGCATTTGCACCTATAGGAGCAAATCGAGGGTTTGGTGCAAAACTATTGTAACTCCTTCACTTCACTTCGTGAAGGAGTTACAATAGTTTTGCACCAAACCCTCGAAATGCTTTATTTATCATAATGATTTTAAACTACAAAATTATAAAACTTTGCTTTTCTCTAGTCAATGCTCCTTTTGGGTATATATTCATTCAAAGAGGTTGGGTCTAAAAATAGCTTATGGAGGAATGGGTTAAGGATAAGGAGTTGGACATGCAAGATTTATTCACTATACCCGGAATGTTATATATATAATGTAGAAAATTTCAAAATCCCAATACCCTGGTAAAAATTATCACAGCAAATTTCCTTCTTTACAAACATCTTAATATTGGCTTTAATCATCTGTGAAAGTTTAAAATAAATCTTCCCAATGGTATATGAGGAGCTGGACACACAAGATTTGCAAGACATACATATGATGTTGTGACACTCTCCTTAGAATTGTCTCTAAGAGACAATTCTAAAAAGTGGTCACAGTGTAGGGTTTGACGAAGAAGTAATGGAGTTATTCTTGAATACTGTTTAACCCTTTCCTCCATAAATATGCCTTTCCACGCCTCTGTAATAATCACTTCTTGAAACCATTGTGATAAATAGGGCATTTGCTCCTATAGGAGCAAATGCTCTATTTATCACAATGGTTTCAAACTACAAAATTAAAAAAAATACATTTCTCTAGTAAATGCTCCTTTTGGGTAGGTTCAATCAAAGAGGTTGGGTCTAAAATAGCCTATGGAGGAATGGGTTAACTGATACATCTAATCTATGCTTCTGAGTACCACTGTAATGATCTACAAAAGTATTTAACCCATTACCTCATAGCCTATTTTTAGACCCAACCTCTGAATAACGGAGCATTTACTGGAGAAAAGGAAAATGTTAGAATTGTTTAGCTTTGAAACCTAAATAGAGCATTTGTTCCTATTGAGCAAATGCTCTATATATCACAATGGTTTCAAGAAGTGACTTTTACAGAGGCATAGAATGATGTATTTATTGAGGAAAGGCTTAAATGACTCTTCGTTGAAGTCTTATATTTACCTCCACAAACTTTTATTGCTGAAGTTCCAATTTGCTACTTTCTCTTTGCTCACTAAGTATTGTTGTCTCCAACAATTGCAGTCTGCTACAATTCTCAAAGTTATTTTTCCTTCAATATCTCTGCAATAATGCAGTCAAGTTTTAAACAATTTCAATAGTGGTGAGACACAGATTTTACTATGAACCTAATCTGGATACAAACTGTTTGAATCAGTATATCAAAGTTTATTACCAATTTTCATATTTATTTCAAACAGGTATCTTTGGACAAAAAACAAATAAACATTATTAAGATGCTTTATCAAAGAATTCTTTCTGAAGCACTTTGATCTTGGTCTATAATTACACTGTTTTCAAACTTTCAATTAACCCTTTGAATGCTGATGTTTTAACCCTTTTCCAAATTTCAATACCTGAATATTCATGGACATTATAGTTATAATGAAATATGGAAAGTGGAACTTTGTAGCCATTTCAGAAACTAACGAAAAGGATCTATCAAATTCCATTAGCAAACAGAGCTGACCCTGATCAGACCGCTCCTGTAGGAGCCGTCTGATCAGGATCTACTCTGTTTGCAAATGCGTGGAAACATTTATATGAAGGAAGGGTTAATAGTGGAATGGCCAATCATAGAATCCATTCCAAATAAAAGGATATAATTGACAAGAGGATTTGAATGAGAACCAGAGCACACTTTCCTCCTCAAGGAGCTCTCTGATCTGGGTCTACACTGTTTACAAATGCCTGTAACTTATTCCCCTGCACTGAAAAGGTTGACATTTTACTTCAACCAAGAGAGATGTAGATATAAAATTCCAAGGAGTTTTGACACTCTTAACCCAGTACCACTTCAATATTCAGGGTTAATGAAAACCTACCCAGAATACTTTACAAGGCAGGTGTTACAAAAAATCTGAATAAATCCTCTAAATGCTGAATATTCAAACAGACTATTCCATAATCAAAATGGGTCACGCTACCTGTGAATATTCAGGGATTTTTAAAGAAGTGTAACATGACAATCAGTGTAGACACTGATGAGAGGGTTCCTAGATCTTGGTCTAAATTGTTTGCAAAGGACATTAGCAACTCTTTTCCCACACTGAAAGGTTAAACATTTGACATTAAATATGTGAAATGCTAGGTGTTTAAGAGACATTTACAGGTTACAGCTGCTATCTTAGCTTGACGAGCCAATTATAATCATAAAATTAATAAAATTATTCTCACTGGTGCTTGACAATCACAGATAATAAATATGGCTTCAAGAAACTGAAAACAGGTGAAAGAAAAAGAATGGTTATAGATGCTGAAAACTTGTGCAACCATGACACCAATTAGATAAGTACCATGTTTACTCCAATATCTCACATATAGCCATTGGTTTACAACTTCAAATGATACTAACAATGATGCAAACAGCAACAATTAGATAACTAACCCTTTACTCCATGAATACGCCATTCTACACCTTTGCAAACAGAGTAGACCCAGATCAGACAGTTCCTGTAGGAGCCATCTGATCAGGGTCTGCTCTTTTTGATTATAATATATTATAGATATGATTCTTTAGTGTCTGCACTGACCAAAAATTCCTGTGTCCATGTGCTATAATAATACATTAATGTAATTAACATTCATGATGTTATATTTATTTCTTAAATGAATATTCATGGAGGAAGGGGTTAAGTACCATGTTTATTCTAATACCCCACATCTCCATTGGAATACAAGGCTTAAAAAGTCAATACTGCACAACTTTGAATGATATCATGAATATTAATTAGATTAATTCTTAAAATGGTATATCAACACATGAACTTTTTGCCTATGCATAAATTGTGAAACCAGGTCTGTATATTATCCCAGATGCAAACCGAGCAGACTCTATAGGAGCCGTCTGATCTTGGTATACTCTGTTTATAAAGGCATAGAAAAGCATATTTATAGAGCAACTTGGGCTAACCCTTTCCCTGTTCTATGTTTATTGCGAATTTCATTACCTAATAAATATTCATGGACAAATTAGTTATGATGGAAAGTGGAAGGCGGAACATTGTAGACATTTTAGAAAGCAAAGAAACAGATCTTTCAAATTTTATTAGCAAACAGAGCAGACCCTGATCAGACGGCTCCTCTAGGAGCCATCTGATCTGAGTCTACTCTGTTTGCAAGTGCGTGAAAACATGTTTATATTAGGGAAAGGGTTAAAGGAGTTGCCAATAATTACCCAATAATTCCTTGAGGACCTATGTCTGTATTTCTTGCCCAAGTTTGTCTTGCCAAATATTTAGAGTAAGTAAAGTATCCAAACATCAAAGACATGTAAACAGCTGATGCACAGTTGCATTTTGCAGCTGAGGTATGTTCAGTACCAGAAAATATCCACACCTTCCTGATACAGTCTATAGAATTCTAGGTTAACCAATTAAAAATGATTGCCACAACAAGTAGATATGGCATAATTTCTTTTCTTTTGACCCAGATAGGTCAACATTGCTTCTCTTGGTCTGATTTTACTGGAAACGAGCAAACTTAACTCTTTCCTTCATATAAACCTGTTTTCGTGCATCTGCAAATAGAGTAGGACTCCTATAATATGAGCCGTCTGATCAGGGTCTACTCTGTTTGCTAATGGAATAATTTAGATCTATTTCTTTACTTTCTACAATGTTCCACCTTCTATATTTTCATTATAAGTATTTTGTTCATGAATATTCAGTAGGTATTGAAATTTGGAATAAATATAAAAGGTTTAGAATAAAGGTGAAAAGTCTGTTTTCATCTCTATGTTATTAAAATATAAAGTCTTTGCAATACAGCCTCATCAACCGTTTATTCCTTAAATATGCCTCAATACGCCTTAGCAGCAGAGTAGACCCAGATCAGATGGTTCCTGTAGGAGCTGCCAGATCAGAGTCTGCTTTGTTTGCTTATAATGGAATTGTATAATCCTGATTCTCTAGTTTCCGCATAAGTCAAACTTTCCTGTGTAAAAAATAATCTAATTTATTTTCATTATCATGATGTCATAACTTTTTCATGAATAGTCATGCAGTAAAGGGTTAATCTATACAGCTAATTAGTAATACAATGTAAAAAGTGAGAAGAATACTTTCTAGATTACCCTATAATTAAGCAGTAATTTTAGTAGTTATTCACTTGTGTGTTGAATAGGAAATACAGTAAAACCTCTCTATAACGACCATTAAATTACATAAGTATTTTAATATGTTAAAGGCAGGTGGATGCTTAAAGCAAGGTGAAAGTAAAACAGAACGCTCCTGTAGGAGCATTCTGTTTTACTTTCATCTTGCTTTAAGCAACCACCTGCCCAAAATACCAACTAATGAACACAATTTAGTGGTCATTATAGAGAGGTTTTACTGTAGTTTTTAAGCATTTTCAATGATGTTTTTAGATATTTGGAGCTCAGTTGAATGAGGCATTTACATTCCTCCGATAGTCTACTTCACAAAGAATACATAGAACTGCATTATCTTTCAAGACGTTTCCACCCAAAATAATGCATTTGTTGGAGCGTATAGTAAGATTTTGCCTAATTAACGTGGCTAAGCCACTAATCCTGTCAGTCTTCCTACTCTGTACCATCCTAGAGTATGCCAAAAACAACAATTTGGCTCAGGATTAAACATTACTGCTACAAAAAGATATAACAAAAAACACAAAGGACACAGCGCAGAAAGTATGAAAGAGAATAATTGGCAGATCAGAAGGGTCCTGTCAGGGTTCTGGATCAGCCGGTCTTCTGTGCCTGACACATAAAATTCTTTCAGCCAAGCTTACGCTGTTAATTTCCAAAGCATTTTCTGCCAACAATAATAATTACAGTTGCAGTTTACGCACATTTATCGTTTGAGTGCTAAATATCAGTGTTTTACCACAGTGCTAAATATCAGTGTTTTACTATAAAGTCCACTCTGTATGAAAAGCTTGAAATTGCTCGAGTATTTTGAATGACAAACAGTGCAGACCCTGGTCAAATGACTCCTCTAGGAGCCCTCTTATCTGTGTCTACACTGTTTGCAAATGACAGTGCATGCATGTCCTGTATTCAATGGCTTACATATATCCTTTATTATGCTAAGCATGACCTGACCGACATTACCAAATAACTTGGATCAGATGAGACATGGAGTTTCTTGGCATCTAATAAGGATGCTTGGCACCTTGGCACTAGGTCACTAGTTTCTCCAAGACTTGAACATATTCAAAGTAAAATTTCAAATAATTCACAAAGTTTATTAACCCTTTCCTTCATATAAATGTGTTTTCACACATTTGCAAACAGAGTAGACCCAGATAAGACAGCTCCTATAGGAGCCATCTGATCAGGGTTTATTTGAATAAATATAGAACAGGGACGGGGTTAACAAGTTTCATATTTATTTCAACAGGATATCTTTGGCCAAAAAACAAATAAACATTACTGATGCTTTATCAAAGAATTCTTTCTGAAGCACTTCGATCTGGGGCTATTATTACACTATTTTCAAACTTTTAATTACACTTTGAATGCGGATTTTTTTAAGAAGCAGAACATATTGAAAGTAAAATTTCAAATAATGATTTTGAGGAGACATGATATTCAAAGCATTATCCTAAGTAGTAGTTTTATCCAGGTCTACACTATTTGTCTTTTCTAATTTAACCCTCAACCCTTTCCCTGTTCTATGTTTATTACAAAATTCAATACCTACTGAATATTCATGGACAAAATAGTTATAATGAGATATGGAAGGTGGAACATTGTAGTCATTTTAGAAAGTATAGAAACAGATCTATTTTATTAGCAAACAGAGCAGACCCTGATCAGACGGCTCCTCTAGGAGCCGTCTGATCTGGGTCTACTCCGTCTGCAGATGCGTGAAAACACGTTTATATGAGGGAAAGGGTCAACCCCTTTCTTCCATAACTACGCCTTTCTACCCCTTTGCAAACAGAGTTGTATTTAAATTTTAGCTTTCACTGAATTGAAAAAGAAATCATCTGATTGAATTCTTAATATTTATTTTGCTTTAATTTTCTTCAACATTAAAATTATACTACCAAATATTTTTGGATCAAGATCAAATGTGTTATCTATGTCCGAATTATTATCAACGTTATCAGTTATATATCACTAGTTAACTCTTCCCCTCATATAAAAACCTTTTCACACACTTGCAAACTGCTCTGTTTGCTAATGAAATTTTGATAGATGTTTCTTTATATTCTAAAATGGCTACAATGTTACACCTTCAAACTTTCATTATAACTATTTTGTCCATGAATATTCAGTAGGTATTGAAATTTGGAATAGGTATAGAACAGGGAAAGAGTTTCCCTTTCCCTCTTACAAAACTTTATCATGCCTTTGCAAACAGAGTAGAGCCAGATCAGATGGCTCCTATAGGATATCTACAGTTTCTGAAATAACCAAACATTTCCATGTTCAATGGACATTATAAAAGTTAACGAATATTCTTGAAGTCATGAATTTTTGTAAAGATAATCATGAGGGAAAGGGTAAAAACTTGACGAACAGAAATAAAGTTAGAACATAATATATCACCATAAATAACTGAATTGTACTTCTTAACATACGACCAGAGGAAGAAAAAAATAATCATTAACCCTGGAATGCAGGAAACTATTGTATTGCATTTGCAAACAGTGTAGACCCAGATCAGATGACTCCTAGATGAGCCCACTGATCTGGATCTATACTGTTTGTCGCTTAAAGTCCTATTGCCAAGTTAAACCTATCATGCTGAATGGACTGTACCATGAAACACTGATGGGGCCGTTCCATAGTGAAGATTCAGCGACCAAAGGACTAAAGGTTGTTTTGACACTGAAGATTTGTACTTGAATAGTTAACTAAACAGTGACATATCTTTTAACATTTGATCTTTTTGTCACTTAGACAGTTCACACAACATTGATAAATAGCACAGCCTCAGACATTAGCACATATCCTGCGACACTATCCAAACCTTATCAAATTACTGTTTAAATTCTGTTATTTATCACCAATCTTGTCTTTTAACCTACAGACCTTTGTGACTGGCACCTTTATAACTGAACGTCCTCCATAGATGTTTCATTCATAAAAATTCATTCATTGGTTTTTAAGTGTTCCACAACTCAAGAAAAAATAAATTACTTGTTTGTAAAATGTGAATATAGGATTTCAAAGGTAAGGACAATGTCACATCTTCATTGACAGCTTTAAAAAAAAGCGTTCGCAACAAATTGTATTTTACCTATCAAATATAACTTTGGATTTATCATTCCCTTGACAAAACTCCTGTATTTCAAATAAACGAACCCTTTAAGTGAGGGAAACAAATCACTAATATCATTTGCAAACAGTGTAGATCCAGATAAGTGTGCTCCTAGAGGAGCCATCTTATTGGGATTAGCACTGTTTGTCATATTACAGTTTTCTTGACCTGTTTGAATATTGGATTACAGTAAAACCCCTCTAAACCAGAATTCTAATTGAGAAGAATTTAGGTGCTTTTATGCAGGTAGCTGCTTACTGCAGGGTGAAAGCCATGCAGAAAGCTCCTAGGAGCTTTCTGCATGACTTTCATCCTGCATTTAGCCGCCACCTGTCCCCAAGACCGACATTTATCCTAAATTTAACATCTGGTTTAGAGAGGTTTTGTAACTGTAGTCAATCTGAAAATTCCAGGTTGAAAGGGTTAACATCATCATCTGAATGGAACCAGACCAACAAGATAAAACATTTATCTACAGCTGTGGGACATGTAATAGTGACAGTTTTGCACAAAACCTCCAATTTCACCTAAAAAACTTATCCCTTTCCTCCATAGGCTATTTTAGACCCAATCTCTTTGAATGAATCTACCCAAAACGAACATTTACTAGAGAAAAGGAAAATGTTAGAATTATGTAGTATTGAAACCATTGTGATAAATAGAGCATTATTTTGCTCCTATGGAGTAAATGCTCTATTCATCACTATGGTTTCAAGAAGTGACTATTACAGAGGCATAGAAAGGTGTATTTATGGAGGAAAGGGTTAAGACAATTAGACACTTCACAGAGGTCCAAATGTGTAAATTTAAACATTTTCAAGAATAACTCCTTTATTTCTCCACCAAACCCTATACTGTGACCACGCTTTAGAATCTCATTGAAGGTTATTTTCTTACATAAAAAGGTATTTTATGGAATACAGTTGAATATATAAGGCTTTTTTACACAAAAAGGTTTGTCTTAAAGAATGCACTATAATGCATACACCAGTTTATTGTGGATACCAATGCTTCTCTCTTTCTCTTCTTAAAATCTGTGCTTGAAAGGGCCATATTTAATGCACATTATAGAGTAACTGACCAATTCTAGACTGTAGCCATTGTGACAGCTAGTGCAGTTTGATACGGATGGCTGTACTGCTGCTAAAACTATGAAAAGCAGTCAAAGCTTTTGCACAACTACGCCCACACACAACACCAAGGCTATGGCAACACCTCAGCTTTTTTTTCCACTAGCTCAAATAACATTAACTGCAATTAACGAAAGTTTCGCTTGAATGTGAATCATTCTGTCACATTTCTGTGTGATTTACTGCAGATATGGATATGCATTTCTCAAATATGTTTTTCACTTTCTTCAACAGCAATTTTCACCACATAAATTTTCACATAAAACTGCCATCTTTGCAATTCATTTATGCTTTCCAACTGTTCAATTCATTCATTGAGAAAAGGTCATGGATTTTAAATTACTCCAATTCTTTTCAAAATAATTTGCCGATATGCTCCTCTCACCAATCTTGTTTAAGTCAAATTTATAGAAATTTGCAATCAATCTTACAGATAGCTTTGATGTGCACATAGCCTATTGTATACCATCAATTAAACACAATTTAGAAAATTTGAGACGAGAGCCAACCCAGTCGTATCAAACCAATCTATTGATGTTTTCGTTGATTAAACCATCAGCAATATGACAAATAGACCATTTCTGTCTGGGTTTTATGTGTTTTTCATTCATAAAATAAACAGTTTACATCCATTTAAAATAATGTGCAACAGTAATACTAGTATTCAAGTCATTTTATGAACCAAACAGTTCAAGGTGGGTTAAGTGAAAACTATATTCTCCCTGCTCTTTTCGAAACAAGTGAAAGTAAATAATAGTTCAGTCAGTCAAAAACAAACTATTGAAGTACAGTAGAACCTGTAAAAGTGGCCATTCATTTATTGAACAATGGAGTCTTAAAAAATAGGTGGATGCTTAATGCAGGTCAAATTGACTTTTGACCTGCATTAAGCTACCATCTGACTTACAGATCCATAATTAGACCTCTTTTCAATGACCATTTAAGACAGGTTTTACTGTTCATGACTTATGGACTGTATAGAATGCAGTTTCTTACTAATGTTGACCTGTCTAGAATCTATTCAAAGTGGAATTGTCCATCACTGTCTAACGAAGGAGCTCATTCAGTTTGAAGGGAATACACTTGCTAGAGGAAATGAATGACAAACAGTGCAGATTCTGATCAAAGGGCTCCTCTTGGAGCCCTCAGATCTGTGTTTTCATTGCAAATGCCAGTGCACTCATTTCTGCAGTCTAACGGTTAACCCACTTATAAATGCACTTGCCAAAATAGGTTTTATAAACGAGTCTAATTTTCATTTGAAGGACTGTTTTGGCAAGAATCCTTTTGCCTTCATAACCTTTGAAAATATTAGTGAAGCAATACGTGCAGACCTAGATTCTTCCTATATGTTTACATATTTTCTATTTTAGGGACATATGTCATACATTAGTTAGCCCTTTGAATTTGGGACACGAGTGCACTGTCAGTTGCAAACAGTGTCATGGTAACATCTCCATGTCATTAAAATCTTTATTAGTTTTGATACTCATTGACTATTTTATAAGATATTTTTAATACAAAATGTTTTCTCATAAAAAGATATATATGACCAGTGTCTGTAAATGAGGCACCTTGAAGGTCCGAGCTGTAGCCAAGAGGAGTATTTAACCCTTTCCTCCATGGGCTATTTTTAGACCCAACCTCTTTGAATGAATCTACTAGAAAAGAGCATTTAATAGAGAAAAGTAAAATTCTAGAATTTTGTAGTTTGAAACCAGTGATAAATAGAGCATTGCTCCTATAGGAGCAAAATTAATGCTCTATTTATCACAATGGTTTCAAGAAGTGGTTATTACAGAGGTGTAGAAAGGCGTATTTATGGGGGAAAGGGTGAAAAAATATAGATAAACACAAGGTTTGGAGAACTTAGGTACTCTGTTTTCAACTGAATTTCAACTTGTGGGAAGAGGTTATTGGCTTGTATGGTAAATTAAAAAAATAAACCTTGAACAAATCAATGACCCCTGAACATTAAAATCAATCTAAATTTATCTTTTCGCCAATTTATAGTTTTATTTATTTTTTTGGCAATAAAGATGACAATTTCAAAAAAGCCCTTTCCAACAAATGTATCATTTACATCTGTAATTTCATAAGTAGATTATTTTGTCATAAACAGAAAATAACCATGGTTACATGTACCGTAACTACCCTAAACTTTCACCAAAATGAACTTATTCATGTAACTGAGACATAGACCAAACTTCTCCTGAATTAACAACTAGGGTCTACTCTATTTGCTGCACAAGTTAACCATTAAACTGTTTCCCTATTTAAGGAATGATGACCAGAGCTCCAGATAAGATGCGTAAATTAAAATATTTTCAAGTACATGTATAATATCTTTATTTCTCCATCAAACCCTATGTTGTGACCACTCTTTAGAATCGTCTTGAAGAGACAATTCTAAAGAGTGGTAATAACATAGGGTTTGGTGGAGAAATTATTATTTTAATATTTGAGTACACACCGTTATCTGTAGCTCTGATGGCAGTAAAAGTTTTAACTAGCTGCACTTTTAAACATCATTCTTAACAAGGGAATTTCCTACCATGGCAGCAACTCTAGCATTAGATCTACTCCATAAGCCATCTGATCTGGGTCTACTATGTTTGAAAAGGCATGAAAAAGTGTTTATATGAGAGAAAGGGTTAACATTATCAAAATGGTACAATATAAACTTTTTAAGGTTCACAACATGATTGTGGAAATTGGGTAAAAAGGTTTAGTGTAAAGATGGTTAGTCCTAAACACACAGTAAGTAAAACTTACCTGATAATCCTATATGGCTTGGATTCAAATTTAGAGACAGTCAGAGACGGACATGGCATTTCATTACGAATCTGAACTGTTTTACATTAGATTATTTTTGCATAAACATGACTGCTATCTATCCAAACTTAGGCAGAACAAAATAGTTAAAAGATAATTTACTCACAACATCATGTGAAAGATTAAAAATAACAATTCAAAGGTTCTAATTCACTGTTTCAATCCAGAATGTTTTTGCTCAATAATACATGAAAATGCTGGCAGCTAATTCTGTTTAATGCAAAAAAAATGTCTGTAGACACAGAGAGGAGCTTTTTGATATTGTAATTTAAAAGTGTGAAAAGTGTGTCTAAGACACAGCGATGCCCCCATGGTGGTGCTTGCCTAGCTGCACGTAAAGTTCCTAAGTCATTTGACCTTGATCTTGGGTTTGCAGGCTGCAGCGCAATGAAAATATGGATGGTGGTTAATGTGTATATGCAATTCCATGCCAATAGCTGTAGTGGTTAGTGAGATATAAGACAGTAAAAAAACTGTGACAACCAACTGCACATAAAAGCGTGACGGACGGACAGACAGGTGCAAAACATAATGCCCCCTGACTGTAAAAAAAAGACTTTTTGCTGAACAAAAATGATAGAGGATTCAACTGTTTTAAAGTTTTACTATTACTTGAATGTGGAATACATGAAAACAAGACATTTGCAAATGGTTAACTCTGAGAGAACTCCTGCAAAGAGCCTTCCAATGATTAGTTTTGAATGGCAAACAGTTTCTTAATACTGAATAGATTATACTATTAACAAATATGGATCATCTCATTTTAACCCTTTCCTCCATAAATACGCTTTTCTACACCTCTGTAAAAGTCACTTCTTGAAACCATTGTAATAAATAGAGCATTTGCTCCTATAGGGGCAAATGCTCTATTTATCACAATGGTATTTGAAAAACACAAATCTAAAATGGTCCATTTCTCAAGTTAATGCTCCTTTTCGGTAGATTTATTCAAAGAAGTTGGATCTAAAATTAGTTTATGAGGGAATGGGTTAAAAGGGTTTACAGCTAAAGAGCAAAATGTTGCTGTTAAGCCTTCTGGTGTTGCTCAGTGGCTTCAATTTGGATCAGGGTGAATTAATTACAGGTTGTCAATGTCTTGACATGAGTGTCATTGGATCTATGTTACGATGTACTGTCACAGTGTTACTGTAACATAATCCAAATCCATGAAAACTATTAGTTTCTCCAACCCCTTTTGCATGCTACGGGCAAAGCTGTGATATGCTTTTGCAAACATATCGGATCCAAATCATGCACAGAATAGCTTGGCATCTCAATTGAATCCTAACCATTTGAAACACTAATTCTTCGGTGCAAAACAATGAAAATAGAATACATTCTATCTAAAAACACCACAACTGAAGCAGAGTACACAAGGTGAAATTCACTCAACAATTAAGACAGATTATATACCTGCAATCAATTATGTAGCAACATCAAAGGTATCATCAGGTTCTCATTAATTCAATAAAAAGGTGACACCCATACCAACTTATAGTAACATTACATAAACCCTGCATAAAAAGGTGAATGAATTTAGATAAAATTATAGATTTCAGTACTACAATTATCTCCGGAGCTTCTTATATTTCAATTATGATCTTTCCAGTACAATAAAAATGACAACACATGGAAGATTTAAGTTCTCAGTTAAAAAGTATACCTAACATAAAGGAAGATTTAAGTTCTCAGTTAAAAAGTTTACCCAACATAAATGTAGTACAATGTTAATCAACCTTTAACCCCTTTAACCCTTTCCCTCATATAAACGTGTTTTCACGCATTTGCAAACAGAGTAGACCCAGATCAGACGGCTCCTAGAGGAGCCGTCTGATCAGGGTCTACTCTGTTTGCTAATAGAATTTGATAGCTCTGATTCTTTGCTTTCTAAAATGTCTACACTGTTCCACTTTCCAAATTTCTTTAGAAACAATTTGTTAATAAAGATCCAGTAGGTATAGAAATTTGCAATAAAGATAGAAAAGGGAAAGGGTTAAGTAATAGAGATGCCCTTTGCAACAGAAGCAGCTCAAATGGCATTGTTTGCTTAGGGAATAATTTAGAACAGATTCTACAAGGTCATGAATAGTACAAAACATAATGTCATGCATTTAATAAAATCAGCAGGCTTACTGTGTTTAAATAGTGCAGACATTGAATGAATGAGTGTTCTCCAGCATAAAGAATCTGATCAATAGTCTTGTCCAGCAATACCATCCTAAACTATACATTCTATTTCAATATCGAAATCGTTGACCCTCAAAATCATGCAAATACCAGTCAACCACAAGTTTCCAGTTGACTTTCATGTTTATATATATGCCCAAGGTAGATCATTTCATGCCTACATGTTTTAGCAAAGGTAGTTTATGGAGAAGGAATTCAACAGCAAAGAATTTTTATTGTTTATTTATGTATTTTAAAATGTTGAAATCTCTGAGTTTATGAATGATTTGTCAAGTTCAGCAGCCAGATAACCTAGGAAAACAGTTGACACCAGATGGTTATTGAAAGGTTAGCATAAATAAACCATTTTGAGTGGAGAAAAAAAAATCTACCATTTGTGAATTCCTGTCGGCCAAGTGCTTGTGTAATTTTCTGATTTCCAGGGTAAGTCTCCCATCTTATATGAATTGTCATGGTGGATACTTATACTCTTCCATACAACATTTACATTAATTATTCACAAACCTAATCCGACTCCTTTCAACATTTTGTAAAGTCACAACCAGTTTGATAACTTTAAATTAAATCTTATTTTAAACAGGATCTACACTTTTTGTCTGTCTGTTTGAATATTTAGGGAAAACATGGGTTACATAGGAATGTGTCATATTCAATATTATAAAATACTGAGCCACATTTAAGATTTTATTTGAATCTGTATCTGTGACAATCTTACTATGAATCTTACCTTGTCTCTTTGGCGGCTTCAAAGTGTGATCTGACTTGAATCTGTGTTTTCAAATGAAGCAAGTGACTGTCTAATCTGAAGAAAAAAAAAATTAAGTTTTCATACAAAAATTAAGGATCTTACATGCGTGTTCATTACAAATTGTTTTTATGATACGAGTTTAATATAATAATATAACATGAGCTTTAGCGAGTGTCATATTCATTCTGGTAAACATGTTTCATAAAAATAATTTGTAATGAACATAAATATAAGATTCTTTTTATCACATAACCCTTAAAAAGTGCCATAGAAAGTGAAACAGCCGACGATTGTTATGGCCATTGTTTACAAACTGCAAAATAATGCAACAGACAATGCACATGGAATGAATGGGTCATACAGTGCTACGATTGGTTAACAATTAAATGCTTCATGCATTGGTTCTGCATATTTTCTTTCAGATTCATTATCCGCTGGATTCATGCTGCTTTGTCTAAAAATGCACTAGTGCATTTCTGCAGTTTACGGCACTCTGGCACTCTCACATAGCAGCTTATGTGATAAACCTTGAGTTTGACCACAAATTAAAATAAAGAATACACAGCTCTAAAGCTTGTGTCATACTCATTATAGAAAACGAGTTTCATAAAAAAAAATTGTAACTAGAGGTTTTTGTCAAAAAAACGGATGTCTCCCTCTAATAAAAACAATATGTAAAGGGAAATCACTAAAAATGTTATGGTCTTGATGAATGATACTTCCCCTCATTATGCGTTTTCCACACTACATTTTTCAAGAAGAAAATGATAACAGCTAATATTAAATTACTCCAAAAATACTGATACCAGATTTATGGCCCTTGTGCATGACACTTACTTTCATCATGCTCTTTCCAAAAATAAAATGTCATTCCAATAGCATCAGTCGAACAGGAGTTATTGATCGGCCAAAAAATGTAACAAAGGGCAATAACTCCAAAAGTATTGAAGCCAGAATTATGGCCCTTGTTCATGACACTTTCTCTCATCATGCTCTTTCCATGTATGAAGTTTCAATACGACGGCAAGAGCCATGTAGGAGTTATCGTCCGGACAAGAAAGAATTAAACAAATGTACAAGGGGCAATAACTCTAAATTTATTGAAGCTCGAGTTAAGGATCTTATGCATGACACTTTCTCTTATTATGATCGTTCCATGTATGAAGTTTCACTCCAATGGCATGTGTCACATAGGAGTAATCATCTGGACAAAAAATTGTGATTGTTTTTACAAAGGGCAATAACTCCAATATTAGTGAAGCCAGAGTTATGGACCTTGTGCATGACACTTCCTCTCGTTATGATCTTTCCATATATGAAGTTTCAATCCAATGGCATGAGCCATATAGAAGTTATCGTCCGGACAAAAAAGTGTGATTTTTTTTACAAAGGGCAATAACTCCAATATTAGTGAAGCCAGAGTTATGGACCTTGTGCATGACACTTCCTCTCGTTATGATCTTTCCATATATGAAGTTTCAATCCAATGGCATGAGCCATATAGAAGTTATCGTCCGGACAAAAAAGTGTGATTTTTTTTACAAAGGGCAATAACTCCTATATTAGTGAAGCCAGAGTTATGTACCTTCTGCATGACACTTCCTCTCGTTATGATCTTTCCATATATGAAGTTTCAATCCAATGGCATCAGGCATATTGAAGTTATTGTCCGGACAAAAGATTATGATATTTTTTACAAAGGGCAATAACTCCAATATTAGTGAAGCCAGAGTTATGGACCTTGTGCATGACACTTCCTCTCATTATGCTCTTTCCATATATGAAGTTTCAATCAACTGGCATCAGGCATATTGAAGTTATTGTCCGGACAAAAAATTATGATATTTTTTACAAAGGGCAATAACTCCAATATTAGTGAAGCCAGAGTTATGGACCTTGTGCATGACACTTCCTCTCGTCATGATCTTTCCATATATGAAGTTTCAATCCAATGGCATGAGCCATATAGGAGTTATCGTCCGGACAAAAAAGTGTGATTTTTTTTTACAAAGGGCAATAACTCCAATATTAGTGAAGCCAGAGTTATGGACCTTATGCATGACACTTCCTCTCATTATGCTCTTTCCATATATGAAGTTTCAATCAACTGGCATCAGGCATATTGAAGTTATCGTCCGGACAAAAAGTGTGACAGACAGACGGACAGACGGACAGACAGACAACTCTCACGAAAACAATATGTCTCCCCCATATAAATATGGGGGGAGACATAATGAGCACGAATGTAAGAATCTTTTTATCACATAACCTTTAAAAAGTGCCATAGAAAGCAAAACAGGCTATAGGTGATGGCTGTTTTGGCCTTTGTTTACAGAGTAGTAATATCACAGATGATGCACATGGAATGAATAGGTCATGCAGTGCTACGATTGGCTAACGATTAAATGTGTCATGCAAATGGTTCCGCATATTCTCTTTAATATTCATTATTGACCTGATTCAAACTGCTAATTTGACTAGTGCATTTCTGCGGCTTATGGCACTCTGTTTCAGCACTCTCACAGTGCAGATTATGTGAAAAACCCTCATAATTTTTTACCAAAAATTAAAAGTAAGGAATATACAGCTCTTATTATGGAACAAGTTGGTACTTTAAGCCTTTGAATGCTGCATATTCAAAGAAGAATACTATACAAGTGTTTAACAACAGTGCACACTTAGTATGAAAGGGTTAAAGGTGAAGTCCTCTGATCTGGGTCTATACTACAAATGCCAATACACTAGTTTCCAACATTCAAGGGTTAACAGTTTACCTGATAGAGATGCCTTTTGACACTTTTGCAAACAGAGCAGACCAAGATCAGATGGCTCCAGTAAGAGCTGTCTGATTAGGGTCAGCTCTGTAGACCCAGTGTAAACCCAGATACGAGGGTTCTTTTAGGACCAGGTTCTGCACTATTTGTAATTCAATATCCTCTCAAAAAGTATACCCTTTTATACTGAATGGACTCTGCAGTTTTGTCCAAACTAAAACAGCATGTGTGCATATGCCATTCTAAATATTTAGCTAATAAATATTCATGGTGTTATAATACTGTCATTATTTCTTACATGAATATTCAACAGGCCAATGGTTAATTATAGACCTATTCAGGGTACATCAACTGAGGGGCAAGGTTATGATAAATGAATTCTGAAATTTAATTTGTCAGCTATTCAGACCTGTTTAAGACTTGAAAAATTAGTTGTACAATGCCTCATTCATTCATGATTTTTAGGTTAATGTGTCAAGGAGGAATTGAATTACCATGGCAAAGGGTGGAGACATTTTATTTGCATTGTATCGGAATTATGCCAATACTAAACCATGTTACGCCAGGGTCGTCTTGTCATTTTTACCGTAACCCTTTTCCTGTTCTATATTTATTCCAAATTTCAATACCTACTGAAAATACATGGACAAAATAAGGAAGAATGTACAATGAATCAATTCCGGTAGCAAACAGAGTAGTCCCTGATCAGAAGGCTCCTATAGGAGCCGTCTGATCTGGGTCTACTCTGTCGGCAAATGCATGAAAAGGTGTTTTATGAAGGAAAGGGTTAAGCCTGCCACAGGCATATCATTGATTGAGTTTGAAAACAGTGCGGATCCAGATGAGACACTGAATAACTTGACATCGTATCAGGAGGATCCAAACTGCTTGATACAGGTTATGTCTTTGAAAAGAAATAAAAGATAAATCAAGAGTGAAAAAACATTCTGCAGACACAAAAATTGCTCTTTAAATTGAAGGTTACGTAAGGTATCCCAGATGAAAATGAAAAGATAACCAACAATTATTATCTAACACAATATGGTTATGGTGTAACAACATGCCCACTGCCATCAACCTTTGAATAACTGCACCCTAAGTGATTCTCATCTGCAAACTTTCTGTACTGTTGCAATTCTGAAAATTAGATCTTTCTTTCATTTCTCTTCAAAAATTCAACCAGTGTGTCAGTTTGAATACTGATGAACGCTGGGTTATTCAACATCTCGTCATAATCCAACTGTTTGCACAAGTAATCACGAAGTGGCTGCTTGACCCTTTACTCCATAAATACGCCTTTCTATGCCTTTGCAAACAGAGTAGACCCAGATCAGGGTCTACTCTGTTCGCTTATGATATAATAAAGATATGATTCTACAGTTTCTGCCCATGTGCTATTGTAACAATTACTCTAATTTACATTCATGACATCATCATTTCTAACATGAATATCCATGGAGGAACGGGTTAAGCATGCAAAGAGTTAAATACTTGCACTAGAGTACTGCATTGTACGAATTCTATAAAAGTCCAGTGTTAAATGATTCATTTTGTGCCATGCAGCATCTTTGAAATCATCTAAATGTTGATCATGAAAAGCTTCAAGTGCTAACATGCCCCAACAAATCTTTTATCAAATTTCATTCAAATACAAAGTAATAGATAATGGTATATATTCAAAATTAAAATCATCAAGTCGCCAACAAACACTATGTTGTGACTGCTCTTTAGAATCTTCTCAAAGAGCTTTTCTTGAAAAAAATTTGATTCACACCTCTTATCTGCAAATGGCATTATGGAAGAAACATTTCAGAGTTTATTATTCTCATGATAGGTTGGCAAGGAAGGTGCTTTTGATACCTATTGCTACTTTAAATGTGGAGTTTTAATGTGGAACGTCCATCCTTGTTTAACAATAGCCTCTTAATTATGAAAGGGTATAAACTATCCGAGGATTTTGAATGACAAACAGTGAAGACACGGATCAGAGAGCTTGAGGAGACCCCTAATCCAAGTTTACACTAGTTGTAAATAATAGTACATGAGCATGAATTTACTGCATGCAAAAGTAATAGACCTGTAGTACTGTCAGAGCAACAGATAAAGGTGTGTACTCAAATACTAAAATCTTCATTTCTCCACCAAACCCTATGTTGTGACCACTCTTTAGAATCATCTCCTGGAGACAATTCTATAGAGTGGTCAAAACATAGGGTTTGGTGAAAAAATAAAGAAGTTGTTCTTGAAAGGTTTAATTCATTGTATCTTAACTGGACCTAATATTATGACTGTTTAAATAATCTGCAAAGAAATAGGAGGAGTACATGTATAAGGAAATTTAGGTGCACTGCTGTCTATATTTTCCACTTTATCCTACCTTGCAAGTACTCATTAGAATTACTTGCAGTTCTCATATTTGAATCAGTACTAATAAGACAGGGTTTGGCCGAGAAATAAGAGGTTAAATAGGTCAGTACTCCTCTTATCTACAGCTCTGTCAAGTAACAGACTTGACTAATTTTCATGAAATAAAGTTTCATTATCCACATACCCCTTCCCTGATATATATACCATTTCACACCTTGGCAAACAGATGTAACATGGTAAAAAAGTTGTGACTCGACTGGGACTCGAACCCAGGGCCTCTGGCTTACCATGCCAACACTCTACCAACTGAGCTACCAAGCCACACAGTAAAGCCTATCAACTTATTTCACCACTATCTCTACCCGGCTACACACATACCCTCTACACAAGAATTCGTCCCGAATTCTTACTCAAAGAACACTCCACGAGTTTCTTATTATTACACATTATCTTCATATAATCCTCATATTATCTTCATATAAATCACCTTATGGGTTATTTACGTTGGGCGCCAAATGTAACATGGTGAAAAAGTTGTGACTCGACTGGGACACGAACCCAGGGCCTCTGGCTTACCATGCCAACACTCTACCGACTGAGCTACCAAGCCACACAGTAAAGCCTATCAACTTATTTCACCACTATCTCTACCCGGCTACACAGAGTAGACCCAGATCAGATACAGCATCTGTAATAGCTGTATGATCAGAGTCTGCTCTGTTTGCTTATGGACTTGACACTTTATAAATGCCTTTTCACACATTTACAGACAAGACCAAGATCAGGGTCTGATAGAATTTAACCCTTCACTTGCTATTCACGTCAATATACGTACCTGTAAATAGTGAAGACCCAGATGAGACAGCTCCTGCAGGAGCTGTCTCATCAGGGTCTGCACTATTTACAAGTCGATTGTGCAACCAGTGCACTCCACAGCAGTGGTTGCACAGCGAAATACTTGTACACAGTGAAGATATATGTAATTATACAACAGGGCATGGGTAAAGAAGGAGAAATGTATTTTAAAATTCAGCAAGCGAAGGGTTAATAGATCTGTTTCTTTACTTTCTAAAATGGCTACAATGTTCCACCTTCCATATTTCATTATAACTATTTTGTCCATGAATATTGAAATTTGGAATAAACATAGAACAGGGAAAGGGTTAAACAGTTTCTGCCAGGGTGAAAAAAGCCTTGTTTCATGCACCATTATAAAACTTCAGTTAATAAATAGTAATGATGTCATATATTCTTTCTTACATGAATATTCAACAGATAAAGGTTTAACATAAATTATTGTCACCTTCTAAACGTCTGTGCTGGTATTAATGAGGGATCTTGTTCAGTGATCTCCCTTGAATATACTTTTTCAAAAGCTGTAGGTCGAACTAATTGGTTTCCCTTGATTCTATCACTGATCTCTTTGCAAGCCTTTTTAAATGAGAAATAAATGTAATGACATACTGAACATGTATTGGCTCCTGCAGGAGACAGTCATCTGATCTGGGTTTATTCTGTTTGCAAATGCATGAAATACAAATTATCAACGTCTTTAGTTACTTTATTTAATTTAAATGTGAGAAAATGCATTTAATTAAGCAAGTGTCAGCACAAAGTACTGCACTGTGAGATAGAGATAGATATCAGCTAATTAACATTCATGAACAGATATCAGCCAATTAACATTCATGAACAGATATCAGCTAATTAACATTCATGATCAGATATCAGCTAATTAACATTCATGATCAGATATCAGCTAATTAACATTCATGAACAGATATCAGCTAATTAACATTCATGAACAGATATCAGCTAATTAACATTCATGAACAGATATCAGCTAATTAACATTCATGAACAGATATCAGCTAATTAACATTCATGATCAGATATCAGCTAATTAACATTCATGAACAGATATCAGCTAATTAATATAATGGCATAAGTACACAGAATATTTTGGTGTTGGTGAAAACTGTAGAATAATATCTTTTATAATTCCATAAGCAAACAGGGCAGACACTGATCAGATTACTCCTACAGGAGCCACCTGATCTGGGTCTACTCTGTTTGCAAATGCATGAAATACAAATTGCCAATGTCTTTAGTTACTTCATTTAATTAGAAGGTGAGAAAATGCATGATGACAAAGCATGTGATTAAGTAATTGTCAGCACAAAGTACTGCACTGTGAGGCTTGTAATTTTGGCAGGTGCAGAATAGAAATTAAACCCAGCTTACAAATAGCCCTTCCTACACATGCTCATGTTACTGGATGCTATTTTATCCTTAAGCTCATGTAAAACCTTTTCAAGCTGGGAAAATTCTGGTAAAGCATTATTTCAAACATTAAATTTGCAAATAATTAAAAAACAAATTCTATCTTATTAAATTATCAAAATAACATTGTATGTCATTGTCTTTCCAAATTTATGAAATTAAATTTGAAGCTGGATTTTGAGCTTGTCTTTTTTGCAATATTTCTTCAATATTTGGTCAAACCTACAGGGGAGTTGTCTGCAATTATCAAGACATAATACAGTAAAACCCCTCTATAATGGCCACTAACTTGTGTTAATTAGTTGATATTTAGGACAAGTAGTTGCTTAAAGCAAGGTGAAAGTAAAACAGAACGCTCCTATAGGAGCGTTCTGTTTTACTTTCACCATGCTTTAAGCAGCCACCTGACCTAAAACACAAAAATATTTGATGTAATTTAGTGGTCGTTATAGAGAGGTTTTACTGTATGTTAACCCTTTACTCCATAAAACGCCATTCTACGCCTTTGCAAACAGAGTAGACAAAGATCAGACAGCTCTGTTCCGTTTGCTTATGAAATACCGTAGATATGATTCTACAGTTTCTGTCATGGACGACACTTCCTGTGATTATGTGTCAATATAAAAAATAAACTAATGAATATTCATGGTGTCATTATTTCTTACATGAATATTCATGGAGGAAAGGGTTAAAGAATCCAGACACTCAATGCGATGCATACCTGGTATTGAGAATTAATAGACCATCAGAAGGTCAGAACTTCTGTTCAGTGTTCATTACAGTTGCCTTACCCATCCTATTGGTTAAATGTTCTGAAAGAGAAAGCAGCATGTAGATATTAATGCCAATGATGAACAGTGGTGTCCCAAACTCTTTCTCTACTAAGGGTTTGCTCTTGCACAATACACCACCATTTATCAGATCTTGATAGACACCTTCTGGTACCTTTGCAAACAGAGTAGAGTAAGATCAGTTGGCTGTTATAAGAGTGATCTGTTCAAGTATCTACTCTATTTGTTAGTGGTGTCCCGATAATAGATTATAATCGAAAATCAGTTGAGTTGACCCACAAAGCAAGCGCTCGAGCGTGACTTGGCAGTTTCAGATTAATCGGAATACGGAGAATCATGGAAATAACCAAAGTTATTTGTAATCTTATGCATTGCGCGACATGTTAGTAATAATATTTGCATGGCATTTCAACACTAAATCTCTTATCACGATTTCTATATTTGCTATAAAACTAATAACCAGGGTTCCAAGTTAGCGCTAAAATTTCAAGCACCGGAAAAAGAATGCGAGTGCTTTTTCGAACATTAAAATACGATGTTGTTGAAATCTAAAGATTTATATCATAAACAGTCATTGTGTCAATCAGTTACCGATAGAAATTGCTGTATATTCCTTAAATATCCAAATTGTTACCTTCTTTTTCTCCATCCTACCATCTATTTATAGTATGCGTGTGGGAAAACCCCGGTGAAGCTGCACGCGCCCCATTACTTTAACCCGAATTACATTGCGTATATGTCGTAAGTAGCATATCAAACGGGGTACCAGTATCGCTTAGCAACTATATGCGACCATTTTAGCTGACTGAAACCATACACGACGATGTCAAAACAAACAAGTGATTTGTTTTGTAAAACCAAACCAAGACTTTAAAAGAAAATCGACAGATGATGGAGAAACAAAAATAGATCGCCATTTCATAAATATTTTTAGCCTTGATATACGAAGCCATCTGCAGGCTGTACAGAAAATCATTAATTCAGGTAGAAACAGCCGGTAACAAAGTTTTGTAAAATTCATTTTATTTGCAACTTCCACAAACAAAACTATACATAAAAGCAGCATGTGAAACATTTGAATAACATTAGCACAAGACAAATAATTAATCTTCAAATGCTTCCATTCAAATTTTCTGTATAACATAGTAGATTCTACACTTGTTACACAGTAGAACCAATTTCGATTATAATCGAAGCTTAGTTGGTTGGCATGAACCGATTATCGATTATGAAAATCCAGCGGATTCCCATCACTACTATTTGTGGATTAATATATGTAATTAGGGTTTCATATAGAAACTATACCCATGTGGGGATCAAAGTAAACATTGAGATTCCTAGTAAAACACTCATATCGCCATAAAGGCCGGCTTTAAACAAATAGTTGAAATTCGTTTCAAATTTCTGTGGGTACGGAGAACCATATGCAATGACTCCTGAGCACAAACAGTCATGGTCTCACATTGGGCACCAAATGTAACCTAGGTTTCTCAGAGAGAAAATATACCCATCAGGTTTGGGGATCAAACTGATGACCTCGAGATCCTAGTCAAACCCTCTACCGCATCATCATAGCCACCTTGCACAGCAATGCTCTACAAGTGTTGATACAGGTAAACTACAGTAAAACCTCTCTATAACAGCCATTAAATTGTGTGAATTAGTTGGTATTTAGGGCAGGTGGCTGCTTAAAGCAAGGTGGAAGTAAAACAGAACGCTCCTATAGGAGCGTTCTGTTTTACTTTCACCTTGCTTTAAGCAACCACCTGCCTTTAACACAAAATACTTGGGTGTAATTTAGTGACCGTTATAGAGAGGTTTTACTGTAAACCCGTGACATGTAGGTCTCTTTCTACAGTTTCTGCAAAGGCCAAAAATTCATTTTGTTCATATACCATTATAAACAAGAGTGCCAGTGGACACAATATACGCCCGTCGGGGTCTTGTTCAACATTAACTGGGGTTAACGTATTTGCTGAACTCAAATTCTAAGCCCAATTTTGCGACCAAGTTTCAAGGTTGTAAATAGGCATACTTTAACAAAAAACCTTAACCAAAAATTCTAAATTGAAAAGTGCCATAATTGTGTCTAAATGCTTGACAGAGTTGCATTGTATTTACTCTTGCCTACAGATGAAGCTTCTGATGGTGAACAAATGTTTCAAGTTTAAAAGCTTTATCTGAAAGGGTTATGTTAATAAGTGGACTTTAACCAAAACCTTAACCAAAAATTCCAAGCTAAAAAACGTCATAATCATGTCAAAATGTTAGACAGAGTTATGTACTCTTGCCTACAGGTGAAGCTTGTGATGGTGAACAAGTGCTCCAAGTTTAAAAGCTTTATCTCAAAGGGTTATGTAAATAAGTGGACTTTGACCAAAACCGTAACAAAAAATTCTAAGTTAAAAAGGGGTATAATTCGGTCAAAATGCTTGACAGAGTTATTTTCTCTTGCCTACAGGTGAAGGTTGTGACGGTGAACAAGTGTTCCAAGTTTAAAACCTTTATCTCAAAGGGTTATGTAAATAAATGGACTTTAACAAAGCCTTAACCAAAAATTCTAAGTTAAAAAGGGGCATAATTCGGTCAAAATGCTTGACAGAGTTATTTACTCTTGCCTACAGGAGAAGGTTGTGACGGTGAACAAGTGTTCCAAGTTTCAAAGCTTCATCTCAAAGTGTTATGTAAATAAATGGACTTTAACAAAGCCTTAACCAAAAATTCTAAGCTAAAAAGGGGCATAATTCAGTCAAAATGCTTGACAGAGTTATTTACTCTTGCCTACAGGTGAAGGTTGTGACGGTGAACAAGTGTTCCAAGTTTCAAAGCTTTATCTCAAAGTGTTATGTAGATAAGTGGACTTGTTCCACATAAATTGAGGTTAACATTTTTGCTTAACGCAAAGGCTAAACGCAAATTCTAAGTCCAATTAAGCAACCTTGACCTTGGATAAACGAGCCGAGACTTGGCAGGCTACTGTAGCATGTCTAGATAAACATTGTGATTAAATTTGGGAAGGATCCACCAAGCGGAACTTGAGTTAGAGATGTTACAGACAGACAGACCGTTTAAATGTTTTGCTAAACGAAAATTCTAAGTCCAATTGTGTGACCTTGACCTTGGAAAAACAAACCGGGACTTGGCAGGCAACTGTAGAATGTGTAGATAAACATTGTGATTAAATTTGAGAAGGATCCACCAAGCGGAACTTGAGTTAGAGATGTTACAGACAACCAGACAACCAGACAACTAGACAGCGCTATTCCATAATACGTCCCGTTTTTTCAAACGGGCGTATAACAAGAGTTCTGCAAAGCTGTGGTCCTTTTGGATCCTGATGAGATATTAAGTTACTAGATGTATTCAGCCCTTTCCTCCATGAAAATTCATGTAAGAAATAATGATGTCATGAAATTTAATTAACTGATTATTTATTTTCAGCCATGAGAGAAGCTGTAGAATCATATACTATATCATAAGCAAACAGAGCAGGCCCTGATCAGACAGCTCCTATAGGAGCTGTCGGATCTGGGTGTACTCTGTTTGCAAAGGCAAAGAAAGGTGTATTTATGGAGGAAAGGGTTAATTTTGACTTCATGTTTTGCATTCAAGCTATGTTCTGTTTTTTTATACAAACATTCAGTCACAGTGAAAGATTTCATCCCCAGGAGCCATCAAGGGAAATATAAAGATTGTCTTTTCATGACTAGGCTCCAAACCGACAGACTCCACAATAAGCTTTGTCTCTTTACTGACCAAGTTTCAAATTGAGATATTTCACACTGTTACCTGAACTCCTTCCACACTATGATCAAACTCTTCTTTCCATACCAGATGCTGAATAGCATCTAATCAGGATCTAAAAATAAAATAAAAAAATAAACCTGATTTTGAGCACAAATTGAAAAAATAATGTAGGAAGCAGAAACTGTTTTTAGTCGATTAAATCTACTTAGTGTTCAAATGGTGTAAGGTCTGAATGGATCTCCACAGGGAAGGGCTGGTCCTATTGTTGACAATTTATATGGCAAGCTAAGCTCCGTTCCTTATGAGGTTTAATAGCAGCCCGCCTGTGAATGTGACAACTTATCATGGGGCTAATTATTTTTCACACATATGTGAATACTTTACAAAATTGACTGAGAGATAGAGGTTGGCTTCATTTACATAATGAAAAGTCCAAGATAAAATTACTATCCAAATTTCAATAATAATGGGAGAAACTGTTTTTGCTATCAAAATTTATTGGGAAGTTGCACAGGGTATACATCTAAGAATATCAGAATACACACACTGCAACTTCTAATAGTTTGAACAGCAAGATAGTTTAGCAAAGCACTATACTGCCAAAAACACAATAATGGACACAAAATAATAGTCAGGTTGACCTTTGACTGTCAAATATGACCTTGCTGCAGCTTCATGAGATGAGTATACAACATAACAATTATACAACTATCAAGTGTCATGAGATGAGTATGCATCATGACATACAATGTAGCAAGTGTCATAAGATGAGTATACATCATAACATACAATGTATCAAGTGTCATGAGTATACATCATAAGATGAACAGTACTCAC
The DNA here is from genome assembly GCA_963576725.1 of Azorinus chamasolen. Lineage (NCBI taxonomy): Eukaryota > Metazoa > Mollusca > Bivalvia > Cardiida > Solecurtidae > Azorinus > Azorinus chamasolen. Next base: position 16,438,623 of record OY755248.1, on the reverse strand, counting down.
TGTCATGAGATGGTTCTCCGAGTTAAAATATAGTAAAAAGTTATGCTTCTTGAAATTCTTCAAAATTGGCCCAGCAACTATCCTAAAGATATTTTAATTTAGTGATTTTTTTTTATTTTAGCATTTATGTGTCCTGTCTATAATATGAGATTATCTTACAATGCTTTTTTGCAAAACTATTTACCGCTGTACACTAGATAAACGGTTTCAAGTGCACTAACCATGTTTATTCATTAAGTGGTCACATTAGAGGGGTTCTACTGTATATGTGAATTATTTACTCCACGGGTATTCATCACATTATTTTTTTAACATAAACTTTCCGTGGGAATAATTTGCATTGACAAAACTATTTGATAAAATCGATCTAATCCCATAAGCAAATAGCAGACCCTGGCCAGACAGCTCCTACTCTGGGCCTACTCTGTTTGCAAAAGCATGAAACAGCGTTTAGTCTGTCTTCAAAACTGTGTCAATCACTTGCGAAAACAATAAAGGTCAAAACGGAAGAGATAGGCTACTGACGGATTATTAGTATTTCAAGTTTTGCAAATACAGCGAGGCTAAAATGGGTGCATCATCCCGAGTGCCAACTTGAAAACGTTCAAAGTGCACTGAAAGAAAGGAAAACTGTAAACAACGCACCAAATTCAATACAGTAAAAACCCTCTAAACCTGACGTTCAATTTAGAATCAATATCGGTCTGTAAGACAGGTGGTAACTTAATGTATGGTAAAGGTCTTACAGAAAGCTTTCAGCATGACTTTCATCCTGCCTAATTTTTTCTCAATTCTTCTCTACTAGAATTCCTGTTTAGAGAGGCTTTTCTGTATTGTTTTGCATTTCAAGTGTGTTTTAACAACAATATGTTGAAATGACAAAGGCGGTTATAATACATACATGATTGATACAGCGCTTTTTTCGATCATCCTCCGGGTTATCGGCTGCAGCCGACGCCCACATCACGTGACATTTGATGTCACGAGACTGGGGAGGAGATTTTCCCGCCTTTAAATAAGAAACATAATAACACAGCCCGAAGACCGCGAAAATATATACAGATAAATGCGGCGGCTGCTGTTTGAAAATTAAAACAAAATGTATTTAAAATATTTCGACCGTTTCCAGTTCCAACTGTGCATATGTAAGCAGCGGCACGTGAAATTGACCTGACGCTTTGCAAACCGTGTACACCCTGCTCGGGCACTACATTTCTGATCTAGCGTCTGATCTAGGTCTACATTGTAATTCCAAATGTCTTATTTGTCCTGGTGCGATCCACTCTATCTCGTATATTAGTGAAAGACAAGGGATCTGTAGCAAGGATGTGCAGAAAAGTCTCGCTAATTACTACGACCACTCAAAAAGAAGTCTAATTGTGGACTTTCAAAACAGTCTGTAACTTAACTCATTACGTCATAGATTTTTTTAGATACAACCTCTTTGAATAAATCTACCGAAAAGGAGCAATAACTAGAGATAAGGAAAATTTTAGATTTGTGTAGTTTGAAACCATTGTGATAAATAGAGCATTTATCATATTTATTTATCATAATGGTTTCACAGAGTGACTTTTACAGAGTCGATGAAAGTCGTCAATATGAGGAAATGGGTTAAGGCAGTTTTGATACAAAAAGGTCCTCTTCGGGACAACTCATAGAGTGGTCACGGCATAGGATTGGTTGGAGAAACAAAGATGTTTTAATTTACTCACTGTATATGGACTTCTGCTAGATGTGAAATGTAATGTCTGTCTAGGTTCTGTGGTGTTTGAAAATACCATGAAGACTTACATACGTCTTAGACCAAATCTCATATACAGTAGAACCCCTCTAATGCGACCACTTAATGAATAAACATGGGTCTCTATAAGCAGGTGGTTGCTTATTGCAGGACAAAAGCTTTCTGCATAACTTTCGTCCTGCATTAAGCTACCACCTGCCTCTTCCACCTAGAATTATGCCAATTTTGGTGGTCGCATTAGAGTTTATTTTCTCTATTTATTATTATTAATAAATTAGAATGATAGGTGTAGTGTGGTGTCGAATGTTCAATGTTAACTTTAGTTGTGACCTCGTTGTAACTGTTTGCTAGTTAATTGCTCATGAAAGCCTACCTTTTTAATTCTATGCGAGTAATGTTTCGTCTACAGCAAAACTTGTCGTTTGCTTGAATTGTCAAAATAACATTTCTCTCATTTCTTTATGGTCAAATTGACAAACAGTTTGGGTCCAGATGAGACACCGCTTGATGGAATCAAACTTTACATATGCAATCACGGTTTCACAGCTACCGTGCAAAGAAGGCGAGGGAATAAAAAAAAATGTAAAACGAAAAATGCATTTTATATGTCTGAACAGAAACTGCTACGGTCAGATGACCTTGATCAGTTTGAACAATCCCACGGTGTAACTATCTTGACTGTTCATAAAATTCTCCTCCTAGATTTTACCCTTATTCTGCTGTTAAAAAAATGTCTGCTCAAATTTGAATTTGGTGCAATTTTGACCTTGTCTTATTCTTTGTGAGAAAGATTGACCAAGTGTCGTTGCACAATATTTTGGGAAACTTTTGGCCATGTGTCAAACAGCTTGGATCCTGATGAGACGCCGAGTTACTCGGCGTCTCATCTGGATCCATGCTTGTTTGCAAATTTGCAAATTCGACTCAGGTCGCAGTTTCAGTGTTAAAGGTTAAGGTCAAGCGCTTTGAGCACTGCAACAAATGAAAAAATAAGTCTCTTACGTTTGCAACTATCATTCGATAGCAATTGTCCTTTACAATAAAGTTTTACGTCCCATCTTCTCAATGGCTCGCTCTTTTTATCACCCCTTTTCTTGAATCCCATAAACTTTGAATTGATGGGGACCAGTAATTGGAGCGCCGTGCCTGTCAAATTGAGCGAAGGTGTCCAATTTCGTCAAGATTTTATCGTCTAACTCTTGACCATGAAGTTAAGCACATAGTTCGACAGTCAAATACCTATCTGAAAAGTTTCACAACATATTAAACCCTTTCATGAGCTCTGGTCATTAATCTTGTCGATGACATCGCAACCGTCCATCAACTCTCGAAACGGTTATCTCATCATCGTCATTTTCAGTACCAAGCGTACGCGTCGTGATGGTGACAGGAAAAAACAACTGTCAATTGACCAAATACTGGGATCATTGCAGGCAAATAAAGATGAGAGACACACTAGGTATTTGAGAGGCATTTTAACCCTTTACTCCATGAATATTCAGGCAAGAAATAATGACAATCTCACCATCAATATTAATTAAGTGAAATATAATATAATGGCACTACGAACAAAATAGTTTTACCATGACAAAATCGAAACTGTAGAATCAGATCTATATTATGTCATAAGCAAAGAGAGCAGTCCCTGATCAGGCGGTTCATATAGGAGCCGTCTGATCTGGGTCTACTCTGTTTGCAAAGGCCAAGAAATGCGTATTAAATTTATGGAGAAATGGGTCAACATTTTACCTCATACTTATTTATTTAACCCTTTCCCTTATATAAACGTGATTTCACGCATCTGCAAACAGAGTAGACCCAGATCAGACGGCTCCTAGAGGAGCCGTCTGATCAGGGTCTGCTCTGTTTGCTAATAGAATTTGATAGATCTGGTTCTTTGCTTTTTAAATGTCTACAATATCCAACCTTCCATATTTCATTATTACTATTTTGTCCATGAATATTCAGTAGGTATTGAAATTTGGCTTAAATATAGAACAGGGAAAGGGTTAGAGTACGTTGGCATCATGACTATTATTTAGATGTACATGTATGTTATAATGGTATATGAATATTTTTATTATTTTTATTTTTTTCAGATCCCCATAAACAAGGACTCCATTTATTGTCCCCGTCATAGAGTGTGTAAGGGTCGAGGGGCATCCCCGTCCACACCTTACAACAATGTATACCTATATTTACACAAACAGTATACTTAATTGACAGATCTGAACAATATTTTAAAAAAAAAAGATAAGAAAAACAGACTGTACGGCCAATACGTCACTTGCTTTAATCGGTGAAAAGTATCGATGAACAGACACCAATCTAAGGGATTAACAACAATTTACTAACGAATATGTAATGCTATTCCAATTTCTATTAAATTCCTCTATTCTATATTTTTCCATAGCACATTTTTTTTAAATGTTTTATATTGAAAAAGAATATATTTATGAGCAGAAACTTTCGAAGGTATACACGAGTTATTTCGACATTGAAAAATATGTACATTTTTAAGAGTATTAGGATGCATTTTTTGCAGTGTCGTTAAAATTTTCTGTTCCGAATAAAAGTGTTTTTTTGATCAATCGAAGTAAATATTATAGTATGTAGTAATATATGTTCCAAAATGCTTTTGCTGAAAGGACATTCCCCCAAAAAATGTTCCAATGTTTCTGCTTTAGATTTACAGAATGTACATAGCGGGTTTTCTCGTAACCCTAACTTAAAAATATATTCATTTGTTCCTAATATGCTGTGTATAATTCTAACTTGAAACCATCGTACATGTAATTTGGTATCCTTACTTATTTGAAATGGCATAGAGAATATATTCTTCCATTGCTGTGAAGTAAAAATTGTATGTACTTTCTCATGCCACTTTGCCACACATGAAGCGTGTTTGTTATTGCAATTTAAAATATTGTATATTTACTTTGCTCCTTTAGCGTCTTTGAACAAAATTTCAATAAGCGGAGGACAAAAGGGTATTTTAATAGAATTTATTTCACAACTCGGAACTTTTATATTTTTCAGAAAGATTTTAACAGCAGTATATGAATATTGATAAGGTGATATTTTAGAGGCTTTATGAACATGGACAATATTGACTTTGGCAGACACTGTAGAATCAGGTATATATGACATCACAAGTAAACAGAGCAGACCCTGGGAAGACGGTTTCCACAATAACTGTCTGGTCTTATTCTATTCTGTTTGCAAAGGCATAAAAGGACGGTCTACTTCGGGATAAGAGTTAAAATAAAAGGACGGCATCACTGTGGCTTCAGAGTAAGGTTTTAAACATGATATACAATGTACTGAATAAACACATAGAGAACTAGACTGTCGCAGGACAGCAAAGCTCGCCTATGGTAGACCTTGTCTACAAAGATGAAGTCCAAATATTTTTCTATTTTAAGTTTTTAACTGAACTACATCAATGTTAACCTACTGGCAAACTCTATTCCAAATACCAGCTACCTATGGCAAGTATTTCATGTTGTATTAGTGCTTCTTAACACTTACCCAAAAACTTTAACCTTGAGATTTCAGCCCAACAAGCTAAGTCCAAAACAGGTAAAATCTGACTAAAATTCAATTCTATTTTGAATTTTAACTACACTACATCGATGTTCAACACACAAGGAACCTCCATTCCAAATATCAGCTTTCTAGGGCAAATATTTCATGTAGCATTAGTGCATTTCAACACTTACCCCAAAACTTTAACCTTGAGATTTCAGCCCAAAAAGCTAAGTCCAAAGCAGGTAAAATTTGGACTAAAACTCAATTTTATTTTAAATTTAACTACATGTACACTACATCAATGTTCAACACACAAGGAACCTCCATTCCAAATGTCAGCTTTCTATGGCAAATATTTCATGTAGTATTAGTGCATTTCAACACTTACCCCAAAACTTTAACCTTCCTATTTCAGCCCAAAAAGCTAAGTCCAAAACAGGTGAAATTTTGACTAAAATTCAGTTTTATTTTATATACAATACATCAATGTTCAACACACCGGGAACCTCCATTTCAAGTATCAGCTTCCTAGGGCAAATATTACATATACATGTAGTATTAAATTAGTGCATTTCAACACTTACCCCAAAACTTTAACCTTCCAATTTCTGCCCAAAAAGATAAGTCCGAAACAGGTTAAATTTTGACCAAAATTCAATTTTATTTTAAATTTTAACTACACTACATCAATGTTCAACACACAGGAAACCTCCATTCCAAATATCAGCTTTCTAGGGCAAATATTTCATGTAGTATTAGTGCATTTCAACACTTACCCCAAAACTTTAACCTTCCTATTTCAGCCCCAAAATAAGTCAAAAACAGGTGAAATTTTGTCTAAAATTCAGTTTTATTTTAAATGTTAACTACACTACATCAATGTTCAACACACCAGGAACCTCCAATTCAACTATCAGCTTCCTAAGGCAAATATTTCATGTAGTATTAGTGCATTTCAACACTTACCCCAAAACGTTAACCAAAAGCAAAAGCCAACGCCGACGCCGGGGTGATTCCATAAGCCCCCCTATTCTTCGAATAGGCGAGCTAAAAAGTTCTCAGTAGCCTCCAAGAGCCCGGATGGCAATTAAAAAGAAAATGATTAACCCTTTCATCATAAATCGCATTTTACTCGGCGTCTCATCTGGATCCAAACTGTTTGCATAGGTACTCACTCATCCGCCCATAGCAGGCTAAAGGTTGAAAAGAGTATTTTGTTATATTGGATTATGAACACATGACATTTTGGCTCATTCCCAATAGACTACATTTAAACCCAACCTCTTTGAATAAATCTACTGAAAAGGAGCATTTACTAGAGAAAAGGACATGTTTAGAATTGTATAGTTTTGAAACTAATGTGAGCAAATCCCCCTTTTTTAACACAATGGTTTCAAGAAATGACTTTTACAGAGACGTCAAAATGTGTCAGTAGGAGGGAAGGACAACCGTCTGCTTTCACCGTCGCATTCGCCAGATTTGAATGAAACAAAATCTTTCTGCAGCGGTCATGTAAACTTTTACATCATGATTATTAGTGTTAGAATTAATGAATATTTATTAGATGGTATTTGGCTATGGAAGAAACTGTAGAACCATGTCTATACAACTGTCACCATGACCAAAAAGGACATATCTTTATCAGATGGACAGGAGATCTTACACAGGTCTACTCTGTTTGCAAATGCATCAAAATATGTCTCTATCAGGTAAAGGGTTAAAGAAGGTATAATTTTTCGATTTTTAGACTGTAACTTATTGCAGGACAAAATTTAAGCAGAAAGCTGCTTATGGAGCGATATACATTACTTCTGTTCTGTGTTAACCAGACAACTGCCTTTTAATACTATTTTAATTAATTTAACCCTATCTGCGCCACTTTTCTAATGGTCGTCTGCGATCCGATTTTATTAAACCATTCGGCGCAATAAGATATGAGATAAATGAATGCAAATTTCAAATGAACAAAGCACATATATAGAAACAGAGATTTAGACAAAAAGTGAAGTCCCTGATCAGACGCCGCCTTGAAAAGGCGGCGTCTTATCTGGGACTGCACTATTTGTCGTGGTGCATTTATACGACATTGGCGGTGAAAGGGTTAAGTGGTCGCTATATAGAAGTTCTATGTTACACGTAGCACGCAAATTAAAACATACACCCAACCATGTTTCATGTGACATTAATGACAGTCACCTTGGGCAGAATGTCCTGTTTGCTTGATTTGGTCATCTTGATCTTATCATTTGACAGGCCGCATTATGAGAAAAAAGAGACCTCGTCAGGTTGAGGGCAGGCTTTAATCGCATTAAGGCTGTGATGTGAATTTTCTATTCTTTATCTATAACCCATTTACTCCCAATAAATAAGACTCATACAAACAGTGAAGACCCAGCATAATTGTACTTATCTTGCAGGAATCCCTCGCATAAAAAATGAACTTGTCGCAAAGTCAGTCTGGACGAGTTTACCTACTATAACATGGGAGTGAATGGGTTCACGGGCAGCACGCTATTATTTGCAAAACTACTGAGATAGGATAAAACCGTGGTTTTGAAGAGGAATACAGTAAATCCCCTCTAAACCGGACGTTCAATTTAGTATAGATATCGGTCTTGGAGACAGGTGGCCGCTTAATGCAGAGTGAAAAGTCATGCAGAAAGCTCCTCTAGGAGTTTTCTGCATGACGTTCACCCTGCACTAAGCAGCTACAGTAAAACATTTCTTTAACGACCACTAAATTGTGTTAATATGTTGGTATTTAGGGCAGGTGGCTGCTTAAAGCAAGGTGAAAGTAAAACTTTCACCTTGCTTTAAGCAGTCACCTGCATTTAACACAAACTATTTTATGTAATTTAGTTGCCGTTATAGAGAGGTGTTACTGTACCTGTTTAAAAGTACCTAATTCTTCTCTACTAAAATTTCGGTTTAATAGAGGGGTTGTAATGTATATCATACAGTACAACCTTTCTAGAGTGACCATAGAACGACCTTAAAAAGGTGACCGCTTGATACAAAATGACAAAGATGTGGGGAGCTTCTAGGAAGGGAGAGAGCGTCTTGTATATAGCAAAAACTGTCTTAAAATTTCGTTTACACTGGTTCTGGAAGAATTCACATCAGCAGAGTTCCTGCTCTGTTTGCAGATGCGTCAAATGACATATCTATGAGGGACATAATTAAATATACTATAACCAATAATAACTAAGTCTAGAGCTTAAAGACAGCTGGTAACTTAACCCTTCTCTTGCTGAATTTTAAAATGAATTTCTCCTTCTTTACCCATGTTCTGTTGTATAATTACATATATCTTCACCGTGTACAAGTAGTTCGCTGTGCAATCACTGTTGTGGAGTGCACTGGTTGCACAATCAACTTGTAAATAGTGCAGACCCTGATGAGACAGCTCCTGCAGAAGCTGTCTCATCTGGGTCTTCACTATTTACAGGTACGTATATTGACGTGAATAGCAAGCGACGGGTTAATGTAGAACAAAGGTTATTAAGAAAGGCTTTTTCTGTGTTGTTTTCGTTCTAAATGGAAAAAGGCATCGTTTTTTCAAAGTGGAATGGTCCATCAGTTTTAACGATAGAGTTCATTCAATATGAGGATTTTGAATCACAGACAGTGCAGACTCTGGTCAGAGGGCTCATCTAGGACCACCCCAATCATAATATACGCTGTTTGCAAATGTCCGTACACGCATTTCCCGCTTTAAATGGGTTGAAATTTAGAGGATAATCAACTTCTTTTGGCTGATATTAAACTATGTCACACAAATGGAAATAGCATCCGTTTGACCCTTTACCTCATGAATATTCATGTAATAAATAATGACACCTTTAATATTAATAAAATTAACCCTTCGCTTGCTGAATTGTAAAACACATTTCTCCTTCTTTACCCATGCCCTGTTGTATAATTACATATATCTTCACTGTGTACAAGTATATCGCTGTGCAATCACTGCTGTGGAGTGCATTGGTTGCACAATCAACTTGTAAATAGTGCAGACCCTGATGAGACAGTTCCTGCAGGGTCTTTACTATTTACATGTAGGTATATTGAAGTGAATAGCAAGCGAAGGGTTAATTGTTATAATTGTACATGTGCGGAGGCATGGAGTTTTGGCCAAAGCAGCAACTGTAGAATCATATCTTTATTATAATATAAGAAAACAGGAGAGACTCTCTGTGTCTACTCTGTTTGCAAAGGCGTATCATGGGATAAAGGGGTTAACACGATATTTGATATTGCCACCAGAAGTGATATCATTACTAGACTGAAAAATCTGTAAATCATAGATAGGTACATGTATGTAATAAACAAATATACTTTTATATTCATTAGACCCGTTACTTCATAGGCTATTTAAACCCAAGGAATAAATCTACCAAAAATGAGCATTTACTAGAGAATAGGAAAGTTCAAACAGTAAATAGTGTATGAAATGTGACACGGTCCCAGATAAATATTTTATCGTTTAACCCATTCCCTCATAAGCTATTGTTAGACCTAACCTATTTGAATAAATCTATTGAAAAGGAGCTTTTACTACAAAAAAGGGATTTTTTAGAATCGTTAAGATCTGAAACCATTGTAATAAAAAGAGCAATGACTCCTATGGAGCAAATGCTCTATTTATCACAATGGTTTCAAAACGTGACTTTTACGTAGGTGTCAATATGAGTGAATGGGTTGAGAGGGTGATATATATAAGGGGGTTCTAATGTTTAACGTATTGGATAATAACGTTTGCAGATAACAGTTTGTTATTCGTTCTAGAGGATACACTAATTAAAGCCTTTTCCTGCAGCTGGGTGTTTTTTCTGTAATGATAATATTGCCCGGGTGTGTGTGTGTGAACAGAAGGATTTATGCACCGGTCTTGAATCGTCTGATATCCGAACCAGTCACGTTTGATCGTCAGAAATCACATCCGTGTGAAAACAAACGTTTTTTGGTTGAATGAAAGACGCACGAGCTGTAATTCTTTAATTACGCGATCGTTACTTAACGCTTACCAATCAAACGACGCATTCGTGATAACCTATACGAACAGTTTGGATCCTGATGAGTCCACGAATAGCTCACTGTCTCGTCAAGATGCAAACTGTTTGACTCCCTGACACTGTAATTGCAAAGGAATTTAAGCAAAAACATTTTATGAGAATTGGAGCAGACGACAATAAATGCAGACGAGAGTTACTTGGTTCTCGTAAAGGTTAAACGTCAGCAATTTCCTCCCTACAAACTAATCTCGAGTAACAAAAGTCTGCATTCAATGTAAATTGTAATGAGTTTCCTTTCACTAATTCTTTGTACACTAGATGTTATTTCGTGACCACCTGTACAAACTGTTTGCATCCAGATGACACACAGAGAGATACTCGGCGTCTCTTCAGAACCTAACACTTTTAATTGCAACAGACTGCATTTATTTACCATGCATACTGTGCAAATTTTAAGCAGCTGAGCTAACTGTTATCTACTGAAACCTTCTTTTCCAGTTTTAACCCTTCACTCCATGAATATTTATGTAAGAAAAATGACATCATGAATATTGATTAGATTATTTTTTTTATACATGTATGAACATTTTGCCATGGCAAAAATGTTAAGCAAAAAGAGCAGATCCTGATCAGACGGCTCCTATCTTGGACTACTCTGTTTGCAAATACCTAAACATGGAGAAAGCTGTTAAATCAGTTACATCCTGTTTAATTGTCAAACAAATTGAATTCTGAAGAGAACCATGGTTTCTTATTCTTATACAGATCCAAACTCACCAACATCATTTAAGCTAAAGTGCTTGAGGTATGTTTGTATTACGATTGTAACAGGTGTGGTGTTCGTTATTTCCCTTGCTGAATACTATATTGTTTCAAAGCAAAATGGTACGCTTTTCTAACAGCAACTCAAAAATAATGCATTACCCGTTAAGTTTTGCATTCAGTGTGTTGTTGGCGTTCATTTTATGTTTAGAAATAAAGAAATATATTATATTATATTGGATGAGATTCTCTTTATCATGATATTTACATTTTGAAAAAAAAAATGGTCGAGATGTAGAATTTTCAAAACATAGTCCAAGGGAAATAACTGCTGTAAAGCAGGCCGAGGGACGCAGACTGTGAGGTATTCTCCCATTTAGATTTAAAAGATGTCAGTGACATGAGATAAACAAATCGGTTTCTTTTCTTTTGTTTTGTAAAAAGGAGTTTGAAACTAGCTTGAAATCACCATGAGCAATACAGTAGAACCATGTAATGAATAAACATGGCTGTCTTAATAAGCAGGTGGTTGCTTAATGCAAGACAAAAGTTATGCAGAAAGCTCCTATAGGAGCTTTCTGCAGAACTTTCATCCTGCATTAAGCTACCACCTGCTGTTGCCACTGTGAATTATGTCCCTTTTTGCTGGTCGTATTAGAGGGGATTTACTGTATATGTATTTGAATTTTTCAGTGATGACAAACTACAATGAACTGCAGAAATCTATAACCAAACAAGGGTTAATGAGAAAGTTTATCAGCGAGTGGCATCATCTTAACCTTTTCCTTGTTCTATTTTATTCCAAATTTCAAAATCTACTGAATATTCATGGACAAATAGGTATAATGAAGGTGTAACATTGTAGCCATTTTGAAAAGTAAAGAAACAGATCGTCCAAATTCCAATAGCAAACAGAGCAGTCCCTGGTCAGATGGGTTCTATAGGAGCCATCTGATCTGGGTCTACCCTGTTTGCAAATGCATGAAAACACGTTTCTATGAAGGAAAGGGTTAACCCTTGCCGTGTTGAATAAATGATATCATGAATATGGATAAGCTGATTTTGTTTTTATAATAGCATATGTACACGGGATTGTTTCAGGAAAGGGGGGGGGGGGAGAGGTGTTAGAAACTGTAGAATCAGATCTATAATTCATAAGCAGAGCTGACTGATCAGACGGCTCCTTAAGGGTCATCTGATCTGGGTCTACTTTGTTTGCAAAGCTGTGAAAGGGCGTTTAATGAAGAAAGGCTAGACTCCAGATTATTCTAAATTATGACAAAATGTTGAACCAAGCAGAGTTGGAAGCTTTTTGAGCTGCTAGTGTGGAAATGTATTTTGTACATTCAAGGTCCGATATGGTCCAGACCTGTAGACTGCAGGAGTACTGATGTTCGTATTTTCAAGGTCTGGTATGGTCCAGACATGAAGGCTAGAAGAATACAGATGTTTGTACATTCAAGATCTAGTATTCTCCAGACCTGTAGACTAGAGGTGTATTGGTGTTCGTAAGTTAACACATTCCCGTCTAGTGACGCATCTGTAAAAGTCACATTTAGAAACCATTGTGATAAATAGAGCATTTGCTCTATAGGAGCAAATGCTCTATCACAATGGTTTCAAAACTACACAATTCTATTGTTTTCTTTTTCTCTTGTTAATGCTCCTTTTGGGTAGATTAATTTTAAGAGGTTGGGCCTAAAATAGTCTAGGTGGAAATGCGCCTGGTGTGGTCCAGACCTGCAGACAGTCAAGGCCCAATATGGCCAAGACCTGTAGGCTTTAGGAGAACTGGTGCTTATACATTCAAGGTCTGGTATAGTCCAGAACTGTAGACTAGAGGGGTACTGATCGATGCTTGTACATTGAAGGTCTGGTATAGTAGGTACAGTACAGACTTGTAGACTAGAGGAGTACTGATGATTGTACATTGAAGGTCTGGTATAGTACATACCTGTAGACTAGATGGGTACTGATGACTGTACATTGAAGGTCTGGTATAGTAGGTACAGTACAGACTTGTAGACTAGAGGAGTACTGATGATTGTACATTGAAGGTCTGGTATAGTACATACCTGTAGACTAGAGGGGTACTGATGACTGTACATTGAAGGTCTGGTATAGTACAGACCTGTAGACTAGATGGGTACTGATGTTTGTACATTCAAAGTCTGGTATAGTACAGACCTGTACACTAGAGGGGTACTGATGATTGTACATTGAAGGTCTGGTATAGTAAAGACCTGCTGACTAGAGGAGTGCTGATGTAAACCATACATGCAGTTATAACTTATGCTATATGAAAGAACCCAGTAGGCTTTGTAGTGCTCAGACAAAGATTGGAAATCATGTCAGTAAATAGCGTCCGATTAGAGCATGTTAAATTTACATGTTAAATTAGTATTGGACATACCGGTAGTATCCTAATTACCCTAAGTATTCAGACAGCTAAACTTAAGCAAATAGTACAGGCTCAGATAAAACGACTCCTTAACCCTTTCTCTCATTTAAATGCATTTGTAAACAGAAGAGAGTAGACCCAGATCAGATGGCTCCTATTGGAGCCATCTGATCAGGGTCTGCTCTGTTTGCCAATGGAATTTGAAAGATCTCTTTCTTTACTTTTTAAAACGGCTACATTGTTCAACCTTCCATATTTCATTACAACTATTTTGTCCATGAATATTAAGTTGGTATTGAAATTTGAAAAAAAAATAGAACAGGGAAAGGGTTAAGGAGCTGTCTGACTTTATCTCTACACTACTTGCTACTATGTCAGTCTAATTTATCAATACAGTATAACAAGAGCCGCTTGCGGCGCCGACTCTCATCTGATTTGATGCTTGTCCACTGAATACACTTCTCAAAGAGATCTACCAACCTCTGAAGTTTCATGTTGATACCTCTTATACTTTTTGATTAATCAGCTACATTAGTTTTTGCAAGCCGCCTACAACTACGACAACGCCTACAACCCAATGATCACAATAGCTCGACTTTATTTAGCTCAACAATCCATGGAGATGGGAGATCGGGTTGTGTGTAAGAATTCTTAGGGTAATTAAGGTTCTAGGCTTCTTCTAAATATAATCAGGGTGCCAACAGTATGGATCTTAATAAGAATTCAAATTACAGTAGAACCCCTCTTATGCGACCACTTCTTGAATAAACATTTCTGCCTTTATAAGCAGGTGGTTGCTTAATGCAGGACAAAAGTTAAGTAGAAAGCTCAAATAGGAGCTTTCTGCATAACTTTCATCCTGCATTAAGCTACCAAGTGCCTCTGCCACCTAGAATTATGCCCCTTTATGGTGGTCGCATTAGAGGGGTTTTACTGTACTGTGTTTGCATATTATCTGGATCCAACTGCTTGCTAAGGTAGTCTCAAGTTTACTTGTAGCATGTAAAAAGATCGGAAGAAACATAAGCCAAAAATATACAGTTTTCATCAATGTATATTTACAAATGTAACATTCACTTAACATGTTAAACATTTACTGTTCCCAACATATCGACTTTCACACTTTTATAATGAACCATCAAGTTTGTTCTATCCAGCAGCTGTGTGCAGTTTTATTGCATTTAGCCCTTTACCTGAGACGCCTTTTCACGCCTTGGCAAACAGGCTAGACCCACAATAGACCACTGAAGGAGTAGTCTGAACAGGGTCTACTCTGTTTGTTTATTGGAATGATATACATGTAGATCTGATTCTACAGTTTGTGCCATGAACAAATATTCCCTTAATTATGTCATAAAAATTCAACAGTCTGCTAATTAATATTCATAGTCATTATTTAATACATGAATATGCATCAGGGTTAACCCTTTACTCCATGAATATTCATGTAAGATATGATCACACCATGAATATTAATTAGATTAATTTTTAAAATGGCATAAATAAACACTCAAAGTTTTAGCCACTTATGTGAATTTTATAATGACAAAAAGGGAATATTTGACCATGGCAGAAGCTATAGAATCAACTTGATATTATTTCATAAGCAAATAGAGCAGATCCTGATCAGATGACTCCTACAAGAGCAGCCTGATTTGGGTCTACTCTGTTTGCAAAGATGTGAACAAATGTTTTTTCTAGTTTTTACATAGGAAAGGTTTAAACTTATTCACTTATTAGACTTTCAAATTCTTATATTTTTTTTTAAGAAAGCATGTAATTAGTCTTTCAGATATTCCTTTCTTTATAAATGTCTTTACAAAATCCAATTGACAATCATTGTGATAATGATTTTATAATGAAGACACTTTCATTCAACATCCATATCAACTAACAGTTATTCTTTCTCTAATTCACATGACCACTTATGATGGACGATTAGTTGGACTAAGAGATCTATGTCTTCATTGGTTCTTGTCCTTCTACATTCTTTCCTTGTTTTTCCAATTCAGCCCTGGAAAATTGAAAAATAATAAGTTAATTATTAAAAGCATCAAACTTACAAGCCAAATTTCTGTTTGTTGAAGAAAACTATAGTTTTTCCATGGCTAACACATTACCATTTGAAATGTATGAAACGCCAGAAATAAGATGTGGTAATTAAATACAAATGTAGTTTTTCAAAAATAACTCCTTTATTTACACTTCATCAAACCTTATGTTGTGCCCACACTTTAGAACTGTCTCTAAGAGATGCTTCTAAAAGAGTGGTCACTGGTCTCATAGGGTTTTGTGGAGAAATGGGGACACAACTCGATACTACGAACAATTAGTACATGTAGTTAATGTTGACAGCCTAATGCAGGGTGAAAGTCAAGCAAAAACAACTCCTAGAGGAACTATCTGCATGACTTTCACCCTGCATTAAGCTGCCACCTGTGATGAAGATCAATAATGGTACGTATTTGAATTTGAGTGTTCGTAGTATCGAGTTTTTAGTGTATTTGAAACACACTCCTTTATCTATGTGTCTGAAAGGGATATGTCCCTTGGTTTTCACGTGGATCTTGTAATGATGAAAAAGTGTAAAATGTGTTAAGATCAAGCACATAACCTTTAACCGTTTCCTCCATAAATATGCCTTTCTACGCCTCTGTAATAACCACTTCTTGAAACCATTTTGAAAAATAGAGCATTTGCTCCTATAGAAGCAAATGCTCTATTTATCACAATGGTTTCCAACTACAAAATTCTAAAATTTTACTTTTCTCTAGTAAATGCTCCTTTTGGGTATATTCATTCAAAGAGGTTGGGTCTAAAAATAGCCTATGGAGGAAAGGGTTAATTCTTCCCTTCATATAAACGCCTTTTAACACTATTGCAAACAGAGTAGACCCAAATCAGATGGCTCTTGTAGGAGCCATCTGATCAGTGTCTGTTCTGTTTATGAAATTATAACAGATCTGGCTCAACAGTTTCTTCCAATACCAAACAATCCTGTGTACATATGTCATTATAAAAAATTAATATCATTAATGTTCATGGTGTCATTATTTCTTACATGAATGTTCAAAAGGGAAAGTGTTAACATTATGATGAGAAAACCGGGCTTGTATAGAGTTTGTAAATTCCAGGGGTGAGAATGGCTGTTTGTGAAAAAAGAGGAAAATTGGCGGGGGTCAAGGGGGCCACCTAGGCCCCTTCTTGTGGGACATGGGCAGTGCCCATGTGGGGGGGGGGGGGGTTCAGGGGGGCAAAGCCCCCGACGCAAAATGAAATGTAGCTTTCCTGAGCACTTCAGGAGCCTTCTCCTGCATGTTCACTTAGGTCTGTCATTCATGTGTTTCTACAATTATACTTGAGTCACATGTATGTCATACATGATGAGCTGTATTTCAAACAAACCAGTTGTAGAACATGTCCATACAATTTACATTCAGTTTATTATTGGATCCATTCAACATTGCCAGATTAATTTCTTGTCAAACACAAGCAATTAAAACTCACACGTTTTAAAAATGAAATCAAATGGAACTTGGTGATCACAGATAATGATATACAAAATTTGATTTAACGTTGGCATGGTATTGTAACAGTTAACATTAGTTAGCTTTCTAGACAAAGTTCGCCATTTTATACACATTACAGTCACAATTTCTAGTCACATTCAAACTCTGATTCTCATTACTTTTTTATGTCAATAAACCATCCTCTAATTCATTAAACTGGGTTATAATACATCTTGACCAGTTCCTTTAACATTACCTATGAATAGCTAATTTATTGACAGACAACTTTCTGGTGAATACTTGACATTACAGGTTTTTACCTGTGACTGGAAATCCGCTGTTTCAATAACTGGACATGTTTAATGCTTTTCAGATGGTTCTTGAATGTTACGCAGTCGCGTTTTCCGTAATTAATTTGTTTGGAACGAAGTTTACAGTATTCATAATTATGAGATTAAAGATTCAATGCTGATGGAGTTTTCAAATAAATATCTATGAAGTAAGGGGTTAATATAAATTCAATTTTCCTTTATTCTTTTGCAGCTGCCAGACATCTACTACTTTGGAGAAATCTGAAATAACCCTTTACCTAATTCAAAAATAAGTAATTAATGTATGATTGAATATTAAAACTGAATTTTAGTAATGACATCATGACCAGGGCAGAAACTGTTGAATAAGATCTATATTATTTCATAAGCAAACAGCAGACCAGGTCAGACAGTTCCTACAGGAACCATCTGATCTGGGTCTATTCTGTTTGCAAAGGTAACAAAAGTCGTCTCTACGGGGTAAAGGGTTAAGAAAACTTGCAGTGAACTTGTCTACCTGAGTTGTTTTGAAAAGTCATCATCTATATTGTCATCATCCCAGTTGTCTTCCCACACATTAACGTCTTCCTTGTCCTCCTCCTCACCAGCCCAATCTAAAACACAACACAAATGCTGACCTTAGTTATTGTTGCCTGCAAAAATTGGTATGATCATCCAATAAAATTCTGAAATTTGATTTTTTTTTTCATTTCTTGTCAACAGTACAGTCAATGCGTACAAAAATTCGGATCCTGAAGAGACACCGAGTTACTTGGCATTTCATATGGATCCTGTTTGATGTTAACCCATTCCCTCATATTCATGCATTTTTACACATCTGTTAAAGCCACTTTTTGAAATTGAAACCACTATGAAGGTCCACGTGACTAAATAAGCTTTCTAATGAGTGATTTATGGGAAACCGACTATAAAATCAGCTTTTTTTAATTGATCGGATGGAAGAAAGGGAAGGAGCTTAGTGGAAAATGTCTCACATATTATAAGCTCTCCATTGGATATAAATGTGATTGAAAGCTTTAGATAATTATTAGATTAGACAACACAATGGGGGTTCTTCAATACATTTTCATGTTTTTGACCAATGCAAATTTAAAGGAGTCAGCTTTTTTAAACAAGCATAACTTCTGTTATTTGTGTCCAAATTACATGCGGTTTTCAACTTTTTGGCATATCAAAAAGTATTGTCTCCTTGAGAGATCCGTGTCACAGTTTTTCAATTTCATGATTTGAACATCTAGCATCAAAAGAAACGTTGCGGGAGGCAGAATTTTAGGGGTCTTAGAACTAAAATAATTGCATAACTCCTAAATGGAGGGTTTTATAAAAATTCTGTGACACAGTTCCCTAGACATGTTAAAGACTTACATATTGGCCAATTGCAATATTTTTAGTCCGAAATATGATCTTGTAATGGCTGTTTAAAAAATTTCAAACTGGCACATTTAAATAGACCTTAAATGTCTATTTCAATAGGATTGTCGATGCTTTTGATAAATATTCAAATTAATTAATATCACTAACCAACTAGGTTTAGAAACAAGAGGGCCATGATGGCCCTGATATCGTTCACCGGACAATCAGAGGAGAAGATTTTCAAAGTTTTCACAATATGTTTCTATAGAAAACTGGCCACCCCTGAAGCGGGCCAATTTTGACCCCAGGGACTTAGTTTATATACCTTTTATAGTGGACCTACAGATGATGCTATGTGCCAGTGATGAAAGCGAAGAACCTTCCAGGTTCAGGAGAAGATTTTCAAAGTTTACCCGGTACTATGTTTCTATTGAAAACTGGCCACCCCTGCGACAAGGCCAATTTTTACCCCAGGGGCATAATTTATATATATTTTGTAAGAGGACATGAACATGAAGCTTTGTGCCAAATTTGAAAACTGAGAACCTTTCAGTTTCAGGAGAAGATTTTCAAAGTTTTATATATGTTTCTATTAAAAACTGGCCGCCCCTGGGGTGGAGCCAACTGTGACCCCAGGGGCATAATTTATATAACTTTTGTAGAGGACCCTAGCATGATGCTATGTGCCAAATATGAAAGCTGAGAACCCTCCAGTTTCAGAAGATTTTTAAAGTGTTCACTACATGTATATGTTTCTATAGAAAACTTGCCACCCCTGGGGCGAAACCAATTTTGACCCCAGGGACATAATTTATATACCTTTTGTAGAGGACCTACAGATGATGCTATGTGCCAATGATGAAAGCTACGAACCTTCCAGGTTCAGGAGAAGATTTTCAAAGTTTACTAAATTACTATGTTTCTATTGAAAACTGGCCGCCCCTGGGGCGGGGCCAACTTTGAACCCAGGGGCATTATTTATATAACTTTTGTAGAGGACCTGAACATGGTGCTATACATGTGCCAAATATGAAAGCTGAGGTCACAAATATGTGGTTTTAATAACTTTTAATAGCGCGTGCGTTCATCAACCTGAATCGGGGTCAGATGGTATTTATAAATGCGTTTCATTTTTGTGTGCAATCACTTGATATTATAGCTCTATATTAAGTTATTAAGTATTTGGATGCTAGTGGCAAATCAAATCTATGATAACAGATTGGATCCAGATTAGACGCCAAGTTACTCGGAGTTTTATCAGGATCCAAATGCGTGTCCTTAAAGAATAGATCTACAAATTGAAGCAGACAACAATTATTAATTATCCAGACTCAACATTACCGAATTTCTGAACATTGATTTCTTGTGAATATAGATCTGTGTTTTACTGTTTTGTATTGTGTATAAAATGTTTTTGTTTAAGGGCCTCAATGTAGATTGGTCATAGTGACTAATTGAGCTGCCCTCGTTAAATGGAGTCTTTCATTCATTCATTTATTCATTCATTCATCTTCTAAAGACTAAATGTTCACGCCATAGGTGTTATTTATTCAGCACAGTCTTTTTCATACAGAGCGCTGAATTAATATTGCCTGTTCTGAGCCACTATCTCAAGATGCCATACACGCTTAGCACTATTTGTACATATCTTGCTATTTTGTTGTTCATAACCATTTTCCTTTTCTCAAAGTAACTCTAGTTTTAAATCCATTTTAGCCTTTTTTCTTCACAAAACAACCATTATTGAACAATGAAGGTACTATCGAAAGCTTTCCAAAGCACGCATCTGTACCCTGCAATGTTTAAAATAATCTTAAAAAAACAAATATCAACAATAATTTGATACTGCTAATTACTGTCAAGTGTTCAAAACCTACATAGATTTGAAAGGACTGTTGTTGTTCAAAATCATTTCTATTGTGAGGTCAAAGTTTCTTCTATTGTAATTCAGTGTAAAACAACCAGTGTAACAATGACAATTTACACATTAACAAACAGATCAATTCCATTTCAGAAAAACTCTGCAGGAGTTTCTGAGTTGGGTTTGCCCTGTTTGAAATATGTGAACAATATTTTTATACTTTCCATAGCATATATATACAGTGTTGTTTTGATAAACCAGTTTTGTGAATATGTTTTCTAATATCTATCACTATGATTTTTTTCATGTGTTACATGAGTACAGACTATGTACAGAGTATTACATGAGGCTAAGAATTGAGTAATCCCAGATTGGACTATTTCTGTGGAAGTTTCTTTTCTTGGTATGCACAATTATAATGCCATATTTCACTTTTTCAAACTAGTATTCGCATTCGGTTTGTTTTAATCGATTAAAATGTGCATTATATGGCTACTCTGTCCTGTCTTTTAAATTACAGATATTCTTATTATATTTCTGTTGTTAAATATTTTGTATGAAATGCTTGTGTTAGAGGGCCCTGGGGTAGATTAGTCTGTTGACTAACCGGGTAACCCTCTTTAAATAAAGTCTTTCATTCATTCATTCATTCGAGAACCTTCCAGTTTAGAGGAGAAGATTTCCAAAGTTTTCAACATATGTTTCAATAGAAAATGAGGCACCCCTAGGGCGGGGCCAATTTTGACCCATGGGTCATACTTTATATAACTTTTGCAGAGGACCTAAAGATGATGCTATGTGCTAAAGATGAAAGCTGAGAAGCATCAATGTTTGGCCATGGTAGAAGCTGCAGAAGCATATCTAAACTGACAGCAGGAAAATGCAGCAGGAAAAGTGCAGCCTGGTGCGGGCCTCAAACCTGGGACCCCTCGCTTACAAGACAAGTGCTCTATCAATTGAGTTACCCTGGCTGCCATGCGAGCTTCACTCACCAGAACCTTACCACTACACTATTGAAGTAACAGGAGGAAATGTGCAGCCTGGTGTGTGACTCAAAGGGCTCTACCAACTGAGCTAACTAGGTTGCCATACAAGCTCCACACACCAGAACCACTACACTCCTCCCCTTCACTTTTTCAGAGCCGTCCTCCACTGCATGTTTAACCACTGCATGGGTAGTCAAGCACATCTGGCACCATTAAAATGACAAGAAGAAAAGTGCAGCCTGGTGTGGGACTAGAACCTGAGACCCCTCGCTTAGAGGACAAGTGCTCTACTAACTGAGCTACCTGGGCTGTCATAGGAGCTTTAAACAGGACCACAGTGGCCACTATATATCTGTTATTTCAAAAGCAAACAAAGCAGACCGTGATCAGATGTCTCCTACTGTTCTACTCTGTTTGGAAAAGCATATAGAAATCATAATGCGTATTTGTAGTCTAAAGTGTTATTTTAAAAGAGCGAACATGGGTTGGACACCTCCAATGCAGGTGATCCAATAATATGGCCCATCAAACTATGGGCTACCTAAAAAGATTTGGCACAAATTAAATCACACTAGAGAATTATGATACTGATGTAGTAATGACAATTATATAGATCTGTTAAAAATAATCATGAATTACAGCAGAGCTACAGATAAGGGTGCATACCCAAATACTAAATTACCGTGTTTTCTTGGTGGGCAGACATTAGCCCACTTGTGTTTTTGTGGTGGGCGGACATAAGCCCTCCTGGTAATATATCGAAGGCGGACAATAGCCCACTCGGACAGTAGACCCGTCGTAAGGCCAAAAGACAGCAAAAATATTATCTTCGACATTTTATTTTCAGCAATATTCGAATATGTATGTTGAACTACAAGACCACGGTCCGAGAATGTTACGGACCAGGGATAAAAAATCCCAGACGGCTGCGGATAAATCAAAACAATCTTAGAAGAAAAAAACCCATAAAACAATAATACATAAATTTGTTGTTTCTTTCCAGACCGTCATATACTCATATTAAAGAATGTGTTAAACTTAAAGGTAATTATCAAACTAGGCATAATTGGTTGAAACACTCGTAGGTGTGATAATCCAATGAACTACATGCACATGTTTGATAATCCAATAAGATGTGTATGCTGTGCTTTATCCTGCTGTTTATAAGTAATTAAAGGTAATTACCTGTTTGGAAATAATTGGAGTGTGATTTCCAAAAGGCAAACTGGTAGTAGAATTTGTTTTATCCTTATGTGATTGGTAATTAAAGTAAATCAGGTAAAAAATTTAATAACTGCATCAAGTGTATCAGGGATTCGGCTAAAAGTTTATACATTGCCCGGCAACGGAAGTGAACATATTGAAACTAGCGTTCGATTCGTATTTATTAATCGAAATAAATTTGGGAAAACAAATAAAAATCGTTCATATTACAAAATCAATCTGTGATTTTCAAGTTAATATTTTAACACTAACAATCAATGTAATTATCCATGATTTATCAGTGCAATGAAACATATTATAAACAAACATTATAACTAAGATAATTAGGGGCCAAACATCCTTGGTCCGAAAAAGACTTGTTTTCTGTATCATAAAGATGCACGGAACCAGTAAGAAAAGCAGAATTATTACTAAGGGGGTAAATTTAAATAAATCTTGAGTGGTATACTGTCCGAGTGGGCTAATGTCCACCTTTGCTATATGACCAGGGGGGGGGGGGGGGGGGGGGGGGGGAGGGCCTAATGTCACCACAAAAACATGTGGGCTAATGTCCGCTCACAATGAAAACACGGGTGCACTGATGTCCGCCCTTAGAGAAATCAGGGGGGAAGGTCCTGGTGGGCTACTGTCCGGGTGGGCTATTGTCCGTTTACCATATTTAGGCGAGAAAAATAACTATATATATATAATATACCCTTGGTTGGTCTATTCCAACTGGGAACAGACAACCTCGGGTGTAGAAGCCACTGTCTTTAACAAAATCTATGCTTGATTCTCGGCCCTTGTTTCTATTAATCTAGATGGAAGACCTCTGGCAGTGTTTTATATTGAACTACCGATTTAACAGTAAACAAGAAATGGTTGAGGCAGCATGATATTTCACACTCGTTGAACTCAGAGCTACAATATCAAAATAAGAATTACACAATGAGCGGCATGACAATGTAAAAACGTGTTCAGTGATTCAGCTTTTGGCTTAGTTCGGTTTATATGCTGCCGGTCGAAATTGATGAAATGATTGATATATAACTGGAGGATAAAAAAGCGAACCTTCAGCCGGAAATTCCTCAAATTCATCATCTTCCTCCAGTAAGCCCAGTTCAGGTTTTTTCGCTGGATCTGTCATATTTTCAATTTATTTTTCTGTCGATTTGTTAAGCCGGTGTCGTACTTTTCACGTAATCGTAGAAACTACAATTGGGAAAAAGGCGGGGGTCGTACAGTCACTTTTTGTTATTTCAAACACTTACATTTGAATATTTCGCACCCTTCAAAATCTTGGTAATTTAATACACTAGATTTTGGTAATTTCGTTTCTTTCATATTTCGTATATCAAGATGTATGGACGTTTTTTCCTTTCTTACACTTTCGTCACAAACATTGTTCGCCCCTAGAATATCTAATGGCTGTTCTACAGTAATCTATGTAATTACATGGCCCTGCTATTAAACCGGATATATATCTAATGTATGTTGGTCTAATCCATTTTATGTTTCTTTGTCTTTGGAGAATTTTCGCAATATATTCTATGTATTCAATGTCTTCGCTTTCAGCGTTTTAGCCCGTGCCATACCCATACGGATGTCCTCGGCAGTTTCCGACAAATCCGATTAGTCAATAAATTATTTGGAATCATTCTGACTTTTTCGTCACAATGAAACTGTAGTGTCAATATGGCATCGAAAGTGGAGTTTCTGTCAATCTGTTTGCTGTTTATTCCATATTTGAGTAATACACTGGCTTTCTTTGATGTCGAAGAGCTGAAGAGTTTTAACTATGGCATAGACATACGCAACGAGCCGGTTGTTATGAAGGCAGAGGTAGTATTTTGAGCCAAATCATCACCCACCATGTCCGCCTCGGACGTCTTTTGAGTTCGTACACATTTGACAGATTAGTGTCCTAATGTTGACAGGCATCTTTTGGCCATGCAGTGACTTTAACGGAGCTGGAAGGCATATATTGTTTATTTCTTTCATCATACAACAGACAGCCGTCCATGGATTCCATACACATTACTACACCTAGTGTCATCAAACTCCTCAAAAACCTGAAACCTCATAAGGCTTCTGGACCAGATGGCATCCCTAATAGATTGCTCATCGCCACAGCAGAAGAACTAGCCCCTATGCTCACACACATCTTCCAGACCTCCTTAGACACTGGAAATGTGCCATCCGACTGGCGAGAAGCCCTGATCACTCCCATCTACAAGAAAGGCCCACATAACATCGTACCTCAAATCAATTGTAACAACTCAAACTACAGACCTGTTTCTCTTACCTCTGTTGTCAGCAATATGTTAGAACACATCATCTTCAGCTCTGCCATGGCAACTGATATCTACCATACAAGGCATTGCAATGAACCTCAAGTCTGGCAAAGATCAGGTGGATGTCATCTTACTAGACTTTGCCAAAGCTTTCGATAAAGTACCGTTTCAACGCCTTCTTTTAAAGCTACACCACTATGGCATCAGAGACAATTAGGGCTGGACCGATATCACTGATGCATCGATAAGTCATCGTGAGAAGTCCGCGATGCAACATCGCGATACCATGTCCAAAACATCGATGTTTGGCGATACTTTGCAATGTTTGAATACTTGATATAATTAATGATATAATAAACATGAGATTACTCGGATCTGTTATTAAGCATCATCCCCAAAAGCCAAATAAATCCACATGAACTTACTCAGCTTAAAACGCTTCTGCAATGCTTGTTAATTACTTGTTATCGCTTAGGTCCTATAAATTAATATTAATCGCAACAACACGGTCATACTCTACCTCTTTTTCATTTGCGGAAATCGGCGAAGTGTTCTGATTGAATAAATATGTGTATAAGAGGCGGGCTGAACTGTAATTTCTTACGCGGATTATGCGGCCCGAGATTTATACATCATGATCAGTTAATCTGCATAGTGCAATGAGTGCACAAATCCTATCAATATCTGTCATGATAATATTCATTTAAGGAAAATTTCGGCCATGAAAAATGCCGAAAAAATATGTCTCGATTAGCTACTGTTTTAAGAGAAGCCGGCACTTGGACCGCATATAGTAGGTTGGGACCGGCACCGGAATTTCCCCTGCGCTATTTGCAAAATACTTTCAATGCTGTAAGCGACTGTTTTGTAGTAAAAATGACAGCCGAAATTGAGATTGAGCGAGTGCCTCCGTCTTTTAAGTAGAATGTTTGGAATCATTTTGGACTTGAAAAAGGAGACAAACAGAAGGTGATGTGTCTTATGTTTTTTTGTATTGCTCAGTTCACTGAATACAGCAGTTTATCAGTTGTTAAACATGTATTATTATTACATATTGGCCTTGGTTATGCAAATATTTTATTCAAATCGTGTATCGTGATGTATCATCGAATCGCTACTACATAATCGTGATTTATCGCAATACTAAAATGAGCAGCGATATCCAGCACCAGAGACAATACTCTTCTTAGGATATCTTCCTTTCTAATGGTAGAACTCAGCAGGTCCTTGTAGAAGGGAGTACATCAGAGAAACTGGAAGTACTATCGGGCGTACCTCAAGGGACAGTACTGGGACCCCTTCTGTTCCTTATTTTTATTAACGACCTGCCCTCAGTCTGTCACTCATCTCAAGCCAACCTCTTTGCTGATGACACGTTACTATACAGACACATCCAGAATGAAAGGGACTCTGCAAAACTCCAAGATGACCTCACAGCTCTCGAGGAATGGGAAACCAAGTGGCAAATGAGCTTCCACCCAGATAAGTGTACAGAACTGAGAATCACAACAAGCCAGCGTTATCGCAGAAATACCAACTACATGTACTACCTTCATGGACAGCGTCTCCAAGTAGCTGATAGTGCAAAGTACCTTGGTGTGATCCTCAGTGATGACCTTCAGTGGGAGAAGCACACCAGTGCAACAGCTGCCAAATCCTCAAGATCACTTGTTTCCTCAGACGCAACCTGAGAGATTGCAGCAAACAGGTCCGAGAAACCACGTACAAGAAGATGGTCAGACCAACATTGGAGTATGCTGCCTCAGCCTGGGATCCCCATAAAGCAGACGATGTCAACCGCCTGGACAAAGTCCAGCACCGTGCTGCTCGCTATGTCTGCAACGATTACACAGACAGGACACCAGGCTGCGTCACAGCTATGGTCAACTCGCTTGGATGGGAACCTCTTCTAGTCCGTCGGAGAATCCTGCGTCTGACCATGCTCTTCAAGTATACCCACGGCCTAGTAGAGATCCCCTTAGCATAAGACGTTGTCAAGACCGGAGACAGAAGAACCTGACGGTCACAGAGACTCTTTGTACCCTACACCAACGTCACGGTGTACAAGATGTCCTTCTTCCCCCGTACCATACAAGACTGGAACAAACTGCCAACCACCACTACAGACATCCATACGATGGAGGCCTTCAAGACTGCTCTCCACGCCACAGTCCAGCCTCCGTCCTCAGAGTAGACAGCTCACAGGTGTACATAGTTTTAATTGTATCTACAAAGTTTTAAATGTAAATACTCTCAAGAGGTGACTGTCTTGCACCAACTTGGACAAAGTACATTCTAGTTATGGATTTCTGTCCAGTATACGGAAGAAGAAGAAGAAGAGGGGTGGTACAATCTAAGTTTGGATGACTTGTCCGTTTGTGTCAATTTTCAGCTATTTTCTACTTGTCTGTATGATGAATTAATAACAAAACGTATAAAAGTTCACCTGACCGAAATGGCTTTGGGACAACAGATAATACGGACAATGGATTATTAATTATATTATTCATGTAACAGATATTGACACCATCGATTAAATCATCATGAATAATACCAAACAAAAACAATAATACTGTAATAGGCCGGGTACAGGTACTGGGCAGGCCTTGAAAATATCTCTAGAAGTCACTCGTCCTGTAGGACGAGTGGTTAGGAATTCTTACTTGCCCTTCAGAAAAGTAACTCGTCCTATATGTTCAGGCAAACACTGTTACACTGTCAAATTACTTGAAAATAACTTTGATCCGATTGAGTCGTTAAATCGAAAGTATGCCTACTGTAGAACGGTATCACAAATTGTGAGTACACATGTAGACTTGCGTAGATGAGGCTTTATACCATGTTTGCTACGCTTTGCTTTTCATGGTTTTCTCTTTAACCCCTCCTCTCGTCATCTCTCCCACGACAAAAGAATGTCGTGATCTGTCGCTGATATGTCATTTTGGTTTGACACCAGTGCGCGATGAAGCGGTGTTGATATAAATATTTATTCCCCTTACCAGACTGGTTTCGGACTTTTTGAAACAGAGGCTATCGCGATGTTGTCTCTTCATAATAAATTAATGTCCATTAATTAAACACTAAAACTATTTCTTGATAATTATTTTCCACCATGTTTTCTTCATGTAAAGCCTTTCACTCCATTTAATCAGTTCACTTACAAAATAAAAAAATAATCGGCTGTTGAAAATACAGAGTCCCAGTCAGTGCAGTCAGCAATAAAAGATAACTTGCTATAGGAAATCAAGCATTTAGCTAGCCGCGAGGTTCGAATGTCAATTGTACATAACAACTGATTTAAATGTGAATTGGCCAGAATTTCAGCTCCAAATAAATTATTATTTCTCCTCCAAAAAGCTACTTGTCCTGTCGGACATGTACTTCCAAATTTTTACTCATCCTACACCACTCGTAATTACGAGCGGACGAGTGAAATTTTCGAGGCCTGCTGGGTGAAGAAATGTAAGCGGTTCATACAGTAAAACCTCTCTATAACGGCCACTAAATTGTGTTAATTAGTTGGTATTTAGGGTAGGTGGCTGCTTAAAGCAAGGTGAAAGTAAAACAGTACGCTCCTATAGGAGCGTTCTATTTTACTTTCACCTTGATTTAAGCATCCACCTGCCTTTAACACAAAATACTTGATGTGATTTAGTGTCCGTTATACAGAGGTTTTACTGTATATCTAGGTAGAGTACTCGTCCTGTAAGTGAGGGGTCCCGGGTTTGAGCCCAGTTCTGGCTGCATGTTTTTTCACCAGTCCTGTTACAGTTGGCACCCAACTTGAAAATTGGACCCTGTGCATGTCCATGATTTCTTGTGCAGATTCGGCGAGAATCTTAGGGGAAAAGGGGGAGTAGTGTAAAAGGCCAGGTACAGGTACTGGGTCCCAGGCTAGAGCCCCGGTCTGGCTGCATCTTTTTTCACCAGTACAACACCTGTATATATATGGAAAATGATTATATTTTGATATAGTATAATGTAAAACAAAGTCCGTGAAAATGGGTAGGTAGCAAAACAATTTCAGACTTTGGAGTATTAAAAATGGGTAGATAGCACAAACACTCCAGACTTGTGATTGAATCAATAGTAGCAAGATTGTCAGGGTAGCGAAACAACAGGTAACCTTACTGACTATCATATGTTTTGTGTCTTGTTAACTGGTACTTGTAGGTTGCTTTGTGCTAAGTTTTTATTTTATTTCTACAGGCGGATGAATCAGATACATCAACCGTCCAACTAACTTCTAAATATGGCCAACCATACCAGTGTAACTTTCCCAATACTGTGGAACAGGAAAAACAGAAGGAAGAGGCAGAAAAGGTTGCTATGGAAACAGGCATTCCAGATCTACTCAAACCAATGGAAATTTCGCCATGTCTTGGAAAGGTACTTATTCAACTAACCCTTTACTCCATGCAAACAGAGTAGACCCAGATCAGACGGCTCCTATTGGAGCTTTCTAATCAAGGTCAAGATCAAGATCTGTTTGCTTATAATATAAATCTGGTTCTACAGTTTCTGTCTAACAAAAAATGTCATGTCTTTACATGCCATTGTAGAAAATACTCTAATGATGGAATATTACTGATGTCACCTACGTTAACCCTTTACTCCATGAATATTCTTGTTAGAAATTATTACATTATGAGTATTAATTAGATTAGTTTTAAAACGGCGTATTAACACATGAAAAATTTACCGAAGCAGAAACTGCAGAATCAGATCTATATTATTCCATAAGCAAACAGAGCAGATCCTGATCACACATCTCCTTTAGGAGCTATCAGATCTGGGTCTACTCTGTTTGCAAAGGCGTAGAAAGGCATATTTATGGAGTAAAGGGTTAATTCTAATAGGGTTTTTCTTCACCCATTTCTTTTTAAAAAAGTCAGCTTATCAGACAGTTTAGATCCTAGTGAGACTGCTATTTATCATGTTTGTCATTTTATTTAAATCCATATTGTTTTGCATTATTTGCCCATTTAATGGTTAGTTTCCAATTGTTTTAAGCCTTTCCTCCATAAATACGCCTTTCTACGCCTCTGTAAAAATCAACTGTTGAAACCATTGTGATAAATAGAGCATTTTCTCATATAGGAGCAAATGCTCTATTTATCACAATGGTTTCAAACTACAAAATTCTAAAATTTTCCTTTTCTCTAGTTAATGCTCTTTTTCGGTAGATTTATTCAAGGTGGATGGAACTAGCCTATGGAGGAAAGGGTTAATATTAATTAATTATATGTACTAAGTAGTTAGTATTTGCTGTATATTTCAGACTAAGGACTGGTGGAGTTACGAGTTCTGTTATGGAAAAACAATTAAACAGTTTCATCTAGGAGATGGTATGTAGAAATAAACACACTTTAAAATTTTGCCAACTCATTAAGCATTATACTCAGCAACAACAAAGAATTTGGCTTTCATCTTATACAGTAAAAATCCTCTAATAGGACCATACATACAGTCTTTCTCTATTGATGTAACAATCTCATGGATTGAACCCCTCCATTGTCAATATGACGTCTTGCCAACCTTCCCCATAGTCTCTGCCTTTGGATATATTAAAGTCCCATTACATTTTTATGTGAATAAAGTTCTGCACACAATTAGCTCTCAAATGGCTACACCTGAGGATTTGTATAAAAATAACATTGTTTGCTCAGAAACGACACAGGAAAATGTCGTGGAACAAGGAGGAAAATCTAAATTTAGTGTGTATCATGCCAGTGAACCGTGTGACCATGGACTGCAATTTGTATAGAAATCTGTAAAACTGATCTATTTTTTAATCTGTCGATAAACATGACCGAACAACAAAAGAGAAATGAACTGAAAAATGCAATACCCATATTAGTGATTACCCATTTTTCTTGGTTTAACCTCTTACTCCATGAAATATTCATGCAAGAGGTAAGGGCATCACGCATATTAATTAGCTTAATTTGTATAATAACATAGGAACACAACGATATTTAACAAAGACAGAAACTGTAAAATCATATCTATACTATGTCATAGGCAAACAGAGCAGACCCTGATCAGACGGCTCCTGTAGGAGCCGTCTGATCTGGGTCTACTCTGTTTTCAAAGGCATATATAATTATGGAGTAAATGGTTAAAGACTTTAAGCTAAGAGGGACCATTATGGAGTCAAGGGCTAAGCAGACAATGTGTCTGGACTCTAAACTTATTTTCGATTCTCTGCTGATATCAGCTTTTAAAGCAGACTCCCCATTAGTCGCCATTTTTGTTTACTTTCTTTGAGAGCAGACATCACATGACGATGACATTACAGTACATGTAGCACATTTGCATTTACTGGACATTAGGGTCAACTAGGGATTCCAGTGGTGAACCCCATTAATTTCTTTGAAAAGAAACAGTTTTTGAGCATTGTGACTGTTGACAAAAAAATAGATCTTTTCAATTTTTCCCATGGAAAAATGATGCTAAAATATAATGGGACTTTAACCCATTCCCTCTTTTTAGATCCAACCTCTTTGAATAAATCGAAAAGGAACATTAACTAGAAAAAAGGAAAATTTTTAGAAATTTGTAGAGACTTTAAGTTTACAAAGTGACTTTTACAGAGTCGTCAAAAGTCGTCAATATGAGGGAATGGGTTAATATTACTTCAAATAGATCGAGATTGATGAATGATGATAGTACTGCATGTTGATATACACTGACATCGGGTAACCGGTATCTATATTGTACCCCTGTACTGATGATCTACTGCCCTATATTTGGGTACCCAGGCACGCATTTCAGCCATCTTTTAAAAGGTGTCAAAAGGCATCTCCATCAGGTGAAGGATTAATATAGGCTTAACCCATTACCTCATAGGCTATTTTTAGATCCAACCACTTTGAATAAATCTACCTAAAAGGAGCATTAACTAGTGAAAAGGAAAATTTCAGAGTTCTGTAGTTTGAAACCATTATGATAAATAGAGCATTTGCTCTTATAGGAGCAAATGCTCTATTTATCACAATGGTTTCAACAGGTGACTTTTGCAGAGGCATCAAAAGGCGTCAATATAAGGGAATGGGTTAACTCCCTTCAATACTATACACCAGTTGTATTGATCAAGATGAAATATAGACTAAATTGACATCTCATCAGGATCCAATCTTTTTATGCCCCGACTAGGTGGGAGGTATATAGCCGTGCTCCAGTCTTTTCACCTGTACACATGTGCATCCCGCAAATCTGAAGTGTCTAACTACTCATACACCTTGGGAGGATTTCATTCAAACTTTCACAGATGTACAACCTTGATGTGAGGATGTACCGGTACATAAAGAAAGGAATTTGATTTTGCTTCGACCAAACAGAGTAGACCCAGATTATATAGCTCTTGAAGACTCTGTTTGCAAAGGTGCTAGAAGTCATCTCAATTAGGGAAAGGTTTAAAAGTTTGTTGGGCAATAGCTTGTGAGTATGAGAATTATTTTGTTGAGTATTGCACTGTTTATCGGGATGAAAACAGCTCTTTTGATTCAAGAACTTTTATTAATTTCAGATGGAAATATTGATGGAGAGGTAATTTCTCTTGGATTGTATGAATCTGAAGATGACTGGGACGAGACAGATGACCAGGTAAAGGGTGATTTATATTAGATTTAAGGGTGAAAAAACTAATGTGAATGAAACGAAGTATCGCTTGGTTTGAAATTAATTAATTAATTAACCCTTTACTCCATGGATATTCAGGTAAGAAATAATAATGTCATGAATATTAATTAGATTAATTTTTATAATAGCACACCGACACAGGAAGTTTTGGCCAGGAGAGAACTGTAGAATCATATCTATATCATATCATAAGCAAACAGAGCAGACCCTGTATAGAAGTCTTCTGATCTTGGTCTACTCTGTTTGCAAAGGCGTAGAAAGGCGTATATATGGAGTAAAGGGTTAAGTCAATCACTGCTGTGGTTCAAATCCCGGCCTGGGCATTTGGATTCTTCATGTGAGGGATCCTTCCAGCTGGCTTTCAGTAGGTCAGTGGTTCTACCTAGGTGTTCTTCTAATCATGAAACAATGCAGTTTGGTCCATTCACAGAAAAACCTCTGGGGTCTTCCTCTACCTATAATTAGCTAGACTTTTCTCCATAAATACTCCTTTCTACGCCTCTGTAATAGTCACTTCTTGAAACCATTGTGATAAATAGAGCATTTGCTCCATAGGAGCAAATGCTCTATTTATCACAATGGTTTCAAACTACAAAATTCTAAACTTTTCCTTTTCTCTAGTTAATGCTCCTTTTCTGTAGATCTATTCAAAGAGGTTGTATCTAAAAATAGCCTATGTTGTTATGGGTTAAAGTGATGTAAAACCCGGATACAAACAAAACAACCTAACTCATTACTCCGTGAATATTCATGTAAGAACAATTGACAGCTGCACATGAATATTGTATAAGGAGCCGTCTGACCTGGGTCTACTCTGTTTGCATAGGCGTAGAAAGGCGTATTTATGGAGTAAAGGTAACAGGTAACTATACTGTACCCCAGTACTGATGATCTACTGCCCTACCTGTGGCTACCCAGACACTCATTTACAAAGGTGTCAAAAGGCATCTCTATCAGGTTACGGGTTAATAGGGTTAAAACTGCCTTTTACTGTATTTTAGTCAAAAGTTCAAAAAGTGAAGTCCTCTTTGATAGAGAAAAATCAGAAAATATACCACTAGATTTGTAACACATATCAGTTGCCATTAACTCCTTTACCTGATGAATATTCATGTAAGAAATAATGACATCCTTAATTTTTACGGTAGTTTTGGCCATGGCAGAAACTAGAATCAGATCTACAGGCTGTATATTATTCCAGCAGCAAACAGCAGACTGTGATTAGATGGCTCCTATAGGAGCTGTCTGGTCTGGCTATGATGTGTTTGCAACTTAGGGGTTAAAAGCTATCTCTATCAGGTAAAGGGTTTATATGATAAATTTTGATTGGAATGAGATTATTTTATTGTTACATTTGCAAATGTGTCAAAAGGTGGGATTATTAACCCTTTACTCTATGAATATTCATTTAAGAAATAATGGCATCTAATATTAATTAAATGAGTTTTTTTTTATAATAGCACATTGGCACAGGATGTTTTGCCTATGGCAGAAACTGTAGAATCAAATCAATATAATTACAGAAGCAAACAGAGCAGACCCTGATCAGACGGCTCCTATAGGAGCTATTTGATCTAGGTCTACTCTGTTTGCAAAGGCATAGAAAGGTGTATTTATGGAGTAACGGATTAAGTAAATGGTACAGGTTGGTCATTGTTTCAGTGAAAGACTGGTGAGTGTACAGTAAAACTTGACCTAACGGTCACCTTAAATGAACAGTCACCTCGTGTTAACGGTCAGTTTGAAATCCTCCCGACGAAAATCAGTCTTTAATGCACCTGTTTTAGATGGTTACCTTCCTTCTGCGGCCAGCGGCCACCATATTTCACCCCCAACCCTATATTTAGACCCCATTAGACAGACAGCCAATCAACCAGACTGAAAGATGTGAAAATCTGATAGACACCAGTGTAGTTGACAGCTGATACCTATCAAAATGGAGGCTGCGCATCGTAACTTTCCGACATTACGGAAATTGCCGATCGTAATGTCGTGACTGCTTTGGGAATTTCCGTTAAGTCGGGAAAGTGCATAGATTGGCCGCTTCGGTGTTGTTTGTTTTGTCAGAAGTGAACAAGTAAACCAAGCGTTGACCTTGGCCTTAGGGCAAGATTATAATCGATGGCCTGATGATCTGTTCAACTCCTTTACTGTTAAATGTGAAAACATGGGGGTGTTGAGAAGTTTGTCTTCATGTTACTGAATCAAAAGAGATAACATCAAACCAAATATTCACACCCTTTCCTAACATAAGTGCCTCACGTCAGACAATTGAGTGAAGTGCATACATGTACATTTGTATTTCCGGATGTGTCAAATGATTCTGCCTGATGTCTGATGTTTTTTCTTTCTTTTGTTCATGCAATTTACATGTACATGTTGTATTTTACCTGTATTTACAAAGATAAAATACATCATATCTTTGAAGTACATGTAGATATCTTTTAAAGGTTTGCGTTTGTCTGATCAAACAGAAATCAAACAGTAGAAAAACCTTGTGAACACTCTAGTGGTCACATTTATTGCCAAATCTTCATGAAAATTGGTCATAATGATTGTCTTGATAAAATCTCGAACGAGTTAGAAAGTGGGTTATGTGGGGTTAAAAACTAGGTCATTAGGTCAAATAGTAGGAAAACCTTGTGAACACTCTAGAGGTCACATTTATTGCCAAATCTTCATGAAAATTGGTCAGAATGATTGTCTTAATAAAATCTTGGATAAGTTTGAAAGTGGGTTACGTGTGGTCGAAAGTAGGTCACTGGGTCATATCTTAGAAAAATCTTGTTTACACTCCAGAGGCCACATTTTTAGCCCAATCTTCCTCAAACTCGCTCAGAGTGTTTGTCTTGGTGATATCAAGGTTGAGTGTGATCATGGGTCGGCTGGGAATAAAAAGTAGGTCACTAGGTCAAATCTTAGAGAAAATACTCTAGAGGGCAAATTTTTAGCCCAATCTTCATTGGTCAGAATCATTGTCTTGATAAAGTCAATATTCTAAATCTTTGAAAATCTTGTTCTGAAGAACCACTGCTCATGGTCCACTATCAACATTGTTCAAATATTGTCCCTAATGTCAATATTGGCCCTACCCATGGGCTACCCAGCAAAAATCTTAAATCTATGGTAATCAGGTGAGCGTTTAAGGGCCATCTTGGCCCTCTTGTTTTTTTTAGGAATGCTGTTTATATTTCTACTTTATTGGCTTTACCGGTGCTGAACACGAAACAAAATCGAAAACTATTGAAATAACATTCAAAAAAATATAAAAACAAATTTTAGCTAAAATCCAGCTAAAAAACTTATGTTGGCAGTGATGACCACACAAAGAGACAAGGGAGATCACTGTGAGGAGTTTGTAAATGTGGCTAGAAACAAATCTGTGGTATCCTACAAACAGTTTGGATTCAGATGAGACATTGAATAAATGGGCATTTCTTCAGGATTCAACAGACTGACACATTGAATGTGCATTCTGATAATAGACGAAAACTCAAACTTTGAGCATTGTAGCATATAGCATATTTTGCTGCTGACAAAGTACTTGGTGCAAGGCGTGATTGTCTTGATAAAATCTCGAACGAATTTGAAAGTGGGTAATGTGGGGTTAAAAACTAGGTCATTAGGTCAAATAGTAGGAAAACCTTGTGAACACTTTAGAGGTCACATTTATTGCCAAATCTTTATGAAAATTGGTCAGAATGATTGTCCTAATAAAATCTTGGACAAGTTGGAAAGTGGGTTACGTGTGGTCAAAAAGTAGGTCCCTGGGTCATGTCTTAGAAAAATCTTGTTTACACCCCAGAGGCCACATTTTTAGCCCAATCTTCCTCAAACTCGCTCAGAGTGTTTGTCTTGGTGATATCAAGGTTGAGTGTGATCATGGGTCGGCTGGGAATAAAAAGTAGGTCACTAGGTCAAATCTTAGAGAAAATACTCTAGAGGGCAAATTTTTAGCCCAATCTTCATTGGTCAGAATCATTGTCTTGATAAAGTCAATATTCTAAATCTTTGAAATTCTTGTTCTGAAGAACCACTGCTCATGGTAGGTAATCAGGTGAGCGATTAAGGGCCATCTTGGCCCTCTTGTTTTTTTTAGGAAAGCTGTTTATATTTCTACTTTATTGGCTTTACCGGTGCTGAAACACGAAACAAAATCGAAAACTATTGAAATAACATTAAAAAAATAATATAAAAACAAATTTTAGCTAAAATCCAGCTAAAAAACTTATGTTGGCAGTGATGACCACACAAAGTGACAAGGGAGATCACTGTGAGGAGTTTGTAAATGTGGCTAGAAACAAATCTGTGGTATCCTATATACAAACAGTTTGGATTCAAATGGGCATTTCTTCAGGATTCAACAGACTGACACATTGTATGTACATTCTGATAATAGACGAAAACTTAAACTTTGAGCATTGTAGCATATAGCATATTTTGCTGCTGACAAATTACTTGGTGCAAGGCGTGAAAGCCTAAGATTGGAAATGTATCTACATGTACAGTAGAACCCCTCTAATTGGCCTTCTTAAGGAATAAACATGGGTGTCTTTATAAGCAGGTGGTTGCTTAATGCAGGACAAAAGTAATGCAGGAGCTTTCTGCATTACTTTTATCCTGCATTAAGTTACCACCTGCATCTAGCACCCAGAATCATTCCTCTTTTTAGGTGGTCACATTAGTGGGATTTTACTGTACTTATTTATGTCAACATTAGGAAATAATTCATCAATCAAGCATCCAATCCCTGGGGACTAAAGGTACAATAGCATTACCCTATTTTATCACTTCAGAAATAAACATACATGCCTTTAAAAGCAGGTTTTGCTTAATGCAGGACAAAAGTAATGCAAAAAAGTCCTGCTTTAAGCTACCAGTACCATCTGCCTTTAAGACACAAAATGTGACCATTCTTTTGTGGTTGCATTAGAGTGGTCTTACTGCATCAATGTTTGAAGATAATGAATTGGTAAGCCGTTTGGTCACTAGCAGTGGATCTGAGATAACCAATGCAAACAGTCTGGATCCAGATGAAATAGCTCTCTTTCAAGATCCAAATTTTTGACACTTGGATCATGGTTATTTAGAAATCCATTTGTATGGCGAGACCTTGTATGAAAATGCTACAAACTTGACAGTGTAAGCTTATCAAGTGAAAGGTATCATGCTATCTAATTAAAACTCTTCATTAACCCTTTACATGATGAATATTCATGCTAAAAAGTTTCATCATGAATATTTATTAACTGAAATTTTGTAATGGCATATATATGGTGGTGTCAGAAATTGTAGGTCTAAGGATTGGATTTATATAATCTCATAAGCAAACAGAGCAGACCCTGATCAGATGGCTCCTTTACGAGCCATCTGATCTGGGTTTACTCTGTTCGCAAAGGTGTGAAAAGGTGTTTATTAGGGTTTAATTAAAAACACTAATCAGACAGCTCCTAATACTCTTTGTGTAAAGACATGATTTGTCTCTTTGTCTGGTATACATTTAATCTTCTCTTAACCTATTCCTTCATAGGCTATTTTTAGACCCAACCTCTTTGAATGAATCTACCCAAAAGGAGCATTTACTAGAGAAAAGTAGAATTTTGTAGTTTTAAACCATTGTGATAAATATTTATCACAATGGTTTCAAGAAGTGGTTATTACAGAGGCATAGAAAGGCATATTTATGGATAAAGGGCTAATAAGATCACAATTCCATGGTCAGTATCAGTTGTTTTGCCAGCAAGGTTGATCTAGATTAGAGGGATATTGTAAACATTTTAATATATTTAGGCCTTTCATTTTCAATGGGTCTTTATTCCCTTGAAAATAGCTAGCTGTTGAAAATTTCCATGGTGAATGATTTGAGGAATGAATAAATGATGAGGAGAGGATGTTTGTTTTGTCACATGAAATACATATTTAAGCCTGTATACTTTTTAACACCTTTGCAAACAAAGTAGACCGAGATCAGGTGGTTCATGTAGGAGCTGGCTGATTAGGGTCTACTCTGTTTGCTTACGGAATGATATAGATGTGATTATAAAGTCTCTGCCATTGCCAGAAGTTTCGATATTCATTTACCATTATGAAAAATCAGCAAAATGATGTTCATGCTATCATTATTTCTTACATAAATATTGATCAAACAAAGGGCTAAGGGAGGCAACTGATGTGCTTAAACTTATGTGAAAATAACAAATTGTCTCCCTTTTCAATGTGATGAAATGAAATTCTGATTATTATCTATTATTAATTATTTGTTTTTGTCGAGTGGTTGCGTGACTTAGTGAAAGGAATAGACTCTAATAATTCATGAGATGTTTTTGTAATTGGTTGTTTCGAGTTGGTCAGGCATATCCCAGCCATGGCTACCAATGGCTTAAGATACTTCCTGGGAGTAAAAAGACAATTTCTAGCATATTTTTAACATTTATTGATGAACCTTGGATAACTAGATTAAAGTATGTGTATAATAAAAAAGATATTGATTATAAAAATGTTAAAAATGTTTTACAAATACATGCACCTATCTATCCCTCTCTCTCTCCCTCTCCTTCTCTCTCTCTCTCTCTCTCTCTCTCTCTGTGTCTATACCTCCTCTCTCCCTGTCTGTCAATCTCTCTCTCTCTCTGTCAGTCTCTCTCATTTGTCTGTCTGTCTGTCTGTCGATCTCTTTCTCCTCTATGTCTCTCTCCCTGTCTCTCTCTCCACCCTCTCTCCCTGTCACTGTATTCTCTGTCTGTCTCTGTCCCCTTTGTCTCTGTCTCTCTATTTCTCCATATTTCTGTTTTCTTTGTGACTCTTTCCCCTTACATTGTCAAATCACAGATAGTGGTATCAAACTAACATCATGCTATGTATCATAGAAAATCCTGCAAAACTGAATCCAACATATAAGGTAATTTAAAAAAAAAAATCCGTTATATACTATACCATATTATGTACAGTAAAACCTGTCTATAACGGCCAATAAATCATGTAAATTAGTTGGTATTTAGGTCAGGTGGCTGCTTAAAACAAAGTGAAAGTAAAACAACCCTCCTATAGGAGCGTTCTGTTTTACTTCCACATTGCTTTCAGAACTTGAAGCCACCTGCCTTTAACACAAATTACTTTGATGTAATTTAGTGGCCGTTATAGAGAGGTTTTACTGTATATATTTATTTCTTCCCATAATCAAGGCAGGATCACTGAAGTTTTCACAAGTTTTTTTTTACTGATTTAATCCATTAACTGTTCAAAACGGGAAATAAAAATCCTGTAGGAGCTGTCTGATCAGGGTCTGTTCTGTCTGATTATGGCCTGATCCTGCTGTTCATGTCTTGACCTAAACTTCCCTTGAATATTTTACATAATAAAATTAAGTTCATGAATATTCATTAGGTCAGAAAGGAAAAGGGTTAAATAGATTGCTGAATGTCTTGCTGTTATGCATTCCCATTGTGGTAACCTCGTTATCTGTATACTAATTAGACTGATTTTTCTAAATTGCCTTGAATGGAATTTATCAGTTGAGCAGTTTCCATTGATTTTCCACATGTACATGTATATACATCATAAAGTCAGTTTGTTACTGCTGCCTGTGCATTGAATTCTACCTGAAAGCTAAAAATAAGCTGCACAATATGTAGCACAACGGATTATTGTACTGAAAATTATGAGCAAATATCATTGTTGATAAAAAATAGTTTTTCTATATACAGAATCATGAAGGTGTAACTGGCATTAGTGTAGTGAACAGTAATTACTCTTAAGTACAGGTATTCAGACACAGGACTAAGTCCTTAACTCATTCATTCCTAGGCTATTTTTAATCCCAACCTCTTTGTATAAATCTACTGAAAAGGAGCATTTACTAGAAAAAGGAAAAGTTTAGAATTGTGTAGTTTTGAAACCACTGTACAGTATGACCACCTAAGAGGTGTAATTCTGGGTGCTAGATGCAGGTGGTAGCTTAATGCAGGACAAAAGTAATGCAGAAAGCTCCTAGACTTTTGTCCTGCATTAAGTAACCACCTGTTTATAAACACACAAAGGTTTATTCATTAAGTGGTTGCATTAGAGGGGTTTTACTGTATTTATGACAATGGGTTCAAAAAGAACTCTTACAGAGGCTTCAAAAGGCATCAGTAAGAAGGAATGGATTTATATCCACACTCCACTATTGTGAAGCTGAATATTATTCAATTTGGTACTCTTTTGGTAACTTTAAATTAGTCTGACATAGAAGCAAATAATGTAGAATCAATATACAGTAAATCCCCGCTAATGCGACCACCAAAAAGGGGCATAATTCTGGGTGGCAGAGGCAGGTGGTAGCTTAATGCAGGACGAAAGTTATGCAGAAAGCTCCTTTAGGAGCTTTCTGCATAACTTTCGTCCTGCATTAAGCAACCACCTGCTATAGACGACACCAGTGGATGTTTATTAAGTGGTCGCATTCGCGGGGTTTCACTGTATATTAAATGACTTTCAGAAGTTGTTTAATCTGGGTCTGGATTATTGTTCTAAGTATATATTACAGTAGGAATACTGTGGTTATTTAGTGCTACAGTAAAAACCCTCTAAACTGGAATTGTAGTAAAGAAGAATTTAGATACTTTTAGGCAGGTGGCTGTTTAATGCAAGATGAAAGTCATGCAAAAAGCTCCTAGAGGAGCTTTTTGCATGACTTTCACCCTGCATTAAGCTGCCACCTGTCTCCAAGACCAATATTTATACTCAATTTAAAGTCCAATTTAGAGTGGTTTTACTGTATATCTTTTTTAGCTACTATTGCTATGCAATATGGCAAACATTTACTTGCTAAAGTTTGTAACATGTACTACAAGCATGGAAAGAGTAGGTTTTCTCTTTGAAATTGATTTCTGTGTTCTAGTTAATTGATATTTTCTGCATGGCTTACTTTTTTGAGGCAGCAAAAATTTATTGCACTCATCATATCAAGTCATCTAAAGGTAGCCATTGTTTATGTGTAATCATGATATAACCAGTCTTTATGTGTGATCTAAAGTTTCGACCACATACTAATATTTTGTAGTACATACAGTAAAACCAGTCTACAGTAACCACCAAATATAAGTCTAATTCTGGGTTTTTAACCCATTCCCGCATAGGCTAATTTTAGATTCAATGTCTTTGATTAAATCTACCGAAAAGGAGCAATTACTAGAGAAAAGAGATTTTCAGAATTGTGTAGTTTTTAAACCATGGTGATAAATAGAGCTTTGCTTCTGTGGAGTAAATGCTCTATTTATCACAATGGTTTCTTAAAGTGACTTTTACAGAAGCGTCATAGGTCGTCAATATGCGGGAATGGGTTAAGACAGGTGGTAGCTTAATGCTGGAAGAAAAATATGTTCGACCTGCATTAAGCAGCCACTTGCTCTGAACTCTTTCCCTGTTCTATATTTATTCCAAATGTCAATGCCTACTGAATATTTATGGACAAATAGTTACCATGTGATATGGAAGCCAAACTATTTTAGCCAATTTAGAAACTAAAGAAACAGATCTATCAAATTTCATTAGCT
Organism: Azorinus chamasolen; assembly: GCA_963576725.1. Taxonomy (NCBI): domain Eukaryota; kingdom Metazoa; phylum Mollusca; class Bivalvia; order Cardiida; family Solecurtidae; genus Azorinus; species Azorinus chamasolen. The sequence continues at coordinate 16,396,458 of OY755248.1, read as the reverse complement.
AACAGAGCAGACCCTGATCAGTCGACTCTTACAAGAACCCTATGATTTGGGTCTGCTTTGTTTTGCATAGGCGTAAGAACACATTTATAGGAAGGAAAGGGTTAAAGAACCTTATGTTTATTTGTTCTATTGGAAGATTCTACTGTATTAGTAAAGTCAAATCATAGACAACAATGGTAAAACTATTCTTTACACTGGTAACACTGACAAGAAATGGGCATTAGTTGTCTCCCTTGTTATATCTGAGAGCTAGATCAAAGGAGTTTTCGAAGAAACTATGGAAAATATTTCCTATATATTACCCTGTCAACTTTTATCATGTTGGTATGCATTACAATCCCATCAGAGACACTATCTAATGAGTACCAACAGGAAAGGGCTTGACTGACGAAAAAAATGATTTAGGTAGATCAGGGTTTGAGGTTATAGAACTTCTGAATCTGAGTTTATTCCAGAGCTCCAGATAAGATGCGTAAATTAAAACATTTTCAAAAATAACTTCTTTATTTCTCCACCAAACCCTATACTGTGCCCACTCTTTAGAATCGTCTCATAGAGACGATTATAAAGAGTAGTTGCAGTATAGGGTTTGGTGGAGAAAAACGATTTTAGTATTTGGGTATGCACGCTTATCTGTTGCTCTTCATTCTCAAGTATCTGGATAGTCAGATTTTGAGCTTGCTATCAGATTATTGAGAATGATCTCAGACTCTCGAGCAAAGCATTTTATAACCTGGGAATCAGAGCTCTTCCTATCTAAAGCTCTGCTATATGTTTGCTCCCATCACAAATGATTTCATCAGGCCTTGTATAATGCCGCCATGTTCGATTTTGATTTTCATAATGTTTCCCTGTATTTTGTCACATACAATGAGCGTGTTGTCCTGCTTGTCGAAGCATGCAGCCACTGGATCACAAGAGGTTTTGTGGAAGATGACTCGGGAGGCATTCAGGTTTGGCTTGCAGATCTCCACAAAGGACGTCACCGATCCTCCACACACGTATATGTTACCAAATTTATCTGAGCAAATTCCCATTGGAAGAGACATTTGTATCTGGGGAAAAGTAAATGTAGAAAGTATGACATTGTGTAGTAGTGTATAACCAGAGGTCCAGGGTCCATGCTTATAAAGCTTTTAGTTGAGTCTGAGTTTCGTTCTCACGCTTTTGATTGGTCAGATTTGAGTTCTCAAGCTTTTGATTGGTCAGATTAGGCTAAATCTGACCAATCAAAAGCTTGAGAACGAACTCAGACTCAACCAAATGTTTTATAAGCATGGACCCAGATAAGGTGCGTAAATTGAAATATTTTCAACAATAGCTCCTTTATTTGGAGACGTTTCTAAAGAGTGGTCACAGTATTGGGTTTGATGGAGGAACAACAATTTAAGTATTTAGGTACGCACCGTTATCTATAGCTCTGTATAATCCTCTGTTCCAAAAAATACGTCTTTTTACGCCTTTTCAAACAGAGTAGACTCAGATCAGAGGACTGCTATACAAGCCTTCTGAATAGTGTCCAATCGGTTTGCCTATGAAATAATACAAATAAGTCCCACACAAATTTTAAGCTCTTACTAAAACATATGATTCATAAGTCCCTACTATAAAAACAGATGTTTAAGTTCCTACTGAGTGGATTCATCAAGCTGCAGCTTACCCTATTTTAACATATAATTTTGAAATCCCAACTAAAACATATAAAATGTACATGTAATTTTGAAGTCCCTACTAAAACACAGAAATTTTAAGTCCCTACTATAGTACAGTGAACCCTCATTACAACGGAGGTGTTTGTTTCCAGACATTGTGCTGGTATAACGAGGTTGCCGTTATAACGAGTTTAAATATGAAAGGAACCATATGGCCAGTTTTAAACAGGTACCAACAGGTGATCGCTAAATGCAGAACACAAGAAGTTCTGCATTAGGCAATCACCTGTGTTAATTGCATTGCACCTATTTATTCAGTGGTTGTTTCAAAGAATTAATGGTCATTTTGTTTCAATGCATACTGTCCGTATAACGAGGATGCCATTGTAACGAATGCCGGTATAATGAGGGTTCATTATTCTACCGAGTGGATTCATCAATCTGTAGCTTACCTTGTATCTCAGTTTGAAGCTACCATCGAGACCTAAGTGGAGGATCTCATTCTCCAATTTGTGGGTCATATATAAGCCACCCGAGTTGGCTAGCAGTGTGTTGTCTTGATGGCCAGGACAGAAGGTTCGAAGAGTCTTGATGCTGTCACTGTTCTGGTTAAAATCCAGGCTGACTATTTGCCAGTCATCGTGCTCCGTTAGGCCGGGTTTGGGTATCCGCTGTAAAAGGTATACCTTGGCCTTGTAATGGGTAAGGGAATAGAATTTTGCCTCCACTTGGTGTGTACGGCCTTTCTCAAACTTGTTTTTATCAATATGGTAAAGTTGAAGTTTCTTGTACTCAGGAAGAGTTACTGCAACAGTGTCCTCAAATATTGAGGTTACTCCGCAGAATTTTACGGGTATGCATATCCTGTCTAAGGGGATGAAATCCTTATCAAACAGTTTAAGGCATTTGTTGTTTCTGTCAAACATTACCATTCTCTTATCCTTCATGAGGGTAATAGCTTTAATATTGCATCTCTTTGTGTCCCCTGCAATGCCCACCTCATAGCAACCCCTTTTAAGTTTAGTCAGATTGTGGAATGGTTTAGTTTTCTTGGTTTTAGCTAATTCCTCAGCAACACTTGTCTTTCTCTCTGGGCTGATCTTTTTCAGATAATTAAGTGAGAAACTTCCACTGGATTCTGTGTCTGGAGAAATCTCACTTCTGCGTCGGTCTTTCTTTGATTGAGATATGTCCTCTACATGTTCATCAATGCCATCTTCATTTGTAACAACAATCCTTATTCTCTTTTTCTTGGGTTGGCTCTCAATACTTTCACTTCTTGAGAGATCAATGTCCTTAGGTCTTTCAACACTAGTTGTAAGTGATTTTTGAGATCCATCATTCTTGTCCAGCTGATCTGGTGAGGTTATACCATTACCTGATTTATGCATGATGCTAATTAAATGTTTTAGGTCTTTTCCAGATTGTGATATATCAAGACTTTGTGTTGAGCTGTCTAAATGTGAATCATCTGTGAAAACATCATCATTATAAGCACTTATGTCTTCATCCAGATCTCCATCATATTCAGTGCTGCCTAGTTTAGTTGTTTGATTTTTTTGTGTCTTGTCATCAGGAGCTGTTGCATAAAGTTTAGCACCATCAGTAATGTTTCTAGTATCCTTAATGTCAGGCGTTGTGTTAGTTTTCCTGGTAGGTTTGTATAGAGGACTCCAGTCCGAGGTTTTTGCTGTTTCAGCTTCCTCACTTAGTTTGTCTCTTGATGGCAGAGATTCATTGGCAAGAAGTGTTTCTGTATCTTCTTTTGATCTTTCAGCCTCATGTAACACTACAGTCACATTAATTTGATTATCCCTGTTCTGTGTGTTTTCCATTTTGTAATTAGTTAAATTTTCTCCTGTGTAGATGATTGATGATCTTTTCTCCTCAAGATCCAACTGTGATTTTCGTCTCTCTTCTCTTAATTCTTGTATTAACTTCTTTTTATCAACACATATTTGATCTCTTTGATCATTTAACAGTTTGTTTCTGTCATTTACTTTCACAGTTGATGGGTCTAAACCATTGCTTAAGCTATTTTCCACAGAACCCCTCTGTTGTCTTTCTTTTCGAAGCTCTTTTATCAAATCCGTATCAGAGTTAATTCTCAAAATTTCTCCTACTGGATGATTTTTAGAACTTTTGAATTTTTTATGTTTGTGTTTGTATTTGTTCTCACTGTGCTTCCCCTTACTACTTCCACTAGTGTTTGAATTACGAGTCTTTGCTTCAATCTCTTCGTCAACATCATCAATGTATGAAAGATCGTCTAAATCGACCAGCACACTAGCCATCTGTGGTCAGTATGGACCTGGAAAGAGAAGCATTTGTGAATAATTTTTAATGCTTCGTTATTTTATCTTTCAAATATCAGGTTAAAGAGAAAATATGAAAACAGTTTTTGTCAAATGTTTAATAACAACAAGGGTTAGATGCATCCAACCAATGGAAGTGCCATCAGGTGAAAGGAACCATGTAGTACATGTACTTAACCCTTACAACAGGGAGTTTTCAAATGGACCATTCCAAAATTCAAACAGGTCAAGCTTATGGCAAATATTTGGGGATTAAGTGTAACATGACAAACAGTGAAGACCCTGATGAGAGGGCTCCTCTAGGAGCCCTCTCATCTGGGTCTACACTGTTTGCAATGGACAATAATGACTTGTGTCCTGCACTGTAAGGGATAAAGAAAACTTATACAACTGGTTTGGATTAAAATGGTTCTTAATTGTCAAATGCTTGATAACAACTAGGGTTAGATAAATCCAACCAATGGAAGTACCATCAGGTGAGAACCATGTAGTAGAGGCCCTTAACCCTTACAACACGGAATTTTCAAATGAACTATTCCAAAATTCAAACAGGTCAAGCTTATGGCAAATATTTGGGGATTTTTCTGAAAAAAGTGTAACATAACAAACAGCGCAGACCCTGAGGTGAGGGCTCCTCTCATCTGGGTCGATACTGTTTGCAGGCATTAGTGACTTGTGTCCCACGTTGTAAGGGTTAACCCTTTACCTGTTGAATATTCATGTAAGAAATATTGATATCATGAATATTTATAAAATTAATTTTTATAATGGCATTATGCACACAGAAAGTTTTTGAATTGGTTGAAACTTTGGGGTCACATCTATTATAATTTCATGAGCAAACGGAGCAAACTCTGATCAGACTGACTGCTCCTACAGGAGCTGTCTCATCTAGGTCTACTCAGGCAAAGGCATGAAAAGGCGTTTTTATGAGGGACAGGGTTAACACATGATGAAAGTTATGCCAAAAGCTCATTTATGAACTTAAGGCATTACTTTTGTCCTGAATTAAGCAACCACCTGTTCTTAAAGACCCCCACATGTATTCATTACATGGTTACTATACTAGGCAGATTCTCTTTGTATCCAGAAACAACAATAGACTGTTTTCCCTTTGCCTGATAGAAATACCTTTTTAGCCTTTGCAAATGAAATAAAACCTGATCATGCAGGCAGCTCTAGGAGGAGCTGTCTGATCAGAGTCTGTGCTGTTTGCTTACAAAAGAATATAGATATGGTTCTACAGTTTCTTCTATTTCCAAAACTAATCATGTTTATAATGCCAAATTATAAGTTCATATAATTGATATTATTGAATGTTCATTAGTTAAAGAGTTAACACTTTACTCCATTAATATACCTTTTAACTTTTACTCCATTAATACACCTTTTAACTCTATTAATACACCCTTTAACCATTTACTCCACTAATACGCTTTTTTAACCCTTTACTCCATTAACCCTTTCCCTTATATAAACTTGTTTTCACGCATCTGCAAACAGAGTAGACCCAGATCAGACTGCTCCTATAGGAGCCGTCTGATCAGGGTCTGCTCTGTTTGCTTATGGAATTATATAGATCTAATTCTGCACTTTATGCCACTGTCAAAAATTCCTTTGTTAATAATGCTTTAAAATAGTTCGGCTCATTAATATTCATGATGTCATTATTTCTAACATAAACATTGAACAGGGAAAGGGTTAATACACCTTTTAACCCTTTACTCCATTAATACGCCTTTTAACCCTTTACTCCATTAATATGCCTTTTAACCCTTTACTCCATTAATACGCCTTTTAACCCTTTACTCCATTAATATGCCTTTTAACCCTTTACTCCATTAATACGCCTTTTAACCCTTTACTCCATTAATATGCCTTTTAACCCTTTACTCCATTAATATATGCCTTTTAACCCTTTACTCCATTAATACGCCTTTTAACCCTTTACTCCATTAATACACCTTTTAATCCTTTACTCCATTAATACACCTTTTAATCCTTTACTCCATTAATACGCCTTTTAATCCTTTACTCCATTAATACGCCTTTTAATCCTTTACTCCATTTATACGCCTTTTAATCCTTTACTCCATTAATACGCCTTTTAATCCTTTACTCCATTAATATGCCTTTTAACCCTTTACTCCATTAATACACCATTTAACCCTTTACTCCATTAATACGCCTTTTAACCCTTTACTCCATTTATACGCCTTTTAATCCTTTACTCCATTAATACACCTTTTTAATCCTTTACTCCATTAATACGCCTTTTAACCCTTTACTCCATTTATACGCCTTTTAACCTGTTACTCCATTAATTGTAACGCCTTTCTATGCATTTGCAAACAGGGTGACCCAGATATGATGGCTCCTATAGGAGCCATCTGGTCAGGGTCTGCTGTTTGCTTTCGGAATAACTACAGTTTCTGCTTTGGCAAAGGTTGCATGTGATAATATGCCATTGTAGATATTAAACTATTTAATATTCATGATGTCATTATTCCTTACATGAATATTCATGTGGTAAAGGATTTATTTTGCATTTACCTGAATTATGTCCGCTGAATCACAAGAATGATGCTTGTAAAGATGTTTTGTATATTCCTTTGAAAAGTGATTATTGTAACACAGCTATGCACATCTCAAAGCTGTTGAGAAATCTCCTAATGAGAATCACCTCTCTAAGATAGGGGCTGCTTTAGAAATAAGCGGTTTAGATAGATAAGCACTTCTCTTGTCTACAGTTCTCTCGGTCAATTGTACAAAACACAAACTCAAAAATACTCTGGTTTAGTTTCGGTGTTTGTATCCCCATTTGGAATGTTTCTAGATTGCATGCTCTGTTAATTCCCTTGTTTACATAATTATAATAATTGTGTCCCGCAAGCTTGAAGTCTTGAGGCATCCAGCTGGTTGTGCCAAGCTATCAATTATCCCGTTATTTAATGAATTAGATTGTTAACTATATCCCTTAATAAATGTCATCCATATTTGTCAGACTACTTCAGTGCTAAATATTTGTTCCTTTTTGTTTATTTCATTTTTAGGAAGGATCAGAATTTACCGTAGTTTGGATCCAGATGAGATGCAAAGTTACTCAGTGTTTCTTAATCCAAATAATGTATAAGTTTTCTTTAACCCTTATAGAGCAGGACACAAGACACAATTGTCTGTTGCAAACAGCGTAGACCCAGATGAAAGGGCTCCTAGAGGAGCCCTCTCATCATGATCTTCACTGTTTGTCATGTAACACTTTTCTTTAGAAAAATCCCTAAATGTTCACCATAAGCTTGACCTGTTTGAATTTTGGAATAGTCCATTTGACAATTCAGCATTGTAAGGGTTAGTTTACTGTTAAATGCAGAATTGTAGTAACACAAGGTATTTGAACAATCTAATATAATCACACTGCTTATAGTTAGTTTTTCATAAAATTCAGATGTCCACATGTACGTAAGATGCGTAAATTGAAACATTTTCAAGAATATAACTTGTTTGTTTCTCCACCAAACCCTATGTTGTGAGAACTCTTAAGAATCGTCGCTTTGAGATGATTCTAAAGAGTCACCAGGTCACAACATAGGGTTTGGTGGAGAAATGACGATTTTTAGTATTTGAGTACTCATCGTTATCTGTTGCTCAGAAAGTCTTACCTCACAAAATACCATCAGCAGTCAAATCATGTGCAAGAGAGTTTCAGTTCATGATCACACACCTAAGCAACAAATCTGTGATGACCAATGGAAATAGTTTTGATCCAGATCAGATGCTGAATAATTCAGCGTCTCATTGGTTCAATTTGTTTGACACTCTGTCTCAGTGTTTTAGGAGACATGGAAGAAAAGATAATCTTGAGATTTGTAGCATACAGATTTTGCAGATGGCTGGGATTACTTAAACCCATTCTCTGTTCTATGTTTATTCCAAATTTCAATACCTACTGAATATTCATCATCATGGTAAAAATAGTTGCAATGAAATATGGAAGGTGGAACATTGTAGCCATTTTAACCCATTACCTCATAGGTTATTTTTAGATACAACCTCTTTGAATAAGTCTGCCGAAAAGGAGCATTAACTAGAGAAAAGGATTTTTTTTAGAATTTTGTAGTTTGAAACCATTGTGATAAATAGAGCATTAATTTTGCTCCTATAGGAGCAAATGCTCTATTTATCACAATGGTTTCAAGAAGTGACTTTTACAGAGTCATCAAAAATCATCAATATGAGGGAATGGGTTAAAAAGTAAAGAAACAGGTCTTTAAAATTTCATTAGCAAACAGAGTAAACCGTGATCAGGATCTACTCTGTTTGCAAATGCATAAAAACGTGTTAATACGAAGGAAGGGTTCACCATTTCCTGTGCATAAATTGATCACTTCATGAATATTCACAAAATTAATTTTTGTAACATATTATTTTCAAGGGAAGTTTTGGCTTTGACACATACTGTAGGATCCTGTCTATATAATTTCATAATATTATCTATATAATTCCATAAGCAAACAGAGCAGACCCTGATCAGATGGCTCCTAAAGGAGCCATCTGATCTGGGTCTACTCTGTTTGCAAAGGTGTGAAACAGCATTCATATGAAAGAAAGTGTTAAGCATGCAATGAGTTAAGTAAATGTTTCAAAGATTTGTTCAGAGCTACTAATACTAAAATCGTCCTTTCTCCACCAAACTGTATACTGTGACCACTCTTTAGAATCGTCTCTTCAAAAGAGTGTTCACAGTATAGGACTTGGTGGAGAAATAAAGGAGCTATTCTTGAAACTGTCTAAATTTATGCATCTTATCTGGAGCTCTGATGTTAATTTGAATGTAATAATTAACCTTTAGCATGCTTGTGGCAAAATTGTCATTATTTATGCAACAGTTTGGATCCAGATCAGATGAAGAATAGTTCAGCATCTCTGCTAGATCCAACATGTTTTACATTCTCATCGTATTTCAGCCAAGAAACCTTTAGCTGTGAAGCAGACAACAATAATTATTAGCAGGGGACAATTAATTAGAATGCTAAAAGTTCAGTCAGATGCTATAGGTTAAGTCAGATGCTAAAAGATTTAAGTCAGATGCTAAAGGTAAATTCAGATGCTGGAAGTTAAGTTCTGATGCTAAGTCAGATGCTAAAGGTTAAGTCAAATGCTAAAGGCTAAGTCAGTTGCTAAAGGTTAAGGCATATTATAAAGGTTAAAAGGAAGATGCTATATATTGAGTCAGATGCTAAAGGCTAAGTAAGATGCTATAGATTGAGTCTGATGCTAAAGGTTAAGTCCGATGATAAAGGTTAAAATGAAGATGCTATATATTGAGTCAGACGCTAAAGGCTAAGTAAGATGCTATAGATTGAGTCTGATGCTAAAGGCTAAGTCAGATGCTATAGATTGAGTCAGATGCTAAAGGCTAAGTAAGATGCTATATATTGAGTCAGACGCTAAAGGCTAAGTAAGATGCTATAGATTGAGTCAGACGCTAAAGGCTAAGTAAGATGCTATAGATTGAGTCTGATGCTAAAGGCTAAGTCAGATGCTATAGATTGAGTCTGATGCTAAAGGCTAAGTAAGATGCTATAGATTGAGTCTGATGCTAAAGGCTAAGTAAGATGCTATAGATTGAGTCAGATGCTAAAGGCTAAGTAAGATGCTATAGATTTAGTCAGATGCTAAAGGTTAAAAGGAAGATGCTATAGATTGAGTCTGATGCTAAAGGCTAAGTCAGATGCTGAAGGTTAAGTCAGATGATAAAGGTTAAAAGAAAGATGCTACAATAGATTGAGTCAGATGCTAAAGGCTAAGTAAGATGCTGAAGGTTAAGTCAGATGATAAAGGTTAAAAGGAAGATGCTATAGATTAAGTCAGATGCTAGAGGCTAAGTCAGATGCTAAAGGCTAAGTAAGATGCCATAGATTAAGCCAGATGCTTAAGGTTAAGTCAGATGCTAAAGGTTAAGTCAGATGCTAAATGCTAAGTAAGATGCTATAGATTGAGTCAGATGCTAAAGGTTAAGTCAGATGATAAAGGTTAAAAGGAAGATGCTATAGATCGAGTCAGATGCTAAAGGCTAAGTAAGATGCTAGAGGCTAAGTCAGATGCTAGAGGCTAAGTCAGATGCCATAGATTAAGCCAGATGCTTAAGGTTAAGTCAGATTCTAAAGGTTAAGTCAGATGCTAAAGGCTAAGTAAGATGCTATAGATTGAGTCTGATGCTAAAGGTTAAAAGGAAGATGCTATAGATTAAGCCAGATGCTAGAGGCTAAGTCAGATGCTAGAGGCTAAGTCAGATGCCATAGATTAAGCCAGATGCTTAAGGTAAAGTCAGATGCTAAAGGCTAAGTCAAATGCTAAAGGTTAAGTTAGATGCTATAGATTAAACCAGATGCTTAAGGTTAAAGGCATTTCGAAAGGAATGTTGACCCATTAACCCCATGCTGTGTATTTTGGGAGCCCACTGTCAGGTATCTGATACACAAACTGATAAGGCGGGCTACCATCACAGAGGATCAATGTATAATTGCATAACTTTATCTCTTCATAATGGCTATGGACCCTGACTGGACACTGCAGGAGCACAGCTGGATACTGTGTATATAAGGGGGGGGGGTCACTTATATAAGGAGCTTTGAAATGCCTTTAAGTCAGATGCTAAAGACTAAGTCAAATGCTAAAGGTTAAGTTAGATGATATAGATTGAGTCAGATGCTAAAGGTTAAGTCAGATGCTAAATGGCGAACCACTTTTTTTCTCTGACAATGTAGCAGTGTTGCTAGCATGTTCTCCCATCTTAACCCTTTCCCTGTTCAATGTTTATTCTAAATTTCAATACCTACTGAATATTCATGGACAAAATAGTTATAATGAAATATGGAATGTGAAACATGGTGGCCTTTTTAGAAAGTAAAGAAACAGATTTACTTTAGAATTCCATTAGCAAACAGAGCAGACCCTGATCAGACGACTGATCTAGGTCTACTCTGTTTGCAAATGTGTGAAAACGCGTTTAAACATGAAGGAAAAGGGTAAATAAGAGATTTGAAAAGCTGAATAAGTGTATTAAAAATGACAGCATTTTGATAATTTTAAATTAGACTGAGAAAGTAGCAAATAGTGTAGACCCTGATCAAACAGATCCTTTAGGAGCAGTTTGATCTGGATCTGCCATTTTAGCCAGAATTTGTCCCATTGGAATACTGAGGGTAATTTAAGTAGTCATATCTATTATACAAACCATGTGTTTCACTTTGGCGCCCATGTTTCTAGCAGCTAAGGTTGACAAGTCATGCAACATTTCCAGACAAGCTGAAACACATCCAGTGAGTGGAATGATTCGTCACAGTTCACAGAACTTATAGAAACACTACTGATACATTTTACTGGAATGCTTCGTAGTATGTTCACCTACGTTTGTTTTAAGAGCACATTATGGTCTGACTTTGCAGAGTCTTCAATGCACTATCAAGACATGTTTCAATATCTGTTTTAAGCGGCCATTCATTTATTTTGCATAGGAGTCTTAGAAAGCAGATGGTTGCTTAATGCAGGACAAAAGTAATGCCGGAAGCCACTATAGGAGCTTTCTGCATTACTTTTGATGCATTAAACTACCATCTCCTTTACATACCCATAATTAGACCTCTTTTTGATGACCGCTTAAGACAGATTCTAATAATGTAAGTCCTAGTTAACACTTGTTTCTGTTGTATAACTTTAGAAACTATATCCAGGTGTCGTTCTATCCATGTTCTGCCTTCAAGTGAGAGTCAAGCGTGACAGAATCTTTTATGATTTTCTCATTAGTCATGCAGCATAGCAATGACATTCACTTGTCAATAATCGACCATAATTCTGTAAAGCTGTTTAAATCCCGATGGAGTTTTTACCATTTCGAGCTAATGAAAGTAATATTACTGACGTTTGAAAGTAATATGGACTGATCTAGATGAGGTGATTCTTCAAATGTGTATCTTCTTATTAATTAAACTATTTCACACCTTGATAATGTTGGTGTCATGAAAATAGAAATGGTTGGAATTTATTCAAAACCTTTGTAAGAGACGATTCTTCATGACCTAATGCTGTCAGCGCTTAAAAGGACATGTCATGCCAAGGTTGGGATGAATTTTCATAATTAATAGGACAGGTTGTAGGGCTTGTGTTGTCTCATGTTTCACTGTGTTAACATTGGCAATTAGACAGTGCTCGCCCCACTGCAGCACTGCTGCAGGTAGGCCTGGCCACTGGTAAATCTCAACACTTTCCTTCATATAAATGCCTTTTCATCTAGATCAGATGGCTTCATAGGGAAAGGGGTTAAACAGACACTTAAATTAATCTTTGAGATCTGAAACCTAATAATATTTACAATGTACAGTATAGGAGCGTTCTGTTTTACTTTCACCTTGCTTTAAGCAGCCATCTGCCTTTAACACAAAATACTTGATATAATTTAGTGGCCATTATAGAGAGGTTTTACTGATTTGAAAATCAAGGAATTCAGATGGTACGATGGTAATTTATCAGGTACTTTAGTAATGAATATTAACCCTTCTCTTGCTGAATTTTAAAATACATTTCTCCTTCTTTACCCATGTCCTGTTGTATAATTACACATATCTTCACTGTGTACAAGTATTTCACTGTGCAATCACTGCTGTGGAGTGCTCTGGTTGCACAATCAACTTGTAAATAGTGCAGACCCTGATGAGACAGCTCCTGCAGGAGCTGTCTCATCTGGGTCTTCACTATTTACAGGTAGGTATATTGACGTGAATAGCAAGCGAAGGGTTAAGCTACTTATAATAGAGTGTGAAAGTATGAACACTGGATTCTTTTGAATGTTGGCAGAAACGGGAATCATATCTTGGTAATTCCATAAGGAAACAGAGCAGACCCTGATCAGATGGCTCCTACAATTGAGCCATCTGATCTGGGTCTATTCTGTTTGAAAGGGCGTAAAAAGGTGTTTATATGAGGGAAAGGGTTAAAGTAGTAATGTATTAAGCCATTCCGGTATAGGCTATTTTTAGATCCAATCTCTTTGAACAAATCTACCGAAAAGGAGCATTTACTAATAAAAAGGAAAATTGTAGAACTGTGTAGTGTTGAAACAACTGTGATAAATAGAGCATTTGCTCCTATGGAGCAAATGCTCTATTTATCACAATGGTTTCACAAAGTGACTTTTACAGAGTCGTCAAAAGGAGTCTATATGCGGGAATGGGTTAACATGAGGATAGATAACTGCTAATTTCACAGGCCAAGTTAACCAAGTTATAGATACCCCCAAATTTTCACAATTAACAACACAGAAAGTAAATGAAACTCCCTAGTGATCAAGATGTGGGACTTTCATCAAACATTGCAGAATATGGATGAAATTAGATCTCCTAGGAATAAATTAACATCACTGTTACCCAGTGAATTCTGATATTACTGTTACAAATTTTGATCTAGACTTGATCATAATGTGGTTTGACACTCTGAAACGGTAGAACCATTATACATGTATATATACTATTATTAAATCATCAGCAAACAGAGCAGATCCTGATAAGGGTCTGCTCTGTTTGCTTTTCACATGATATACATAAGTACGAGTATATAGATCTGGTTTTACAGTTTCTGCTTGAACCAAAACATCCTGTGTACATAATTATGGCATTGTAAAAATTCAACTAATAAATATTCATTGTGTCATTATTTCTTGCATGAATATAAAACTGGGAAAGAGTTAATCAATACTGCATAAATATTCATGAAGTAAAGGATTAAAGAGTATCATGGGTCCTGATGAGACTTAATTTCATAAGCAGATTAACAAGAAACTAAAGTGAACTGTGAAGCTTCCTTATGGGTAACCACAGATCAAGTGAGTGGGATAGTCCATCATTGTTCATTGATAAAGTCCATACAGTATGAAAGGGTAACATTTGTGAGAGGAATTTGATTGACAAACTGTGGAAACCCTGACTAGAGGTCTCCTTTAAGAGCCCTCTGATCTTGGTCTACACTGTTTGCAAAGAACAATGTATTTCCCACATTCAAAGAATTTCACTGTTGAAAAATTCCTTTTCTAGAGTTATGCCCCTTTAATCAATACAAGAGTTATGCCCCTTTCATCAAAACAATTTTTTCAGACCATTTATTCTATGTTTCTTTGGATATTGATCTGAAACTTGTTTCGCTGCTTCGTTAGTTGTAACTGTGAATCAAATTTGAGTTTGGTCATGGTTGGTCTACTTTCGCTAGAGTTGAGGTTGTAAGCTGTTTGAAAATTGTATGATTTATTAATTGTTACAGATCATGTTTGGAGCACATGTACCGTTTCTGCAATACTCTCGACACACTTGTTACAATAGTTTTGCACCAAGCTCTTAACCTTGACAACCCTGAATTTTAAAATGAACTATTCCAAAACTCAAACAGGTCAAGCTTATGGTGAATATTTACGGATTTTTCCTAAAGAAAAGTGTAACATGACAAACAGTGCAGACCCTGGTGAGAGGGCTCCTCAAGGAGCCCTCTCATCTGGGTCTACACTATTTGCAAAGGATGTCGGTGACTCAATGTCCCACATTGTAATGGTTTAAGTATCACTCCAACTCAAATTTATGATTAGTGGAGCTGTAAAACTATTGTTGTAGAGATGGATCAATTGATAAGGTCTTTAACCGATCAATATCTGAGTACCAATATCAAAATAACTGTATATCCTTTTTAATGTTTTGTGTTCAGGATGATCTAGTCAGTCTGCTTATAAAGACCTGATTGTTCTTGATATACTGTAAAATCTCTCTGAATTGAATGTCTAATATAAAGTATAAATATCAGTCTTGGAGACATGTGGTAGCTTAAGCATAATGCATGGTGGAAGTCATGCAGAAAGCTCCTAGAGGAGTTTTCTGCATGGCTTTCACCATGCATTAAACAGCCACCTGCCTAAAAGTATCTAACTTCTTCTCTACTAGAGTTCCTATTTAGAGAGGTTTAACTGTAATGTATTATTTTATGTTATTTAGGTCGAACAGTAAATCTTTTAACCCTTTGATTGCAAACAATGTAAACCCAGATCAGAGATGTCCTGTCAGGTCTATACTATTTGTCCTTGGAAATCTGCTTGCAATAATACTGATGGGATCTGCCAGTAACCCTTTCCCTCATGAACAGTTTTACTAGAATTCATGACTTCATGAATATTCATTAACTGAACCTGTGTGATGGCCAATGAACAACGGAGTTTCTGGCCATGTCAGAAACTGTAGAATCAGTCTATTATTATTCCATATACAGGGCATATAAACCTGTTTTCACTCATTTGCAAACAGAGTAGACTCTTATAGGAACCATCTGATCTGGGTCTACTCTGTTTTCGAAGGGGTACGTGAAAAGGTGTTTATATGAAGTATAAGGATTAGATAATGATAGACCATTCCATTGTGATTTGGCATTCAAAGTACATTTTTGTATAAACCATGAACATGCTGGTTAACTTGATACTACAAACACATTTTTAGTAATGAAGAATTTATGTCTTTGTAGGCAGGTGGCTGCTTAATGCAGGGTGAAAGTCATGCAGAAAGCTCCTAGAGGAGCTTTCTGCATGACTTTTACCTTGCATTAAGCTGCCACTTGTGTTAAAGATAAAAAATGGTACCTTGAGTGTTGATAGTATGAAGTTTTTACTGTAGATCTGATTCTAATTTCTACAGTGTCGGCCTGATGATGGTAAAAATCACCCGTTGTTCATCCTGGCCATAGGTGATGTCAGTAGCAAACAGAATTCTAGATTGGATCCTGAGGAGATACCAACTGTATAACAATGATCATGTAAAAATTAATGTGGAAAAATTTCGACAGAATACATTTTTAAGCATATTGCAATGGCGAAGCATGTTTACCCTTACAGTGCAGGATATATATATATACCGGACACAAGTCACTAATGTCCTTTGCAGTGTAGATCCAGATGGGAGGACATGGAGTGGCATATGAACATGACGCACACATTTTTTTGCCAAAGCAGAAACTGTAGAATCAGATATCTATTATTCCAAAAGCAAACAGAGCAGACCCTGATCATACAGCTCGGACAGGGGCCATCTGATCTGGGTCTACTCATTTGCAGATGCATAAAAAGATGTTTATATGAAGGAAAGGGTTAATCTGAGAAACAACTGGCCTAGGTGCAAATGCTAGTCATACAATTAGCAAGAGGAGGGTTGACCTTTTGAATGCAGGGCACGAATGCAGTGCTATTTGCAAACAGTGTATACCCAGATCAAAGGGATTCTCTAGGATCAGGGTCTATACTGCAATGTCATTCAAAATATTCTAGGTAAGTTAAACCTTTCATACTGTGTGGACTCTAGTTAAACATTCATGGGCTTTTCCACTCTGGAAATTCAAGTTTAATAAATATAAGCCTGATGCACCTCCAGAAATGCCAGGCAGAGAAGCCAGTCCCACTGAGAGATTTTTCATTCAGCAGAAAGTGTCCCAGCTTGAGGCGTGCATGCAATTTTCAAATTGTTTTGGCATTACAGTGAGCCACATAATTGATGTGATCTTGAATGCTTTCTTGTGGCACATAACTCTTCTCGCATTTTAACCAGTATTACCCTAAGTTGTTGTCCGCAGAGATTTTAGTCTAGCAACTTTCAATGCTCAAAGTGGATTTGTTGAGCTTGTTTATGGTCAGCCTAACATAGGACCTCTCCACAATGTATGATTGTGCTTCCTTATGTCTGTGAGTCAGTATGTGTGCATGTGTCCAGAGGTCCAGATAAGATGTGTAAATTTAACCCTTTCCCTCATATAAACGTGTTTTCACGCATTTGCAAACAGAGTAGACCCAGATCCAATGGGTCCTAGAGGAGCCATCTGATCAGGGTCTACTCTGTTTGCTAATAGAATTTGATAGATCTGTTCCTTTACTTTCTAAAATGTCTACAGTGTTCCACCTTCCATATTTCATTATAACTATTTTGGCCATGAATATTGAGTAGGTATTGAAATTTGTAATAAACACAGAACAGGGAAAGGGTTAAACATTTTCAGGAATATCTTCTTTATTTCTCAACCAAAGTCAATGTTGAGTTCCATTAGAACTGTTTCTTCGAGACAATTTTAAAGAGTGGTCACGGACAACATAGGGTTTGGTGGAGAAATGATGATTTTAATACTTGAGGAAGCATATTTATCTGTTGCACTGATGTACAGTACATTGTATCTGTCTTTTTTTTCCAGATCATAAGTTTATGTTTATGGACAAATTTCAATATAATTTGGCATGTATCTTAATCAGGAGTAGATGGTCTATTGTGGTCAAGAAATATAACTCTAGAATCACTCATTTTGTAATTATCTCTCTTGTTATTTACTTTTTCTGTATGGATTTTGTCAGGTTTAGGACTCAAAATGTTGCCCATATGCACTGCGTTTGGTTTTTATTTTTCTTGTTAGGAATATGCTCATTATGACAAATAGCTGGAATCCTTATAAGGAACTGGCATATCAGACTTCTCATTATTCTGGATCCAAACTGTTTGTAAACACTATCATGAATGTGTCTGTAGAAATTGCTGAATGTGAATACATTTTGGCTGTCTGTTCAGTAAAAAAAATTACTGTACTCCATCTATTTTTTTGTAAAACAACAACAACAACAACAAAAAACAGTAACAATAGTGTTTAAGTAATCCATACCCTGATGAGATGTGGACTGATTATGCACAGCATTTTATCTGGATCCAAACAGTAAAGATAGTGTCTAAGACACACTAACCTTTATGGTTTTGATTTTACAAATGGATACAATTTTTGTCTGTAGAATATACTTTACGTCATTGTGTGTAAAGTTTGTCATTTGGACTTTTCACAAATAAAGGTCCTGCGGGCATTTAGCAGATACGATAGGAGATTATGCAGACATGGCTGTGTGACGTTTATGACATGTACAGTAGTGTCAAGGGAATACTTCAGAGTCTCTCTACAGCGGACACTTAACACTTTCCCTGTTAACACTTTCCTCCATTAATACGCCTTTCCATGCCTTTGCAAACAGAGTAGACCCTGATCAGACGGCTCCTATAGGAGCCGTCTGATCAGGGTCTGCTCTGTTTGCTTATGGAATGATATAGACCTAATCCTACAGCTTCTACTTTGGAAAGAAATCCATGTGTTAATATGTCATTTGCAATTACTTTAATTAATATTCATATTCTCATCATGTCCCTCGTGAATATTCATGGAATAAAGTGTTAATATTAATGTAAGAAATAATTACTTCATGGATGTAAACTTTTCAAGGAAATCTTTAGCTTTGGCAAAAACTGTAGAATCGGATTTATATCATGTCAAAAGATGATGTAGACCCTGATCAGACAACTCCTATTGGAGCAATCTGAACTGGACTTAACCTTTTTGCAAATACGTGAATTAGGCATTTATAATGTTAACCCTTACTCCATATAAATGTTTTTCACACCTTTGCAAATGGAGTAAACTCTTGTAGGAGCTGTCTGGTGAGGGTCTGTGCTCTGTTTGTATGTGAAATGATATAGCTCCAAGCTTAGCTTACTGATTCTGGCCAAAAAATCATTTTTTTCAGTGGCTGTTATAAAATAACAGGTTTTTTTTATGAATATTCATCAAGTCATGAATTCTGGTATAAATATTCATGTCTGTTAATGAGTAAGCATTTGTGCCAGTAACAGAATGTGTTCCTTGATAATGTATCAGGACAGTTATACAGTAAGCTCCTAATTGTGATGGGTGCCATTAACACAGTTATACAGTAAGCTCTTATGTCATGGGTGCCATTAACACAGTTATACAGTAAACTCCTATGTGATGGGTGCCATTAACACAGTTATACAGTAAGCTCTTATGTCATGGGTGCCATTAACACAGTTATACAGTAAACTCCTATGTGATGGGTGCCATTAACACAGTTATACAGTAAGCTCTTATGTCATGGGTGCCATTAACACAGTTATACAGTAAACTCCTATGTGATGGGTGCCATTAACACAGTTATACAGTAAGCTCTTATGTCATGGGTGCCATTAACACAGTTATACAGTAAACTCCTATGTGATGGGTGCTAGTAACACAGTTATACAGTAAACTCCTATGTGATGGGTGCCAGTAACACAGTTATACAGTAAACTCCTATGTGATGGGTGCCAGTAACACAGTTATACAGTAAACTCCTATGTGATGGGTGCCATTAACACAGTTATACAGTTAACCAGGGTTACAGATAAGGGGAGTATTGGGGTACTTATACCCAATTAAAATTGTAGAAAAAGCAATTATTTTTCAAAAGATTGAGTAACACAAAGCAAAAACATATAGCAAAAAGCAAAAAAAAATTAGAATACCTAATGAGAATATGAATAATACCCAATTACGAAAATTGCCAATACCCTATAAAAATTGCAAATACCCAATTCTGTAAAAAGTCCAGGAGTAAATACCCAATTGCATCAAAACCTTATCTGTTACCCTGGTTGACTCCTATGTGATGGGTGCCAGTAACACAGCTATAAGTAAACTCCTATGTGATGGGTGCAAATTTAACACAGTTATGTAGTAAACTCTTATGTGATCATTGTGATGGGTGCCAGTAACACAGTACATGCAGTAAGCTCCTATGTGATGGGTGCCAGTAACACAGTACATGAAGTAAGCTCTTATGTGATGGGTGCCAGTTACAATACAGTTATACAGTAAGTTCCTATGTGATGGTTGCCATTAACACAGTTATACAGTAAACTCCTATGTGATGGGTGCCAGTAAAACAGTTATGCAGTAAACTCCTATGTGAATGGGTGCCAGTAACACAGTTATACAGTAAGCTCTTATGTGATGGGTGCCAGTAACAGAAATTGTTACTTGATAATGTAGGAAGACAGTTAAATAATACAGTAAGCTAGCTCCTATGTGATGGGTGCCAGTAACAGAAAGTGTTACTGGATAATGTAGGAAGACAGTTATACAGTAAGCTTGTAACTTTGTGACGAGAGCTTAAAACAGTCTGCATTAAGCTGCAACCTTTCTATGCTCAGAATTAGCCTCTTCTTTTTAGTGGTGCTTGTAGAGAAATGTTTCTGTATAGCTCGAGGGCAAAATATTCATGTGATTCTTGGAGACAGTCTCTCATTGTAGAATTGATTAAACAAAGATATGTCTCTGCTAGTGGCTGGGAGTCACATTAGATTTCATGTTACTGCAAAGGTTGCTTGACAATTCATTTAACCAATTCCCTCATATAAACGACTTTTGACGACTCTGTAAAGTCACTTTGTGAAACCATTGTGATAAATAGAGCATTTGCTCCTATAGGAGCAAATGCTCTATTTATCACAAATGGTTTCAACACTACAAAATTCTAAATTTTTTCTTTTCTCTAGTTAATGCTCCTTTTCGGTAGATTTATTCAAAGAGGGTTGTATCTAAAAATAGTCTATGAGGTAATGGGTTATAGAGAATAATAGGTTAGTGCCGTAGATGGGACGCTTTATCCGACGAGGGGAGAAAACGTTGAGGCGAGGCTTGCCGAGCCTCAACTGTTTTCTCTCCGAGTCGGATAAAGGCGTCCCATCTACGGCACTAACCTATTATTCGATTTATCCAGTCAATATAGTTAAATGTCTTTTTTATAGACTCATAACACTCTTGAAATAATTTACATTGAAAATGCAGTTTTTCGATCAACGGATCCCTCCCTTTTCACTTCCATTTAGACGTAAATAGATCTAATGAGCTACCGCAGAGGAATATAGTTTCGATACTTGTATTACTAGAAGGGAAACGTGGTTGAATTTGAAAAATAAGATGATTTGAATCGAGGGTCGATAAGTTATTTCAAATAGACATGATCTATATTCTTTGGTCAAATTCGAGTTACGTAGTCTCGGTTTCTATTTTTAGATTCTACCTAACGTCACTCAGAAATCGATGGAACTGAACAGGCTATATTTAGGTTTATGACTATCACCGCCCCTGTAAGAGCTTATCAATCAAATAATCATGAGAGTGAAAAGAAAACATTTACTATTTATCTGTCAATATTTGCTTCCAGGTTTGATTTTATCAAAAACGGGTTTTGCCAGCGGTGGATTAAATTAATAAAAGTGATAAATCAACGTCATTTTGTATGTGGCCTCAGTGGCGTAATCGGTAAGGGCGACGTCTCTAGAGAGATTAGAATTAGTTTTTGTAGGATCAGGCGCGGGTTCGAATCCAGCTGTAGCCAATTATTTTTATTTCTTCTCATTTGAATAATTCTTCTGGTGACCAAGTAGATCTGTTAGATCTATTCCATCAACATGTTTATGAATATTTACAGAAAACTAAAATAGTTCCATGGTTATAGAATCATTACGCCTATCTACTAACCTAATAAACCTTCCACTACCGGAAGTAACCTAATAAACCTAAGTTTATTTGCACCCCCTTTATTATGTCACTAGAGAAGCCTGGTGACTGGATAAAAATTGTTTAGCTCACCTGGTCTTGTATGTGTATCTAAGTTAAAGTGATAGTCTCTTCTTGCAGCATGTTTTGAAAATGCCTAAAACTTGAATGAATCAGTTGTGGATAATTCTGAAAAGAAGTATATATCACTAGAAAAACGATGGAATTTTTAACACTGAAGAAGATAAAATGTTCATGTTTTTGATATTAAAGACCTCTGTATGTTATTCCCTTTTGCAATTATTCTAGTTGTTATTTGGTTTTGAAAACCAGTCTAAATAGCCAGAATATTTTGTTGTAGAACAAAAAACCATAGGTATTGATGAAAAGGTTTGCTTTGCATCACAGTGGCATTTTTATGCCTCCATAAGGTTGGAGGCAGATGGCCTTACTGGCTTGTCTGTCTGTCCGTCTGAACATCCCACAATCCTTGCATGTCCAACTCCTCCTACACCAATGGGAGGATTAAATACTTCAAACTTTCACAGATGAACAATGTTGATGTGAAGATTTATGTAAATACTGTATGGGAAGTTTGCTCTGATCATAACTATAGTTATGGAACTTCGAAATTTTCTTCACTATATAACATATATAGTAAAAAAAATCTTGTGTGTTCAACTCATCATACAGCAATTAGAGGATTTACTTCAAACATTTGCAGATGAACAATGTTGATGTCAAGATAAACATAAAGAAGGGATGTTTTGCTTAGACTATTTTTACAGAGTTATGAGACTTTCTTCATAAATAACATATAGTGAAAAGTGCCTGATTTAAAGTAAAAAGTAAAGTACCTAGTTATAGTCTACTTTCAGTCCGAATGACCGCTCAGCGGACTGTACATTTAGAGACAATATCACCAGGGGGTATCTGTCCTACACACACAATTTTCTAGTTTATGTAATTTTCATAAGAATAATTGAGCATAATCAACACCATACTTAATGATTTTATTGAAAATACAGTAAAACCTCTCTATAACGGCCACTAAATTGTGTTAATTATTTGGTATTTAGGGCAGGTGGCTGCTAAAAGCAAGGTGAAAGTAAATCAGAACGCTCCTATAGGAGCGTTCTGTTTTACTTTCACCTTGCTTTTAGTAGCCACCTGCCTTTAACACAAAATACTTGAATTTATTGAGTGGCCATTATAGAGAGGTTCTACTGTATACATTTATTGTAGTAACACTCACTTTAACCACAGTCAGTGCAGTTTGCAAAGGCGTAGCTTTCAAGGCGTATTTATGGCGGATAGGGTTAAAAGAAACTATGTACATGTGTCAAAATATTTGGATCAGGGTAGGTAAGAGGTCTCAGAGTTACTCAGCGTCTCATCTTGATCCTAATTGTTTGCATACTGGTAATCACAAATATGTTGATAGTGTGTGTTTAACCCTGTTCTTCATATAAATGCATTTTTCATACATTTGCAAACAGAGCAGACCCAGATCATATGGCTCCTTAACAACTTAACTGTCTAATCCGGGTCTGCTCCGTTTGCTTTTGCAGGCCTTTTTCTGGTTTTTACACAGGTCCTTATTAAAATGACCCATTCTAAATGGCCAATTTTTGGGGAAAAGTCCTAAATAGATGCCATATTTCCATTAAAAGGTTGAAGATCATTTTTTTTAAACAAAAAAAATCCCAATTTTTAACCCTTCTCTTGCCGAATTTTAAAATACCTACATGTCTTCTTCTTTACCCATGCCCTGTTGTATTATTACATATATCTTCACTGTGTACACGTATTTCGCTGTGCAATCAGTGCTGTGGAGTGCACTGGTTGTACAATCAATTTGTAAATAGTGCAGACCCTGATGAGACAACTCCTGGAGGAGCTGTCTCATCCGGGTCGTCACTATTTACAGGTAGGTATATTGACGTGAACAGCAAGCGAAGGGTTAAAATGCATTTTCCCCACAATTGCCAGAAAAAAGGGCCTGTTTTTTAAGAATATATGTCTGATTCTACAATCTCTATCAATATAAAAAAAAATCTAGTGTATGTATTCAGCTAATAAATCTTCATGATGTCACTATTTCTTACATGAATATGCAACAGGGAAAGGGTTAAGGTTTCTCTCTTGATTGAACCATGGAGCCACTGAAGACAGTAGCGTGATACGTGGCCATGTGGATATTATCTTTTTTGGAGGCTACCAACACAAACATACAGTAAAACCTCTCTATAATGGCCACTAAATTGTGTTAATTAGTTGGTATTCAGGGCAGGTGGCTGCTTAAAGCAATGTGAAAGTAAAACAGGACGCTCCAATAGGAGCATTCTGTTTTACTTTCACTTTGCTTTTAGCAGCCACCTGCTTTTGACACAAAATACTTGATTCAACTTAGTGGCCATCATAGAGAGGTTTTACTGTACTACCATAAGCCCTGATTAGCTGTGGGGGTGTCTGGAACAACACAATGAGTAATTAGTGACCTGTTAACCCTCTCAGTGCTAGAAACCAGACAGAATGTATTTGCAAACAGTGTAGACTAAGAATAGAGGGCTCCTGAAGCAGATCTCTGATCAGCGTCTGCACTGTTTGTCATTCAAAATCCTGAAATAAAATTTGTTCCTTTCATACTGAATGGACTGTGTCCTTTGGCAAGGATTGAACATGATAATATTCCACTATGATGAGTCTGGCATTCAAGTAACCTGCACTCAGAGACAGAAGTAGCTGTAGAACATGAGTACTCTACTGGTGTAGTGTAAATAGACAACCTAGATAACTTGGAGCAATGACAACAAGACCTTTGACTATGGGAAATGTGTGTACTGTCATTTGCAAACAATGTAGACCCAGACCATAAGGTGCAGCTCCTAAAGGAGCCGGCTGTAATCAGAATCTGCTCTGTTTTGTCATTCAACATCCTCTTGCAAATTATACCCTTTCATGCTGAATGAACTGTACTATTAATCAATGGTCGACCATTTAGCATTCAAAGGGCTGGGGACATTTACTCTGAATAAATTTCTCTACTCTTGATTATTGGAAAAAGTGACTAGAATGATATAGCACTTTTGTATCCTGTAAGTTTTCAGGCTATACAGTAAAACCTCTCTAGATCTGATGTTTGATGCTGATTTTAAGACAGGTGGCAGCTTAATGCAGGATGGAAGTCATACAGAATGCTCCCAGAAGAGCTCTCTGCATGGTTTTTACCTTGCAGCCAACTGCCTTAACCCATCACCTCATAATTTATGCTATTTTTAGATACAACCTCTTTGAATAAATCTACTGAAAAGGAGCATTAACCCTTCACTTGCTGAATTTTAAAATACATATCTCCCTCTTTACCCATGTCCTATTATATAATTACATATATATTCACTGTGTACAAGTAGTTCGCTGTGCAATCACTGCTGTGGAGGGCATTGGTTGCACAATCAACTTGTAAATAGTGCAGACCCTGATGAGACAGCTCCTGCAGGAGCTGTCTCATCTGGGTCTTCAATATTTACAGGTAGGTATATTGACGTGAATAGCAAGCGAAGGGTTAACTAGAGAAAAGGAAAATTGTAGAATTTTGTAGTTTGAAACCATTGTGATAAATAGAGCATTTGCTCCTATAGGAGCAAAATTGCTCTATTTATCACAATGGTTTCACAAAGTGACTTTTACGGAGTCGTCAAAAGTGGTCAATATGAGGGAATGGGTTAACCCTTTACTCTATAAATACATAAAGTACAGAATAGTAGAATGAAAGATCTTTGAGTTTTGGTGTAGACTCACTGTTTTAATCTTATTACTGACAATGTTACGACCTTTCAACAGGTCTTCTTCAGGGTTTCATAATACACACACTCCTGCACAAGCCGTCTGATCAGGGTCTCCTCTGTTTGCTTATTGAATCGGATTCTACAGTGTCTGCCATGGACAAAAGTCCCTGTGTTCATGTACTATTACAAAAGTTTATCTTATTAACATTCACGATACCATTATTTCTGAATGAACACTCATAGAGTATAATTAAGGTTATAAAAATATATTCGATTTAGAAACTGTCTGATTTAGAGGTGTTTAT
Organism: Azorinus chamasolen; assembly: GCA_963576725.1. Lineage (NCBI taxonomy): Eukaryota > Metazoa > Mollusca > Bivalvia > Cardiida > Solecurtidae > Azorinus > Azorinus chamasolen. Next base: position 16,370,968 of record OY755248.1, on the reverse strand, counting down.
TGTCAGAATGTTCTACTGTATTATTTTATCTTACACATTGTACATGCAGTGTTATAGTTACCAGAAGTCCGGATAATATATATTTAAATTAAAACATTCTCAAGCATAACTTCTCCATTTCTCCACCAAACCCTAATAATGTTGTGACCACCCTTTAGAATCGTCTCGATGAGACGATTCTAAAATGGTCACAACGTAGAGTTTGATGGAGAAATGATGATTTTAGTATTTGAGTAGTAACACACCTTTATCTGTAGCTCTCGGGTTATACTGAATGTCACCAACAAAATAAAGCCTCAGCTTCAGATAAACACCATGCTGCAATACTTCAACAAAACTCTTTTATTGTGACTTCCCCAATTACTCCAGACTTGCACACTTAGTGCAGACCCAGATCAGACTGCTCCTGAAGGAGCACTTGAAGGAATATGTACAGTTGATCAGGGCCTACACTATGTCAATCTAAATTATCTTCGGATGAGATTATAAACTGAGGTATGATGTGTCAATGCTTTACACTTGGCATCTAAAAGTACCAGAGAAACTATGTCGATAATAAGAGTAGCGCATTGCGCCTGGGTTTCTCTGTATCCTCTCCCCTCTCTCTGGGGCGTCCAATTAGCCCATAGTGAGCAGAAACCGATGTTAACCCTTTGCTTGCTATTCGCGTCAATATACCTACCTGTAAATAGTGAAGACCCAGATGAGACAGCTCCTGCAGGAGCTGTCTCATCAGGGTATGCACTATTTACAAGTTGATTGTGCAACCAGTGCACTCCACAGCAGTGATTGCACAGCGAAATACTTGTACACAGTGAAGACATATGTAATTATACAACAGGACATGGGTAAAGAAGGAGAAATGTATTTTAAAATTCAGCAAGTGAAGGGTTAATCAACACAAAGCAAACAAACCAAATTTAAAGTATCAAAATGGTGCCAAAGTGGTTTAACAATCTAATGGAATGAGGGGATGGATATTCAAGTATTTAATGTTTTACCTGAAGAATATTTATGTAGGAAATAATGACTATCAATACTAATTAGCCAAGCACATTATTAATGCTTTTCCTGATGAATATTCATGCAGGAAATGATGAGCCCATGAGTATGTATTAGCTAAATTTTATAATGGCATATGTACACAGGCTTTTTCGGTATTGGTAGGAACTGTAGGGTTAGATAATATCATAAATTTATAAGCAAGAAGAGCAGACCCATATCAGACAGCTCCTACAGGAGCCATCTGATCTGGATCTGCTCTGTTTGTAGAGGCGTAGAAAGGCATATTTATAGAATCAGATCTACATTATTAATACATAATTAAACAGAACATGCCCTATTCAGATGGCTCCTATAGGAGCTGTAGTGAAAGTTCTTTTCATACAGAGATTCAGAGTACTGAGGACCAAATAAGATTTCTGATTTCGGATTACATGTACCATATTTCTCCACCAAACCCTTTGTTGTGACCTATCATTAAGTCAATTCTAATGAATACTCATAACATTGGATGTTATAGGAAATTGAAGTAACTAATGTTTAGCTTCCCTTTACTCTTTAACCTTTGAATGGGGAACACACATGCACTGCTGTTTGCAAACAATGTAGACCCAGATCAGAGGGCTCCTAGAGGATCAGTCAAGGTCTGCATGGTTTGTCATTCAAAATCCTCTTGTAAGTTTAATCCTTTCATACTGTGTGCCTCTATAATTAAACGCTGATGAGCTGTGTTAAGGTCTTGACTAGGTATTATTACTGTTATTTAGCCTCCATGGAACGGATGGAGTTTGTTGGCAGTAATGTCCCATTAGACTAACCCTTCGAATGAGGGAAACTTGAGTGTACTGGCATTTGTAACCAGTATACCGATAGACACAGACCAGCGAGTTCCAAGAGGATCTCTCTGATCAGGCTCTGCAGTGTTTATCATTCAAAATCCTAGCAAATTTATTCTTTCATGCTGAATGGACTATCCTTAAACATTGATGGGCCATTCTATTTATTAATATTGAAAGGGTGAGGCTAACCAGTGGCAATATACTGGTTATTATTGCCTAAATGATAAGAGAGGAATGAAGGCAGGCATTTGCCAGTTTGCATGCCGCATTGCATTGTAAATCATTAGGGTTTGTGTTGTTATAAATTATTATTTCTCATGTACCATTCGATAGACTGGAAACATTGAAAGGGTCAGTGCAAAAGAGCTATATTGGTGCAAAACGGTTACTGCAAGACTGTTACAACTACAGTCTGTTGACTGATATAGTAAAACTCCTCTTAACTGGAAATCTGGTAGAGAAGAATTTAGATACGTTTAGGCAGGTGAGTGCTTTATGCAGGGTGAAATTCATGCAGAAAGCTCCTAGTGGAGTAACAGCATGACTTTACCCTGCATTAAGCTGCCGCCTGTCTCCAAGACTGGTATTTATACTAAATTGAATGTTTGGTTTAGAGGGCTTTTACTATACTATGATGACAGTGGCAAAAGTTTGGATCCAAATCCTATATCATGTTTTTTTGCATACTAACATTCTATTTTTAATGTTCTGAAATTAAGACTTATAGCTGACAGTTGAGCATTGGCATCGACTGGCAGTTCTCATGTTTCACAGCTATTTATGGTGATAACTCATCCATTAGATAGGATTCAAACTTGGATTTCTGCAAAAGGAAATGGGATTAATTCTTATTCTGCTCTGAAAACTGTCATCTACTCAAACTCAAGTCTAAGATGGCCCTTTATTAAAGTTTTCCGATTTGTTTTCTTTTGTCGAACAGCTTTGACCCTGATGAGACGTTGAGTTGTTCAGCGTCTCATTTGGTACAAAGCTGTTTGCAAATGGGAGCCAGGTCAGGTTCCATGCTTATAAAACTTTTAGTTGAGTCTGAGTTCGTTCTCAAGCCTTTGATTGGTCAGATTTGAATTCTCAAGCTTTTGATTGGTCAGATTTGAGCCAAAGGCTCAAATCTGACTTATCAAAAACTTGAGAACGAACTCGGGCTCAACTAAAAGTTTTATAAGCATGGACCCAGAATTAAAAGCATAAGCGTTTTTATGTTGATAACCTTTGTATAGCAAGGAAAATGGAGATAAATGGTTTTCCTGATTCTGTTTCATGTGCATTTTCATGTCAGTGTTCCAGACGAGTTATGCAACACGCAGCAATAAACTTTGAAATAAAAGTGCAATGAATCGGTAGAAGACATGATGCACACATTAGCGCTAACTATTTTTGTAAATTGCAGTGTAATTCGAAGCAGATATCATCTTTCGTTGCAGGGCATTCTCCTCTTGGTGACTATTTTTTTCGAAATCTTTCAGTTCTTACTAACGGAGCAACTAACCTTATTCTTTTAAGTATTCAGACATCTATAATCCCCTATCTCTAGCTGAACATAAAGCTGAATTTTATAACTTCATATTGAGGGCTTGGTGCAAAAAAATTCTAACTCCTTCACAAAAGAATAGTTTTGCACCAAGCCCTCGAAATTATTATTAAACTGACATTCTAACAAGTAGTGTAGACACAGGTCAAACGACTCCTTCAGGAGCCATTTGCAAGCTCGGCACTATTTGCCTAAATTTGTCTGCCTGAATACTTAGGGTATTTAGCATTGGATGCTGACATAGCAAAAATGCTTTGCAGATGTCAAGGTTAGATATAAAAAATAATGGATCAATCTAAACTGTTAACCCATTGCTCCATAGGCTATTTCTAGACCCAACCTCTTTGAATGAATCTACCCAAAAGGAGCATTTACTAGAAGAAGTAAAAATTTAGAATTTGTACCTTGAGACCATTGTGATAAATAGAGCACAATTATCACAATGGTTTCAAGAAATGGTTATTACAGAGGCATTACTAAGAAAGGCGTATTTATGGAGGAAAGGGTTAATCATTGATGCAGGGTAAAAGTAATGCAGAAAACTCCTATAGGGGCTTTCTGCATTACTTTTGACCTGCATTAAGCCACTACCTGCCTTGCAGATCCATTAATGGACCTCTTTTTAATGGCCACTTAAGACAAGTTCTGCTTAATGTCTAAAATCATAATTTCTCCACCAAACCCTATATTGTGACCAATCTTTACGATTCTAAAAAGGTGGTCACAGTATAGGGTTTGGAGGAGAAATAAAGTAGTTATTTTTGAAAATGTTTTAATTTGCGCATCTTATCTAGAGCTTTGGAATGTAGAAGTTGTGGCATCCATGTCCTATAAACACCAGAGGAACAGATAAAGGTGCATACTCAAATACTAAAATCACCCTTTTTCCTCCAAATCCTATGCTGTGACCACTCTTGAGACGATTTTAATGAGTAGTCACACGATAGGGTTTGGTGAAGACTGGAGAAATAAAAAAGTTATGTTTGAAAATGTTTTAATTTACGCATCTTATCTAGACCTCAAAACACAATTCTATTTTCTTTTCTGAACTTACTTCTTATGGCCAGCTGCTTTTGAATGGAAACCATTGTTTTAGAGATAATGGCCAAGGACACTGATATTCTCCAGATACACAATTGCATGACTGTTGAAATTAACCGTATCTCCGTTTTTTTACCAATCCTGTTAGAGTCATACTGAACTTAGCCATGAATGTGTCTGTTTTTACTGGTGTACATCTTAGTTAAAGCCCTTTGAATGAGGGGAAGAGTGCACTGGCACTTACAAATGGTGTAGACTCAGATCAGAAGGTGTTTTGAGAAGGACTCTGCACAATTTGTCATTCAAAATTCTCTAGCAAATGAAGCATACTGAATGAACTTTGATGTTAATCCATTCCCCCATAGGCTATTTTTAGATCCAACCTCTTTGAATAAATCTACCGAAAAGGAGCATTAATTGGAGAAAAGGAAAAATTTAGAAATTTGTAGTTTGAAACCATTGTGATAAATAGAGCATTTGCTCCTAGAGGAGCAAATGCTCTATTTATCACAATGGTTTCACAAAATGACTTTTACAGAGTTGTCAAAAGTCGTCAATATGAGGGAAGGGGTTAAACAGTGACAGTGACACTTTTAGAACTCAACACACAAACGGTTAAAAAAGAAGTTCATAGAGAACAGAAGTATTAACTCATATAATTATATATCATTATAATCCTTTCCCTATTCTATGTGTATTCCAAATTTTAATGCCTACTAACTATATATTCATGGACGAAATTGTTATAATGAAATATGGAAGGTGGAACATTGTTGCTATTTTAGAAACAAAAGGAACATATCCATCAAATTCCATCAGCAAACAGAGCAGACCCTGATCATATGGCTCCTATAGGTGCTGTCTGATTTGGGTCTACTCTGTTTGCAAATACGTGAAAACATGTTTGCAATTGAAAGAAAGGGATTAACATATTTTCACGCATTTGCAAACAGAGTAGACCTAGATCAGACAGCTCCTGTAGGAGTTGTCTGTTAAGGGTTTGCTGTTTGCTTATTGAATAATGGAGATGTGAGTCTGCAGTTTCTACCGATATCATAAATTCCTGTGTACATTATGCCATTTTAAAACTTCAGCTAATAAATATTCATGATGTCATTATTTCTTACATGAAAATGCAACGTGGAAAGGGTTAACAGTAAAATCTGACCTCTCACAAGAGGATCTGGATCTGTAAGGCAGGTGGTAGCTTAATGCAGGACAAAAGTTATGCAGATAGGAGCTTTCTGCATTACTTATGTTTTGCTTAACCCTTTTTATTACAAATTTCAATACCTACTGAATATTCATGGACAAAATAGTTATAAAAAAATATGCAAGGTGGAACATTGTAGACATTTTAGAAAGTAACGAAACAGATCTATCAAATTTTATTAGCAAACAGAGCAGACCCTGATCAGACGGCTCCTCTAGGAGCCGTCTGATCTGGGTCTACTCTGTTTGCAAATCACGTTTATATGAGGGAAAGGATTAAAGCAACTAATATTAGATTGGGGGCATTTGTTAGAGAGAATACTGTATATTTGCTTTGTAAAAATATAGGTTTATTTTGCTACAGACATACGGAATGTATTTGCCACATTACAGTAGAATCTGTCTTAAAAAGAGGTCTCAGAAAGGGTCTGTAAGGCAGGTGGTAGCTTAATGCAGGTTAAAAGTAATGCAGAAAGCTCCTTCTGCATTACTTTTGCCCTGCATTGAGCAATCACCTGCTTTTTAAGATTCTTCTATCCAATCAATATAAGGTCGTTTAAGACAGGTTCTACTGTACATACAAACATGGAGCAGAAGACTTGATATCAAAGCTAAAAGGTTATACAATATGACTTCTGAGTAGTTTCAGGAGGAACTAGAATTGCATGCCTAATAGTAAAACATTTTTTCATGCACATGTTTGAGTTGTGTCATTAGAAAGAAAAACATGATCCAGATGGATACGAAACAGTAGTAATATTTGACATAATGACTTCTGAATAGTCAGTATTAGGGCTTTGTCTGAACACGATTAACCCATTCTCTCCCTGACGCCTTTGGATGCCACTGTAAAAGGCACTTTTTAAAACCAGTGATAAGTAGAACATTTGCTCCATAGGAGATTTGTCACATTGGTTTCTAAACTGCACAGTTCTAAACAATTCTTTTCTCTAGTAAATGCTCCTTTTCAGTAGTTTATTCAAAGAGATTTGGGCTAAAAATAGCTTATGAGGAAATGGATTAACTCTTTCCTCCATAAATACGCCTTTCTACGCCTCTGTAAAAGTCACCTGTTGAAACCATTGTGATAAATAGAGCATTTTGCTCCTATTGGAGCAAATGCTCTATTTATCACAATGGTTTCAAACTATACTACAAAATTCTAAAATTTTCCTTTTTTCTAGTAAATGCTCCTTTTCAGTAGATTTATTCAAAGAGATTGGATCTAGAAATAGCCTATGAGAGAATGGGTTAAACTCTACATTATGTGAACAGATTCCAGAGTGACTTTTTATACGTCTAATGAAAAGGTCCCCTTTTGTCCAAGGTCTTTGTCTTAAGCATCAATCTTCTCTGTTGAGGCTTCTAACAATCACAATCATTGTTATACCTCCCACAAACAAAGTTTGAGTTAGTAATGGTCTGTCTGTCTGTCTGTCCATGGTGTGTCCGTTTCTGGCAGCATGTTCATTTGTGGCAGCTCAGAGTGGGGGTATTCAATCACCTTAAGTGATAATTCTAGTTGAATTTAAAGCTGTTATGTACTTTACATATTTATCATGATCTATTTCAGACTGACAAAGACAGAAGAGAGAGTAAATTAAAGCGCTACCACACTCAGAACTATGTCAATGGCTCCAAGTGCGATCTCAACGGCAAACTCAGAAAAACAGAAGTCAGGGTAAGCTTGCTTTATTTTGACGTGCAGCACGTTACAGACAAATCTGTGATGATCCAAATTGTTTCAAGACAGTCTGATCATACGTAAGAAAAAAACTACACTGTTTACCTGAGTATTTCGGACACTTAGTCTCCACTCTCTACCGATTTGTAAAGCTTTTTACCATTTTGAAAACTTAAACCCATTTCCTCATATGCTATTTTTAGACCCAATCTCTTTGAATAAATCTACCGAAAAGGAGTTAACTAGAGAAAAGGAAAATTTTAGAATTTGTAGTTCTGAAACCATTGTGATAAATAGAGCATTTGTTCCTTAGGAGCAAATGCTTTATTTATCACAATGGTTTCAAAAAATGACTATTACAGAGATGTAGAAAGGTGTATTTATGGAGGAAAGGGTTAAATTAGATTGACATAAAAGCAGTTCAGAGTAGACCCTGATCAAATGGCTCTTTCAGGAACCATTTGATAGGGGTCTGCCCCATTAGCCTAAGTATGCCTGTCTTAATAGGAGCCCTCTCATCTGAGTCTACACTGTTTGCAAAGGATGTTAATTAGTGATGTGTGTCCCGCACTGTAAGGGTTATGTTAACTTTTAGTCATATTTGATTTCAAACACATTCAGAGTGTTTTTAATATGCTAGGGTAAGAGGAGATTTTTAGAATGTCATGATTGAAAATTCGCTTCCTAATGCCATTATATAAAGTAAGCTAATTAATATTCATACATTCATCATTTCTAACATGAATATTCATCAGGTAATGGATTAATTCCAGCATATGAATATAATGTTCCTGTGCTGATGAACTGAATTTAACAAGTACAGTTGAACTTTGATATCTCGAACTCCGATAACTCGAACTTCGGGATATCTCAAACAAAAAGTTCAATCTTTCCAAAACTTACAATACAGAATTTCTTTAAAACGTATCACGACAGATATCTAGAAACACATGTGACAGCTTAATACAGGTCTAAAGTAATTTTACTTTAGACCTGTTTTAAGCTTTGGCTTAGAGAGAGAGACTCTAACTTCTGTTATCTCGAACTAATTTGTACGGTCCCTTGATGTTCGAGTTATCGAAGGTCAACTGTATATAGTTTCTGACTCAAGTCATCTCACAGTTATATGATGCTTACAGTTATCGTCAGTTTATGTTGCGCAGTATTCTTTGATGAGTGATTGAGAGAAGCATCAACTTGCATTGATGTGATATTTTGCAATGATGTCTAATCATGTCATTTCAGATGTAACAGAATGTCATTAAAATGGATCCAGTCTGCCGGGAATTAACCCTTTCCCTCATATAAACGTGTTTTCACGCATTTGCAAACAGAGTAGACCCAAATCAGACGGCTCCTAGAGGAGCCGTCTGATCTGGGTCTGCTCTGTTTGCTAATAGAATTTGATAGATCTGTTTCTTTGCCTTCTAAAATGTCTACATTCCATATTTCTTTGTAACTATTTTGCTATTGAATATTCAGTATGTATTGAAATTTGGAATAAACATAGAACAGGGAAAGGGTTAACCCTTTGAGCGATAAAGTTTCAAATTTGAATAACAGTAAATACTCGATACTAACGTATGAAATTTTAATAAGGAGAAATTTATGTCTTTGTAGGCAGGTTGCTGCTTAATGCAGGGTGAAAGTCATGCAGAAAGCTGCTAGAGGAGCTTTCTGCATGACTTTCACTCTGCATTAAGCTGCCACCTGTGTTAAAGATGAATAATGGTACATATTTGAGTGTTCGTAGTATCGAGTTTTTACTGTATTCAATTTATATTTAGCGGTAGAGTACATTCAGTATGAAGGGACTAACTTTGAACAAGGATATTGAATGACAAGCAGTGTAGATCACCTGTTCAAATTCTAATCTTGATTTAGACTGTTTGCAAAATCTAGTTAACTCTGCACGCTAGCGGCGAAACTGTGATTACCTATGCAAACAGTTTGGATCTTGATGAGATGCCTCATAATGCGGCTTCTTATCAGGATCCAAACTGTGTGTCATCTTGACCATATTTTTGCAAAGAATTGAGAGAAAGTTTATTTCGAAGCAGACGACAATTGTTGCAGACGAAAAATTACTTAGCGTGCAAAGAGTTAACTCATATCTGATATTCAAAGAGTGAAATATTCAACTTCCATATCTCATAATGTGTGCTGTTTGACTAGGGCAAAATTGTATTGATGGATAGGGGGTGAAATTGTATTGATGGATAGGGGGTAAAATTGTATTGATGGATAGGGGGTGAAATTGTATTGATGGATAGGGGGTGAAATTGTATTTATCCAGTCACCAGGCTTCTCTAGTGACATAATAAAGGGGGTGCAAATAAACTTAGGTTTATTAGGTTACTTCCGGTAGTAGAAGGTTTATTAGGTTAGTAGATAGGCGGAATGATTCTATAACCATGGAGCTATTTTAATTTTCTGTAAATATGCATGAACATGTTGACGGAATAGATCTAACAGAAACTTCACCAATATAATTACATGTATATAATTATTCAAATAAGAAAAAAGAAGAAAAAAAATAAATGGCTATGGCTGGATTCGAACCCGCGCCTGATTCTACAAAAGCCAAAATCTAATCTCTCTAGAGACGTCGTGCTTACTGATTACGCCACTGAGGCCACATACAAACTTATGTTGATTTATCAGTTTTATTAATTTAAATCACCGCTGGCGAAACGCGTTTTTGATAAAAATCGAGTCAGGGAGCAAAGATTTACAGATAAATAGTAAATGTTTTCTTTTCACTCTCATAATAATTTGATTAATAAGCTCTTACAAGGGCGGTGATTGTCATCCTAAATATAGGCTGTTCAGTTCCATCGATTTATGAGTGACGTCTAAGCCCTATCTAAAAATAAAAACCGAGACGACGGAACTCGAATTTGACCAGAGAGCCTCTGGGAGAATATTATCATGTCTGTTTGAATTAACATATCGACTCTCAATTCAAATGATCTTATTTTTCAAATTCAACCACGTTTTCCCCTCTTGTAATGTAAGTATCGAAACTATTTTCCTCTGCGGTAGCTCATTATTTACATCTCTAGAATGGAAATGAAAAGGGAGGTCTGTTGATCGAAAAACCGCATTTTCAATGCAAATTATTTCAATATTTGTATGTTTTATGAGTCTATGAAAGAAGTTATAACTAAATTGACTGGATAAATAGAATAATAGGTTAGTGCCGTCTAGATGGGACGCCTTTATCCGACTCGGAGAGAAAACAGTTGAGGCTCGGCAAGCCTCGCCTCAATGTTTTCTCCCCTCGTCGGATAAAGCGTCCCATCTACGGCACTAACCTATTATTCTCTATTTATATACTTTTGGTGAAATTGTATTGATAGACTGGGAGTGAAGTTGTTTTGATAGATTCAGGAAAAATGTAATGAAAGGGTTGATTTTGTATGGATAGATAGGGTGAAATAATTACAGTCGAGACTGCCTTAGCGACCCCCTGGATTCAGCGACTCTCTCTCATATGCGACCGTGTTTCATCCCGCCCAACGTATTTTCCTATAATTTTGGTCTGAATTTAGCGACTCCCTGTCTTACGTGACAAGCGACCCTGATTTTGCGAACCAAACATAGGCTTCGGTCTGTATTAAACGACATTCAATTATCACAGTTTCTTTTGTTTGTTTACACAGCGCGTCGGTATCTCACATCATATTAATTAGGGAAAACCCGGGATTGTAATCACGCTTGAACTAGCTGGTTCCCGACTTCCGCTGTACAGATACATGTACGCGAGCAGAATATTTGGGAAACCAGTCGTGTCAAACATGGCTACGTACGTCGTATACAAGATTCGCCGGAGGAGATTTCGAGCGACAAAACTGTTAAAAAACGACAAACAACTTTTAAACAAGGCAACTAATTCGATCTGGTTTGCGATTATTACGGGCTCTTTAGTTCAGAACGGTCTTTATAAATATTAATCAGTATGTGCATAATACATGTCTCTATCAACATTACTCGCAAGTATGCTTGGTAATCTGCACCTAGTTTATATTTATATCATTAAGTGTTTAAAACTTTCCCTCATATAAACGTGTTTTCACGCATTTGCAAACAGAGTAGACCCCGATCAGACAGCTCCTAGAGGAGCCGTCTGATCAGGGTCTACTCTGTTTGCTAGTGGAATTTGAAAGATCTGTTTCTTTTCTTTCTAAAATGGCTACGATGTTCCACCTTCCATATTTCGTTATAACTATTTTATCCATGAATATTCAGCAGGTATTGAAATTTGTTATAAACATAGAACAGGGATAGGGTGAATTTAGTGCATGCAATTATATGTGTATTATATTTGTACATTGTATCGTACATGCACTAATGTTCTGGTAAGTGAATGATTTATTAATTAATTAAACTTTTAAATTAGCGTTTATTTATGATAATAAATGTTGTATAAATGTATTAAATAATAGATACATAATTATATTAGACTGGATTAGTACACAGTTTTATTTTTCCCTTAAGTAGATCTCTTACATGTACATGTACATGTAGCATCGGTATACGTCATGTATTATATCCTAGGTCTGTATTAAGAGACTCCCTGTCATATGTGACCTTTTTCATGAAGTCCCTTGGAAGGTCACATATGACAGTCTCGACTGTATGTATTAATAGATTGGGGGGGCACAATTGTAATGATAGACAGGGAGTGAAATTGTGTTGATAGACATGGTGAAATTGTATTGATAGACTGAATTGATATTGATTTGATAGACTTGGGAATGGACTTGTGGTGAAATTATATTTATAGATTGGGGACAAATTGTAGTGATAGACAGGGGTGATCTGGTTCTACTCTGTGTGCAAATGCTTGAAAACATGTTTATATGAGAGAAAGGGTTAAACCTTTCAACACTGAATTATCAAAGTGGAATAACCTTCTAGCAGCTGTCTGATCTGGGTCAACTCTGTTTGCAAATGCGTGAAAACACTTTTATATGAGAGAAAGGGTCAAACCTTTCAACCCTGAATTATCAAAGTGGAATAGCCTTCTAGGAGCTGTCTGATCTGGGTCTACACTGTTTGCAAATGACAGTGCATGCATACCCTGCATTCAAAGGATTTAAACACAGTACATGTATGTTGTTGACTGAAGTCTGATCTCGGTCCTAGAGGAGCCGTCTGATCAGGCTCTACTCTGTTTGCTAATAGAATATGATAGACCTTTGTCTTTACTTTCTAAAATGGGTACAATGTTCCACCTTCCATATTTCATTGTAACTATTTTGTCCATGGGTATTCAGTAGGTATTGAATTTTGGAATAAATATAGAACAGGGAAAGGGTTAAGCCATAACATGCTGTTACAGGTAAACCACGCTATATTGAGACTTGTTGTTGTTTTGTTGTTTACATAACAGAACACAAATAGAGGACCAGACAACATAATGTAGTAAGTTGCCACAAATAATGTACTGGTCTTTGGTATAGTGGATATGTATCTGGACTTGCAAACATGGGGTCGTTGGTTCGAATCCCAGGCTATGCAGTTTCCTTTTTCTTTTCTTTTTTAAAAAAAAATGATTTGCTATAGTAGTCATCTTATTAATTTTTAGTCGTTTTCAATTATATGTTAATATTTTGATTTTAAATATTAGATGTTATATTTATTGTTGTTTTGTATGGACAATTGATAAAAAAAATATTGGCCAATGGTCAGAATCGAACTCGAGACCCGCCGCATGCAAGCCCAGATACATATCCATTGCACCACGACAATTATTTTGAAGGGTTGTGGCTTGCGAAATCCTTTATAAATTAAAAAGCGTCATAGTCGCTTCATTTTGTTTACATTAGAGTAGGTCATGTTTTGTTCCAAAATAAGTTGGTCTATCTGTACCAGTATCAGTTTATTTACCTAAAGCAGGAAATGAATATCAACACTAATTCCTATATTTTTTCAGTCTATTGATATGAGATATGATTGATATTGTTTGCCTAAGGTACAGCGAGATGAGTTGCCGAATACAATAATATACTGGTTGGCAAAACTGAACATATCAATTCAGCACCAGAGGTCCAGGATAAGGTGTCTAAATTAAAACGTTTCTAAAAATAACTCCCAAATCAAATGTTGTGACCATATTTAGAATCGTCACGAAGGTATCTGAAAATTGAGTGTAATAAAATACAGTTGTCGAAAAAGAGGGAGATAACTGGGTTTTACAGTAAAAACTTCATACTACGATACTGCAAACTTTTAGTAAGGAGGAATTTATGTCTTTGTTGGTGCAGGATGAAAGCCGTGCAGAAAGCTCCTATAAGAGCTTTCTGCATGACTTTCACCCTGCATTAGGCTGCCACATGTATTAGGATTAACCCTTTCCCTCAATACAAACGTGTTTTCACACATTTGCAAGCAGAGAAGACCCAGATCAATCGGCTCCTAGAGGAGCCGTCTGATCATGGTCTGCTCTTTTGCTAGTGAAATTTGAAAGATCTAATTCTTTACTCTCTAAAATGGCTACAATGTTGTACCTTCCATATTTCATTATAACTAAAATTTGTCCATGAATATTCAATAAGTATTGAAATTTGAACTAAGTACAGAACAGGGAAAGAGTTAAGGATCAATAATGGTAGGTATTTGAGAGTTTGTTGTATTGAGGTTTTAGCTCACCAGAGCACAAAGTGCTCAGGGTGAGCTTTTGTGATTGCCTGATGTCCGTCGTCCGTCGGCATGCGTCGTCAGTCGACAACAATTTGAACGTTTAAAAATCTTCTCCTCTGAATCTACAGGGTTCTCAGCTTTCATCTTTAGGTCCTTTACAAAAGTTATATAAATTATGGCCTTGGGGTCAAAATTGGCCCCGCCCCAGGGGTGCCTTGTTTTCAATAGAAACATATAGTAAAACTTTGAAAATCTTCTCCTCTGAAACCAGAAAGTTCTCAGCTTTTATATTTGGCACATAGCATCATGTTTAGGTCCTCTACAAAAGTTATATAAATTATGGCCCTGGGGTCAAAATTGGCCCCTCCCCAGGGTAGGGCAGTTTTCAATAGAAACAAATAGTGAAATCTTTGAAAATCTTCTTCTGATACTGGAAGGCTCTCAGCTTTCATATTTGGCACATAGCATCATGTTCAGGTCCTCTACAAAAGTTATATAAATTATGGCCCTGGGGACAAAATTGGCCACGCCCCAGGGGTGGGCAGTTTTCAATAGAAACAAATAGTGAAATCTTTGAAAATCTTCTTGTCTGAAACTGGAAGGCTCTCAGCTTTGATATTTGGCACAGAACATCATGTTCAGGTCCTCTACAAACTTTTTTATAAATTATGGCCCTGGGGACAAAATTGGCCACGCCCCAGGGATGGGCAGTTTTCAATAGAAACAAATAGTGAAATCTTTGAAAATCTTCTACTCTGAAACTGGAAGGCTCTCAGCTTTGATATTTGGCACAGAGCATCATGTTCAGGTCCTCTACAAAAGTTATATAAATTATGGCCCAGGGGTCAAAATTGGCCCCGCCCCAGGGGTGGGCAGTTTTCAATAGAAACAAATAGTGAAATCTTTGAAGATCTTCTCCTCCGAAACTGGAAGGCTCGTAGCTTTGATATTTGGCACAGAGCATCATGTTCAGGTGCTCTACAAAAGTTATATGAATTATGGCCCTAGGGTCAAAATTGGCCCCGCCCCAGGGTGGGCAGTTTTCAATAGAAACAAATAGTGAAAACTTTGAAAATCTTCTTCTCTGAAACTTGAAGGCTCTCAGTTTTCATATTTGGCACATAACATCATGTTCAGGTCCTCTACAAAAGTTATATAAATTATGGCCCTAGGGTCAAAATTGGCCACGCCCCAGGGTAGGGCAGTTTTCAATAGAAACAAATATTGAAATCTTTGAAAATCTTCTTGTCTGAAACTGGAAGGCTCTCAGCTTTTATATTTGGCACAGAGCATCATGTTCAGGTCCTCTACAAAAGTTATATACAATGAAGTAAATATTCCAAAATAGGGAATTAATATAATACATAAATACTTAAACTGCTCTGATCTAATATTTCGACCACTAAGGGCCTTTGTCAAAGATTATCATGTCAAAATACACGTCACATTTTGATTTTATGGCTGAATGCATGTAACAAAAATGTGACGTGTATTTTGACATGATAATCTTTGACTTGAAGGCCCTTAGTGGTCGAAATATTAGATCAGAGCAGTTTAAGTATTTATGTAAAAGTTATATATATAAATTCTGGCCCTGGGGTCAAAATTGGCCCCACCCCAGGGGTGGGCACTGTTTTCAATAAACAAATAGTGAAATCTTTGAAAATCTTCTACTCTGAAACTAGAAGGCTCTCAGCTTACATATTTGGCACATACAATTATGTTCAGGTCCTCTACAATTTTTTTTATAAATTATGGCCCCTGGGTCAAAATTGGCCCCGCCCCAAGGGTGGGCAGTTTTCAATAGAAATAAATAGTGAAATCTTCGAAAATCTTCTTCTCTGAAACTTGAAGGCTCTCAGCTTTGATATTTGGCACAGAGCATCATGTTCAAATCCTCTTTAAAAGTTATATAAACAATGGCCCCTGGGTCAAAATTGGCCCCGCCCCAGGGGTGGGCAGTTTTCAATAGAAACAAATGGTGAAATCTTTGAATATCTTCTTCTCTGAAACTGGCAGGTTCTCAGCTTTCATACTTTGCACATAGCATTATGTTCAGGTCCTCTACAAAAGTTATATAAATTATGCCCCTGGGGTCAAAATTGGCCCCGCCCCAGGGATAGCCAGTTTTCAACAGAAACATATAGTGAAAACTTTGAAAATATTTTTCTCTGAAACTGGAAGGTTCTCAGTTTCATATTTGGCACATAGCATCATGTCCAGGTCCTCTACATAAATTGTGCCTCTTGGGTCAAAATTAGCCCAGCCCCAGGGCAGGCTAGTTTTCTATAGAAACATATAGTTAAAACTTTGAAAATCTTCTCCTCTGATTGTCTGGTGAGCGCTTCAGGGCCATTCTGGCCCTCTTGTTACTGTACATGTATTTGTATTTCAGTTTCTATGTGAAGAAGGAGCAGCTGACTACATAGCTCGCTTAGATGAGCCAGAGACGTGCTCGTACATCATGACCATCCACACAATGAAGATCTGTCACCACCCATTCCTGAAGCCACCCACCCCCACCCGTACAGTGGCCATCACGTGTAACCCATTACTAACTGTTGTCCAGTACCAGGAGTATCTTGACCAGCTGGAAGGTATTATACAGTAGATCGTGTCTTAAGCAGCCATCAAAAAGAGGTCTTATTATGCATCTTTAAGGCAGGTGGTAGTTGAATGCAGGTATAAGGTACGTAGTGCAGAATGCTCATGTAGGAGCTTTCTGCATTACTTTTGCCCTGCATTAAGCAACCACCTGCTTTTTGAGACATTTATGTTCAATAAATGAATGGCCACTTAGGACATATTCTACTGTACTTAAGAAAACTTATTTGTATTATTGACCCTTTCCTTCTTATAATGCTTTTCACATGTAACATGGTGAAAAAGTTGTGACTTGACTGGGACTCGAACCCAGGGCCTCTGGCTTACAATGCCAACACTCTACTGACTGAGCTACCAAGCCACAGAGTCTAAGTTCCTGTCAGAATTTCCCGCTCTCGAATTTATGGCCATACGAATGCAGGATGTTCTGACAGAATCTGTAGAAAGATATCTCATCTATATAATTCCATTAGTAAACAGAGGAGACCTTGATCAGACAGCTTCCTACAGGCATTGTCTGATGTGCCGGTCTACTCTGTTTCCAAAGGCTTAAGAGAGGTTATCTCTATAAGGTAAAGAATTAAAGAGTCCAGCCTTGATATATCTATATGGTAACTTCCCATCTGGATACAAATTGTGTGCAAAGGTCACTAACAATTAGCCATAGTGTTGAAACAGTTGATCGATAATGGACATTCCTTTTAAATATTCAGCATTCAAGGATCTTAAACTGTCTTACTGTCGTCTGCAATGTGTAATTGTCAGATGGACTATATCAAACATTCACACATGTCAAGCTTGTCGTAAATATAAAGGGATCTTTTTAAAGAAAAGTGTAACCTGACAAATACCTAGTGTAGACCCTGATGAGAGAGTTCCTCTAGGAGCTCTCTCACTATGGTCTACACTGTTTGCAAAGGACTTTAGAGACTGGTTTGCTGCATTGTAAAGTGTTAACCCTTTCTCTCATGTAAGAAATAATGACGTTATGCTGATTAATTACATTGTAGATTATTTTTTATAATGGCATATGAATACAGGGCATTTTTGCTCAGGCATAAGCTGTCGAATCAGATCTATATTACACCATAAGCAAACAGAGCAGACCCTGATCAGATGACTCCTATAGGAACTGTCTGATCTGGGTCTACTCTGTTTGCAGATGCGTAAAAATGTGCTTACATAAGGGAAAGGGTTATCTTGTTGAAATAAGGATGTCTACTCTAGCTGTAATCTGAAGCAAATTTCACTTATTCTGCTTCATTCAAGCTCTTCAGAAACTAACTGATTGGATGCCAAAAAGCTGGTACCCTGATTGGACCTATGTTAACCCATTACCTCATAGGCTATTTTTAGATACAACCTCTTTGAGTAAATCTACCGAAAAGGAGCATTAACTAGAGAAAAGGATTTTTTTTTAGAATTTTGTAGATTGAAATCATTGTGATAAATAGAGCATTTGCTCCTATAGGAAAGTGACTTTTACAGAGTCGTCAAAAGTCGTCAATATGAGGGAATGGGTTAATCAGCGGCTCATCTGGAACCAAGGTGTTACAAGATAACCAGTCAGGTCATGCTTAGCATGATAAGGGCTGACCCTTAACCCTTTACACCATAAGAATGCCACACCTTTGCAGAGCAGACCCAGGTCAGATGGCTCCTGTAGGAGCTGTCTGATTAGGGTATGCCCTGTTTGCTGATGGAGTGAGTGAGTGAGTTAGTTGGGTTTTACAGCACTGCAACTGATATGTATATAATTCCACTGTCTCTGCCAGGGTCAAAACTGTTCTTGTTCTTATGCAATAATAAGTATTAAGTCAATTAATATTCCTACATGCATTAAATAATTTATAGATATTCATGGAGTAAAGGGTTAAAAAAGAAGGTGTTGTTTGTTTTGCACATTTCAGTTCATCGGTAGACCACATACATGTAATTCCAATCAATAGCTTAGCAGCCTTTTACCTCATATTTATTATAAAAACAAATACATGACTAATGTGGATTTTGAAATCTGTGGGTGAATGGTCAAGGTCAAACTTCAAGGTCATACACTAAACAATAACAAATGGTTTCTGATCAGTTTAATTCATTGACCTTTTTATTTATAGTCTATTTGCTAGGGATGTTGGTCATAAGTAGATGACCCCTACCTATATGTTTTGTGGTCAGTAGGTGAAAGATCAAGGTCAAAGATTGAGCTTTTCACCTAGAGTCCTTTTATTTGATATATATTATTCCATAACAAGTAGAGCAGACCCTGATCAGATAGCTTTTACTGGTGTTGTCTGATCTGGGTCTACTCTATTTGTAAAGACATTAAAAGTTGACCATGTATCTGTGAAGTAAAGGGTTTTTGCAAATCAAAAGTAAGACAGCAAGCTCAAGTAACTTTTGTCCTGCGTTAAAATGCCAACTGCCATGTTTCTTTGTAACTAAGTACAGATACATTTACCTAATATCACATACTGCCAGAGCTACAGATAAAGGTGCATATACACAAATACTATAATAGTCATTTCTCGAAGAGATGATTCTAAAGAGTGGCCACAACATAGGGTTTGGTGGAAAAATAAAGAAGTTATTCTTGAAAATATCTTAATTTACACATCTTATCTGGAGCTCTGTACTGCAATCCTGAAAAAAGAGAGGTTTTTCTTCATTTCTCTTCAGAAATGCAGTGTCAAATAATATGGCTGTACAGTAAAACCTCTCTATAACGGCCAATAAATTACATCAAGTGTTTTGTGTTACAGGCAGGTGGTTGCTATAACGGCCAATAAATTACATCAAGTGTTTTGTGTTACAGGCAGGTGGTTGCTATAACGGCCAATAAATTACATCAAGTGTTTTGTGTTACAGGCAGGTGGTTGCTATAACGGCCAATAAATTACATCAAGTGTTTTGTGTTACAGGCAGGTGGTTGCTATAACGGCCAATAAATTACATCAAGTGTTTTGTGTTACAGGCAGGTGGTTGCTATAACGGCCAATAAATTACATCAAGTGTTTTGTGTTACAGGCAGGTGGTTGCTATAACGGCCAATAAATTACATCAAGTGTTTTGTGTTACAGGCAGGTGGTTGCTATAACGGCCAATAAATTACATCAAGTGTTTTGTGTTACAGGCAGGTGGTTGCTATAACGGCCAATAAATTACATCAAGTGTTTTGTGTTACAGGCAGGTGGTTGCTATAACGGCCAATAAATTACATAAAGTGTTTTGTGTTACAGGCAGGTGGTTGCTTAAAGCAAGGTGAAAGTAAAACAGAACGCTCCTATAGGAGCGTTCTGTTTTACTTTCACCTTGCTTTAAGCAGCCACCTGCCCTAATATACCAACTAATTAACACAATTTAGTGGCCGTTATAGAGAGGTTTTACTGTATATCTGTATATATGAGTTGCTGATTGTCTTGTTGTCTTATTTGGACCAAAACTGACATGCAAAGGGTAGTGATCTAGACGGACTCAGAGCTACAGATAAAGGTGCATACCTTATTACTAGTATCGTCATTTCTCCATGAAACCCTATTTTGTGACCACTCTTTAGAATGGCCTCAAAGAGATTATTCTAAAGAGTGGTCACAGTGTAAGGTTTGGTGGAGAAATAATTGAGCTATTCTTGAAAATTTATAAATTTACTTACCTTATTTGGATCTGGATAGACTAGTTTTAGTTTAACTACTTTGATTGGTGTGCATCCAAATTGGGATCTAAACAGGTTTAAAAAGAAATTGAAGGAATCTGTTCATTTGGTGTTGAAGCAGATAACGTTTCTTTGCAAATTTCAAATGTTTAAGCATTCATAGAAATGAAAGTCTCCTGAGTATGCTATTTTCAAATACAACCCATTAGCGTTTACTATTTTTGAAAATGTTACATGTTTGCTCTCAAGTTTTAATACACTGACATTTAAGTCAACAAATGCCTTCGTATAAATTAAAATATTATTTCCCAGAACACAGTCAAAATTGTCATCAACTCAAGTTTTCATCAGCTTTATTGGCTCACCTGAGCAGTAAGTGTTTATGGTGAGCTATTGTGAAAGTGCTGTGTCTGTTGTTAGTCATCTGTTGCTGTCCTCTACTGATAACATCAGTTTATTAGTTACCCACCGGCCACCGGTGAGGGACTATAGGTTTGCGCTCCATTTGTCAATCCTTTTGTCTGTCCTTCCCTCTGGATTTTTATCCAGGTCCTTGGCTTAGGAATTTCAAATTTATTTGGTGAGTCCATCTTGGGAAGAGGGAGTGTCGCATTCTACTTTGGTGTCTCTGTGACCTTGATATTGACCATGACCTCAGTTTTAGTAAAAAATGTATGAAATTTGTCCGGATGATATATCCTCAACTCTTTGGGTTAGGATTTCCAAATGTATTTTATGAATGCAATAGTGTAGTGTGTCTGTGACCTTGACCTTGTTTGTGATGATATATCCTAAACCCTTTTGGATATAGGATTTCAAAATTTATTATGTGGGCACATCTTGGAAACGGTATAATTTATGGCCATAGTGAAAATTAAAGAAATCTAATCTTCTAAAACCTCTGATTTTGGTAGAATTTGGCAGGAAAGTCGGGAGATAACCATGTACCCAAATTATTCAAGTGATCATTATTAATCAGCAAATACAGTAAAACCCTGCTAATGCGACCACCGAAAGAGGTATGATTCTTGATGCTAGATGTAGGTTGTAGCTTAATGCAGGAGAAAAGTAATGCTTCTGCATTACTTTTCTCCTGCATTAAGCAACCACCTGCTCATAAAGACACCCATGTTTATTCATTAAGTGATCGCATTAGAGGGGTTCTACTGTATGTCTGCCAAGGATTGGACTATTATTATTATCTTCCATTATTGCTAAAGGGAAATATTAACCCTTAGCCTGCTATGAAAATGAGGTCTGCTTAAGCGCCGATCTGTTTCCGTTGTCACTAATTTCTGATTTGTTCAAGCTTTTGAGATACTATTGACAGAGTGTCAAACAGCTTGGATCCTGATGAGACGCCAAGTTACTTGGCGTCTCATCTGGATCCAAGCTGTTTGCAAATGTCAGTTAGTTGCACTTAGCAAGCTAAAGGTTAAAACTTCTCTCAGAACCATTGACCAGATTTAGATGTAATTTTGTAAGAATGTTTTTTAGATGGAACTTTTGCCAAAAAGTGTTCAAATTACTGAAATTACTGAAAAAGTCCATCAGATCTAGAAGTTAAACTGCCTGTTATATTTAAAAAAAACCCCCGAATAATTGGACCGATGTACTTATGCAATAGGTCTCATGACATATTGTCTCAGGTGAGCGATACAGGACCATAAGGACTCTCTTGTTTTAAGAATAAAACACTATTCATTGTCTCTGTGACAAGTGAATATGAGTGTAAAGCAGTTTCGATACTAAAGAGTAGTCTTTTAGGTTGAAATCTCATCTGAAAATGTCCTTACCAAGTTCATCCGTAGGGTGCTATATTAGTAAAATGATACAATTTCATCCTTTTAACCCATTCCCACATATTGATGCCTTTTGACACTTCTATAAAAGTCACTGTGAAACCATTGTGATAAATAGAGCATTTGCTCCTGTGGAGCAAAATGCTTTGTTTATCACAATGGTTTCAAAACTACACAATTCTGAAAATTTCCGTTTCTCTAGTTAATGCTCCTTTTTATGCCCCCCCCCCCCCCCCCCCCCCCCCCCCCCCCTCCCCCGATCTGATCTGGGAGGGCATATTGTTTTTGCCCTGTCTGTTTGTCTGTTTGTCCGTTTGTTTGTCTGTTTGTTTGTTAGCAACTTTAACATTGGTCATAACTTTTGAGCCAGTACAGATAGAGACTTGATATTTGGCATGCATATGTATCTCATAAAGCCACACATTTTGAGGGGTGACATGTCAAGGTCAAGGTCATCCTTCAAGGTCAGAGGTCAAATATATGGGTCAAATCACCGACTTTAACATTGGCCATAACTTTTGGACCAGTAGAGATAGAGACTTGATATTTGGCATGCATATGTATCTCATAAAGCCACACATTTTGAGGGGTGACATGTCAAGGTCAAGGTTATCCTTCAGGGTCAAAGGTCAAATTGTCTGTTTCTTTGTCTGTAATTTTAACATTGGACATAACTTTTGAGCCAGTACAGCTAGTGACTTGATATTTGGCATGCATATGTATCTCATAAAGCTGCACACTTTCAGAGGTGACATGTCAAGGTCAAGGTCATCCTTCAAGGTCAGTTGTAAAATATATGGGTCAAATCACTGACTTTAACATTGGCCATAACTTTTGGACCAGTAGAGATAGAGACTTGATATTTGGCAAGCTTGTGTATCTCATGAAGCTGCACATTTTGAGGGATGACTTGTCAAGGTCAAGGTCATCCTTCAGGGTCAAATGTCATATTGTCTGTTTGTTTGTCTGTAACTTTAACATTGGTCATAACTTTTGAGCCAGTACAGATAGAGACTTGATATTTGGCATGCATATGTATCTCATAAAGCCGCACACTTTGAGGGGTGACATGTCAAGGTCATCATTCAAGGTCAGAGGTCAAATATATGGGTCAGATCACTGACTTTAACATTGGCCATAACTTTTGGACCAGTAGAGATAGAGACTTGATATTTGGCATGCTTGTGTATCTCAAGAAGCTGCACATTTTGAGGGGTGACATGTCAAGGTCATCCTTCAGGGTCAAAGGTCACCAACTTCAAATTGGCCATAACTTTTGAACCAATAGAGATAGAGTCTTGATATTTGGTATGCATGTGTATCTCATGAAGCTGCACATTTTGAGGGGCAACATGTCAAGGTAAAGGTCATCTTTTAGGGTCAAAGGTCACCGACTTTAACAATGGCCATAACTTTTGAACCTGTAGATACAGACTTGACATTTCGTATGTATGTGTATCTCATGAAGCTGCACAATTTGGGGGTGACATGTCAAGGTCAAGGTCATCTTTCAGGGTCAAAGGTCACCGACTTTAACATTGGCCATAACTTTCGAACCAGTAGAGATACAGACTTGACATTTGGTATACATGTGTATCTCATGAAGCTGCACAGTTTGGGGGTGACATGTCAAGGTCAAGGTCATCTTTCAGGGTCAAAGGTCAACGACTTTAACATTGGCCATAACTTTTGAACCAGTAGAGATACAGACTTGATAGTTTGTATACATGTGTTTCTCATTTGGCTGCACAGTTTGAGGGGTGACATGTCAAGGTCAATGTCATCTTTGAAGGTCAAATGTCACCAACATTAACATTGGCCATAATGTTTGAGTCAGTAGATATACAGCCTTGATACTGGTATGCATGTGTATCTCATGAAGCCGCACAGTTTGAGGGGTGACATGTCAAGGTCAAGGTCATCCTTCATGGTCAAAGGTAACCAACTTTAACATTGGCCATAACTTTTGAACCAGTAGAGATACAGACTTGATGTTTGGTATGCATGTGTACCCCATGACGCTGCACAGTTTGAGGGGTGACATGTCAAGATCAAGGTCATCCTTCAGGGTCAAATATCATATCGAGGGGGCATAGTGTTTCACAAACACATCTTGTTGGTAGATTTAATCAAAGAGGTTGGATCTAAAAATAGCCTATGCAGGAATGGGTTAACGCTAAATGTTAAAAGTAGAATTGTGCATCAGTGGTTATCCCTTTTGTTCCTATAAATGCATGCCTTTTCACACCTTTGCAAACATAGTAGATCCAGATCAGATGGGTCTTACAATCAGATGACTACTGTAGGAGCCATCTGATCAGGGTCTGCTCTGCTTGCCTATGATTTTTGTTAAAGCAAAACATTCCCTTGAAAATTTTACAGTATGAAAATTTAGCCAATAAATATTCTTTATCATTTTTCCTTACATGAATTTGTAATAGGGAAAGGGTTAACCTTTTCCTTCATTTAAACACCTTTTAACGCATTTGCAAACAGAGTAGACCCAGATTAGATGGCTCCTGTCAGAGATGTCTGGAGTGGATCTGCTCTGTTTGCTTATGAAATTGCAATAGTTCTGAGTCTACAGTTTCTACCGATACCAAAAGGTCATGTGTATATATATGCTATTATAAATTATCAGCTAACAAATATTCATGATGTCATTACTTATTTGTTACATGAATAGTCAACAGGTAAAGGGTTAATCAACAGGAAACCGACAGTTGCTTAAATGGAAATTGGCACATCATGTCATCATTTAACCCTTTCCCTCATATGAACACCTTTTCACCCATTTGCAAACAGAGTAGACCCAGATCAGACGGCTCCAATAGGAGCCGTCTGATCAGGGTCTACTCTGTTTGTTAATGGAAATTTTACAGATCTGGGCCCATATTCATAAAGCTCCTTAGGAATATTTTAACCTTAGAACTACTTAAGGAAAATATTTCTGGCTGCATCTGTAGCAAAACTATACTGTTAATTTTCTTTCAATGACTTCTAGATTATTTAGTTAATATGTATTTGATAAACAGCTTATAATATATTAAAATATTTTAACTTTTATTGATTTTATAAGACTCAAGGAATATTCAAGAAACTAAGGAACTTTCTTAAGTTTCTCCTTAGGAGCTTTATGAATACGGATCCAGATTCTTTAGTTTCTTGAATGGCTACAATGTTCCACCTTCCATATTTCATTATAAATATTTTGTACATGAATATTATATTTGGAATAAACATGTTAAACAGGGAAAGAGTTAAGACTCTGGAATGTAATGCTGACTTTGTTTATAGCTGAGGAGAAGCAGAAGAAGTTAGAGGAAGAGAAGAGGCAGATGGCACTGGAGGAGAAGAGAAGGCTGGCCCAGGAGAAAGCCAAATACTATGAGGAGAACCAGATCAGCAAAGGTGAACATCACACTTTATGCCTGTTTCTCACCCACTCTTCATATTTATCTACATTTTATATATAGGCAATATATTTATATTTAATCCATTCCCTCACTGTCTATTTTTAGATCCAAGCTCTTTGAATAACTCTGCCAAAAAGGAGCATTTACTAGAGAAAAGGAGAATTTTAGAATTGTGATAAATAGAGCATTAATAAATTTTGCTCCTATGGACCAAGTGTTCCATTTGTCATAATGGTTTCAAAAAGTGACGTTAACCCTTTCCCTGTTCTGTTTATTACGAATTTCAATACCTACAGAATATTCATGGACAAAATAGTTAAAATGAAATATGGAAGGTGGAACATTGTAGCCATTTTAGAAAGTAAAGACACTGATCTTTGAAATTCTATTAGCAAACAGAGTAGACCCTGATCAGATGGCTCCTCTAGGAGCCGTCTGATCTGGGTCTACTCTGTTTGCAAATGCGTGAAAACACGTTTATATGAGGGAAAGGGTTAACAGAGGCGTCAAATTAAAGGTGTCAATATGTGGAAAAGAGTTAATATATTATATTTGCCCTTAACTTTTTGAATATGGTAAACAAGTGTAGTCACATTGGCAAACTGAATATCCAGATCCGAGAGTTGTCAGAGCGTCCACTAAATAGGGTGTGCAGTTTGTCATTACAAATCCCCTTGAAGGAAATGGGGAATTTATTTTGGGAAAAAAAACAACACAAAAAACCCTGCATAATAGTTAAATTGATGTAGGTGGCATAATTTCTGCCCCAAAGTTTGGCAATGTAAAATT
Source organism: Azorinus chamasolen (assembly GCA_963576725.1). Lineage (NCBI taxonomy): Eukaryota > Metazoa > Mollusca > Bivalvia > Cardiida > Solecurtidae > Azorinus > Azorinus chamasolen. The sequence continues at coordinate 16,344,736 of OY755248.1, read as the reverse complement.
TAACCCTTTCCTTCATATAAACACTTTTTCAAGCACTTGCAAACCAAGTAGACCCAGAGCAGGGTCTGCAGCTCTGCTTGCTTATGAAACTATAGTAGATCAGACTCCATACTTTCTACCAACACCAAAACATCCTTTGTATATATATCATTATAAAATTTCAGCCAATATTTATGGTATCATTTCTTGAATAGTAAACTAGGATAGAGTTAACCCTTTCCCTCATATAAATGTGTTTTAATGCAACTGCAAACAAAGTAGACCCAGATCAGATGGCTCCTCTAAGAGCCATCTGATCAGGGTCTAGTCTGCTCTGTTTGCTAATGGAATTTGATAGATTTCTTTACTTTCCAAAACAGTTACACTGTTCCACCTTCCATATTTCATTATAACTATTTTGGCCATGTATATTCAGTAGGTATTGAAATTTGGAATAAATATAGAACAGGGAAAGGGATAACCATATTCGCCAATCAGTCTTTGATACCGGTGCTCTTTCTGAATGGGGTATTTAGGAAATCCAAGTGAGTTTCTCATCCAAACCCTATCCTTCTGTTACTGTTACTCATTAGAATTGCCTCTCTTAAGGGATTCTACCGAGTAGCAGCAAGATGGGGCTTGTCATAGGAATAGAGATGTTGAGAGATCTTTACACATGTTATCTACAGCCCTGCAATCATATACAAATGTACATGTGTAGTATAACTTTTTGACTTTTAACTCTTTCCCTCATATAAATGCCTTTTCACACATTTACAAACAGAGTAGACCAAGATCTGATGGCTCCTATATATATAGAGAGTAGACCTAGATCAGATGGCTCCTATAGGAGCCATCTAATCGGGGTCTGCTCTGTTTGCTAATGAAAATTTTGATATATCTCTTTCTTTAGTTTCTTTAATGGCTATAATGTTGCACCTTCCATATTTTCACTATACATGTAACTAGTTTGTGCATGAATATTCAGCATGTGTTGAAAATTGGACTAAATATAGAACATTGAAAGATTTGAGAGTGCACTGATGGAAAAGACTTACCTTGAGCTTCAAAATAGCCAGAAGAGATCACTACACCATACACTGTCCACTTACATTTTCCACTATGCAGACATGCTCATTCATCTTCTCACTGAAAAATGAAGACAACAAGCCACAATTGAGTACCTACGAGCCTAATTTACCTCCCAAGACTATTTCCTCTGTAATCAACCCTCATGACGAATGCTGAATTCTCAAAAGTGGAATGTTCCATCATTTGGTACTGGTAGAGTCTATTTAGTACGAAAGGATGATATTTGCCGGAGTATTTTGGATGGCATATCGTACAGAACGGCTGATTAGACTTAGCTCCAGGAATGCTCTGATTTGTGTCTATTATGTATGCAAATGCCGGTACATTTATTATTTGCAATCTAAAGGTTAACCTTTAGCGCATCAATCTGAAATTTTTTTGTGTGTTTAGTCTTGAAAGTTCATGCACAATGTACAGTTTTTTCTGCACTAAAACATAATCTCAGTCTTAGTCACCTTTTGAATCTGATGGCATGACAAGGAAATGGTAGTATCATTTGGATCCAAGCTAATTAACCTTTACAGCACGGGACACGAGCCACTTAAATAACCTTTTGTAAACAGTGTAGACCCAGATGAGAGGAACCCTCTCCTCAGGGTCTGCACTGTTTGTCATGTTACATTTTTCTTTAGAAAAATCCCCAAATTTTCTCCATAAGCCTGACCTGTTTGAATTTTGGAATAGTCCATTTGAAAATTCAGTGTAGTAAGGGTTAAGGGTAATTAAGAATGTGTTGATATGTTGACGGTAACTCGTATTTAACCCTTTACTCCATAAACACGCCTTTGCAAACAGAGTAGACCCAGATCAGATGGCTCCTACAGGAGCCATCTGATCAGGGTCTGCTCTATTTGCTTATGATATAATATAGATATGATTCTACAGTTTCAGCCATGGCCTAAAGTTCATGTGTCCAAGTGCTGTTATAACAATTAATCTAATTGATATGCATGATGTCATTATTTCTTACATGAATATTCATGAGTAAAGGGTTAAGAAAGACGGGTTCCTGACAAAATACCAAGTGTTAGAGCAGTTAATCTAAATCAACAAGGTTTGTACTTTCTACTCTAGTTGGTATACATAACCAACAGGATAAAGGATAAATAGCTTCAGAATGTAGCCGGTTCTATGATATGGATTATTAATTGGCCAGCACCTCTCACAGCTCATTACTACTGTTTACTATTGTGAGGAGGGGGTGGGAAAATTAGGAGCAGCTGGCTTATTGAACTGAAATGCAGTTTGCCCAAAAGTCACTGGCTATAAGACAAAGAAAAGTCATTAGTCCAATACGATAAAAACCTCGGTTTGACGAAATTTTAGTAATGAACAATTTATGTCTTTGTAGGCAGGAGAGAGCTACTCCTCCAAGAGGAGGAGCTTTCTGCATGACTTTCACCCTGCATTAAGCTGCCAGTCATGTGTTAAAGATCAATAATACAATGTAGTACATATTTGAGTGTTCGAATAATCAAGTTTTCGCTGTATTTGGTTTGAATGTCTTGGGACAGTGGCACAAACGCAAGAAAATGTTAAGTCTGGCTTAACTTCAACATGCTGGGCAGTGTGTCGTGACAGAAAATATTCTCTCATTGAGATTTCAGAGGAGATTGTTTTCTGTTTCTTTTTACAGGGGTAATCAGTATCAGACAGTTAGGATTCTGATAAGATGTTAAGTTGCACGGTGTCTCGTCTAGATCCTAACTATTTGAAGACGTAATTATGAAATTGACTTTGTCAATGCATTTACATATTGAAGGTTAAAGCTGTCCAGACTTATTTGTATGTGTGATATTGTCTTCACCATGCTTGTTGGCTTGGCTATTGGGTCTGTGAAAGATAATAGATGTAAGAGATGTCAGAATTTGAGAATAATGTAGTTTGAGCACGTTTAAACCCTGTACCTAAGAGAAATGCCTTCTCACACCTTTGTGCATGTAAGAATTAATGACATCATGTTAAGTTGTGCATACTTTTTTAAGCACAAATGAAATTTTGGTATTGATAGAAACATAGAGTCAAGTTTATAATGATTTCATAAGGAAACAGATCGGAGCCTGATCAGGAGCCATCTGATCTGGGTATGCTCTGTTTGCAAAGGCATCAAAAGGCATTTATATGAAGTAAAAGGTTAACCTAAATAATATTTAGATGAGAAGGTTGTTAGCTCTTTGAATACTGAATATTCAAAGTGGAATGTCTTAACCTATTACTCCATGAATATTCATGCACGAAATAATGATGTCATGAATATTAATTAGATTAATTGCTTTAATAGAACATGGACGCAGGACTTTTTGGCCGTGTAAGAAACTGTAGAATCACATCTATAATTATAATGTCACACAGCAGACTCTGATCAGAAGGCTCAGATAGGAGCTGTCTAATCTGGGTCTACTATGTTCACAAAGGCATATTTATGGAGGAAAGGGTTAACCTTTTCCCTGTTCTGTATTCATGTAAGAAATAATGACAGCATGAATATTCATTAGCTTGATTTTTGTAAAATAAACTTTTCAAGAGAATTTTGTGCTTTGACAAAAATTGTAAAATCAGATCTATATCATGTCAAAAGCAAACAGAGCAGATCCTGATCAGACGACTCCTATAGGAGCCGTCTGATCTGGGTCTACTCTGTTTGCAAATGCGTTAAAACACGTTTATATGAGGGAAAGGGTTAAAGTGTTAGTGTATTGGTAAACCCAGGCCCAGTGGTTATAAAAACATTTTGCTTGAGTCTGAGATCATTCTCAAGCATCTGATTGGCCATTCAGATACTAGAGAATGATCTCAGACTCAGAAGTTTATTAACTTGGGCCCCAGAGTATTATGGCTTTGTATTGAATGTAGAATTTACTGATATTACAGACGCTGAAGATGGAGAGGTGGAAGTGGAAGGTGAACCTGAATCAAACTTAGATACCACTGGCACACTCGGAGACGATACTGTATCTAGCTGGTCAGAGAAGTTGAAGTCTGGAAAGGCCGCAGGTATTATAAGCTCATTAGATATTCAAATTGCCCTTAGTATCCTTACTAAGTGCTACATTCTTGTCAAGGTTTATAATCCTATCACACATGATTACTACTACTAAAGCTTTATTCTGGTCAAGGTTTATAATCCTTTCTCACATGATTACAATTACTAGAGCTACATTCAGGTCAATGTTTATAATCCTATAACACATGATTACAATTACTAGAGCTACATTCTGGTCAAGGTTTATAATCCTATCACATATCACAATTACTAGAGCTACATTCTAGTCAAGGTTTATAATCCTATCACACAATATTACAATTACTAGAGCTACATTCTCGTCAAGGTTTATAATCCTATCACACATGACTACTATTGCTAGAGCTACATTCTCGTCAAGGTTTATAATCCTATCACACATGATTACAATTACTAGAGCTACATTCTAGTCAAGGTTTATAATCCTATCACACATGATTACAATTACTAGAGCTACATTCTAGTCAAGGTTTATAATCCTATCACATATCACAATTACTAGAGCTACATTCTAGTCAAGGTTTATAATCCTATCACATATTACAATTACTAGAGCTACATTCTGGTCAAGGTTTATAATCCTATCACATATCACAATTACTAGAGCTACATTCTCGTCAAGGTTTATAATCCCATCACACAATATTACAATTACTAGAGCTACATTCTCGTCAAGGTTTATAATCCTATCACACATGATTACAATTACTAGAGCTACATTCTAGTCAAGGTTTATAATCCTATCACACATGACTACTATTGCTAGAGCTACATTCTAGTCAAGGTTTATAATCCTATCACACATGATTACTATTGCTAGAGCTACATTCTAGTCAAGGTTTATAATCCTATCACACATGACTACTATTGCTAGAGCTACATTCTAGTCAAGGTTTATAATCCTATCACACATGATTACAATTACTAGAGCTACATTCTAGTCAAGGTTTATAATCCTATCACACATGATTACAATTACTAGAGCTACATTCTAGTCAAGGTTTATAATCCCATCACACAATATTACAATTACTAGAGCTACATTCTGGTCAAGGTTTATAATCCTATCACATATCACAATTACTAGAGCTACATTCTCGTCAAGGTTTATAATCCCATCACACAATATTACAATTACTAGAGCTACATTCTCGTCAAGGTTTATAATCCTATCACACATGACTACTATTACTAGAGCTACATTCTAGTCAAGGTTTATAATCCTATCACACATGACTACTATTGCTAGAGCTACATTCTCGTCAAGGTTTATAATCCTATCACACATGATTACAATTACTAGAGCTACATTCTAGTCAAGGTTTATAATCCCATCACACAATATTACAATTACTAGAGCTACATTCTGGTCAAGGTTTATAATCCTATCACATATCACAATTACTAGAGCTACATTCTCGTCAAGGTTTATAATCCCATCACACAATATTACAATTACTAGAGCTACATTCTCGTCAAGGTTTATAATCCTATCACACATGACTACTATTGCTAGAGCTACATTCTCGTCAAGGTTTATAATCCTATCACACATGATTACAATTACTAGAGCTACATTCTAGTCAAGGTTTATAATCCTATCACACATGACTACTATTAGTAGAGCTGTATTCTGGTCAAGGTTTGTAATTCTGTCATATATTGTGTTATAGGATGTCTTTTTCTGTCTCAAGAATACCAGATCTGGTGATTTAGGAAGTCTAAGGAAACTATTTTTCATATATCTCTGCCAAGCCCTATCTTGCTACTATTCTTTAGTTTCACATTGGGGCAATTTTGATGAGTGGCAGCAAGATGGGGATTGGCTAAGAAATAAGACATTTTGATTATCTCTTCACTCAATAAATACGCCTTTCTACCATTTGCAAACAGAGTGGACCCAGATCAAACAGCTCATATAAGAGCAGTCATATGGATATGATTCAATTATTTCTACCAAGGTCATGTGTCCATGTGCTATTATAATATATATTCTGGATGTCTTCCTTTTTTACGTAAATATTCATGGAGTAAAGGGTTGAATAGTGGTACTTATCTTCTGTACAGTTCTTGAACACTTACCCCATTCCCTCATATTGAACACTTACCTCATTCCCTCATATTGAACACTTACCCCATTCCCTCATATTGAACACTTAACTCATTCCCTAATATTGAACACTTACCCCATTCCCTCATATTGAACACTTAACCCATTCCCTAATATTGAACACTTACCCCATTCCCTAATATTGAACACTTAACTCATTCCCTAATATTGAACACTTACCCCATTCCCTCATATTGAACACTTAACTCATTCCCTAATATTGAACACTTACCCCATTCCCTCATATTGAACACTTAACCCATTCCCTCATATTGAACACTTACCCCCATTCCCTCATATTGAACACTTACCCCATTCCCTAATATTGAACACTTACCCCATTCCCTAATATTGAACACTTACCCCATTCCCTCATATTGAACACTTACCCCATTCCCTAATATTGAACACTTAACCCATTCCCTCATATTGAACACTTAACTCATTCCCTCATATTGAACACTTACCTCATTCCCTCATATTGAACACTTACCCCATTCCCTCATATTGAACACTTAACTCATTCCCTAATATTGAACACTTACCCCATTCCCTCATATTGAACACTTACCCCATTCCCTCATATTGAACACTTACCCCATTCCCTCATATTGAACACTTACCCCATTCCCTCATATTGAACACTTAACTCATTCCCTAATATTGAACACTTAACCCATTCCCTCATATTGAACACTTAACCCATTCCCTCATATTGAACACTTAACCCATTCCCTCATATTGAACACTTACCCCATTCCCTAATATTGAACACTTAACTCATTCCCTCATATTGAACACTTACCCCATTCCCTCATATTGAACCCTTACCCCATTCCCTCATATTGAACACTTAACCCATTCCCTAATATTGAACACTTAACTCATTCCCTCATATTGAACACTTACCCCATTCCCTCATATTGAACACTTACCCCATTCCCTCATATTGAACACTTAACTCATTCCCTAATATTGAACACTTACCCCATTCCCTCATATTGAACACTTAACTCATTCCCTCATATTGAACACTTACCCCATTCCCTCATATTGAATACTTACCCCATTCCCTCATATTGAACACTTAACCCATTCCCTCATATTGAATACTTAACCCATTCCCTAATATTGAACACTTACCCCATTCCCTAATATTGAACACTTAACCCATTCCCTCATATTGAACACTTAACTCATTCCCTCATATTGAACACTTACCCCATTCCCTCATATTGAATACTTACCCCATTCCCTCATATTGAACACTTAACCCATTCCCTCATATTGAATACTTAACCCATTCCCTAATATTGAACACTTAACCCATTCCCTCATATTGACGACTTTTGACGACTCTGTAAAAGTCACTTTGAGAAACCATTGTGATAAATAGAGCATTTGCTCCTATAGGAGCAAATGCTCCATTTATCACAATGGTTTCAAACTACAAAATTATAAAATTGTTCTTTTCTCTAGTTAATGGTCCTTTTGGGTAGATTTATTTAAAGAGGCTGGGTCTAAAAATAGCCTATGAGGGAAAGGGTTAAATTGTCATAGACACACAAGTAATGGCTTTAGTTCCACTTTGTCAATTTCTTGTTTTCATTGGAAATCAATAAGATAATAAAAAAACAAGTTAGTCCAAATTTAGAAATCCATTAAGTAAGCATATGAAGAAAGCTGAAAGTTCATGTAAGGGTCAACAGTTATTGGAGATTACTTTCTTTGAAGGGAGACAACTGCAATGCCCATCTTGATATGTGGGAGAATTATTAACTCTCTTTGTATTCAAAATATTACATTAACCCTTTTCTCAATGAATATCTATTAAGAAATAATAGATAAATGAATATTTATTAACTGAAATGTTTATAATAGCACTTCAAACAAGGATATGTTTATAGCATGTCAGAAACTGTAGAATCAGATTTATTTCACTGTAAAACCACTCTAAACCAGAATTCTAGCAGAGAAGAATTTATATACTTTTAGGCAGGTGGCTGCTAATTAATGCAGGGTGAAAGTCATGCAGAAAGCTCCTCTAGGAGCTTTCTGCATGACTTTCACCCTGCATTAAGCTGCCAGCTGTCTCCAAGACCGATGTTTATACTAAACTTAACATCTAGTTTAGAGGGGTTTTACTGTATTTTAGAAGCAAACAAAGCAGACCTTGATCAGACGATTCCAACAGGGACCTACTGATCTGGGTCTACTCTATTTTCAAAGGCATAGCAAGGCATATATATGGAGTAAAGGGATAATTTGATACTATGTTTAGATGGCTCTCCCCTGAAGATGAAGACGATTGTAAAGTATGTAGATGATCCAGATGATGTTAAGGATCTCCTGAATGAAGCTATGGAAGAGATGCTTAAACTGAAAACTGATCCTGACGATACTGAGGACTCTGAAGAGAAAGAGACAGAATTACCTGACAGTGAAATACCATTAGTTAAGTTACCGGAAGAACCTGAGCCAACATACAAAACGTAAGTATAATACTGTCTTGCACCAGGGTCCTTGCTTATAAAACTTTTAGTTGAGTCTGAGATCGTTCCCAAGTTTTTGATTGGTCAGATTTGAGCCAAAGGCTCAAATCTGACCAATCAAAAGCTTGAGAACTCAAATCTGACCAATCAAAAGCTGAGAACAAAACTCAGACTCAACTGAAAGCTTTATGAGCATGGACCCTGATCCATACCCGTATTTAAACAGTAGTGAGGTACAGTTGAACTTCGATATCTCGAACTCAGATAACTCAAACTCAAATTTCAGCCCTTCTGAAACCTACAATACAGACTTGCTCTTAAATGTATCACTATGGATATTTAGAAACACATCTGACAGCTTAATGCAGCTATAAAGTAATGCTGAAAGCTCCTATAGGTGCTTTCAGCATTACTTTACACCTGCATAAAGCTGTTAACTCGAGAAATTGTCAAGATTAGAAATCCGATAACTCGAACTTCTGTTATCTCAAACTAATTTGTATAGTCCCTAGGAGTTCAAGATATCCAAAATCAACTGTATATGCAAAAAGAATGAGAAGGCTTGAACACCGTATTTCAAGGGTTGAGTGCAAGGCTGTAGTTAATACTAAATTGCATTATTTAATATTTATAAGTAATTGAAATAATAGTTTTCCTAGAATTGTGGAATTTGGTATTTCTTTCGTTTTGATTGAAAATGGATATCAGAGTGTCAAATAGTTTGGATCTTGTTTAGTTGCTGAGTCACTCAGGGTCACATGTAGGTTCAAACTGTTTATTTGTTTGAAGTATCTATCCTAGCTGTATGCCTTGTTCCCCACCCCACCACTACAGCCCCTGTAGGGCAAATCTTCCCTAGTGCATGTGCCATTATAATAATTCAGATAATTTATGCTAATGATGTTATTATTATGTCCCTGCAAACAAAGTTTAGGGGTTAAACTGGAATCAACCTGTCGGTCAGTTGGTTAGTCCAGCGGTCGTTTGGTCGGTCCACCCACACATTGCAATCAAGGCTGCTATGGAGGGGTATTCATCACCTATAGTTGTAGTTAAAGTTTCTTAAATGAATATTCATACATGAATATTCATGAAGTAATCTAAGTGTTTCCAGTATCTCCATGTTCATGTTGCTGTTGTTATCTGAAGCTTTAACCCAATACCTCATAGGCTATTTTTAGATACAACCTCTTTGAATAAATCTACCGAAAAGGAGCAATAATTAGAGAAAAGGAAAATTTTAGAATTTTGTAGTTTGAAACCACTGTGATAAATAGAGCATTTGCTCCTATAGGAGCAAATGCTCTATTTATCACAATGGTTTTACAAAGTGACTTTCAAAGAGTCGTCAAAAGTCGTCAATATGAGGGAATGGGTTAAACCAACAGTTTTCAACTTTGATACAGCCTTTCTACAACAACCACTTAACCCTTTACTCCATGAATATTCATATATGAAATGATTACATCATGAATATGAATTAGATAAAAAATTTTAATAAAGCATGAACACAAGAATTGTTTGCGAAAGTAGAAACTATAGAATCAGATCTATATTTTTTCATAAGCGAACAGAGCAGACCTAGATCAAACTGCACCTGTAGAAGTTGTCTGATTTGTTTGTTTATGAAACTATGTAGAACTGATTGTAAAGTTTCTGCCATGGCCAAAATATCCCGTGTCCATTATTGTTAGATAATTAGGAGGGACATGTTTTGAGTGTACTGTACCTCAATGTCATGTGACCATGACTGATATCTGCATGCACTACTGTTTTACCTTCTGAATATGGGAAACAGGTTTACTTGCAGACAGTGTATACCTATATCAGGCAGACAGTGTATACCTATATCAGGCAGACAGTGTATACCTATATCAGGCAGACAGTGTTTACCTATATCAGGCAGACAGTGTATACCTATATCAGCCAGACAGTGTATACCTATATCAGATGGCTCCTAGATGTTTGTAAATCAATTCAGCACAATTTAGAATAGCAAATAGTGTAGACTATGAATAGCAAATAGTGTAGACCATGAATAGCAAATAGTGTAGACCATGAATAGCAAATAGTGTAGACCATGATCAAGCTAGTCCTTCAGTAGCAGTTTGATTTGGGTCTGCACTACATGTATTTGCCGTATTTGTTCAGAAAGTAAGAAATCCTTTGAAAGAAAAAGCAGCAATGCGAAAAGAGAAAATTGCAGACTGTTCATCAAGAGTAGTGCAACACTACACATGCCCCCCTAGCACCTGATTAAGTGATATTCCATTGTCATTACTAAAAGCATTGAAATTCATCATCCTAAAGGACCAGAAAACATAAAGAATGAGAATGACGTATGGGGTGACTTCTTGTTGCCACCACATAAGCACTTTACTCCTGCTGTTGTGAAGTACATAAATTCTGAAAGTAGATTTGTCTTAAACCTTTCCTTCATATTTTTTCACGCATTTGCAAACAGACTAGACCCAGATCAGATGGCTCCTATAGGACATTATATAGGTCTAATTCTACTGGATCTACTCTGTTTGTCAAGCAAAAAGTTTCCTTGAATAGTTAACATTATGAAAATTCAGCTAATAAATATTCATGATGTCATTATTTCTTACATGAATATTAAACAGGGAAATGGTTAATATTTAGAGTAATTAAGGAATGTGTGTTTTACAGCCCTGAGGAAATGGAAATGTTGGCGAAAAAAGAGCAAGAGGTCAGAGAGAAGGAGATGGAAGAGTTGATAGAGGCAGAAGCAGAGGAGGAAGAAGCAGATCCAGACTTGGAGGAATTCGATTCTGGTACATGCACTACACTACTTTACCAGAACAGTAGATAAATATGAAAAAATGATAATACAGTAAAACCTTTCTATAACGACCACTAAATTACATCAAGTATTTTGTGTCAAAGCCAGGTGGCTGCTTAAAGCAAGGTGAAAGTAAAACAGAATGCTCCTATAGGAGCGTTCTGTTTTACTTTCACCTTGCTTTAAGCAGTCACCTGCCCTAAATACCAACTAATTGACATATTTAAGTGGCTGTTATAGAAAGGTTTAACTGTAATCTAAATGTTGAGTATGTTTGCTTTTTGTAGAGGTCCAGATAAGATGCGTAAATTAAAACATTTTCAAGAATAGCTCCTTTATTTCTCCACCAAACTCTATGAAGTGGTCTCTCTTTAGAATCGTCTTGAAGAGAAAACAATGACGATTTCAGTATTTGAGTATGTACCTTTATCTGTTGCTCTGTTTTTGATTTGTAGAGATCAAAACTTTAAAGGAGAAGTACCAGGATAGACGAGACAAGCTGTCTGCCATCAAGAAGAAAGTCAGAAACTCTATGGAACAGCAGTATGCAGCCATTATAAAGGAGGTAGCTACTGCCTGGGAAGATCTACTTTCCTTTATATAAACGCCTTTTCACACATTTGCAAACAGAGTAAACCAAGATCAGACGGCTCCTATAGGAGCCGTCTGATCAAGGTCTGCTCTGTTTGCTTTGATATGATATAGATCTGATTCTACAGCTTTAATCAAAGCAAAATATTTCCTTGAGAAGTGTACATTATAAAACTTCAGCTAAGAAATATTCATGATGTCATGATTTCTTGCATGAATATTTAACAGCGAAAGAGTTAAACAGAAAAGTCATCGTAATAAAATAAAGCAAGTTAACATTTTACCTAATAGAGACACCTTATGGTGCTTTAGGAAATGGTGTAGACTGTCTGGCAGCTCTGATAGGATTCGAAGTGTCTGGCATATGTACTGGTACAAACTGTAAGTTCAGATCTATTATAAGGTCATCAGTAAACAAGACAGACATTGATCAGATGGCTCTGAAAGGAACTGTCTGATCTGGATACACTCTTTTTGCAAAGGTGTGAAAAAGTGTTTTTCTGAAGGAAAGGGCTAATAATCTCTTAGGAAATTTAGCACAAATTTTATGTTCAGCTTTCATTTATGTTTTTGACCTATTCTGTTCTGTCCAATATATGTAAGGCAATATTTTATGTGTAGTGTTGTATGCCAAAAATGTACCCAGGTCTGGTGGTTCTGGGTCGTAACTGTGTGACATACTGACACTGTGCATAGAATGTTACATTCAAGTTTTTTGGTGATCAGAGTGTGTTGACACACTATAATAGAGCATAATATAACACAGGCAGATAATCTTACGGAAAGGATGAAGTTGGTTTACCTATGCTCTAAATAAATTCTATTTTTAGCTCACCTGAGCCAAAGGCTCAAGGTGAGCTATTGTGACCGCCTGTCGTCCGTCGTCCGTCTGTCCGTCTGTCCGTCTGTCCGTCTGTCCGTCTGTCCGTCTGTCCGTCTGTCCGCACTCACCAATGGGTAGTTGTGTGACTTTTTCTAACTAGTCACACAAGTAAAATCATTAACCTGGCCATCTCTTGTGACATTAACCTGGCCATTTCTTGTGACATTAACCTGGCCAGTTGTGGGACATAGGGTTAGGGTTAGGGTTAGCTTCCAGATCATTCTTTTCCAAAGTTAGAGCCAAAAATAGTTTTTCTTGTGGGACTAGTCCCACAAGAAAAGATCAAAGGAAAAAGTCACACAACTACCCATTTGTTAGTACGTCCGTCCGTCTGTCCGTTCACTTTTATTTCAAATGACTTCTTCTCCTAAACCACTGGGAGGATTTCAACCAAATTTCACAGAAATGTACCTTAGGGTGTCCTCTATCAGTTTTGTTAAAATCATGACCCCCGGGCAAAAAATGGCCCCGCCCCACTACTTTTACAGGTTTTTTTTTTAAATCTTTAAAAATCTTCTTCTCTGAAACCACAATTTCTAGAGCTTTGATATTTGGTATATAGCATCATCTAATGGTCCTTTACCAAGTTTGTTAAAATGATGACCCCCGGGCCAAAAATGGCCCTGCCCTTGGGCTTGTAGTTTTTACATAGACTTATATAGGGAAACCTTTAAAAATCTTTTTGTCTGAAACCACATAATCTAGAGCTAAGATATTTGGTATGAAGCATCACCTAATATACCACTATCAGGTGTGTTCAAATAATGACCCCTGGGCCAAAAATGGTCTCACCCTGGGGTTTTATGCTACTTAACATCTGAATCTGTAACACTTAAAAGGTAATTTCCTCACAGTTATTTCCCTTGTCCCATCAGCATAGCCATAAGGGACAAAGGGAGATAACTGCATTGGAGTTCCAGTGTCATTCTATTTATATCTATTTATGATAAAATGTTGAAGGTGAATCAGTGTAGCTGTTTTAGAAGGCATAGAAACAGATCTGTCAAATTCCATTAGCAAATAACAGACACTGATCCTACAGGAGCCACCTTATCTGGGTCTACTCTGTTTGCAGATGCATGAAAACAAGTTTATATGAGGGAAATTAAGGGTTAAATGAACAACTCCAGATCCTTCAGTTCAAAGGTTACAGCGCTTGGCAGTAAAATCTCTCCAGGTCAATGCATGACTCTTAACTCTTTGCATGCTAGTGGTGAAACTGTGATTACCTATGCAAACAGTTTGGATCCAGATGAGAGGCCGCATACTGCAGCGTCTCATCAGGATCCAAACTGTTTGTCATCTTAACCATATTTTTGCAATAAAAAGAAAGTAAGTTTAATTTAAGAATTGAAGCAGATGACAATAACTTTTTGTTGCAGACGAAACATTAAAGGCATTTTGACCTATTAACCCCAGTGTGTAGTGTTAGTGATAGCTAGATGTTACATGGTGTCTTCCAATGTCTCTCAAATTAGATGTGAGAGATATTGGAAAGTAACAATTCAGCCAATCAAGGAAAATGATCACCATCTAGACTTTTGATCTGGGTCCAAACCCAACTGATGTAAGTCATGGTAATGTTTAAGAAAACTGTGAAAACATGATTATGCAATGGCCCAACTGATATAAGTCATGGTAATTCTTAAGAAAACATGATAATGCATTTGCCCCCCTAACAATGATAGGTGTTAAAATTACTACTGCTGCCCAAAAAAGCATCTTAAATATAACATTTTTATATAAAATTTGATGACAACACATTAAAAAGTCCTAAAATGTCTGAATTTTGTATGATATTAATGAAATAACTGAGTAAATATAACTTAATTATAACAATAGACGTAACTCTTCTCAATTTCAATTGTTAAAAATACTAATGACCCGTTTAATTGAATTATCATGAGATATTCACACCTAGATCTAGAATTATTTCTAAACACCTATTAACCCTTAACCTATTTGCTTTGACAAAAATTGATCTGGGACTACTCTTGTTTGCTAATGCTTAAAAAATTGTTATTGCCATAAATAGAAGTTTTAGCTTTGAAAAAAACTGTAAAATCAAATCTATATCTTGTCAAATGTAAACAGAGCAGACCCTGATCAGACAGCTTCTATAGCAGCCTTCTGATCTAGTCTACTCTTATTTTTAATGTGTAAAACACATTATTTCTCTGAAGAGAAGTTTTTGCTTTGACAAAAACTGTAGAATCCGATCTATATTGTGTCAAAAGAAACAGAGAAGACCCAGATCAGACAGCTTCCGTAGGAGTCGTCTGATCTGAGTCTACTCTGTTTGCTAATGCATGAAAACAGCTTTATATGAGTGAAAGGGTTAAACGATTTTTAAAGATATTCTTATTGGTCATTTCACACAAAAACTGGCATTATGTACTGCCTAGCACTTTATTTGCCTATATACCTGGGTCAAGGTATAATTGCATTAATTGCATAGCTTTATAAAAGTCATTTGAATTTCTCAAAGACCAGTTTTAGGCATTTTGAGCTAAGGCAAAAATGGCACAAGTTGTAAACAGTTTAGATCTTGGTCAACCATTCACTTGGTATTAGTTCTGAATCCAGTTCAAGTTTATTCAGCAGTGAAAGGGTGAAAGCAGTGCACTAAGCTTATTTCATCTGCTAGATTGTTTTCCACTGAAAAATTAACATGTCAATATACATGTATTACTGTAACTCAGGTGAGCGATATAGGGCCAATGGCCCTCTTGTTTTTATTATTCTTATCTATATATAAGTATTAAATATATTTTATTTTAAATATTTTACATTCATTGAATATACCTATAATTTATATATATTGTCATTTATCTATGTGAAGCGCTTTTGTACACTCATATCCTGTGTGAAAAGTTCGCTGTTTAAATGTGGTATAATAATGATAATAATGTTGATTAATGCTGGATCTGAGGTCCAGATAAGATGTGTAAATTTAAACATTTTCAAGAATAGCTCCTGTATTTCTCCATCAAACCTTATACTGTGACCACTCTTTAGAATCGTCTCTTTGAGACGATTCTAAAAAGTGGTCACAGTATATGGTTTGGTGGAGAAAAAACAATTTTAGCATTTGGGTACGCACCTATCTGCATGCTGTTGGTGTTGTTGTTTAGGCTCAAGAGGAGCTGGCTGAGGAAGGGGAGGAACCAGTGGTGGACCAGAAGACAGCAGTGAAACAGCTGACAAAAACCATTGACAACCTGCTGAAACAGCTCGATAAAACTGAAAAAGGTACAGCACAGAAATGTGTAGAATCATTTTAACCCTTTACCTGATGAATATTTATGTAAAAATTTTGACTTATTAAATATTGATTAGCTAACAGTTTATTAATGACATGTTAACAAAAGACATTTTGACCATGGCAAAAACTGAATAACGGTATCTTTGGTATCTTGTTACAATGTAAACAAACACAGCAAGTCCTGATCAGATGGCACCTATGACAGCCATCTGATCTGGGTCTACTCTGTTTGCGGTGCTTCTATCAGTGAAATGGCTAAAAAAAGGCAATTATTAATCATTTACTCTATGAATATTCATGTAAGAAATAATGAACTCTTGAATATTAATTAGATTAATTTTGTTATAATAGCACATGGACTCGATGGCAGAAACTGTAGTCAGATATATATTATATCATAAGCAAACAGTTCGGACCCTGATCGCAGCTGTCTGATCTGGATATACTCCATTTGCAAAGGCATAGAAAGGTATATTTATGGAGTAATGGGTTAAACAAGTATGGGAATCTTTAACCCTTTATCTGATGAATATTTGTGTAGGAAATAATGATGTCATGAATATTAATAAGATTATTTTTTATGATGGCATATGAAGCTGTAGAAGCTGTAAAATCAGATCTATATTACACCATAAGCAAACAGAGCAGAGACCTATAGGAGCCGTCTGATCTGGGTCTACTCTGTTTGTAGATGCATCAAAATGCACTTACATAAGGGAAAGGGTTAACCCTTTATCTTATGAATATTCATGTTAGAAATAATAACTGTATGAACATTTATTAACTGAATAGTACATCATTGTTTATCTATAGAGCCCATTCAGTATAAAAGGCTTACATAAACTAGAGAATTTTGAATGACAAACAGTACAGACCCAGGTCAGAGTGCTCTTCTAGGGGCCCTCTGATCTAGGTCTACATTATTTGCAAATGCCATTGTACTATTTTTTCCGCATTATGGTTAGAAGCCATCTGATATGGGTCTACTCTGGTTTGCAAAGGTATTAACCCATTACCTCATAGGCTATTTTTAGACCCAAACTCTTCGATTAAATCTACCAAAAAGGAGCATTTACTAGAAAAACAAGGATATGTAGTTGTGAAACCCTTTATGATAGATAGAACATTTGTTATGGAGCAAATGCTTTATTTTTAACAGTGGTTTCAAAAAGTACCTTATACAGAGGCGTCAAAAGGCGTCAGTATGTGGGAATGGGTTAAAGGGCATTTCTATGAGGTAAAGTGTTAATGGTCAAAGCCCAACATTTGTGAGATATGTTGTGTATAAGTGAGAGCTGCTCTTGTTTGTTGTGTAACAGAGATTGAGGAGGTGGACAAAGAGCTGGAGCAGTTTGCAGAGTATGATCCTGAACACAAGACTGATAAAACACCACCAGTCAAAGAAGAACTGCCCACTGCTGAAGGTATGATGCCTAATAGTTATACCTCTACTCTGATCAGCTGTAATTGGCTGAAATTTAACCCTTTCCCTAATGAACATTTATGCATAAACTGATCACTAAATGAATATTCTTTAACTTAATTTTAACCTTTCCCTCAAGGCTCATATAAACGTCTATTCACACATTTGCAAATAGGGTAGACCCAAATCAGATGGCTCCTATAGGAAATGTTTGATAAGGGACTGCTCTGTTTGTTAATCGAATTTGAGTTTATCAGTTTCTGCTGTGTTTGCTTTTGATATGATATAGATCTGATTCTACTGTTTTTGTCAAAACCAAAAAAATCTTTGAAAATTTTACATTATAAAAATTCATCTATCAAGTATTCATGATGCCATTATGTCTTACATGAATATTGAACAGGGAAAGGGTTAAAATACCTCATGTTGACCAGGATAAGAATGCTTTACTCTTTGTGTTCTCAAGTAATTTTTGTCCCAAAATAGTGTTGACTGCCTATAATTCCAAAGTATCTGTTTCTTGTGTCAAACATGTGTAACCGGTGTTTCTCTTAGAGAAAATATACCTGTCTGGTAAGGACTACTGTCAGGCTAATAAAAATGTGAAGGATTGTGTATTATAGAGATTCAAGAATAAGTAAATTAGGAAGGGACACAACTCAAATTGCTTTTTCCCAATTTGATTATCTCATTATTTCCCTTTAATACTTAGCTCTTAGGTTTAGTCTATTAGTTAATACAGTAAAACCTCTCTATAACAGCCACTAAATTGTGTTAATTAATTGGTATTAGGACAGGTGGCTGCTTAAAGCAAGGTGTAAGTAAAACAGAACGCTCCTACAGGAGTTTTACTATCACCTTGCTTTAAGCAGCCACCTGCCTTTAACACAAAATAATTGATGTAATTTAGTGGCTGTTATAGAGAGGTTTTACTGTA
This sequence comes from Azorinus chamasolen, assembly GCA_963576725.1. Classification (NCBI taxonomy): domain Eukaryota; kingdom Metazoa; phylum Mollusca; class Bivalvia; order Cardiida; family Solecurtidae; genus Azorinus; species Azorinus chamasolen. The sequence continues at coordinate 16,326,136 of OY755248.1, read as the reverse complement.
TACCATAATTACCTAAGTAACTGGACATACAAACGAAGGCAAATAGTGCTGACCCAGATCAATTGGCTTCTAAAGGAGCTATTTGATCAGGGCCTACACTACTAGTATTTTTGTCTCTATGCCAGTCTAATTTTTTTAAGTTATCAAAATGGCTCATAATTGAATTTTTCAGCTTTACAAACTAGAGAGAGCAGATTTGGTATATTTAAGGTTTTACTATGATATTGATTAGAGCCCTTGTAGAGCAAAAAACGCTTTGAACTGGAAGTTCAAATTAGAATCTATGCTGGTCTACAACCCTTTGCACCAGAAATACATGTACAGTAGAACCCCTCTAATGCGACCACTTAATGAATAAACATGGCTGTCTTTATAAGCAGGTGGTTGCTTAATGCAGGACAAAAGTAATGCAGAAAGCTCCTCTAGGAGCTTTCTGCATTACTTTTGTCCTGCATTAAGCTACCACCTGCATCTTGCACCCAGAATTCTACCTCTTTTAGTGGTCACATTAGCGGGGTTTTACTGTACTCCTTTCTATGCCTTTGCAAACAGAGTAGACCCAGAATTGATGGCTCCTCTAGGAGCCGTCTGATCAGGATCTGCTCTGTTTGCTTAAGCCTTATGGAATAATGTAGATCTGATTCTACAGTTTCTGCTTTGGCAAACATTTCATGTGTTAACATATCTGTTTAAAAAATAATCTGATTAATTATCAATGATGTCATCATTTCTTACATGAATATTCATGGAGTAAAGGGTTAAGACAGGTGGCAGCTTCACGTAGTGTAAAAGACCTTCACCCTGCATTAATCCTTTACACAATGAATATTCATATATAAAAATGATGCTCGTATGACTATTTATTAGCTTTATAATGTTATAATGGCATATGAGCAAGAAGCATTATGGTGAAATCTGTAGAATCCGATCCATGTAATTCCATAAGCAAGCAGAGCAGACCCTGATCAGGTGGCTTCTGCAAGAGTCATCTGATCAGGGTCTCTTCCGTTTGTTTATGAAATTGTAAGAGTCCATACTCACTTTCCATATCTACCAAGAAATCCTGTGTACATTATGCCTTCATAAAAATTTGGCTTATTAATATGCATGATGTCATTATTTCTTACATGATTATTCAATTGAAAAAGGGTTAATTATTTCTATCATGATTATTCAATAGAGAAATGGTTAAAGTCTAGTTTAACCCTTTCCTCCATAGGCTATTTTTAGACCCAACCTCTTTGAATGAATCTACCCAAAAGGAGCATTTACTAGAGAAAAGTAAAATTTTAGAATTTGGTAGTTTGAAACCATTGTGATAAATAGAGCATTTGCTCCTATAGGAGCAAATGCTCTATTTATCACAATGGTTTCAGGAAGTGGTTATTACAGAGGCATAGAAAGGTGTATTTATGGAGGAAAGGGTTAAACGTTTTTGTCTGTAGACTGTGGTCCATGTTCCATCCTTACATGAGATGATGAGTATTTATATGTCTTTGATTGTAGGCAGACGCTCTATTCAAACTTTATAAATGATCAGTGATTGTTATCTTCAAATTTGTTTATCTGGCTCAATTCTTAAAGTTAATTTTTCATTCATTTCTTACAAATAATTTAAGTAGTGTTAACACTTGGTATGTAGCTACTTGTCTCATCATAATACTATCAGATCAAGACCAAAATCAGTGTGCAAAGATTATCACATATTTGTGTATAACACACTAAAAGCTAATCTTTTTCTCCATCAGTGCAACATGTTGAGATAAATGAGTTTTAAATCTACGAGGAGATTATTATGCTGTCTATTTATCATTGATATGATACATTGCTATTCTGTACAATTTCTTTTTAATGATCATCCTTTGCTACTTATTTCTTTAACTGTAACATTGTCAGTCTGGACTGATATAGACACAGTTTGGGTCTTAGATAGAAACACAGGTTTTGTCTTTACATTTAACTTTTTACTTTATGAATATTCACCCATTATGAATATCTTGGTCAGAGGTTATAGAGCTTTTGTGTATTTTCAAGCATCTTATTGGTCAGATTTTGAGCTTGCTCAAAATCTGACCAATCAGGTGCTTGAGAATGGGCTCAGAATCAGAAATTTCATAATCTCAAAGCCTGGAGGTGTTGTCTGTCTTTCTCTCCCTTCTGATGCTCTTCTGTCCATCTATCAGGTTTGTCTTGCAATGTAACAGTACATGGTTTGGTTTTGTGTCATATGCTTTAGCAGAGTGACATTGCTTGGGGACAGTTTTCAATAGACAACCAGTCTGTCTGTATCCTGGCCTACTGTCCAACTGTTTTTATGACACTTTTATTTGATTTTCAATTTCTCTGTAATCCTCAGTGGAATTGAGTTGAAATTGGGGACACAGTCATATAGATAGCAACAAGTACAAGTGTACAATATAAGGGTCATAACTATTGTATTACTACACTTTGAGTTATTCCACTATTTTCTTTTAACTTTTCTCCCATTAGGTGACACATGCTCCTATCTGATCAGGATCCACTTTGACATTCAAGTATCTATACAGTTTACCCTTTCATACGAAAAAGACTATGTTATAAAGCAAAGACTAGTTTCCACCTTAGAACAAATAGACTTCATTATAAAGCAAAGACTGAAGTTTCCACCTTAAAATTTAGCATGCAAAGGATTCATGGCTGAATTTTCTTTGAAATAGGAAACAGGTTTTTGGAGATGGTGAAGACTCAGATTAGAGGTATCAGGTATTAGAGGATCAGGATCACCACTGTTCACCATTCAAACTGCCTTAGCAAATTTAAACAATTCATACATAATGGACACTATAACTGAACCCTCATTGAATATTCAGTGTTAAACCTTTCAGGAAACAAGTCACTACTGTCCTTTGCAAACAGTGTAGACCCAGATAAAAGGGCCCCTAGAGGATTCTGCATGGTTTCTCATGTTGCATTTATCTTTAATCCTTTACGCGTTAAATATTCATGTCGAAATAATAATATCATTAATATTTATTAGCTAAATTTTATAACAGCTTATGGACACAATTTTTTTTTCATTTATCTACTCTTGAAAGGCGTGAAAAGGCATTTTTTTTGGTGGGGAGGGGTAAAATATTCACAGAATATTCACGGTAAACTTGACCTGTGAGTTTTTTTTGAATAGTCCATTTGTAAATTCTTGGTTGAAAAGTTAAATTTTCTATACATGTTTATACAATAATAAAACTTTTCGATGCCAGTTGCTAAACAGCTGTGCTACAGATAGGGGCTCCTGTATACTCTGTTTTCAACACATGTAATCTCAGCTGTGCTGTGGTGTTCTAGAATACCCAGATAAACCCTTAGTCTGATTTGAAAATTCTCACCTGCTTAACCCTTTCACTGTTCTTTGTTTGTACCAAATTTCAATACCTACTGAATATTCATGGACAAAATAGTTATAATGAAATATTGAAGGCGGAACATTGTAGCCATTTTAGAAAGTAAAGAAACATATCTATATAATTTCATTAACAAACAGAGCAGACCCTGATCAGACGGCTCCTCTAGGAGCCGTCTGATCTGGGTCTACTCTGTTTGCAAATGCGTGAAAACATGTTTATATGAGGGAAAGGGTTAAACTCTGTCCCTGTGGAATATTCATGTAAGATATAATGACATCATGAATAATTATTAGCAGAAGTTTTATAATGGCATATGTATACAGGATTTTTTTGTATTGGTAGAAACTGTAGAGTCAGATCTAATATAATTTTATAAGCAAACAGAGCAGACCTAGATCAAATAGCTCCTACAGGTGCCATCTGGTCTGGGTCTACTCTGTTTGCAAAGGTATAAAAGATGTATCTGTGAGATAAAGGGTTAATATAAAATTATACTGACTTGTGTTTACAAACTTAATATTCATTTTGACCTCAGTTATCTATTTTAAATCCTTGACTAGCATTGGCAGAAAGTTTGGATCCAGATAAGACGCTCGATAACACAGTGTCTCATGATCCAAATAATTGACACATATATAAATGTTTTTAAAAAGTTTGAACAAGTTGAAAGTAAAAAAAATGTGAGTTTGTTTGCCTTTGCAAGCAGAGAAGACCAGATCAAATGGCTCTTTTTGGAGCCATCTGTTCTGGGTCTGCTCTGTTTGGTTATGGTACACCATAGATCATATTCTACAGTTTCTGACATGGCCAAAATGTCCCTTCTATATTCGCAACTATAACCAATTCAGTTTATTAATATCCATGATGTCATTATTTCTTACATAAATATTCAAGAAATAATTATAAAGGGTTATATGACATATTTAAAGCATGGTATATTATGTAAATCTTGTATCTATTTTAGAAATACATGTACATTATTTTAACCTAATACATTGCTGAATATTCGAATGAACTACATGTATTCCAAAATTCAAAGAGGTCAAGCTTATGGTGAATATTTAGGTATTTTTCTAAAGAAAAGTTGTAACATGACTCTAGGAGCTTTCTGCGTGACTTTCACCCTGCATTAAGCTGCCACCTGTCTTACAGACTGGTATGTATACTAACTTGAATGTCTGGTTTAGAGAGGTTTAACTGTACATGTGTTGTTCTGTCATGGCATGGAACACCCATGTAGACAACTAGACTGGTACATCTTGTAGTAGCAGTTTATAGTTATTGTTTATGCATTGGTTTGACAGTAATTAATTTTTGCTATGCTACTGATGATGGTGATAACCCATTCAAACAGTTTGGGATCATGCTGAAATGCTGAGTGACTGATGTTTTTACAGGAGCCATAGCTATGTGATGCTCAAAGAGTGTTTTTGAAAAGATTAACCCATGTCCTCATACTGGCACCTTTTAACACCTATGTAAAAGTCAATTTTTGAAACCATTGTGATAAATGGAGCATTTTCTTCATATGAGCAAAGGTTCTATTTATCACAATGGTTTCAAAACTACACAATTCAAAAAAATAAATGCTTCTTTTCAGTAGATTTATTCAAAGAGATTGGGTCTGAAATTAGTCTATGATGGAATAGGTTAACTGGCATTTGCAGAAACAGTAGAACCCCTCTAATGTGACCACTTAATGAATAAACATGGGTGTCTTAATAAGCAGGTGGCTGCTTAATGCAGGACAAAAGTAATGCAGAAAGCTCCTCTAGGAGCTTTCTGCATTACTTTTGTCCTGTATTAAGCTACCACCTGCCTCTACCATCCAGAGGTATACCCCTTTTAGGTGGTCGCATTAGCGGGGTTTTACTGTAGTTTAGACCCAAACATGAGGGCTCCTCGAGGAACCATCGGATCAGGGTCTGCACTGTTTGTCATGCAGATTCCTCTAGTAATTTAAGCCTTTTATATTGAACGGACTCTATAGATAAATGTTGATGGGTCTTTCCACTACCAATATTCAGAATGCAATTGAACAATGAGAGCTACTAGCTAATATTTGCCATCTGAGTTTTGTAGTCTATTTTTGCAGTCCATTTCTCAAAATGATGAGTTGATATTAATCATCTGCACTATAAGCAATTGTACAGTAGAGCCTGTCTTAAGCAGTCAGTTATTTATTGAACATAGGAGTCTTTAACCCTTTCCTCCATATACTTTTTTAGACCCAACCTCTATGAATGAATTTACCCAAAAGGAGCATTAACTAGAGAAAAGGAAAACTTTAGAATTTTGTACAGTGCTCCCTCTCTACAACGACACCCTTTGGGATACGACGATTGTATGTGTTGTTCAGGGGGAGTTGTTATATGGAGGGAAAATCAAACATAATTAGCTTATTTGCAGATCCCCAGATAAGGTGTATTTCGAGAACTAAAACCGTTATTCTTCGATCAAACCCTATGTTGTGACCACTCTTTAGAATCGTCACAAAGTGACGATTCTAAAGAGTGGTCACAACATAGGGTTTGATGGAGGCATAAAGAAAATACGATGGAAAAAGTTTGTTTCTGAGCCTTATTGTTTCGGAAACAGTGACATGTGTTGTTGTATGGAGGGAATCGTTATTGAGAGGGCCGTTGTAGGGAGGGAGCACTGTAGTTTGAAACCATTGTGGTAAATAGAACATTTGCTCCTATAGGAGCAAATTCTCCATTTATCACAATGGTTTCAAGAAGTGGTTATTACGGGAAAGGCGTATTTATGGAGGAAAGGGTTAAAAGCAGGTGTACACTAGGTGAGCTTTCAGCATTGCGTTCAGAATGCATTAAGCTACCACCTGATTTTGAAAAACTTATATTTCTTTATTTAATGATTATTATATAGGGTTTTAGTTGTTTTATTCATAAGGGAGCTGTTTATTGTTATTGGGGGGGGGGGGGGGGGGGGGCGTTTATGACTGAGAATACAGTATGTAGAATGAGAGTGTCTCAAGAACAGTGTGAAGCAAGCCCAGTGGCTTATATGCAAACAGAGTACTCTTATCTTTGTGTCTGAGGATTTAGCACTCACTAATTAGGACATTGATAGCTTTAACCTTTAGAATGAAGAAAGCCATTTAACTAGTATTTTCATACAGCACAGATCCAGATCAGGGGACTTGTGATGGAGACTTCTGATCAGAGTCTATATTGTTTGTCATTCAGAAAGGACCCTAGCAGAGTAACCCTTACATACTGTATGGATTTGGCCATTAGACAAATGGACCATTCTACAGTATCCCTTTGAAACAAGTTGGCTGTCATTTGCAAACAGTGTAGACCCAGATCAGAGGGCTCAGAGTCTGCACTGTTTGTCATTCAATATGCTATCACAAATTTATGATATCCATTCAAACTGATCAATGAACTCTACCTTAAAAGAGAGATGGACAGTATTCCACTTTGAAAATTCAGCATTGAAATGGTTTAGCATTTAAAGGAGCAAAGCTAATTATGATGCTGATGTTATAAAAGAGTTTGTGAGTGGTAACAATTGTTTTGACCTTCTAATAGAACGTACCTCACACATACCAACAAATATATGCCAAGATACTTTTGACAATTGGAGCATATATTATTATGGGGTCTACTTTAACACTTTCCCTGTTCACTATTCATGTTTGAAATAATAACATCATGAATATCCATTAGCTGAATTTTTATATTATGTTTAGGGTAGTTTATCTGAGTTTGTACCATTTGCAGTTTAACCCTTTCCTTGTTCTATATTTATTCTAAATTTCAAAACCTACTGAATTTTCATGGACAAATTAGTTATAATGAAATGTGGAATGTGGAACATCATGTAGCCATTTTGGAAACTAGAGAAACAAACCTATCAAATTTCATAAGCAAACAGAGCAGGATCCTATAGGAGTCGTCTGATATGGGTGTACTATGTTTGCAAATGCGTGAAAAGGCATTTATATGAGGGAAAGGGTCTGGGATAACCCTTTCCTTTATATAAAAGCATTTTGACTCCTCTGTAAAAGACACATTCTGAAACCATTGTGATATTTATCACAATTGTTTCAAAACTATACCAATCTTTTTCTTTAGTAAATGCTCCTTTTCGGTAGATTTATTCAAAGAGGTTGGATCTAAAAATTACCTATGGCGGAATGGGTTAATAAAAATGTTATGTTTTTCATATCACAACAGTCTACAAATTCATAAGTGAGTAGCGCCACAAAATTCATTTGACAACATTATGATAACTTTAATTCTTTACTCCATGAATATTAATATAAGAAAAAATGACATGATGAATATTAATCAGATTAATTGTTACAATAGCATAATATTATAATGAACACAGGAATTTTTGGCCATTGCAGAAAGTGTAGAATCATATTTATATTATATCATAAGCAAACAGAGCAGACCCTGATCAGACAGCTCCTACAGGAGCCCATCTGCTCTCGATCTACTGTTTGAAAAGGCATAGAAAGGCGTGTTTATTGAGGAAGGATTAAAATAACACTAACATGATAATGGTTGATATTTTCAGTCGTATTTATGGAGTAAAAGGTTAAATTAGGCCACGGTAGTTGCAAATAATGTAGACACAGATCAGACTGCTTATGGAGGAGAAGTTTGATTTGGGTCTGCAACCTTTACCTAAGTTTGTTAGAATACTTATCCCGTTCCCTTTTCTATATTTATTCCATATTTCAATACCTACTGAGTATTCATGGACAAAATAGTTATAATGAAATATTGAAGGTGAAACGATGTAGCCATTTTAGAAACTAAAGAAATACGTCTTTCAAGTTCCACAAGCAAACAGAGCAGACCTTGATCAGATGACTCCTATAGGAGCTGTCTGATCTGGTTCTACTTTGTTTGCAAATGCATAAAACATGTTTATATTGAAGAAAAGGGTTAATGTAATTAAGATACAAAAGGCTGTGGAGAAGCTGTAAATTATAAGAAATAGCTTTGAAGTGAGTTTCCAAGTTATTTCTGAACAGGTTTGAAGTTTATCTATTTATGATATATAAGTAAATGTCTATGGTCAGGTGCAACATTAAACCTTAGTTATAACCTTACGCCATCTGTCTGCTTTGTGGCGATGTTTTGGGCGAAAATTAATATTGAATTAATTTTAAAAAGAGTTATTTTAAGAATGGTTTAACAGCTTGTGGTGTTTATCAAGACATCACTAATTAATATCAGATTCAAAATTAGGATTTAATAGCAGCTGATAGCTACTAAGAGTGCAGTATCTAATCATGGAAAACTTATGTGCCTATAGTAAAACTGCTTTAACCCTTCGCTTGCTGAATTTTAAAATACATTTCTCCTTCTTTACCCATGCCCTGTTGTATAATTACATATATCTTCACTGTGTACAAGTATTTCGCTGTGCAATCACTGCTGTGGAGTGCACTGGTTGCACAATCAACTTGTAAATAGTGCAGACCCTGATGAGACAGCTCCTGCAGGAGCTGTCTCATCTGGGTCTTCACTATTTACAGGTAGGTATATTGACGTGATTAGCAAGCGAAGGGTTAACCCTGTCAGCCCTGCATTATTAGAATGTAATAACCCATCAGTGGTTAAATGTAGAGTCCACTGAATATGAAAGGCTAAATCTTACCAGAGAATTTTGAATGACAAATAGTGCAGACCCTGATCAGAAGGCTCTTCTAGGAAGATCTGATCTGGGTCTACACTGTTTGCAAATGACAGTCCATGCATGTTCTGGGTTGAAAGGGTTAAGTGACCACTAAATGATTAAACAGCTGGTGCATTTGGAGATTTTATTTTTGTGATCATTAAGTTGCTGAAAGACCTAGAGATCAACATTTTTATGCCCCTTCTACTTCAAGGATGCACGTTTTACCATCTTTTTAAAAATGAGTAGACCCACATCAGACAGCTCCTGTAGGAGCTAGCCGATTGGGGTCTTCTCTGTTTGCTTATGGACAAAGATGGATCTTATTCTACAGTTTGTGCTATGGCTAAACTTTCTTGTATTCATGTGCCTTTATTTACCCATTTTCTCATAGGCCAGTTTTAGATCCAACCACTTTAAATAAATCTACCGAAAAGGAGCATTAATTAGAGAAAAGGAAAAATTTAAAATTTTGTAGTTTGAAATTATTGTGATAAATAGAGCATTTGCTCCTATAGGAGCAAAATATGCTCTATTTATCACAATGGTTTTCAACAGGTGATTTTTACAGAGTCGTAGAAAGGCGTATTTATGGAGTAAAGGGTTAAAAATCATCTTATTAATATTCATCATATCAATATTTCTTCAACATGAGTATTTATATAATAAATGAAATAAAGGTTGAATGGTCACTGAAGAGAATGATGTTTTACAGTATAGGAATCCTGAAATGCAGACTGCATTCTACTGAAACTTTTAACCCTTTCCCTCATACAAACGTGTTTTCATGCATTTTGCAAACAGAGTAGACCCAGATCAGATGGCTCCTAGAGGAGCCATCTGATCAGGGTCTACTGTGTTTGCTAATAGAATTTAATAGATATGTTTCTTTACTTTCTAAAATGTCTACAATGTTCCACTTTCAAGAATTGTTTATAACTATTTTGTTAATGAATATTCGGTAGATACTGAGAATTGGCCTATTAATACAGAACAGGGAAAGGGTTAAGAGACCAATTACTAGATATTTCTTCTGGATGCATTAACCCTTTACATTTACTCGATGAATATTTATGTATGTATGAATATTAATTAGCTTAAAGTTTGTAATGGCATGAACAAAGAGACAATTTGTCCATTGCAGAAACTAGAACCAGATCTGTGTAATAACCAAACAGAGCAGACCCTGATCTGTGTCTTCTCTGTTTGCAAAGGCATTAAAAAGCATGCACATGGAGTAATTTACTTCTTAACCCTGGTTCCCTGTTCTATGTTTATTACAGATTTCAATACCTACTGAATATTCATGGACAAAAAGGTTATTATGAAATATGGAAGATGGAGCATTGTAGCCATTTTAGAAAGTAAAGACACATCTTTGAAATTCTATTTGCAAACCGAGTAGACCCTCATCAGACGGCTCCTCTAGGAGCCGTCTGATCTGGGTCTATTCTGTTTGCAGATGCGTGAAAACACGTTTATATGAGAGAAAGGGTTAAATATGCCTTTCTACACCTTTGCAAACAGAGTAGACCCAGATCAGATGGCTCCTGTTTGCTTATGAAATAATATAGGATTCTTCAGTTTCTGCTTTGGCAAAAAATCAAGTGTCAATATGCTATTTTAAGAATTAATTTGATTAATATTCATGATGTCATTATAATTATGTTACACGAATATTCATGGAGTAAAGGGTTAACTGTTTGCAAAGATTATCACAAATTTTCCCATAGTGTGGAATGAGAACAATGGATGTAAGTAAATGTTCACAGCTTTGGGCGGAGAAACTATATCTGGCAGTTGTGCTGCAGTAATTCTTTATTTATAAATGAAGGGGATTTTATAAACTATCAGATAGCAGAAATTCAAGATGTCTTTTCTGCTTTTCATTAAATGATGCAAAAACAAAAACTCCACTCACATCTTGTATATTCTAAGGTTCTACTTTAATTTTTTTTGTCATTTAGAGCTGAACATGAGTGTTTGTGCAAGATGTTGCATAAGGCTTGGAATGCTGCTAAGTGGAATTGTTTAACCCTTTCCCTGTTCTATATTTATTCCAAATTTCTTTTCCTACTGAAGGCTCATGGATAGAACAGTTATAATGAAAAATAGAAGGTTATTTTAGCAATTTTAGAAAGTAAAGAAACATCTTTCAAATTCCATTAGCAAACAGAGCAGACCCTGATCGGACGGCTCCTGTAGGAGCCATCGGATCTGGGTCTACTCTGTTTGCAAATGCGTGAAAACACGTTTATATGAGGGAAAGGGTTAACCCTTTCGCTGTTGAATGTTCATGTAATGGTGTAAGTAATGACATCATGAATATTTATTAGCTGAAGTTTTACAGTGGCATACGTTTTTGGAATTAGTAGAAACTATATATATATACATGTAGTCAGCTGTAGGAGCTGTCTGATCTGGGTCTACTCTATTTGCAAATTGGTAGAAAGGCGTATTTATGGAGTAAAAGGGTTTAATAATTTTTAAAATGCTGTAGACGACAACAATATAAATAAGCAGATGATAGATTTACTTAGCATGCAAAGAGTTAATTTAAGAAATAATGATATCATTAATATTAATTAGCTGAATGTAATGGCTTATGAACACAGGAATTTTTAACTAAGGTAGAAAACATAGGATCAGATCTACATGATTATATATAAAGCAAATAGAAAGGACTCTGCTCAGAATGCTCTTATAGGTCAGCCATCTGATCTCAGGTCTACATACATTGCAAATGTATGTAGGTAGTAAATACTGATTATGATTTTTCTTATAGGAGTGATTTCAGATCTTTTTGCAGATAGTCTGGGGTTCAGAAATATTAAAAATATTTTTTATAAAAACATTGTAGATTAACCCATTCCCTTTTGACGCCTCTGTTAAAGTCACTATGTGAAACCATTGTGATAGATCTAGAGCATTTGCTCCTATAGGAGCAAATGCTCTATTTATCACAATGGTTTCAAACTACAAAATTCTAAAGGTTTCCTTTTCTCTAGCTAGTTAATGCTTCTTTTCGGCAGAGTAGGTCAAAGAGGATGCATCTAAAAATAGCCTATGAGGTAATGGGTTAAACCTTTTCCTGTTGTATATTCATGTAAGGAATAATGAACACCGTTTGTGAAGGTGTGAAATGAGGGATTTACCTAGCAAAGACTTAAGAGACAAAACTGTGGATAAATCACTGGCTGATTTGCTGTATGCTATTAGGCGAGAAATTTGTAAACCTCATGAAGAAGTATGTTTTTATGACACATCCCAGACATAAACAATCCAGGCATCTTTTTGCAAAATAGTTCTCTTCAAAAGTACCATCATCTTCACTTAACCCTTACAATGCGGGACATGAGTCACTTATGTCCTTTGCAGTGCAGGCCCAGATGAGAGCCCTCCCATCAGAGTCTGCAGTGTTTGTTATGTTACACTTTTCTTTAGATTAATCCCTAAATATTCACTATAAGCTTGACCTGTTTGAATTTTGGAATAGTCCATTTGAAAATCCAGCACTTGTAAGGGTTAACCCTCAATATCATGCTATACATTTATATAATGTGCCTGCTCCAAATCTGATGTATAGTGATGTATACCAGAGGTCCAGATATGTTTGTAAATTAAAACAATTCAAGAATAACTTCTTTATTTCTCCACCAAACCCAACGTTGTGACCACTCTTTAGAATTGTCTCAAAGAGTCGATTCTAAAGAGTGGTCACAACATAGGGTTTGGTGGAGAAATGACGATTTTAGTACTTGAGTATGTACATGTAATTCTGTTGCTCTGGTATGTACTTAACTTCACAAAGAGAACTTACTGACAAAGTGTGTTAATCACCGTCTCATAGATCCAAGCTGTTTGCAAATGATGTCAGGTCTTGCTTAGCATAATAAGAGTCAAGCATTTCAGTGATTAGGAGTCCTCTGATCACTGGGGTCTGCACTGTCATTCATATCGGCACACACGTCATACTGAATGGACAGTATATCATTAACCTTTTTCGAATTCTCAGTTCAATATTCATTTAAGAAATAATGAGTTTAATGACATCATGAATATTTATTACCTGAAGTTTCCAATGCAAACAAGGGAATTCTTTGCTTTGACAAATACTGCAGAACCAGTTTTATATTATGTCCTGAATAAACAGAACAGACCGTGGTCAGACCCTACAGGAGCCTTCTGAACTGGGTCTACTCTGTTTTCAATGCCTGAAAAGGTGTTTATATGAGGGAAAGAGCTGAAATTAATAATGATGGTTTGAAAATCCAGCAATCAAAGGGTTAAGTGCACTGAACTGCTGCACGAAAAAAAAAATCATGCTTTTTCTGTCGATGGAATGGTGTGTCACTCTGAGGCAATAGGGAGAATATGCAGCTAGCAGGTACAGAATGTTTGTACTCTTTGTATCCTGACAAGACTTGGAATAAAAATCAAAGGCGATGTTGAAATGATTGATTTGAATACAGTAATGTGCAAAAGTATATAATATATTCTTATATCAAAAATTCTTTGAACACTTTTCTTCATATAAATGCATGTTCATGCATTTGAAAACAGAGTAGACCCAGGTCAGATGGCTCCAATAGTATGTCTGATCAGAGCCTGCTCTGTTTGCTAATTGAATTTGATAGATCTGGTTCTTTACTTTCTACAATGGCTACTGTGAATGCCCCACCTTCCATATTTCATTATAACTGTTTTGGCCAGGAATATTCAGTAGGTACTGAAGTTTGAAATAAACATTACACACAAGTAGTAAATTTATGATGATCTTCATCAATGATTTGGACTCAGAGTTACTGGTCATGTCATCAATTCAGAGCTACAGATAAAGTTTGTACCCAAATACTAAAATCATCATTTCTCCACCAAACTCTATACTTTGACTTAACTCTTTAGAATCATCTCAATGAGATGGTTCTAAAAAGTGGTAACAGTATAGGCTTGGTGGAGAAATAAAGGAGCTATTATTGAAAATATTTAAATGTATGTATCTTATCCAGGCCTCTGCATCATGTTCAAATTCATGATGACCTGGTTTCATATTTTTGGAAAGAAATTGGAGAAAAGTTCATTTGGAAGAAATGATTGAAGCAGACAACAAGTCTTTTGCAAAAACCAGTGGTGTAGGAAGTCTGTAGTGAAGGCTGCGGGTGAGATAGTCGGGTATTTTATGTAATCGAACATGGCAGCGGAGAATACCAGCCATATCAGTGGCACTGATGAATGGCACGATGAACATGTAGCGCTCAGGACAAAAAGAGGCAGAAGACTGCAAGAATTGTAATATTAATCCGTTAAATGTTCAATATTTATGTAAATGTGTAATGATCCAATGTGGTTTAATCCTTTCTGCCATGAATATTCATGTAATAAATAATGACATCATGAATATTAATAAGATTGATTTTTATAATGGCATATGATGAATACAGGAGATGTTGGCCAGGGTAGAAACTGTAGAATCATATCTATATTAGTTCACAAGCAAACAGAGCAGACCCAGATCAGACAGTTCCTACAGGGGTGGTCTGATCTGGATCTTCTATTGATTTGCAAATGTGTGAAAAGGCATGTATATGAAGAAAAGGGTTAACTATATAAGGTACATTTAGTATTTGCTTGAGGATTTTAAATGACAAACTGTGCAGACCCTGATAGAAAGGCTGAGACCTTAGTGCCTACTGAGTGGTTCTACATTGTTTGCAAAATGCAAATACCAGTGCACTAATGTTTCTTGCTAAATATTTAAAGTGTTAATTGCAATTTCTTTTGGTTAAAGATTTGTCATGCAAACTTTGAACAATTTTGATAGCCCAAACAGTTGAGCATGTATAGTTGGACCCCTCTCTAGTGGCAATTAATAGCTTCTAAATGCAGAAAGTAATGCAAATATTTCCTTTAGGAGCAGTTGCGAGCTTCTTTCAGCCTACATTGTGCTAAGCACCAGTCTTAACCCATTCTCTCATAGGCTATTTTTAGACCTCTTTAAGTAAATCTACTGAAAAGAAAAAAAATCAGAATTTTGTAGTTTTGAAACCTTGTGATAAATAGAATATTTGCTCATACGGAGCAAATGCTTTATTTATCATAATGGCTTCAATTAGGGAGTTTTATCGAGGAATCAATATGAGGGAATGCCGGTGAAACACCCAGGTGTTTACCCTTTTTTTGGCATGCAAAAGAGATCTGCAGTCACCTGAGTCATCATGACAGCTGCTTGGGACAGATGGGAAATATCTTATCTTATCAGGGTTTGCACTGTTTGCAGCGATAGTGGTCTTGTAGGAGATTATGCAGTGTAGACCTTTATCTCGTTGAATGCTGAACGATCCATGATTATGTAATGATACAGCCCATTTGGCATGAAAGGGTATACATGTACTTTAAATAGTGCAACCCCTTTTTGGCAGACTAATTTAGGACTGTGTCTACACTGTTTACAAATTCCACATGTTCATTTCAGCCATTCATAGGGTTAAAAGTACAACACCTTATCGGGTCTTACTTGATTTAAATACACGTATTTATTTCTCTCAGGGAAACTCGTATTCATTAATATACAATTCCTGAAACTGGAGTAAAAGATTGGTTGCATGTGTCAATATTAACCTTTTCTCTGATATAAATGCCTTTTCACACATTTGCAAACAGAGCAGACCCAGATCAGACGACTCCTATAGGAGCTGTTTGATCAGGGTCTGTTCTGTTTGCTTTTGACATCATACAGAACTGATATGATTATGCAATTTTTGTTAAAACAAACATTTTCCTTGAAAAGTTTATTATAAAAAATCAGGTAATCAATATTCATGATATCAATATTTCTTACGTGAATATTGAACAGGGAAAGGGTTAACCCTTCACTTGCTGAATTTTAAAATACATTTCTCCTTCTTTGCCCATGCCCTGTAGTGTATTTTCATATATCTTCACTGTGTACACGTATTTCGCTGTACAATCACTGCTGTGGAGTGCACTGGTTGCACAATCAGCTTGTAAATAGTGCAGACCCTGATGAGACAGCTCCTGCAGGAGCTGTCTCATCTGGGTCTTCACTATTTACAGGTAGGTATATTGACGCGAATAGCAAGCGAAGGGTTAATTAGCAACAGTGGTAATTGTTACTATATTTATAGTTCAAGGTTTACCTTGCTGCTGTCCCAAATGATTCATGGTCTACCTCAAACACTTATTATGTGATTTGTTCTTTCGTAATTTTTCCCTGTCATTCCCTGATAAACAATAAAACAGATTTAATTGTTGATCTTCGATTTAGCTGCACCTGCAAGATTTGTTTCCACTTTATTTGGGAACTTTTTTAGCATTTAGCAGGATTTTTCAGTTTTAAATGCAGCGTATCTTTGCAATATGCGTGTCATTAACTTTATGGGTTTCATAATATTCTTCAATTATAAAGATATTTTGCAGTCGTCCCATTTAATAGTTAAACCCTTGCCTTCATAGAAACTCATTTTTACATATTTGCAAAAAGAGTAGACCCAGATCAGATGGCTCCTATAGGAGGCGAGCCATCTGATCAGGGTCTGCTCTTTTTGCTAATGGAATTTGTAAGATCTGTTTCTTTACTTTCTAAAAATGACTACTATGTTCTACCTTCCATATTTCTTTACAACTATTTGGTCCATGAATATTCTGTAGGTTAACACAGAACAGGGAAAGGGGTTAATGGGTTTCTGCCTTTCGCACACTTACAAATTGGTCTCGTGCTGAAACCGCCTCAGTTTTCAAAAAAACGCAGAAACATGCAGCCGTTTATCTGATAGAGATGCCTATAAGCATTTTCCTGTGTTTGCAAACAGAGTAGACCCAGATCAGATAGTATTCTTCAGGGGTCGTCTGATCAGGGTCTGCTCTATTTGCTTAGGGAATAATATACACTGTATAATTATCTGATTCAACAGTTGATCTGACACAGAACATCCAGATTTGCCTTCTTTGCATACAAAGTCATTGTCTCACGCAATATTTATTATCCGTTAAAATTTCTTAATATGGTTCATATTGATTGTTTAACCCCTTTCCCTGTTCAATAATTAGCAATAGAGCAGACCCTGATCTGACCGCTCCTATAGTAACTGTCTGTTCTGGATCTTCTCTGTTCGCAAATGCGTGAAAAAGCGTTTATATGAAGGAAAGTGTTAAAAGGTTAAACAGCTTGTATCCTTATTAGACAAAGTTACAAAACAGATTAAAGATAAGCACTAGCATGAATATTTAACCCTTTCCTCCATAAGCTATTTTTAGACTCAATGAATCTACCCAAAAAGGAGCATTTACTAGAGAATAGGAACATTTTAGAATTTTGTAGTTGGAAACCATTGTGATAAATAGAGCATTTGCTCCTATAGAAGCAAATGCTCTATTTATCACAATGGTTTCAACAGTGATTTTTACAGAGACGTAGAAAGGCGTATTTATGGAGGAAAGGGTTAAAGGTTAAGATTTTTGCCTTATAATATAGTATGCTTAGACATAAGTAAAGATGCATTTGATAATATGCCACTATTATATTGAGCAGAATTAACCTTTTGAATGAGGGAGATGAATGTACTGACATTTGAGAACAATATTAGTCCCAGATCAGAGGAGTGTGAGCTCTCTAAATCAGTCTCAACACTGTTTGTTGTTCAAAACTGTACTGTGAAGTATATCCTTTTATACTGATTGGACTCTACCATGCAACAATGATGGACCAATCCACTTTGAAAAGACAGTTTTCAAAGGGTTAAAATATCTCCCACAATTTCTTACTGAAAGATAAAAGTTAGACAGATCTTCACATCACACAGTTATCAGGAGGTATAAAAATGACAGAAAGTGTTCAACTTTCAACCTGTGAATGGTTCCAGAAAACTATTCAGACACACAGATCATTTTGAAGTACAGCCATGCAGGTATTATCAAGCTGATTTCAATAAAACAATCAACAGTAACCCTTACAATACTAAAATTGTTTGTCTGCAAATTTTTCTGAGAGATGTAAGAGGTGCATTAAACCCCAGTCACATTTGCTCTATTATAGTGCTGTACAATGGCTGTGGATTTCAGAAATCGAGAGATCTCTGCAGCGGCTCTGGAATTTTAAGAAGAACTATGGCCGTACAGATGCTGTATGGTGACAGTGGGTCATAACATCAAAGGCCATATTGCAGGCGTTGGTTTTCTGTCTCAAAAAAATAAAAATACACTGTACCATGGTTGTAACATATCGTGGGGTTAATGCAGAAAGGAGACAAGTAACATTTTTTGAGATTTTCATGTTTTTACATTTTTGGACATGTTTTGATGATTTCTTAACCCTGTGAAAAAATCTAGATGATGTTACCTAAATTGTTGAAGTTATGATATAGAATCAAAAGGGAACATCTACCATTCAGTGTAAACAGATACTGCAGAAAGGTGACAAGTGAACTAGGAGTTATGCAAAAAGGAGTCAAGTGGCACTTGTCTCCTTTCTGCATACTCATTTCTATCACTGGCTCAGAAGTCGGCAACATGCAAAAAGGAGTCAAGTGTATTTAAAACCCAGGCTCTGCTATTGTTTACATTAGCAGAGATGTTGGCAAGTGATAAATGTATCCAATTAATTGTGTATCAGAAAAGCGGTGGTCACAACCCGCCGTACATGCAAGTGCGTGTTGTCTACGTGCAAAAACGTGCGGAAATTTTGGGGATCCATACGTGGTGAATACCGCCTCCGTACGGATTTAGGAGCACGCAGACACGCCGTAGCACTTTTAGTGCATGCAAAACTTTCGCTGCGTTCGGGCTACGGATTCACCAACGTACGGATGACGCGTGTGCCTTCTACAGTCAACATGCACACAACGCACTGACTCCGTGAGTGTTTTAATCTTTTCCCACGGTCACTTGCTCTACAGACGGCGCACCTAGCACGTGCGTGTTGCGCATTTAGCATGTGCGTGTTGTGTACGTGATAAGTGCGTGGTCTGTGCTCACACGGCACTTCCCCAGTTCTACTGTCCAGTGAGCTGACAGAACTCACGTAGACCATACGGAGTTAGCACATGCTCCGCAGTTACAACGCACATATTTCTGCAATACATGTATATATAAAAGCCCAGCCGATACCAACATTTAGTCGCCAAAATGCCAAATAGGAGGACGCCGAAGAAGGGGTTTGCTGCATCTGCAGCTCAAAAGGATACAGCCAGAGAGGCCCAACAGTGAATATTTCAAAGAGATCCTTTATCTTGAATACTATAAAAGATATTTTAATGAGACTGAATATTTGCTTCTAGTATCATTGGACACCATTTTAGTCCGCTATCAAGCATGTTACACTAACAATACTGTGAATAGTCGGGTTCACTGTCCTGTAACAGCTCTTGTTCCAAGATAGAGACATCAATATTAATGGATTAATAGAATGAATTCGTGAAAGACACACACACCTTGGGCCCCTGGTGACTCGAGGGGTCACTCGGAGCAGGGGCTCGGCGAAGAGATTGGGATCCATTCGGATGTATCCGACATAGTCTCCCCTCGATTCACGTTCGAGATCTTTGAACAAGGTTTCTTACTGGACGAACCCACTATCTCCTGCGTCGGCGTCCCTGTTGCCTCTCCCTCTCCCGTATCAATGCAAGTAATAAAACTTCGTGCCCATGCGCTGCCACTTGAAGCTGGTCTTACAGCATCAGAGTCTTTGTTGTGGAATGGGCGGCATCTTGAGGCAGCAACAGCTGGGAATTTGGGAGAACATCGGGAGGTCATCATATATATACCCCCGACATCGGGCGGAAAAACTCGCGTTCGTCGCACTTGCACACTTACAACATGCGAATGAGTAAGGGCATAGTACGTGAGCAGCACGTGTAAGTACGGCCTCCGTACGATAACATTGCAATCGCACGGATATCGTACGTTGTGAGCACGTGGTAAGCACTTACAACTCTCTTACCACGTGTGCAACGTTCGTGCCACGTATGTACACCTTGCGCAACCCTGCGTGTGACGCGCGTTGACGTACTTCCTCCCTGCACTTGGTACTCCTTCACCACGTTTTCAGAAAAACGTAGCGGTCGTGGCCTCCCAAAAAACACACGTGTTAAAAACACTCCTCTCCTAAGATGGAATCTCATTACTCAAGGAAATATTCAAAAAAGCAGTACCTTGCACACGATCTAAACATTAAAAAGATGTACACATTGTATTGTGAAGAATGCAAAAAAGAAAGGTATTTCTTCTGTTGGAATAGGAAAGTATCGAAAATAATTCTGTGAGAAATTTAACTTGTCATTTTTCAAACCTAAAAAAGATCAGTGTTCAAGATTTGAACACCACAGAGCAAATAATACTCTTTCCGACAAGATAAAAGAAAGAGTATGAAGCTCATCAACAAAGGGAGGCACGTGAAGACAAGGAAAAAGATAAAGCTAAGGCAAAGCCACTGTTGACTTACAGGCAGTCTTGACCACACCATCTTCACTAGTGAATGAAATGTACTATGCACGGTTGTGCTGCTACAATCTAACGATTTTCTCTCTCTCTGACAAGTGTTTTGTCACCTGTGGAACGAAACCCAAGGAAAACGGGGTTCGTGTGAAATTGCCACTTGTATCCTTAAAAACACCGAATCAATTTGTTCATCAAACCGAAATTTGAAAGAAATAAATTACTATTCAGACTCATGTAGTGGACAGAACAGGAATCAATTTGTTGCAGCCTCTTACTTGTATGCAATGTCAAAGCTACCACAACTTTAACGTATTAATCACAAGTTCTTACAGTCTGGACATACCCAAATGGAATGTGACAGTGTGCATGCTTCTATTGAAGTTGCCAAAAAATGCACAAGTGTGTTTGTACCCTCTCAGTGGAGTACAATCATTTGTTTAGCTCGAAAAAGTAAACCATACATTGCCATTCCCCTGAAATATTACCCAGTACTTGGTTTTGTATCATTTGTAAAGAGTCAGTCCTTGAAATACCAACAGTCAGTGGATGGAAGAAAGATCAACTGGCTACAGGTCAAATGGACCCAGGTCAGGCAAGAAAATCCATGTTCTGTGTTTATCAGCAGCACATACAATGCGAATGCATTTATTGAAATTAACACTCAGCCTGAAGTGTACAGGCGCAATGGTCGCATGCCACCATGGCCAAGGTGTGATGCTGACATGGATCATTGTTACCAAATAAAGTTACCCGTATCTGTCCTAAAAAGAATGACCTGGTGATTCTTTGTAAACAAGGAATAGTGCCAGAAGAGTTCCACCAATACTATGAGATGCTGCAAGTCAGTAAATCGTTAAATGATAAGCTACCTGCACCATCAATGGAAGAGGAAAGTGATTGTGATAACGTTTAATAATGTGTCTACATGTGATACTTTCAGCACCATATTTTGTTTACAACATAAAAGTACGAAAATGTTTTCTTTCTGTTTTGGGAACAGATACAATCAGACTGCATTTTATGATTGCATGTGACAAAAATGTATGAATTGCTTCCTTCTGGATATATATTTTCAAATGAATATAAGGTTTTATTCATTTATGACAAAGGTTTTCTGACATAGAGATGTTAGATGACACCTTTCTGCATACACAAATCGTCCCAAACATATAAATGCAGAAAGGAGACAAGTGCTAAAGTAGGTCAAAAGGTCATATGATATGTGCCAAACCATTTCCAAACTTGCCTGTACGTATATCTGATATATAACTACAATATGGTAATTTCACATTTCATTATATTCCAATTCCTGCTTTGAGACAATAGCTCAAACTTTAAAACTCATTTTTCTCAAAACTTTAAAAATGTCACTTGTCTCCTTTCTGCATTAACCCCACGATATGTAACCACTACATTATAAAATTGTGGCTGTAGTGATTTTGCTGCGCCCTTAGAAATGTTATTTGCCGTAAAAAATTTAGTTAATGTACGGCCACCATGGCCATTAAGAAAATCCATGTCAGAGCTCCAGGTAAGATGCGTAAAGTAAAACATTTTCAAGAATAACTTCTTTGCTTCTCCAACAAACCCTGGTGTGCTGTGACCACTCTTTAGAATCGTCTCTTCGAGATGATTCTAAAGAGTGGTCACAACATAGAGTTTGGTGTAGAAATGACGATTTTAGTATCTGAGTACGCCACATTTATCTGTTGCTCTGCCATGTGAAATCTAAAAACATCCAATCTTGCTTACTCATTAGAATCACCTCACTGAGAAGTAATTCTTATGAGTAACCGTGGGCAAGGTGGGGTTTGGCTAAGGTTTGGATTTATCAGTACGTCTCTTATCTATGACTGTTAGTATTGTCTGCTTTAACGGTTTCATTACTCCATGAATAGTTATGTAAGAAATAATGACATCATGAATATTAATCCTTTCCCTGTTCTATGTTTATTTCAAATTTCAATACGTACTGTATATTCATGGACAAAATAGTTATAATGAAATATGGAAGATTGAACATTGTAGCCATTTTAAAAAGTAAAGAAACAGATCTATCAAATTTCATTAGCAAACAGAGTAGACCCTGATCAGACGGATCCTATAGAAGCCGTCTGATCTGGGTCTACTCTGTTTGCAGATGCGTGAAAATGCATTTATATGAGGGAAAGGGTTGAAAAGATTAACTGTTATAATTGCACATGGAAACAGAAAATGTTGGCCATTTTGCAAGGATTATCTCAACTTTTCCATTACATTGAAATATGTATGTCATTTAGGACAGTTAGCTGAGCCATAAGTTTAACCCTTTCTCTCATATAAACACCTTTTCACGCCTTTGCAAACAGAGTAGACCTAGATCAGATGGTTCCTTCAGGAGCTGTCTGATCAGGGTCTGCTCTGCTTTCTTGTGAAATCATATCTAGATGTGATTTTACTGTTAATTTAAAGGTAAAATTCAGCTGAAAGATGATGTCATTATTTCTTGCACGAATGTTGAACATGTAAAGGATTGATTTTTTAAACTTTATAAAAACTGCACCACTAGCAGCTGCAGATTTTTTTTGTAATTGGAAATAAAAGAACCAGAAACCTCCCTTTCTGTCTGACATGCACAAAAAACATTATTTTAGTATACCCATGCTTTTGGTATGTCACTATATTATTGAAGTTAAAAAAATGTCAGAATGTTTTATGTTTTTGTTTCCCATTGATTAAAACTCCATGCATGCATGTGGTGAACTAGGGGTAGTGTCATTGTCTCTACAGGATCTGAATCAGCTGACACTCTGATTATGAAGATTTGAAAACAAATTTGGATCAATCACTTTGAAATACAGTAAAACCTGTGTTAAGCGGCCAGTTAAGGGAAGCGGCCAAATTGACCGCTTAAGCGAGGTGACCACTTAATCGAGGGGTGGATATTTTGGGAGATTTTTCTGTTTGGTCAGACAAATGCAAAATATATCTACATGTACTTTAATGCCTTATCCAAAAGATTATGTATTTTATCCTTGTAAATACAGGTAAGATACAACATGTACTGTAAATTGCATGCACAAAACAAAAAAATAAACATCAGGCAGAATCATTCGACACATCCGGAAATACAAACGTACATGTCTACACTTCACTCGATTCTCTAACGTGAGGAACTTACGTTTGGAAAAGGCGTGAATATTTTGTTTTGATGTTATCTCTTTTGATTCGGTAACGTTCAGACAAACTTCTCAACACCCCCATATTTGCATATTTATAACAGGTAAAGGAGTTGAAAGGATTATCAGGCCATTGATTATGATCTTGCCCTAAAGCCGAGGTCAACGCTTGTTTTTTTCGTTCACTTCCGACATAACGAAAAACACCGAAGCGGCCAATCTATGCACTTTCCCGACACAACGGAAGTTTCCGAAGCGGTCACAATATTTCGATCGGCGATTTCCGTAATGTCGGAGAGTTATGATGCGTAATCTCCATTTTGACATATGTCAACTGGCTGTGTATTGGGTTTTCACACATTTCAAACTGGCCGCCAGGCTGTCTGCTGGCCGTCTAATGGGGTTGAAATATAGGGTTTGGGGTGAAATATGGTGGCCGCTGACCGCGGAAGGAAAGTGACCGTCTAAAACAGGTGCATTATAGACTGATTTTCGTCGGGAGGATTTCAAACTGACCGTTTAGACGAGGTGACCGTTCATTTAAGGTGACCGTTAGGTCAAGTTTTACTGTACAGAACAGCTTCTCTAAAACAGAATTCTTGTTAGGAAGATGTTGATACTTTTAGGAAGGGGGTATGACTTTCACCCTGCATTAAGCTGCCACCTGTTTCCAAGACAGATATTTATGCTATATGTAATGTCCAGTTTAGAGGGGTTTTACTGTACAATTATGTGTTTTGTTTGTTATTATGAGGAATATATACATTGGACTGTGAGTTTTGTAGAGGACATTTTACTTAACCCTTCCCTCATACAAACGCATTTTCACACATTTGCAAACAGAGCTGAACCAGATCAGACCGTGAGCTCCTGCAGGAGCAGTCTGTTCAGGGTCTGCCCTGTTTGCTAAAACCCCTGTCACACAACTGTCTCGTTGTCACGGCGATCCCATGGCGTACAAGAACGCCGAGCTGCGTGCAGTGGAGTCGCATGCATCGTCACGGTAGCGCAGTGGCATTGCCATTAAACATGGTTGAATTGCATAGAACGCCGAGCAACGGTGCACACTTTGGGCATGCTCAAAACAAACGCTGTCGCTCAGTGTTCTGATTCAGAGCACAGTGGTATCACCGTGAGGTCAGAGTAGCAGTGCAGTAAGGTCTCCTACAATGCCTTGGGATTGTTGCAGGCATGCACAGAGGTCGCAATGCAAACGCAATGGTTGTTGATGGCGTTCACTGCATCTCTATCACGCGTATACGGCACATCTATGGCAATTACACGGAGTGTTATATCTTTTACTGTGCTCTTACAATGACTATTTGAATCTACCTGAGTGATCATTGCACTCGCAGTACACGTCTACTGCATCCATGGGCGTTTGCATGAGAATGAACAACCCAACAAAATAGTATAAAGGAATGAGATTTGCAAACAAACATTCATTTCATCAAGACTGATGCATGGCAGCAAGAGGAGAAACTACTTCCCTATATGCAGGTCCAGCAGATCCAGAAAGATGCAGATGTTGAGTATCTCATTCTGGGACGGCGAAAGAGGAGGGCCCCAAGGCCTCGAATGGGTAGAAGGCTTTGGGTTCCACCATGGCTGGACGGAGGCAGATGGTTGCAGAATTGTCACTATCGGTAGTGCAAAGTAATGAGCAAATGAACGTCTTCAACGCACTGTTTGTGCAGTGTGAGCGCTGTGAAAGCGCTGTGCACATGCAGTGCGCGCGCCGTGACAACTTGATGCACTCAGTGGAAGCGTCATAAGAAAGTGTGAGAACAGACAATCGCCAACTAGAACTCTGCAGGAACGCAGTAGAACGCCACAAGAGCTCCATAGAAACGCCTAGGTCGCCGTGACATTGCTGTGACAATGCCATCTTCTGCGATTTCACTGTGCTCTGGAAAATTTTGCAACGCCTTGCAATCGCAGTGGTAATGCGGCCAGGTGTGACAGGCGTATAATGGAATTTGAAAGATTATGTTTCTTTACTTTCTAAAATTGCTGCAATGTTCTACTTTCCATATTTCATTATAGCTATTTTGTCTATGAATAGTCAGTAGGTATTGAAATATGGAATAAACATAGAATAGAGAAAGAGTTAACCCTGTTTCTGATGAATAATTCATTCACAATACTTCACCTATTATGAATATTAATTTTTTTTTATCCTTGTATTAGAAATAGGAAACAGCGGAGAATATGCAACACAGAAACAATGTCATACTCTGACCGGATTATAATATAGATATGATTCTATATAATCTGCCAATGCCAAAACGTTCTGTGTCCCCTGTGCCATTATAAAAATGAATCTACTTTATATCGATTGATCAGATGTCGTTATTTCTTACATAAATATTTATGGAGTAAAGGGTTAATCTGTCAGTTTACAAGATGTGTTATTTTATTGCCTTAGGTAGGAGGTGCACTGAGTGCAAGTAATTATTTCAATTAGACGAGTTTAAAACAGAATGATTGTTGTTGACTGGAATTTGCTGTGTTATTGTTCATGCCAGGATGTGGTATATTACATCTGCGCCTTAAGTAATTGTCATCTGCTACAAGTTCTTAACAGTTTCCAACATGAATCTTAGTTGAAGAATTGATTACTGTATAAGTGTTCATGGACTTTTTTTTTATACTTACATTGTATGCATTAAAAATGTTGTTTTTTTTGCTATGATAGAAACTCATCTTTCATTCCAATTAACCTCCTTCATGTAAACGCTTTTTCACGCATTTGCAGAGTAGATCCAGATCAGGCGGCTCCTATTTGAGCTGTCTGATCAGGTTCTGCTCTAAAAATGCTTATGAAATAATATAAAGTTGATTCTATAGCTTCTGCCATGGTCAAATATTCCCTTTGTTTGCTGATGGAATTTGATAGTTCTGTTTCTTTACTTTTTATTCACCTGTCTTCAGACGAGACATATTATGTCTTGGCACTCTCGGTCCGTAGGCCTGTCTGTCCATCTGTCAGTCCGTCCGTCAGTCCGTCTGTGAACGTTTGCTTGTCCTCTCTCTAACGTTTGAAATGCAATCCAATCCTTTTCAAATTTTGTCAGCATGTATAGTACCATAATGTCTCGGTCAAGTTCGATAACCAGCAAGATTGCCCCCAGACACTACAGAATTATCTCCCCTTACTTTACGAATTTCCGAGAATTTTTGCTTGTCCTCTAACTCAAACGAATGTAATCCAATCCTTTTCAAATTTTGTCAGGAAGTATATTACCATAATGTTTAAGTCAAGTTCAATGACCAGCAAGATTGCCCCAGGCACTCCAGATTATCTCCCTTTACTTTATGATTTTTCGTGAATTATTGCTTGTCCGCTCTCTTACTCAAACATATGTAATCAAATCCTTTACGAATTTTGTCAGCATGTATATTACTATAATATCTCAGTCATGTTCGATAACCAGTAAGACTATGCCAGACACTCTTGAATTATCCTCCTTTACTTTATGAATTTCCATGAATTTTTGCTTGTCCACTCTCTAACCCAAACAAATGTATTCCAATCCTTTTCAAATTTGGTCAGCATGAATATTATCATTATGCCTCAGTCAAGTTTGATAGCCAGCAAGATTGTCTCTGACACTGAAGAATTATCTCCCTTACTTTATGAATTTCGGTGAACTTTTGCTTGTCCACTCAAACAATCGTAATTCAATCCTTTTCGAATTTGATCAGCATGTATATTACCATGGCCTTTATGGCCTTTCAACTTCCAAACATTTGACGGGCGTATATTGTGCCATTTTGGCACTCTTGTTAAATTGGCTACAATGTTCCACCTTCCATATTTCATTATGACTAATCTGTCAAAATACAGTAGGTATTGAAGTTTGGAACAAACACAGAACAGGGAAAGAGATAAGCAAACAGAGTATACCATGTGTACATACGCTATTATAAAAAATCAGCTAACAAATATTCATGATGTTGTTATTTCTTACATGAATACTTAACCCATTCCCTCATATTGACGACTTTTGACGCCTCTGTAAAAGTCACTTTCTGAAGCCATTGTGATAAATATCACAAAGGATTCAAAACTACACAATTCTAAACTTTTCCTTTTCTCTAATAAATACTCCTTTTCGGTAGAAACCCCTGTCACACCAGGGTCGTGTTCTCAGGGCGATCCCTAGGCATCCCAAGAACACCGAGCTGTGTGCAGTGGAATCGCATGCATCGTCACGGTAGTGCAGTGGCATTGCCAGTAAACACGGTTGGATGGATAGAACGCTGAGTGATGGCACGCACTAATAAACACTCCTTTTCGGTAGATTCATTCAAAGAGTAACCTATGAGGTAATGGGTTAACAGGGAAAGGTTAAGTGAAGCAGTAAGACCTCCTGTTTGTATGATGAGGAATTCTGTATGTAATTGATCCTTAGATCATCCCACCAGAGTATCAACTTCACTGGCATTTGTGAAACAGCAGCTGTACCTAAATGAGACCCGAGTTATGTCTCTTGATGTTGATCCAGGCTGTTTGATTCTCAGTCAAAGAGCCTTGAAAACTTGGTGGAAGTTGAAGAAAGCAAAAATTGCATCCGTGAGACCAGAGTTTTAAGTAGACATTATACAGTAAAACTCCTCTAAACCAGAATTGTAGTAGAGAAGAATTTGTGCATTTTTAAGCAGGTGGTTACTTAATGCAGGATGAAAGTCATGCAGAACTAACCTCCTAGAGAAGCTTTCTGCATGACTTTCACCCTGCATTTAGCTGCCACCAGTGTATCCATGACTGATATTTATACTAAATTGAATGTTCAGGTTGGAGGGGTTTTACTGTAAGCAAAAAATGCATGAGATGTCGAGACTTTGTTTAGACATGATATATACAGTGAGATAAGGGTAAAATGATATAGACACGTTAAGGGTAAAATGATATAGACACGGTGGGACTGTTGTTCTTTGTAAGACTAAATGAAATGTATGTTTTCTTTGATTCTTTGTATTATTTGTTGTGCCTTTGAGCTCTCTGTTATTGCTTTAGTGCTACCTGAATAATTTTTACTAAGATTGGGTTGTGGGTTTTTTTTGCAGAAAATAGATGGAATAATTTGTATGTGATTCTGTATATGTTCTTAACTCTTTCATGCCTTTGCAAACAGAGCAGACCCAGATCAGACCCCTCCTCTAGGAGACAGACTGATCAGGGTCTGCTCTGTTTGTTTATAAAATTATATATATCTGATTCTACAGTTTCTGAAATGGCCAATACTTCCTTTAAGTTAATGAATATTCATGCAATCATGAAATTTTGTACAAATATTCTACAGGGACAGAGTTAACTGCTTTATTTCTTCAGATTGAGCCACAGTAGCCACTATCTTTTGCTTGACTGACCTACAGTAACACCTCTCTATAACGGCCACTAAATTACACCAAGTATGGTGTGTTAAAGGCAGGTGGTTGCTTAAAGCTAGGTGAAAGTAAAACAGAACGCTCCTATAGGATCATTCTGTTTTACTTTCACCTTGCTTTAAGTAACCACCTGCCCTAAATACAAACTGATGAACACAATTTAGTGGCCATTATAGAGAGGTTTTACTGTATGTCAGCCACAATGTGTTCTGAACCCATGAATAATCATCAATTTGCATTGTTCCAATATCAATTTGAAGTCAATCAGGGCTTCGCTGAACATGCCCATTATTTTTCCATCACTTAAATGTTGCTTTCTAAGGATTTAGCAGTATTCTGATATCGTTATTATTGGGTCTGTTAGGCAGATGGTAGCTTATTGCAGGTCACAATTAATGCCGAAAGCTCCCATAGGAGCTTTCTTTATTACTTTTGCTCAGCATTAAGAAACCATTTGCGTTTTAAGACTCCTATATTCATTATATGAATGACTGCGTAACCCTTTTCTCCATAAATACGCCTTTCTACGACTCTGTAAAAGTCACCTGTTGAAACCATTGTGATAAATAGAGCATTGCTCCTATAGGAGCAAATGCTCTATTTATCACAATGGTTTCAAATTACAAAATTCTAAAAAATTCCTTTTCTCTAGTTAATGCTCCTTTTCAGTAGATTTATTCAAAGAGGTTGGATCTAAAAATAGCCCATGGGGTAATGAGTTGAGAGAAGTTCTAATGTATACACTATTTGAATCAAGTAACATTTTTTGTTGTATACCTAGTTCAGCACTATTTCCTCCAGAAACACTCACATTTATTTGTCTACTTTATCTGACAAATGAGAAACTTGAGATTAAAAACGTCAGAAGTGTTTCAAACTTGCATAATGACCTTGTTCTTTGCAGTCATCTGTGATAAATTTGAACAGATTTAGTCCAGCCAATCAGATATATTAGTACAAAACCTCTTTTTAACTATGCTGGATTTAATTTTTTTCTACAATTTGTGAAGTGCTGCAGAAAGCTATTTTGCACTTTAATTATTACTCTTCAGTGATTTTGTTTTGGGGTTCGATGACAGAAAATAACTGAAATTATTTTGAAACATACAGTAGTGCAGTGTACTTGGGTCAGTCGGCTGTAAAATAAGGCATAATTTTCCCTTCATCTGTTACTTTGATGGAAGTCTTCCTCACCATTCAAGTATTTGTCTTTGTAGACAGAACATTCTAAATGTCTTTATAGTAATGTAATGAGGTACAGCAGAACCTCTCTAATGTGACCACTTAAGAATAAACATGGCTGTCTTTATAAGCAGGTGGTTGCTTAATGCAGGACAAAAGTAATGCTCCTAGAGGAGCTTTCTGCATTACTTTTGTCCTGCATTAAGCTACCACCTGCATCTAGCACCTAGAATTATACCTATTTTAGGTGGTTGCATTAGCGGGGTTTTACTGTATATTGTTACAATATAAGTTGTGTTGGTAGTTAACCCCTATAGCGCTGAATTTATTTTCAAATGGACTATTGCAAAATTCAAACAGGTCAAGCTTGTGGTGAATATTTAGGGATTTTTCTTAAGAAAAGTGTAACATGATAAACAGTGTAGACCCTGTTGAGAGGGCTCCCCCAGGAGCTCTTTCATCTGGGTCTACACTGTTTCAGATATTATTGACTGGTGTCCACACTGTTAGGGTTAACCATTTACCTGATAGAAACACATTTTGATGCCTTTGCATACACAGTAGACCTAGATCAGACATCTCCTATAGGAGCCATCTGATCAGGGTCTGTTCTGTTTGTCTTGTGAATAATATAGATCTGATTCTACAGTATCTGCCAAGATTAAGATAAAATACCCTGTGTATATAATTATGTCATTATAAGAGTTTAATAATATATATTCTTGATGACATTACATTTGTATTTCTTATGTGCCCTCTCTGACTGAGTTCGTTTTCTAGTTTTTTCTATGGATATGATTCATCAGGTAAAGGGTTTAAATATTATGAGTAGGTTACTGTAGGTTTCTGAAGTGTTTTACAGGTTACGATCTGAAACTAGTGGTTCTTTGCCACCATTTCTGAAGGGATCAGGAAGATAACTGTAGGAGCCATTTGATATGGGTCTGCTATATCTGTTTGCCGATTAAACAATATAAATCTGATTCTACAGCTTTTGCTGTTGTCACATAATTATGTCCTTGT
The DNA here is from genome assembly GCA_963576725.1 of Azorinus chamasolen. Lineage (NCBI taxonomy): Eukaryota > Metazoa > Mollusca > Bivalvia > Cardiida > Solecurtidae > Azorinus > Azorinus chamasolen. Next base: position 16,294,881 of record OY755248.1, on the reverse strand, counting down.
TAATGATACGATGATTATTAAATCAGCTAATTGATATTTATACATTCATTATTTCTCATATCAATATTCATGAGGAAAGGGATAAACTGGCCATAACTAATTTGAAAATGATCTTATTGTAATTTTAGTTGCAATTTCATTTTGAATAGTTTATGCTGTAATGAGCTAATTATTGGATACATCAATACTCAGCAATTTTCATTCATGCTCTTATTATAACCCTTTACATGTTCACTATTCATGTAAGAAATAATGGAGTGCACTGGTTGCACAATCAATTTGTAAATAGTGCAGACCCTGATGAGACAGCTCCTGCAGGAGCTGTCTCATCTGGGTCTTCACTATTTACAGGTAGGTATATTGACGTGAATAGCAAGCGAAGGGTTAACTCTTGCTTTGCTAACCAACTCATTGTGTTCAAAGATTTCTGGCCAAACCAATATTCTGAATTGAATTAAGTTCTTTCATCTTCTTTTCATAACCACTTTAGATCTGATCTGGATCCAGACTATTTTCAAAGGTTTTCATGAGTTCACCCAAAGTATTTTAAAGGTTAACTTAACACTTTCAATGTTGAAATGTCAAATGGAATATTCCAAATTTCAAACAGGTCAAGCTTACTGTGAATATTTAGGGATTTCTATTAAAGAAAAGTGTAACATGACAAGCATTGCAGACCCTGATGAGAGGGCTTCTCTAGGAGCCCTCTCATCAGGGTCTACACTGTTTGCAAAGGACTTTAGCGACTCGTGTCCTGCTCTGAAAGTGTTATGGTTCACTAAAGGATTGTATGTCACAGAAATTGTTAAAATTGCATTTATTTGAAACTGTAGAACTTAACATTTTATGATTTTAAGTGGTGGGGTCATGGTGAGGTCATAATTGCAGTATTATGATATTATAAGATTGACCTTTATTACTCAAAGATTGACCTTAATTACTCAAACCCTTTGAATACTGATCTTTCTAACTGGATTTTTTTCTTTCTTTATTTATCGTTTGAATGCAGGAAACAAGTACACTGTCATTTGCAAACACTGTAGACCCCTGGGGTCAGAGGGTTCATAGTGGAGCCCTGTGATCAGGGTCTGCACTGTTTGTCATTTGAAATCCTGTCTCAAATTATAACCTTTTTATTGAATTAACCTTAGCATTATTCTTTCTTTTCTAAGCCTGTGCCATAGGAGCCATCTGATCAGGGTCTGATCTGCTTGCTAATGAAATAATATAGATTTGAATTTACAGTTACTGTCATTGCCAAAAATTCCTATGTGCTTTAATTAATTTGTCATTATAAAAATTAATATTCATGATGTCATTTCTTACATGTATATTCATGGAGTAAAGAGTTGAACATGATGGACCAGTTAACTTTGGAAATTCGGCATCCAAAGGGTTAATTACTGGTAACTTTAACCCTTCGCTTGCTATTCGCGTCAAAATACCTACCTGTAAATAGTGAAGACCCAGATGAGACAGCTCCTGCAGGAGCTGTCTCATCAGGGTCTGCACTATTTACAAATTAATTGTGCAACCAGTGCACTCCACAGCAGTGATTGCACAGCGAAATACGTGTACACAGTGAAGATATATGTAATTATACAACAGGGCATGGGTAAAGAAGGAGAAATGTATTTTAAAATTCAGCAAGCGAAGGGTTAATATCCATTCTATATGAAAGGATTGACAATTTCTTGAAAAGTTTATATGACAAACGTCACCGGTTGCTGATAGAGTAGAGTATCAGAGGGTCTCTTCTAATTCTGGTTCCTTCTAATCCTGGTTCCTTCTAATTATGTCTTCCCCCATATTTATATGGGGAAGACATATTGTTTTTGTGAGAGTTGTTGGTCTGTTCGTGTATCCGTCTGTCCATTACACTTTCTGGTCCGGAAGTAACACCTATATATCTGATGCCAGTTGGTTGAAACTTCATATATGGAAAGAGTATAATGGGAGGAAGTGTAATGCACAAGGTCCATAACTCTGGCTTCAATAATAATGGAGTTTTTGCCCCTTGTACATTTTTATCCCCCCCCCCTTTCCTCCATGAATATTTATGTAAGAAATAATGACGTAATGAATATTAATCAGATTAATTTGTTATAATAGATCATGGACACAGGATCTTTTGGGCCAACTTGGCAGATACTGTATATTATCATATCTATATTATTTCATAAGCAAACAGAACAGACCCTGATCAGACAGATCCTACAGGAGCCGTCTGATCTGGGTCTACTCTGTTTGCAAAGTCGTAGAAAGGCGAATTTATGGAGTAACGGGTTCAAGGATAAATCATACATCACAAGATTGTGAACAGTAACAAAAGCCAAATTCCTAGCTGGCACCGTACTGACTCTTTCATTTGAGTTGATCAACCTGTCTTAGTTTATTCTTTCAAAAGATTGTATTTGATGGTGCATTTCAATTATTACATAGTTATTTGATTTATATGAAATCTTTGTTAATTAATTTCATAATTCATACACCCTAATACTCCATGTACTTCGCCCCTTAAATACAGAAAATGTAAAAGCATTTGCAAACATACGACTAAGTTCTAGAGGAGCCGTCTGATCAGGGTCTGTACAATAGGTCATTTGAATTCCTCTAGCAAAAAGCCTTTCATCCTGATCAGATTATAGTTAACCCTTTCCCTGGTCTATGTTTATTCCAAATTTCAATACCTACGTAATATTCATAGATAAAATAGTTATTATACTAATAATGAAATATGGAAGGTGGAACATTGCAGCCGTTTTAGAAACTAAATAAACTAAATAACAGATCTGTCAAGTTCCATAAGCAAACAGAGCAGACCCTGATAAGACGGCTCCTGATCTGGGTCTACTGTGTCTGCAAATGTGCGAAAACACATTGAAAGGGTTAAACACTTATTGACCTTTGCCCTTTTATAATTATCATCATCAGTATTGAAAGGGTTAATTACTGAAGATCTTTGGCGATTATGAGTAAATAACATCATTTTAATCATATTTTGAGACACATTACATGCACTGAAGTACTTTGAGAAATGTTATAATTTAACCCTTTAAATGCTGAATATTTAAAGTGGAATGGTCCATCTTTGTTTAACTATAGAGTCGAATACTGCATTCAGTTATGAAGCGATTAAAGTTGCTACCAGATTTTGAATAACAAACAGTGCAGAACCTAATCGGAGGGCTTCTCTAGGAGTCCTCTGATCTGGGTCTGCAATGTTTGCAAATACTAAAGGCTTTACGCCCCACATTCAAAGGGGTTACTCTCACATTAACCCCCTCTTGTTCAGATTGATTAGTTTCTAAGTGGATGAATGGATCAAATTCTAATGATCCATAATTATCTTGTTTTCATAATAAATTTATTTCAACAGTAACCACACCCAATATAGATATATATCTCGGATAATAATGTAGCAAACAATGGGTCACCATGAACCGATGAAAGATACGATTAAAAAAAAACTGAGAAGGGAGTGTACATAAATTTAGCTCTTTAGTAATCTTTGTCCGCAAATATTTTGATTGCTGCAAATCTCAAATTCACTATTTAACCCTTTCCCTCATATAAACATCATTTCACATGGTTACTATAGGAGTTTTACTAAGGAGCCGTCTGATCAGGGTCTGCTCTGTAAGCTTATAAACTTATAATAGATCTGACTCTAGTTTCTACCAATACCCAAAAGTCCTGTATACATAATTGCCAATATGAAAATTCAGCTAATGAATATTCATGATGTTATTATTTCTTACATGAATATTGAACAGGGAAAGGGTTAATTTTCTAGCTCCCTTCAAAAATGCAGTAAGAACATCAGTGTCCATGCTTATAAAGCTTTTTAGTTGAGTCTGAGTTTGTTTTCAAGCTTTTGATTGGTCATATTTGAGTTCTCAAGCTTTTGATTGGTCAGATTCGAGCCAAAGGCTCAAATCTGACCAATCAAAAACTTGAGAACGAACTCGGACTCAACTAAAAGTTTTATAAGCATGGACCCTGATATTTTGGTATTAACCAGGATCCAAATGAGACACAATCATGGTATTATGGTTCCAAATAAGACAAATGAGTTACTCACCATCTCAGTTTCAATCTCGAATTTGCTGCTCACCTGAGGTGTCAGTAAAGAGGTATAAACAGCAATGTATTTTACCCCAGTTATTTGACAGGTTAAGAATGCAATACACAAGCATACTGGGATTTTAAAACAGTGAAGACAGATTCCTCTAGCAAATTTAACCCTAATTCCCTGTTAAATATTTCTGTAAGAAATAATGACATCATGCATATTTATTCGCTGATTTTTTTTTATCATTGCGTACATACAAAAGATGTTTTGGCTCAGGCAGTAACTGAAGAATCAGATCTATATTATACCATATGCAAACAGAGCAGACCCTAATCAAACGACGCCTTTAGTCCATCTGACCTGGGTCTGAATATTGATATGAGAAATAATGAATGTATAAATATCAATTAGCTAATTTAATAATGGTATCATTAACAAGGACATAATGTGACAACAGCAAAAGCTGTAGAATCAGATTTATATTGATTAATTGGCAAACAGATATAGCAAACCCATATCAAATGACTCCTACAGTTATCTTCCTGATCCCTTCAGAAATGGTGGCAAAGAACCACTAGTTTCAGAATGTAACCTGTTAAACACTTCAGAAACCTATGGCAACCTACTCATAATATTAACCCTTTACCTGATGAATCATTTCCACAGAAGAAACTAGAAAACTAACTCAGTTAGATAGGGCACATAAGAAATAATGTCATCAAGAATATATATTACCTAAAGTCTTATAGTGACATAATATATACAGGATATTTTATTTTAATCTTGACAGACACTGTAGAATCAGATCTATATAATTCACAAGACAAACAGAGCCTGATCAGAGGGCTCCTATAGGAGATGTCTGATCTAGGTCTATTGTGTATGCAAAGGCATCAAAAGGCGTTTCTACCAGGTAAATGGTTAAACCCTAACAGTGCGGACACGAGTCAATAATATCTGAAACAGCGTAGACCCTGAGATGGGGGAGTCCTCTAAACAGGTTCTACACTGTTTGTCATGTTACACTTTTCTTAAGAAAAATCCCTAAATATTCACCACAAGCTTGACCTGTTTGAATTTTGGAACAGTCCATTTGAAAATAAAATTCCATCTGACCTGGGTCGACTCTGTTTGCAAATGCATAAAAGGCACTTGTAAATATGTATGAAGGAAAGGGTTCAGCTTTCATACTGAATGAGGGCTATTATAAGTCAAACACTGAAGGCTCATTCCACTTTGAAGATTCAGTATTCAAAGAGTTCCCTATTGTCCATTTGTAATACTAAATTACACGTATTCTTTAACCCTTTCCCTGTTTTATGTTTATTACAAATTTCAATACCTACTGAATATTCATGGACAAAAGTTATAATGCTATATGGAAAGTGGAATATTGTAGCCATTTGAGGAAGTAAATAAACAGATCTATCAAATTCCTTTAGCAAACAAAGCAGACCCTGATCAGACGGCTCCTCTAGGAGCCGTCTGATCTGGGTCTACTCTGTTTGCAAATGCGCGAAAACACGTTTATATGAGAGAAAGGGTTAATGTTATATTCCTAATTATTAGCTCCACTTTTTCAAAAAGTGGAGCTATTGTCATGACCCTCTCATCGGCGTCTGTATTGGTTAACCTTTTTGTTAAGGTCCATTTCTCAGAAACTTTAAAGATATTTGGTTCACATTTGGTATGCATATTTACTCTCATAAGTGGATCCCATTTCACAAGGGTAGTTAGCCCTAAAATTAATTTTGCCATAGTTATGCCCCTTTTTTTACTGAGAATTTTCATTGTTGGTTAAAGCCCCGTTCCCACTGTCCCGGATTGGCCCCCGGTACGTCCCGGATGTGTGGTCCGGGGGAAACCGTGTCAAACCATATCAAACCGGGAGTACATCCCTGGTGGCACCGTTAACATCCGGGAAGATCCCTGATGAACGGTATTAATCCGGCAGACAGCCCCGGATGTTTTAAAATGTTTAAAACAACCGGGGGTCACCGTGAGTCACTGGGAAAGATATCCAAAACCGGCTTAATCCTGGAAATTCCGGGACAACGCCGGTATATTCCGGTGCAGGTCCGGGTCTCTATCCTGGCTTTACCGTGATAGTCCCTAGTAATCCGGGATGTTGGCGAGCACCTCATTCACTATATACCTTTGGTGAACACCCGGCATTGGGACGGTATAGTCCCGTTTTGTACCGGTGGAGTTAGGGACTGGCAAGGTATGAGCCGGTTTGTCTGCCGGTCAACCCCTGTTTATACCCGGATAACTCCGGCTTGTCACCGGCGCACACCCGGGATATGACGGGGTGATACCGGCGGCCACCGCTGCACTACCAGGGACGACCGGGGTCACACCGGATTGTATCGTGTTCAACCGGGAAAACCCCGGCCATACACCGTGCCAAACCGGAAACTAACTGGGATAGTCCGGGGTCAAACTGGAAGATCCTGCTTCTAAATCGGGGGAACACCGGGGCAACGTCGGGAATATGGGAATGTACATTTATTTTTTAAGAAATAAGGCCCCGTATCATCCCGATCATTTGATTATCTATGCCAACAGTTTAGATTCAGATAAGAGGTTGAGTAAGTAGGCCCTTTTAAGGTCAAGGTCATACTTCAAGGTCAAAATCAATGTCACGTTGTTAAAAGTTTTGGCCTTGTCAAATGATATTAGCCATTTGCCTCTTCAGTCCAAGGGTACCAAGTGAAAAGTATTTTCAGTGTTTTATAAGTACCAAAGTAACTAAACTGTTTAACCTTTTCCCTGTTCTATGTTTATCCGAAATCTCAATACCTATTGAATATTCGCGGAAAAATAGTTAGGAAGGTAGAACATTGTAGCAATTTTAGAAAGTAAAGAAACACATCTTTCAAATTCCATTAGCAAACAGAGCAGACCCTGATCAAACAGCTCCTCTAGGAGCCGTCTGATCTGGGTCTACTCTGTTTGCAGATGCGTGAAAACACGTTTATATGAGGGACAGGGTTAAAACATTGACAACAGCTGAAAAGTATGATGACCTTGTGTAGGTCACCTGACAGAAATAATTTTTATGACATGTTGTAAACATAGGTAGACTTGTTGTCAATAAGTTATAAATATTGAAATAAACACAAATTTTAATTGTCCGTTATTGGGACTGTCTGGCCTAATTAATTGCTCCATTTAGTGTTTTTGATGGATTTTTGGATAGTGGCAGCCAAGTGGAGGTGACAGATTAGTACAGGACCTGAGAAATAATTGACTGACGCACATTGCTAGGTGTGTTCTAGTGCCATAAGAAAATGGATTAATTTTGATATTAACTCCTTGAATGCAAACATTTACAAATTGTGTAGAACCCAATCAGAGGGCTGACCTAGAGAAGCCCTCAGACCATGGTCTGCACTGTTTGTCATTCAAAATTCTCTAGCAACTTAATATTTTAATACTGAATAGACTCTGTTATTGAATATTGATGGATCATTCCATTTAGAAACAGCAGAAGTGTTAAAAGATGCAGGTCTGAAATGCCAAAAATATAAATTTTAATTAGTGTAAGTTGGTGGGTAGGTGAGTGGGAGTGGGAGTTTCAGTGAGTCATTATTGCTAGTGTCAAGTATGATAGCAAGGAACTGCATCAACATGCCATTAATGTTTTTATTCTATCTTAACCCATTCCCTCATATTGACGACTTTTGAAGCCTCTGTGAAAGTCACTTTCTGAAACCATTAATTGCTCTTTTTATCACAATGGGTTTGAAATAAATTACACAATTCTAGCATTTTCCTTTTCTTTAGTAAATGTTCCTTTTCATTAGATTTATTCAAAGAGGTAGGATCTAAAAATAGCACATGAGGGAAAGGGGTAATTATCATAGCCCTAAATATTTGGGCACCAATTAGTGTCCTCTCTCCCGTGGTTTTTAAGGCTAAATGATTCAATGTGGCTTTATTTTGATAATTTACAATTAGACCAACACAGTAGGAAATAGTGTAAACCCTGATCAACTTTGGGATAAGACGGTTCCTATAGGAGCCATGTGATCTGGGTCTGCTCTGTTTGCAAAAGAATGAAAAATCATTTTTATGAAGGTAAGGGTTATTCAACAGTTTCTACAATGCCCAATAGTTAAGCATTATAAAAAAATCAGCTAGCATTATAAAAAAATCAGCTAGTAACTATTTATTATGTCATTAATGATTAACCCTTTCCTCCATAAATACGCATTTCTACACCTTTGCAAACAAAGTAGACCCATACCAGACGGCTCCTATAGGAGCCATCTGATCAGGGTCTGCTCTGTTTGCTTATGGTGTAATACAGATCTGATTCTATATAGTTTCTACTTTGGCAAAAATGTCATGTGCTAATATGCCATTTAAAAATTTAATCTAATTAATATTTTCATAATGTCGTCATTTCTTGCATAAATATTCATGGAGTAAAGGGTTAATTTTTTACATGACTGTTCATGAGGTTAAGTGAGAATACCTTTCATATGATTTAAAAACTTATCTGTCATGTTCCATGTTTAGAGGATATGAAACTCCTTTTATTAGTTCTGTCAGGTAGAACAGTGAGGTTTATATTTATAGACTTGTACTAAAGTTGAAACATCCAGTTTTGGATGACAAGTACTTGCTAGTATACGGTATATCTATTTCTTATTTGCCAAAAAGAAAAAAAAAACATCTTCAATTCCAACAATAAAGTCAATAATATTTACTCTTTTCCCCCCAAAAGTATAATATCGTGTTTAAATGTTGGGATTCTGTTTGATTAGGTCCAAGGACATCTTACCTGACTTTGCAAAATGATTTTAAATTGAGCCATAACATGCTTAAGGTTAACCCTTAACCCATTCCCTCATAGGCCTTTTTTGATATAACCTCTTTATATAAATCTACCGAAAAGGAGCATTAACTAGAGAAAAGGAACATTTTAGAATTTTGTAGGTTGAAACCATTGTGATAAATAGAGCATTAATGCTCCCATAGGAGCAAATGCTCTATTTATCACAGCGGTTTCTCAAAGTGACTTTTACAGATCTCGACTCGGCAAAAGTCGTCAATATGAGGGAATGGGTTAAAATTCGGCATGAGTCACAAATATCATTTGCAAATAGTGTAGACCCAGATGAGGAGCCTTCTCATCAGGATATGTACTTAGGTTATCATTCTTTAGAACAATCCCTAAATATTCACCATAAGCTTGACCTGTTTGAGTTTTGGAATAGTCAATTTGAAAATTCAGCGTTGTAAGGGTTAACCCCTTGAATTTGGAAGACCAAGTTAAATTGTACAAGCAAGCAGGGTTTACAAAGATATGGAACTGTCTGATTATGGTATACCTTATTTGGCATTAAAAATCCTCAAGCAATATAATCCATTCTATACTACATGGGACTCAGCAGCTGTTTGCCAGTATTATGAACTGTTTGACTTTAAAAAAACAGCATTCAGAGGGTTAACCTATTCCCTCATAGGCTGTTTTTAGACCCAACCGCTTTGAATAAATCTACTGAAAAGCAGCATTTAATAGAGAAAAGGAATTTTTTTAGAATTGAGTAGTTTTGAAACCATTGCGATAAATAGAGCATTTGCTCCTATGGAGCAAATGCTCTATTTATCTCAATGGTTTCAAGAAGTGACTATTACAGTGAGGCGTAGAAAGGCGTTTTTATGGAGGAAAGGGTTAATATGTAATGAATGTGACCTGTACTGTACTGCTTGTTTTATTTATGACAGAAAGACTACACTGGTGTGAAAGTGATTAATTAGAATTTGACTATTAAACCCTTGGAGTACATTGGCAACACTTTGAGAAAAAAAATATACAAACAATGCATGCTCTGATATGAGAAAGTGTTTAAACTGCTCAAAGTCAGCATGCCCACATATCTATCTACATTAATTTATGAAGGACTAGACTATGATTATGAAACATTCTCTTTGACTAAAGAATAAACTGATCCAAACTACTTGAATATAATTATGTAGAGAACATTTACAAGTAAACTTCCAAGCAGTTTTAAATAAAAAAAATCCCTTATACACTTCATTAACCCTTCCCCTGTTCTGTTTTTATTACAAATTTCAATACCTACTGAATATTCATGAACAAAATTGTTATAATGAAACACGACTGGTAGAATGTTGTTGCCATTTTAGAAAGTAAAGAAACGGATCTTTCAAATTCCATTAGCAAACAGAGCAGACCCTGATCAGACGGCTCCTATAGGAGCCGTCTGATCTAGGTCTGCTCTATTTGCAAATGCGTGAAAACACGTTTACATGAATCAAAGGGTTAATATTGAACACAAGCATTCCAAACATGAACTCATTCCCTCCTACTTATGCCATTGATGCCTCTGTAAGATATTTTCGAAACCATTGTGATAAATAGAGCATTAATTTTGCTCCTTTAAATGCTCTGTTTATAATGGTTTCAAGAGTACTAAATTCTTAAATTTTCCTTTTCTGTAGTAAATGCTCCTTTTTGGTAGATTTATTCAAAGGAGTTGGCTCTAAAAATAGTCTCGGAGGGAACGGGTTAAATATATCCTAGTAAGTCTGGCATTGATTTCATTTGGATCCAAACAGTTTGTAAATGTTGATATAATGAACACACCTATATCATGCTAGTACAGTAGAAACCCTCTATTGCGACCACAAAAAGAGGTATTATTCCTAGTGGTAAGTGCAGGTGGTAGCTTGATGCAGTACAAAAGTAGCTTTCTGCATTACTTTCATCCTGCATTAAGCAACCACCTGTTTACAGTCATGTTTATTCATTTAGTGGTCGCATTAGAGGGGTTCTACTGTATTATAGGACACCAATGATTGATCCGACTAGATTTGTTAGACAAGGCAACTCCCAACAGCCAGCATATCTAACCCTTTATCTGATAGAGACACCATAGCTACCAGTCCTTTTGCAAACAGAGTAGACCTTTACCAGATGGTTCTTGTAGCAGCTGTTTGACTAGGGTCTGCTTTGTATGTTTAATAGAATTATATAGATCTGATTCCACAGTTTCTGATCATAGACATGGCCAATTTTAAACTTCTTTTGTTCATATACCATGATAAATAAATATTACAAATATTCTTGATGTCATTATTATGTCTCCCCCATTTAAAATGGGGAGACATATTGTTTTTGGTTGAGTTGTCTGTCAGTCCGTCCATCTGTCTGTCACACTTGTGTCTGCTCCATATCATTCACAAATATGGAAGGATTTCAAAATGCTTTGGCACAAATGTTCGACTCAACAAGACAATGTGCAGAGCATTTGATTCAGGCACGTGGGTCAAAGGTCAAGGTCACAATTCAAGGTCAAATGTTTTAGCCATACCCTTGGTGTCCGCTCCATATCTCTTAAACCCTTGGGAGGATTTCAAAATGCTGTGGCACAAATGTTCTCCATGACAAGGCGATGTGCAGACAGTGGGATTCAGGCACATTCTTCAAAGGTCAAGGTCACAATTCAAGGTCATGTTTACAATTCAAGGTCAATTATTCACACTTTCTTGTCCAAACGATAACTCCTGCATGGCTAATGCCATTTGATTAAAACTTCATACATTGACAGAGCATGATGAGAGGAAGTGTCATGTATAAGGGCCATAACTCTAGCTTCAATACTTTTGGAGTTATTGCCCTTTGTTACATTTTTTGCGTAGTCAATAACTCCTGCTCTACTGATGCTATTGGAATGACATTTCATGAATGGAAAGAGCATGATGGAAGGAAGTGTTATGCACAAGTATCATGACTCTGGCTTCAATAATATTGGAGTTATTCCCTTCCATTTTCTGCAGAGTTATGGGACTTTTGACATAGAAATTTTGTTTGCAGGGTTTCTCCAAAACCTTTAATTGGATATTCATTAAATTTCATGGGATTGATTACCATCATGCCTGGTTGTGCATATCTTATTCCTTTTCGGGTTTGATGATTTTCTGCAGAGTTATGGGACTTTGGTAAATTTTGTCCACATGTTTGGGGAGACATCGGTTTTGTATCAAAAACAATTCAAGTTTCTTACATGAATAGTCATAAGGTAATATGTTAACCCTTTGCCTCTTCAATATTCATGTAAGAAATAAGAATATCATGAATATTTATCAGCTGAATTTTTATAACGGCATAATGCATAAGCAGGTTTTTGGTATTGATACTGGGACTACTCTGTAAGGGTGTAGAAAAGTGTATTTATGGAGTAAAGGGTTAAGAATTTAATGCCTTCATGAGTCAGCCAAGTTTTTATTATGGTATATGATCATAGAAAGTTTTAGTTATCTCAGAAACTATAGAATCAAATTGTAGTATGCAAACATATGCAGACAGGATAGACCCTGATCAGATGACTCCTACTGATATGAGTCTGCTCAGTTTGCATGACATTTACCTATTCCCTCATAGGCTATTTTTAGATACCTCTTTGAATAAATCTACCGAAAAGGAGCATTAACTTAGAGAAAAGGAACATTTCAGAATTTTGTAGTTTGAAACCATTGTGATAAATAGAGCATTTCGAGGGCTTGGTGCAAAACTATTCTAACTCCTTCACAAAGTGAAGGAGTTAGAATAGTTTTGCACCAAGCCCTCGATTTGCTCCTATAGGAGCAAATGCTCTATTTATCACAATGGTTTCACAAAGTGACTTTTACAGAGGCATCAACAGTCGTCAATATCAGGGAATGGGTTAAAAGATGTTTGTATGAGGTAGAGGGTTAATGTAACAGGATGGTTTCTGTCTGGACTGGTGACACTCATGTTTTGTGACAGCATTATGATGGTTCCCAATTAACACTAATGTAGGCTAGAGTAGGCCCATTTGTCACTGATATCTTTTCATTACTGGCTTACACTCATATTATAGTCATCAATCTTACAATTTCTTTATACAAACAACTCAGATATTGTTTTGGATAATGTTAGTTAAATTGATTTGGTTGCTTCGCAACTAAGGTAAATTACGGGTGAATATGGATCTTAACCCTTCGTTTCCCTCATAGGCTATTTTTAGACCCAACCTCTTTGAATAAATTTCTACCGAAAAGGAGCATTTACTACAGAAGGGAAATGTTGGAATTGTTTAGTTTTGAAACCAATGTGATAAATAGAGCATTAATTTTGCTCCTAAGGAACAAATGCTCTATTTATCACAATGGTTTCAAGAAGTGACTTTTATAGAGGCATAGAAAGGCGTATTTATGGAGGAAAGGGTTAACACTTTCCCTGTTGAATATTCATATAAGAAATAATGACATCATGAATATTTATTATATTAATTTTTATGATTCATATGAGCACAGGACATTTTGACTCAAGTGGAAATTGTAGAATCAGATATATTATATAGTAAGCAAACAGAGCAGACCCTGATCAGACAGCTTCTATAGGAGCCATCAAATCTGGTTCTACTCTGTCTGCAAAGGAGTGAAAAGAGTTATAATTTTTGAAGGAAAGGGATAAAAGAATACAGAATTCTGTAAACAGTGTTACCAATCTGGAGAAGGTTATTAAAATAAAGATTATAGGGGTTAATACAGTGTAGTAATAATTGCAAAACCTCATTGTAATATGTTTTCACAGGTACATTAGTACTTTTCATTGAGTAATGACTTTGTTGCCATAGACATCATAAGAATGAGTAATGTCAGTATATAATATTCAATATGTAGAATTATTTTACCACTGAAAAATATGGTCCCCCGTTGGGGCCTACTTATTGGTGTATTCTTATTCTGGCAAACAAACTGTTTACCCTTTCCCTGTTCTATGTTTATTCCAAATTTCAATACCTACTGAATATGCATGGACAAAAGAGTTAAAATGAAATATGGAAGTTGGAACATTATAGCCATTTTAGACAGTAAAGAAACAGATCTTTCAAATTCCATTAGTAAATAGAGCAAACCCTGATCAGATGGCTCCTATAGGAGCCGTCTGATCTGGAGCTACTCTATTTGCAGATGCCTGAAAAGATGAAATATAAAGGAAAGTGTTAAATCCTTCCACCAGATACATTCAAGGTCTGAGGAGCTTTTAGAATAATTTAAGATTGCCTGCTGAATAATTAAATCAGGCTCTTCCCTTTCTGAATATTAATTAAACAAAAAAATTGCATCAACATTTATCACAGAGTAAAATGATTTGTATAACAAACAGTACAGACCCAGATCAAAGGACTCGATCCCTCAGGAGCCATTTGATCTGGGTCTACACTGTTAGCATAGGACTTGTATACTTGATTCATACAAAAAGGTTTTTAAGACTAGGAAGAGATATATATGTGAGTATTTGTAAACGGTGCATATATTATATAATATTCCACTGTCAAATTATTTTACAATTCTAAAACACTGTATTAGACCAGAGCTGTAACAGATTAATGTGCGTACTCAAGTACTGTAAGATCCTCTATTTCTCCACCAAACCCTATGTTGTGACCACTCTTTAGAATCCTCTTGAAGAGTTGTCACAACATAGGGTTTGGTGAAGACATCAAGAAGTTATTCTTGAAAATGTTTTAATGTATGCATCTTATCTGGATCTCTGCTATAGCTAGACTGTTTGAAAGTAGACAATATGCTGTTTTATTTCTTTATGAGTGAAACTATTTATTCAGCAAATTACTAATATGATGACAGCATGCCAATAGTGGAGGTCATAAATTAATAATGATTCTCCTTAAAATGAAACTTTATCTGTGTGAGAATTAGATATGTGAACATGAATCCTTTCATTGTTGTTCAAATGTGTAAGATAGTGACTGTGTGAAACTATCTGCCAACCCTTTACTTCATGAGTATTCATGAAAGAACTGATGGCATCATGAATATTAATAAGATTAATTTTTAAAATAGCATAATATTAAGACATGAAACTTTTGGCAAAGCAGAAACTGTAGAATATGAAATCTACATGTATATTATTCCATAAGCAAATGGAGCAGACCCTGATTAGATGGCTAGGCTATAGGAGCCGTCTGATTTGGGTCTGCTCTGTTTGCAGAGGCATAGAAAGGTATATTTCGAGGGTCTAAAGGTAAAAGGTACTAAGTCACATCTGGTACATTTTGAGAAAAACGCGAAAACGTGATTTCATATTCCCAAGTCCACAATTTGTTATTTATTCAAATTCAAACTATCTGGTACAACTGTTTATGGATAAACAAGTATGACTACAAGGGTTTATTAGCTACATACTGATTTAAAACTGAAATATCAACAACATTTTAAACCTATTTTTGCCGAGTTGTCAAATATTGAGTGGTAAAAGGTACTAAGAGCACTTAGTACTTGATTCAAAGTAAACATTGTCAGGTAAAATGTACTAAGTGCATTTAGTACCTTTTACTTGTTAGATACTGACAGTTTTTGTACATATGCTAAATTTACACATAATAATAATGCACAACATTGCCAATATAAATGAATCAGGTTAGACTCTGCATACCGTCGGACATGAGTAGACATATGCAGAGGGTCCTGGTTCCAGATAGAACTAAAAAAATGTGAGGCTAACCTAAGATCCGAATTGTTTGAAATTGTTAGTCCAATTCTTATAGCTTTTGCAAAACAAAATAAATATTAGAAGATTTTACATGATATATCATGACTACGGTATGTTAGCAAATATTATAATAATTTGCAAAAGTACAAATATGAGTCATGCAGGATACACGACATAGGAAATTAACAGCCGCTTGAACAGCACCACAACAAGGAAGTTTCATTGAATTGAATGCTTACGTAATACATGATATTCATAGAAATAGCATGGATAAGAATGAACTTCTTGTCAATAATTATTAGACGTATTCATGACACTACCCTTCATGAGTGTCTCTTTGCAATAGGCTAACTGCACAAACTTCAACAGTTATTGGATCCCGAATGCTGGCAAGCTAGTCTGATGAATCTAACTCATTTTCACTGGCTGCAGGAAGTGGTATTTGTCTTTCACAGATTTATTGCTTGGTAAAGCTTCACAGTATGGTTTGTACTCTTCTGGTATTGGACCTACCATACAAAGTGAAAGCAGATCAGACTTTTTGGCTGCAGATATTGGTAATTTGCTTTGGTAGCGCTGACAAAGTTGCAATTTTGGGACTTTGGAATTTCCTCGTTTTTGCAGCTTTGTAACCACCTCAATGAATTCATCTGCTTGAAACGAATAGTTTACAAAGATACTGTTTTGGTGATTCATTGCGCACCTGCAGCCATTTGATTTTTAACCACTTAACTTTTACCCCATCTTTTGAATTTTTCATGTTCTTGAACTGCGAGTGTTTTAATTTCTTTAGATCCATAAAATCTCCCAATTTCATAGGTACAACAACATAAGGTTTACTATCCTAGCAAGGGCAATGACAGTCTCCCATTGCCATGGTACATAAACTGCAGTTCGCTTTTTGGCTTGTTCTACAGTGCTATGAATAGCATCACATTCCATTTGCGAATGGCCGCTCTCAAATAATTCCTGATCAATACACTTAAAGTTATATTGTTGAATGCAGTAAAGCAATGCTCCGGCTACAAATTGGTTTCGGTTTCGACCACGGCATTTGTCACTATATGGGGTTACTTCCTGGACGTTGGACGTTTTGTTTGAGAGCGAATTTAAGTGGGCTATTATATAGGTACCTATCTCACATGATCCCATGAGTTTCAGCCCACAGGTAACATGTTCCTACTCCACTCCGCAATGAATAAAATGATAGATTATAGCAACATAGTTTTCTATTGTAGTAGAGTTCTACAACAAAGCAGGGAGTTGTTAATACAGCTTCAAGGTCAAACATGGCAGCATAAAAGTTTGGGTCAGATTTTGCTCTTATTTTATCAGCTGCCTTCTCTTCTCTAACCTTTGTTTTCCTTTCTTGATGCTGGTTGTATAGTTCTTCTGTATGCTCATCTACTTTACCATCTGCCTTTTTAATTTCATACAAATTGCAGATCTGACACTGATCTTTCTTTGGATGAAAGAATGCCATGTTGTACTCCGTGCAAAATTTCCGTCTGTATACTGACTGACTGACAGGCTTCATTCCTTCTTCCTTGCATTTTCCGATATAAAGAGCATGCATACTGCGAATGTTACGGTCTTGAGCGAGATATTTTCTGTTAGTATCCTTTCTTGTATAGTGAGGGTCTACAGTTGGAAAACTATTTATATGTTTACACACAAAGTCCAGGTCAGCCTCTGTCGTTTTATTTGGAGGCTGGTGTCACCCTCTCATGTCTTTTCCGCTGAATATTCCGCTCTTTTTATTTTCGATAGTATTTTCTACAGTCTTTCTTCCAATGTTCAAGGTAGCAAGGAAAATTTTCTTACAGACACGCACTTTATCCATTCCAAGTGTAAAATAGTATGATAATGCAGTTGTTCGCAGCCTCTGACTTGTTCTTTTTCTTCGTACCGGCTCAGTATCCTGCACATGATGACATGAAGTGACGCTGAGCTAGCTGTATAACCTGCAAGGCTCTAAAAGGTTTGGAATGTTTTCTGCCTCTGTTCAGGGCTGATGTTTTCTGTGCATTTGAACTTGCAATTGGAGCAATTCAGCGACTGTATCTCTCTGCCTTTAACATACTGTCCCGTTTTGCTGGTGTACGGTAGACCTTCAGCTCTGCATGTTTTCCGCACATTTGCTTTCCACAAATGTCTTTTTGCAACTCGCTTTCTGGTGAATGTCTTCTTATTTGGACTTTTGTATTGTTCATCCTTATGTGGGGTCAGATTGCTTTGAACATATGTGCAGTTCATTTTCTTTTTGGGTGTTTCTATGATGAGAAAACCTGTCTGTTGGCTGTTTTTCCGACTGTTGTTTGGATCTATTGGACTCTCTCTTGAAGATACGGAACTGCCCTTGTCTCCCAATTGCTTATGTTGTACAGAATCGTAATGGTCATGGCCTGTGACAGCTATATGTGCAATTAGAATAGGTGCATTATCCACTAATGGTACAATGTGAGGTTTAATATCTAACACTGTCGGTCGGCTAGAAAATATCCCCACTTCCCTCTGGAAAATATTTGCAATGCAAAGAGGTATTAGGTCTGACATATCTGTATCCCACTGTCCATCTTTTTTCTATTTGGTCCACCATACATTTATATGCTTCCCTATTTTCAGTGGAGTAGGTGGCTTTTTTGTCAATTGGACAAAGTTGATGTAGTCATCAATGTTACAAACAAGATGTTCGACCACCATAGATCTCAGGTCCTGCACAGACACTGGATTGTCTAATGTCGCTGCGAAAAGACAGTTTCCATCAGCTGGGATGTGTTTTCGTTCCAGCAAGTTACTTGATAACAGATTGTCCAAACGTCTTGAGTGGAAATCATGTAGCAAAGCCTGAAATTTGCTTTTCTTTAAGCTTTTCTGTTTTGCCCTTTC
The DNA here is from genome assembly GCA_963576725.1 of Azorinus chamasolen. Lineage (NCBI taxonomy): Eukaryota > Metazoa > Mollusca > Bivalvia > Cardiida > Solecurtidae > Azorinus > Azorinus chamasolen. Next base: position 16,276,399 of record OY755248.1, on the reverse strand, counting down.
TGTATCTGTACAATCACTTTCACTACAGTATTCTGAAGGACTTACACTGGCATTATCTTCATTTTTCATTTTCATTTTTCCTGCTTTTGTTTTCTTTCTCTTGACATGTTTGCCTAGTTTCTTCCAGTTGGTATCTCTGTTAATAAGTTTTCGTTTTTGTCCTGTAATTGGTGAGTCTGTTTCTGAGGGCTGGTAACTGCTTCCGCTTCTTTCAACATTTTCATCATTTTCATATACGGTTCCAGGTCGTCAATTGACTTTCACTTTCTACAATTTTATTTGTATTGGTATTAGTTGCCAAGTCCAGTTTTTGTGCAATAAATACATCACTGTCTTTGCATTGAGATTTGCCACAGAGTCTCTGCTGTAGTTCTGCCAGTGGGATATTCAGTTCCTCTGAACTTGAGTCACATTGCTCACTTAAGTCCAATAATTACTGCATATCTCGCTGTCTTTTAGAATTTCTTTATATTTACTTAGATCTATAGACTTGTCAAACTCGCATAATTGCTCCTCAGTGTCTTGATAGCTAGTGTAGAAATTAACATATATGCTTCATTGTATGTCTCATTATGCTGGATTACAGACGAATGGCTTTCATTGTCTGTACATGCATGTATGTCTGTCCAAAGAGAACTTGCTGTTGTGTCTCTATAACTGTCGCCCTTTGACACGGAAATTGACGTTTCCATTTTATTAGCGTCGTCACATAGTAACTATCCTAACTAGTTATCAATGTTCTTTGAAAGTTCTCGTATTACTTTAAGATGAAACAAACATGAATTATCTTTTTTCAAGACATGTAATACAAATCGTTATACAGGTCTTTGGTAGTATCTAAATACAATGTAAAATGAATTATTCATTTTGATATATATCATAAACAGATAAGTATTGTATATTTAGTCTAAATTATTCTAGTAAATCTTACCTTTGAAGATGTCACTATATTCCCAAAGTCACTGTGTTACACATGGTTAAAACATGTAAGTTATTGTGTTGTATACAGGCAAATGAGTGAAACAATGCATGTTTTCGGAATATTGAAATAAATTAAGCCTGTTAGGGGTTGAGAGAGCGTTAATTAGCTATTAGGTGGTCCCTGGTAGACAGCATCCATACAACTCGTGGGAGCAATAGAGGGTGTTATGTGATCTGCTGGTGTTTGATGCACAGGTAAAAGGTACTAAAGTTCAGTTAGTACCTTTTACCTCTACAAATATACACATAGTACCTTTTACCTCATTGATATTTACCAGTTTGCAGTTAGTACTTTCATTAAACTACATTTTTAGTAATTTATAAATCTCAGATAATATTCATATTTTTTTAGAAGTAAGCTATTTTATTAAGGGTGTGAAAAATATCAAAAAGTCATTTTTGACAGAAATGCGACTTAGTACCTTTTACCTTTATACCCTCGATTTATGAAGTAAAGAGTAAACCCTTTAAAGGCATAACATGAGTATGCTGGTAAATGTGAACAGTGCAGACCATGATCAGATGACCCCTCTGATCATGGTCTGCACTTTTTGTCATTCAAAATCCTCTAACAAATGTACGCTTTTCATACTGAAAGGATTATTATAGTTACACACTAATGGGCCATGCATTCCACTTGGGATATTTAGCATTTAAACAGTTAATATGGTGAATAAAAGCGTCTACCGAACACTTATTAACCCTTTACTTGATAGAGACATACAAAGAGAGTATACCTAGATCTGATGGTTCCTGCAGGATTCATCAGATCAGTGCCTGCTCAGTTTGCTTATATGTTACGCATTCTCTTCTGTTTGCCATGATAATGAATTGCCTTACTGGTATAGATGATCTTTCATTTTTAAACTCATAGTGAACAAAACTCAGGATGTAATGTAAAAAAAAAAGTCAAACCATTGAATGCAGCATACACGATAACTGACTGTAGGGTTTACAGTGTCTTTTAGACAATGAGATACTGCTGTAATGAATGAATATTGATATTAATCCTTTACTGGATAGATGACTTTGCAATTACTGATCAAACAGGACCTGTACGTTGGCTTATGGAATTATATAGTTTAAAAACAATCATGACTTGTGTTCTTTTACCATTATAAAAAATCAACAACTAGATTTTCATATTGTCATTATTTCTTTTTTGAATATTCAGATTCAATGGATAAATTTAACAAATGTTATGAATAGTATGAGGGAAGTGACATTCTCCATTGTTTGGTAAGGCATTGGATTATTGGACAGTTGTTATGTTGAATATTGCAAGAGATTTGTTTGTCTATTTCAGGTCCATCCAAGATGGAGCTAGACAATCGAGTTAAGGTGCGTGTTAGTAAAATGAAGCCTGGCCAGATGAAGAGACTTGGGGACACATCCGACATGCAGAACTCACAGACAGACGAACTGGAGAAAAGTGTGCAGAAGGAACTAGAGAAAGCTGGCGTTGGGGATGGAGGTAAAGTAGAATTATGTCTTTGCTGACATGATCAAATCTTTTATCATCTTGTCAAACAGTTAAATGTAGATGAGACACAGAGTAACTTGGTGTACAAGCAGGATCCAAACAATTGTGATTATGCGTTTGAAACAAAATGGAAGAAAAATTGAGTATTGAATAGAATACCGTAGATTGAAATGTTTGCAAATGACAGACCATGGCAGAAAAACAAATACATGTACATGAGACGTATTATGTTTGACTTGCAAATATAATACAATAAAACCCCTCTAAACTGGATGTTAAATTTAGTATAAATATTGGTCTTGGAGACAGGTGGCAGCTTCATGCAGGGTGAAAGACTTTCGCAATGAATTAAGGAGCCACCTGCCTAAAAGTATCTAAATTCTTCTCTACTAGAATTCCAGTTTCAAGGGGTTTTACTGTAGATCTGGAGTGATCATAGGGTCTGGAATAAGTGTCTTACTTATATGTGTGAAAATGTGTTTATATGAGGGAAAGGATTATACCTTTACCTCATAGGTATGCCTTTTAGCACATATATAATTATATACATGTACACTAAATATTTTGGTATTAGTAGAAATTGTAGAATCAGATTCCATAAACAAGAGCAGACCCTACATTAGTTGTTTGATCAGGGTCTACTCTTTTTGCAAGAGCATGAAAATGTGTTTATATGAAGGGAAGGGTTATTATTGATGTCTGAAAGTAATGTTTGATTGATACATAACATGTAGACTGACAGTAAAGGAAAAAAGTGCCTATGTTAACTTACTGCTTAATTTTCATGCTGTATTATTTGCTAAGGCACCTGCATCATAGACCTGTAATTGAAATATGACCTAGTGTGGGGTTTTCTCATCAGATCATTAAATAATGATCTCTCATGATCTTCTTTTGAATGTCAGTCCTGCCAGTTATACCTGATAAATTTGCCTCCATCATGATGGGTAAATGAAATGGGATGATTGTAAAACTATAACAGAGATATAAACAAGTCAGTACATGTATTGACAAGTGAAGACTGAAAATGAAACTTCTTAAGTGAAGATTTTGTTTTAATTATTCCTTTCCCTCATATAAACATGTTTTGACGTATTTGCAAACAGAGTAGACCCAGATCAGACGGCAGCTATCTGATCAGGGTCTGCTCTGTTTGTTAATGGAATTTGAAAGATCGGTTACTTTCTAAATTTGCTGCAATGTTCCACCTTCCATATTTCATTATAACTATTTCGTCTATGAATATTTAGTAGGTATTTCGATTTGGAATAAATAGAGAACAGGGAAGGGTTAAAAACTAAAAGTTAAGATTTCGTTTGTAAAACTTAAATTTTAGCTTTTATAATATTTGTAATACAGTACCAAAAACTGAAATTAAATTATACCTTTGCCTGATGAATATTTATATAATGATATGATGAATATTTATGAGCTGAATTTTTATAATGACATATTTAATACTTTATACCATGAATATTTATGTAAAATATGTTTTTCATGGAATATTATTTAATTTTGATAGTTGTATATAATTATGACAATGTGAAAAAGGGATTTATTTTGTCCCGGATGAAAACTAGAATTCGATCTATATTGTGCAATAAGCAAACAGAGCACACCCAAATCAGACTGCTCCTACAGGTTCTACTCTGTTTGCAAAGGTATTAAATCTATGGAGAAAGGCTTAACACAGAATGTTTAGGCCCTGACAGAAACTGTAGAATCAGATCTCTATAAATTCATAAGCAAACATATCAGTCCCAGATCATATGTCTCCTGTGAGAGCCATCTGGTCTGGGTCTACTCTGTTTGCAAAGGTATCAAAAGGTGTCACTGTCAGGTAAATGGTTATATAAATATGTCCTGCTAAACATCTAAAATGATGAAGAACAAAAACAAATCAGATTATTACTTGCTACGGCAATTAATAACAAGATGGAAGGCATAAAGCAACGCTATTGTGAATACAGTAAACCACTTTAGTATAACCATTCAAAACAATTTACATCATGAATTTTTAACTCTTACCTCATAGGCTATTTTTAGAACCTGCTTCCTTGAATAAATTTACCGAAAGGGGACATTTACTAGCAAAAAGGTAAATGTTAGAAAATTGTTATTTTGAAACCATTGTGATAGTGGATGGGGTAAATGCTCTATTTATCATAATGATTTCAAAATGTGACTTAACGTTTTCCTGCCTTTTTCTATACCAAGGATCTAACTTAACTTTCCCTTTCTATTGTTTTGTTGAAAAGACCAACAATTTAACCGTTTCCTTCATGTAACATAAACACCTTTTCACACATTTGCAAACAGAGTAGACTCAGATCAGATGGTTCCTATATAGGAGCTGTCTGATCAGGGTCTGCTTTGTTTGCGAATGGAATTTGATAGTGTTCTGATCAGGGTCTGCACTGTCCATCATTTTAAACATGTTTTTGTCTTTCATACTGAGTGTACTCTAGTTGAATGTTGATAGATCATTCCTCTTTAAAATTCAGCACTTTTTAACCCAATACTACACTGATTTTTATATGGCCTATACCGAAATTCAAACAGGTCAAGCTTATGGTGATTTTTTTGGGATTTTTCTAAAAACAACTGTACATGACAAACAGTGCAGACCCTAGGAGCCCTCTCATCTGGGTCTACACTGTTTGCATTTCCCATGTCCCACACTGAAAGGTTTAAGTTAAGGTTGTACAAGACCACAAGCTGATATATGATACTGTTTTATCTGACAATTGTACTTAGGTTGCTAAGAGATTGAAATATTTGTAGTTCTTTATGGACTTGTTGCTATGCTTTTGCAAACGTAACCATACTTTCTGAATTTCTAAAAATCTCTTTTCTGTAACATTTCATTGCCTAAGTTCTGATCCTAATGTCAGACAGACTCGCGTAGAGGTGCAGTTACTTACCATGGCATCAGAATTGAAAGTATTTGACACTCTGTGTCTGTTTTTGACATTTACATAGTTTGCTAAGAGTTAGGCAAGTTTTTGTAGGACACTGATAAGTATGAGAGGTTCGCAATAACAATGCCTCGACTCTTTCCTGGCAAAAAAAAGACAAGCAAAAATTAAAACCTGCAAAAAACAAAACTGAACAAGTTAGATTCATAAGCGATATATGGTTAACTTTTTGTGTATTAAGTACAGATTCATAAGTGATAAAATTATGGTTAATCTTTTGGATACAGTAGAATCTGTCTGAAGTGATCATCAAAAAAGAGGTCTAATTATGAGTATGTAAGGCAGGTGATAGCTTAATGAAGGTCTTATAGGAGCTTTCTGCATTACTTTTGCCCTGCATTAAGCCACCATCTGCTGTTTTTCTCGTCTATTTTCCCAGAAGAAGAAAAAAGCTATTGTCATAACTCTGACATTGTCGTTGTAGTTGTTGCTGTTGTCATTGGCTGGAAACTTTAACAATGGCTATTATTTCATTACTATTCATACAAATCTTTTAACCCTTCGCTTGCTGAATTTTAAAATACATTTCTCCTTCTTTACCCATGCCCTGTTGTATAATTAAATATATTGTCACTGTGTACAAGTATTTCGCTGTGAAATCACTGCTGTGGAGTGCATTGGTTGCACAATCAACTTGTAAATAGTGCAGACCCTGATGAGACAGCTCCTGCAGGAGCTGTCTCATCTGGGTCTTCACTATTTACAAGTAGGTATATTGACGTGAATAGCAAGCGAAGGGTTAAAATTTCACACACTTGTTCACCATTACAAGAGCCTCAATCTGATTAGGGGCCATAACTCTGTAAGGTTGGGTGGGTTTTTTTTTTACAAAATTATGCCCCTTTGTGGGACTTGAGAAATGAAAGCTTAAAATGTCTTCAAAGATGAGCATTGGCACTCGCATGCAGTGCTCTTGTTAAGACTCCCGTGTTCAATAAATGAATAACCATTTAACCCTTTCCCTCATATAAACGTGTTTTCACGCATTTTGCAAACAGAGTAGACCCAGATCAGACGGCTCCTAAAGGAGCCGTCTGATCAGGGTCTACTCTGTTTGCGAATAGAATTTGATAGATCTGTTTTCTTTAATGTCTACAATGGTCCACCTTGCAACTATTTCTTTATAACTATTTTGTTAATGAGTATTCAGTAGGTATTGAAATTTGGCCTAAATATAGAACAGGGAAAGGGTTAAGACAGGTTCTACTGTATACATCACTGTTCAAGAACCTCTATAAAATGACCATTTGAAAAGAAGTCTTATCTGGATTAAAGCTGGTAGGTGGTATTTGTTCAGAAAGTTCCCATAGGAGCTTTCTGCATTACTTGAAATTCTGCGTACACCCTTTACCTAATCAATATTCATGTAAGAAATGATAACAGTATAAATACCCAGTATCTCTTAGCTTATTTCTGTAATTACATTATGAAGAAAGTAATTTTTGACCATAGTCCTTTTGACTTTTCAGTGTTGATCCAAACGAGACATGGATTTAAATTCGACTTCTCATTAGGATATTGTTCTTTGCGAAGAAATAGCAGTTGACAATGTTTGAAGTCAAATGTTTCCCAGTGTTGAAATGGTTGACCTGTTTCTTATTAATGCTTTAATCCTTCGAAATGCACAAAATGTGTGTACATGTATTAGCATTTGCAAACAGTGTAGACCCAGATCAAAAGGACTGCTAATACACTGTAAGGTCTGCACCGTTTGTTAAAATCCACCAGCAAATGTTAGTCTTTTATACTGAATGGACTCTATAGTTAAAGGCTGATGGACCATTCCACTTTGAATATTCAGCATTTAACCCTTTCGCTGCCAAATTCTGTCGTCTGCTAACTTTGTCGTCTGCTACAAAATTTCATTTTTTTATTTTTCGTTATTTTTGTTTCAAAATCATAGTAACAGTAACAAACAGTTTGGATCCTGATGAGACGCCGAGTTACTCGGCGTCTCATCTGGATCCAAACTGTTTGCATAGGTAATCACAGATCTGGCAAAAGAGTTAAAATTCCATAGTCAGTGTTTGTATGTAGGAGGGTGAACCTTTTGAATGCGGAAAGGAGTGAGCTGTAATTTGCAAACAGTATAGACCCAGATCAGAGGGCTGGGGCTCCTAGAGGAGCCCTCTGATCAGGGTCTGCACTGTTTGTCTATCAAAATTCTTTGTAAAATGTTACCCTTTTGTAATGATGGACTCTACCATTTAAACAATGATGGATTATTCTACTCTGAAAATTCAGCGTTGAAAGGTTGAAAGGGTTAGGACATTTTATGGGTGAAGTGAGTGTGTTTTACCGGAACATTATGTAAGAATGAATGCTTGTATTGTTGTTGTGACATGTGATTTATCCTTACAACCACATCTTTTTTTTTCACTCCTGCAAAAAAAATGGCATCCATAATGTGATTTTTTTGTTGCAGTTTGATGACTGTTGACTGACATTATGTGTAGAAGATAGTTTCATTATACCCATATCAGAATTGTAATAATGGGATATATATAGTAGGGTTTTTATTTCAATTCCAACTACAATTTATTTGCACAATGGGAATTACTCTTTCCTTCTTATAAATGCCTTTTCACGCCTCTGCAAACAGAGTAGACCCAGATCAGATAGCTCCTATAGATCAGGGTCTGCTCTGTTTGCTAATGAAATAATATAGATATGACTGCAGTTTTTGCTATGGACAAAATTTCCTATTTTCATAAAAAGTAAATGTAATTAATATTCATGATGTCATTAGTTCTTTCATGAATATTGAACAGGTAAAGGATGAGCAGTTTTAACCCATTCCCTCATATTGATGACTCTGTAAAAGTCACTTTGTGAAACCATTGTGATAAATAGAGCATTTGCTCTTATAGGAGCAAACGCTGTATTTCTCACAATGGTTTCAAACTACAAAATTCTAAAAAAATTCCTTTTCTCTAGTTAATGCTCCTTTTTGGTAGATTTATTCAAAGAGGTTGTATCTAAATATAGCCTATGAGGTAAAGGGTTAAATGTTTGAAAAAAGCAAAAAACCCTTTCCTGTATAAATAACACCTTTCTATGCCTTTGCAAACAGAGTAGACCCAGAAGGAGCCATCTGATCAGGTTCTGCTCTGTTTGCCAATTATATAATACATAGTTCTACAGATTCTGCCATGACCAAATATTCCTGTGTCCATGTGCTATTACAAAATGTACATGTATAACAAATATGGTAATCTAATAAATATTCATGATGTCATTATTTCTTTCATGAATATTCATGAAGTAAAAGGTAAAAGTATTTCTGGACAAGCTTAGAATTAAATCCAGGTCAGGTCACAGTTAGCTGGAGCGGGGCTAAGATAATGTTGATTTTCATCTTTTCAGGGAAGATTCAGGTGAAGATTATTACCACAGGTTACTATGACAAGGATGATGAAACTTTGCACGTCCTTACCGAAGAAGAGTCGGAGACTTTCAAGAACATGATTGTTACACTTATAGTGAGTATACATGTATATTACAGATAAAAGCTCATCTAGGTCCTTGAGGTTCACAGATTTAGCTATTGTGACTGTTTACTAAGAGTTTCATTAACCATTTTCCTCATAACCACCTTTTTGCATATTTGCAGACAAAGTAGACCCAGACCAGACGGCTCCTATAGTAGCCACCTGATCAGGGTTTGCTCTATATTCTTATGGCATTATATACATCTGATTCTGCACTCCCTTCCACAGTCAAAAATTCCTTTGTTATGCTTTGAAATAGTTTGGCTCATTAATATTCATGATGTCATTATTTCTTCCATGAATATTAAACAGGTAAATGGTAAAAATCAATGGCTGGAAGTGTTCCTTGAATGGTCCTCTTCCAAAGATGTTCAAAGTTTTACATTTTAATAGTGAATTGAATAATGGTCACAGTACCAGGTTTGGTAGAGAAATGGTTGATAAAGGTGCTGCTCAAATACTCCTTGAGGAACCCTCTGATCAGAGTCTGCACTATTTGCCATAAAAACTATTTTCTTGATAAATTTGATAAAATGTTTTAATTAATATTCAGGAAGGGAGAAGTCAGTTTTAACTCTTTGCATGCTAGGGACAGATTCTTCTGCCATTTATGAATGACCTATGCAAGCAGTTTGGATCCAGATCAGGCCCAACAAACTGTGGGGCCTGATCTGAGATCCAAACTGTTTGTCTCTGCAAATGAAAAATAGAAAGATGATATGATGCAGATGACTTGAGCAGCAGACGACAATTGAGCAGACGACAACATTATATTGCCTGCAAAGAGTTCATTATTCGGCATTCAAAAGGTTAAAGTACACACGCTGTTATTTTTATTTGCTAATATCTCAGTGTATGAAAAATAAAGTTGTAAGTTTTTAATTAAAAATGCTCTTATGTTAAATGAGTATCAAGTATCATTATTGATAGATTATTTTACTCAAAGGCTTTAAAAACTCCATAAAACCTGTATATTGGTATTTAAGGACTTCCCGTAACTTTTAAAACAGAAAGGTCATTAGTATAAAAGCACCGATAATAGTTTGTATCACTGAATCTTATACCCATTAACTTAAGTGTCAAACCATGTCTTAACCCTTACAATGTGTGATATGAGTCTTTTGCAAACAGTGTAGACCCTGATGAGAGGGCTCCTAGAGGAGCCCTCTCATCAGGGTCTGCACTGTTTGTCATGTCGTATACTTTTCTGTAGGAAATCTCTAAATATTCACCGTAAGCTTGACCTGTGTGAATTTTGGCATGGTCCATTTGAATTTTCGGTGTTGTAAGGATTAACCCTTTACCTGATACTCATGCATTTTCATACCTTTGAAAATAAAATAAACCCAGATCACATGACTACTGCAAGAGCCGTTTGATCTGGATCTGCACTGTTTGCTTATGAAATAATACAGATATGATTTTACAGTTTCTGCAATGTCCAACACATCCCGTGTTTATAAACCATTGAAGAAACATCTGCTAATAAATATTGTTGATGTCATTATTTCTTACATAAATATTTATGAGGTAAGCAGCTAAGGCCATGAAAAAATTCTGAAACAAGAGTATTGAAATGTAATACTATCTGGGCTATCTTATACTGTAAATGAGATTGTATTTTAGCTTCATCATTAAGTACTTGTAAGGCATAATGGTTTGAATATGTTTACAAGACATTAATGGATGATTTATTTGTGTATGATTGTCTTACCTGTAGGTCTGCATCAGTTAGTAATAATTGTTAACCATGTACTCCGTGAAAGAAATTATGAAAATCATGAATATTAATTAGATTTATTTTTTTTAAATGGTAACACGTGAAATGTTTGCCAAAGCAGAAACTGTAGAATCAGATCTATATTATTCCATAAGTAAACAGAGCAGACCCTGATCAGATGGCTCCTATAGGAGCCATCTGATCTGGGTCTGCTCTGTTTGCAAAGGCATTAAAAAGGGTATTTATGGAATAAATATTTCATATTTTATTATAACTATTCTGTCCATGAATATTCAGTTGGCATTGAAAATTGGAATAAACATAAAACAGGGAAAGGGTTTACTGTTGGAAACAACTTAACCCATTCCCTCATATTGACGACTTTTGAAAACTCTGTAAAAGTCATTTTGTGAAACCATTGTGATAAATAGAGCATTTGCTCCTATAGGAGCAAATGCTCTATTCATCACAATGCTTTTAAACTAAAAAATTCTAAAAATTTCCTTTTGTCTAGTTAATGCTCCTTTTCGGTAGATTTTTTCAAAGCGGTTGTATCTAAAAATAGCCTATGAGGGAAAGGGTTAACCCATTCCCTCATATTGACGACTCTGTAAAAGTAATTTTGCGAAACCATTGTGATAAATAGAGCATTTGCTCCTATAGGAGCAAATGCTCTATCACAATGGTTTCAAACTACAAAATTCTAAAAAAATTCCCTTTCTCTAGTTTATGCTCCTTTTCAATTGATTTATTCGAAGAGGTTGTATCTAAAAATAGCTTATGAGGTAATGGGTTAGCTAACATTTGCAGCAATGTATACTCTGACTGCTATTTTCAGGGTGGTAGTGTGGATGCAGACAATGAGGAAGCCAAGCACAGTAAGCTGGAGGAGAACTACAGTTTTGTATGGGGCAATGACAAGCAGACAGCGGCTACCTCGACAGACATTACGGAAGAGACACAGACAGATGCACAGACAAATACAGATTTAGATGAGGATCAGGGATCCTAGCAGATACAAGATATAACTATAGAAAAGTTGATCTGTGATGTTTTTAAATAGATAACATTTCACCATTTCATATAATGGAAAAACAAGAGTTTCATCTTTTTTCAAATACTGATATATAAATCAAACTTTTTGCATTCCTGGAGCGAATTGGTGATAGTTTTGCAGTAGTTTTAAAACTTAATATATTGACAGACATACGTGCTGAAGGCGAAGTTTTGTGACCTATTTCTTAGAAATGACAGAATATCAAATGATAAGGGTCATTACATGTAAGGCTTTGGGAAAATTATGAGGCAATCCTTTAAATTTTGTAAGTATTTTGTCTTATTTTCAAAATTTCACATGTAAAGAATGCAGGAATAGGAAATTTCACTTTCTTATTGAGGAAGCTTCCAGGTATTTTGAGTCCAGATATCATTGTACGGTAAAACCTCTCTATTACGACCACTAAATTACATAAAATATTTTTGTTAAAGGCAGGTGGATGCTTAAAGCAAAGTGAAAGTAAAACAGAACGCTCCTATAGGAGCGTTCTGTTTTACTTTCACCTTGCTTTAAGCAACCACCTGCCCAAAATACCAACTAATTAACACAATTTAGTGGTCATTATAGAGAGGTTTTACTGTACATGCAAGTTAGGTTTCGAGCCAAATATGGAAATCCTACAATTGATACGCTCTGCCAACATTTCATCCTTTCTGCCATACATACATACACCTTATTGCTCAGACATCTCATCTGTGTGACTGTGTTGTCCAAGGTAACACATGAAAAATACTGTAGTGTTCATGTCTGTTAGAATTGAGCAAAAAGGTGGAATATCTATATCAAATAAACATACAGTCTAATCACGATACTACGAATCACGTTCGAACGAAATACCGGTTTGCTACGAATAACAACCCAGGTCCCGGCCGATTTTGTTCTTGTTTCAATTGCAAAAAGATGCAAAAGTACGAAAATACGAAACTACGAAAAACACGTTATTGCGAGAGGTTTTCGTAGTCCCTTAAACACAAAAACAGTAGCAAAAAGATGCATTTTTACGAATCTCACCTGTGCGATGTTTTCACACTTCTGAGAGACATTCGTCGCTCCAGTCAGCATAATTATCCATTGTCGACACATCTGACCTGCCCGATACGCTTTAATGATCAGCACCCGTGTTTGTTTGTGGCAGGATTAGACTAACTACATATCAAATGTCGCAAATGATTAAAGCGTGTATTGTGCAATTATGCACAATTACGTTTTCACACACATCATGTTATAAATGATTAGCATACAGGCATACTGACGTGTTTGTTTGTAGTCAATGTCTCATAGCATATAAAACTTATATGCCAAACTTATAAAACCAGTTACACTGGTCATCAAACCTGTGTCTACACTGCTTGAAGCTTCTATACGCATATAAACGATATCACAGTTTTCTATGCATTTTCTTTATTCCTGAATAAAAATATGAATGTATTGATTCGTTTCTTGTTTTATACATAGCCCTTATGGATTGCTAGAAAGTTCGAGTTCATGTCTCTAGTTAAAGGGAGCATTTAAATACTAAAATCCTTATGCTGTCACCAAATTCTAGGTTGTCACTTCACATTCGAAAGAATAGTCACAGAATATGGTTTGATAAAAAAAGAACGAACAGAATCTTTGGAAATGACTCGTTTACTCAGTCCTATCTGGAGTTTGATGAGCTGGCATTGCGCGGTTCGTGTTTTTAGCTCACCTGGCACAAAGTGCCAGGTGAGGTATTGTGAGGGGGGCAGTGTCCGGCGTCCGTCGTAGTGCGTATGTGCGTCGTGCGTATGTGCGTCGTGCGTATGTGCGTCGTCAACAATTTACTTAAACATCTTCTTCTCTGAAACCACAAAGCCTAGAGCTTTAATATTTGGTATGTAGAATCATCTAATGGTCCTCTACAAAGATTGTTCAAATTATGTCCCCCGGACCAAAAATGGCCCCGCCCTGGGGCTTATCAGTTTTTCTTAGGAAAATCTTTAAAAATCTTCTTCTCTGAAACCGTAAGTCCTAGACCTTTGATATTTGGTATGTATCATCATCTAATGGTCATCTACAAAGATTGTTCAAATTATGCCCCCCGGACCAAAAATGGCCCCGCCCCGGGGCTTATTGGTTTTTCATAGGAAAATCTTTAAAAATCTTCTTCTCTGAAACCGTAAGGCCTAGACCTTTGGTATTTAGTATGTATCATCATCTAATGGTCCTCTACAAAGATTGTTCAAATTATGACCCCCGGGCCAAAAATGGCCCCGCCCCAGGGCTTATCAGTTTTTCATAGAAAAATCTTTAAAAATCTTCTTCTCTGAAACTGTAAGGCCTAGACATTTGATATTTGGTATGTAGCATTATCTAATGATCCTCTACATAGATTGTTCAAATTATGTCCCCCGGACCAAAAATGGCCCCGCCCCGGGGCTTATCAGTTTTTCTTAGGAAAATCTTTAAAAATCTTCTTCTCTGAAACCGTAAGGCCTAGACCTTTGATATTTGGTATGTAGCATCATCTAACAGTCCTCTACAAAGATTGTTCAAATTATGACCCCCGGACCAGAAATGGCCCCGCCCCGGGGCTTATCAGCTTTTCATAGGAAAATCTTAAAAATCTTCTTCTCTGAAACCGTAAGTCCTAGACCTTTGGTATTTAGTATGTAGCATCATCTAATGGTCCTCTACAAAGATTGTACAAATTATTACCCCTGGACCAAAATTGGCCCTGCCCCGGGGCTTATCAGCTTTTCATAGGCAAATCTTTAAAAATCTTCTTCTCTGAAACCGTAAGGCCTAGACCTTTGGTATTTAGTATGTAGCATCATCTAATGGTCCTCTACAAAGATTGTCAAATTATGACCCCCGGGCCAAAAATGGCCCCGCCCCGGGGCTTATCAGTTTTTCATAGGAAAATCTTTAAAAATCTTCTTCTCTGAAACTGTAGGCCTAGACATTTGATATTTGGTATGTAGCATCATCTATTGGTCCTCTACAAAGATTGTTCAAATTATGATCCCTTAACCCTTTCCCTGTTCTATGTTTGTTCCAAATTTCAATACCTACTGAATATTCATTAAAGAAATAGTTATAAAGAAATATGGAAGTTGGAATGTTGTAGACATTTTGGAAAGCAAAGAAACAGATTTACCAAATTCCATTAGCAAACAGAGTAGACCCTGATCAGACGGCTCCTCTAGGAGCCGTCTGATCTGGGTCTACTCTGTTTGCAAATGCATGAAAACACGTTTATATGAGGGAAAGGGTTAACCAAAATGGCCCCGCCCCGGGGCTTATCAGTTTTTCATAAAAATCTTCTTCTCTGAAACCGTAAGGCCTAGACCTTTGATATTTGGTATGTAGCATCATCTAATGGGCCTCTACAAAGATTGTTCAAACTATGACCCCCGGACCAAAAATGGCTCCGGCCCCTGGCTTATCAGTTTTTCATAGGAAAATCTTTAAAAATCTTCTCCTAAACTTTAAGGCCAAGACCTTTGAAATTTAGTATTTATTATCATCTAATGGTTTTCTACCAAGATTGTTCAAATTATGACCCCCTGGACCAAAACGGCCCCGTCCCTGGCTTATTAGTGTTTCATAGAAAAATCTTTAAAATCTCCTGTGAAATTGTAAGGGCAGGAACTTTGAAACTTATATGAAGCATCATCTAATGTTCCTTTATTTAGATTGTTCAAATTTAAAACTCAATGCCTAAAATTATGGCCCTTATTGGCATATTATCATATTGGCCCCAATCTGAAGCTTACTTATTTTTACATAGAAATACAGTGTATGCATATGTCTATAGTAACCAGGTGAGCGATTTAGGGCCATCATGGCCCTCTTGTTTACATAACCCGTTATGCACTGGCATATGACATTACACATTATGATTTGACCACCTCTTGCACGAGGCGTGTGATACAAAATCATTAATGTACACTGTAGTAAGCGGGAATGTGAGTAGATTGTCAAACAAGGCATAAAATATATTAAATATAACACAAACATGTACAGGAATATCTTTATTATGCAACAGTAAATTGCGACAATATTATTACATATAATGACCAATACAATAGCGATGTATTGTATGTGTATGCATTCACTACGAAACCGAGAAAAGGTTTGTGGAAATTAGTTCGTATCCTAAAGATGCATTAATACGAAAATGCGAAACTACGAAAAATCGGCCCGACCCGGTCCCGATTCGTAGTATCGCGATTAGACTGTACTTATACAGTAACACACCTTTAACCCTTTCCCTGTTCTATGTTTATTACAAATTTCAATACCTACTGAATATTCATTGGGGAAATAGTTATACAGAAATATTGAAGGTGGAACATTGTAGCCATATCAGAAAGTAATGAAACAGATCTATCAAATTCTATTAGCAAACAGAGCAGACCCTGATCAGACGGCTCCTCTAGGAGCCGTCTGATCTGGGTCTACTCTGTTTGCAAATGCGTGTAAACATGTTTATATGAGGGAAAGGGTTAAAGTAACCACCTGAAAGATGCATGATTCTGTGTCTAATGGCCAGGTGGTAACTTAATGTCCTACAGGAGCTTTCTGCATAACTTTCTTCCTGTATTTACCCTTCATAATATTCATGTACAAAAAAAAGACATGAATATTTATTTGCTGAAGTTTCATGATGTAAACTTTTCAAGGCAATTTTTTGCTTTGACAAAACTGCAGAATCAGATCTATATCATGTCAAAAGCAAACAGAGTAGACTCTGATCAGACTGCTCCTATACGAGCCGTTTGATCTGGGTATACTCTTGTTTGTAAATGCATGAACATTTGATTACGTGAAGGAAAGGGTTAGGCAACCACCATCTTTTCTGCATTACTTTTATCCTTAATCAAGGAACCACCAGCTATTTGTTAAGTGGTCACTTTAGAGGGATTCTACTGTAATATTAGGTTTTGTCCTGCTGTCCAATACATCCACATGACTGGACCTTTATGAGTTATTTTTCTACTACATGTAATGTCATTGTTATTTCACAGAATGTTTAGCACCAATGGAAGCATTGTTGCATGTGTACTCAGTTTAGCATGTTAAAGGTCAAGGTCATTTATTTGTTGTCAGAAACCTATTCTAATAAGGGAGACATCTCTTTGTCATAAGCCCTTTACCAGTTTAACCCTTTCCCTCGTATAAACGTGTTTTCACGCATTTGCAAACAGAGTAGACCCAGATCAGACGGCTCCTAGAGCCGTCTGATCAGGGCCTGCTCTGTTTGCTAAAAGAATTTGATAGATCTGTTTCTTTGCTTTCTAAAATGTCTGCAATGTTCCACCTTTGATATTTCATTATAACTATTTTGTCCATGAATATTCAGTAGGTATTGAAATTTTGAATGAACATAGAACAGGGAAAGGGTTTCATGTAAGAAATAATGTGCCATCATGTATACTTATTGGTTGATTGTTTATAACATTATAGAGACACAGGAATGGTTGTTCATGGCAGAAACCGTAGAATCAGTTCTTTATTATTCTGTAAGCAAACAAAGCAGACTGATGTAGGAGCTTTCTTATCAGGGTCTGTTCCTTGTGCAAAGGTGTAAAAAGACATTTCTGTTAGGGAAATATTTAAATAGATATGTATGTCTCATGACATGGTGGATTAATGAAAAGATAACTTATGCATTAAGATTTACATTGGAGATATTGTAAGTGGACCAGATGTGGTACTAAATCCTGTTTGCTAACATTTGTTTAGCCCATTGATGTCAAGTTCTTGTTTCTTTAGTCACACTATGGACTGAAGAACCATTTTTAACTGGGGTTTCCACGGAAAATCTGGTTATTGAAATGGTGATGTACGTCGGGTGGATGGTCGGACAGGCGGCTGCCAATCTTGTAAGCGCAACTCCTCTTAAACTGTTCAACAGAATTTCATAAAACCTTGTATGTAACAAGAACACAATATGCAGATGTGCATATTGTTGGGGAATTTACCTTCTACAATTTTTCTCAGAGTTATGCCCCTTTGAACTTAGAAATCACTATGTCTTTTAACTCTATCCTTGTAAGTGCAACTCCTCTCAAACTGTTCAACAGAGTTTAATTAAACCTTGTATGTAGCATAAACACAATATGTAGATGTTCATAATTGTCAGGGATTTTTCCTTCTGTAATTTTTCTCGGAGTTATGCCCCTTTGAATTTAGAAATCACAAGTTAATAGTGAAGCAAAACCTGGTTTGATGCTTTATCCTCCTATAGGAGCAAATGCTCTATTTATCACAAGGGTTTCATAAAGTGACTTTTACAGAGGCATAGAAAGGCGTATTTATGGAGGAAAGGGTTGAACATGATTTTGCAGTTTTCTGCCATGTTAAAAACTCCTGTGTTAATGTACCATTATAAAAGTTCAATAAATATTCATGATGTCATTATTCTTACCTAAATACTGAACAGGGAAAGGGTTAACTAAAATTCGTAAGATTGGAGTACTGTTTCACCTTTTTCTTTATCCTTTCATCAAATGTAGTACACAATATTATTAGTACTGTAGCGAAAAAACACATGTACAAGTGATATTTAAGCTATACTTTAAGCAAGAAATAATTGTCTTGCAGAAAATAGACAATTCTAGATTTCTTGCAAGTAAATATCTTACTTCAAATACATGTTTGTTTTGTTGAGGATTGTTTTCATTCATATACAGGATCTAAGCTTTGTTGCTTGTTCAACAATAAATACTTAATCAGAGGTCCAGATAAGGTGCGTAAATTTCAACATTTTCATGTATAGCTCCTTTATTTCTCAATCAAACCCTATACTGTGACCACTATTTAGAATCGTCTCTTTGGTGGAGAAATGATGATTTTAGTATTTGAGTACACACCTTTATCTGTAGCTCTGCATCATTGATTTCATATTCCCATCTTTTTACCCCTTTACACACAGCAGATCCAGATCAGACAGCTCCTGTAAGAACTGTCTGGTCAGTCTGAAGCCTTAATGTGGCTATTTTGGGGAAAATGCATTTTAATAATTGGTTTTTTTTTTGCTTGTTAAACTCAATCATTGGGAAAGCATATCTGGCCCCATTTTAACTTCTTTTGTATTTTTAGCATTTTAATCAAAATTTAGGAAAATGTTATCTATTTTGCATTGGGAATGGGACTTTTTAACTGACCCGTGTAGACGTCAGAAAAAAGCCTGGTCTGCTATGTTACTTAATATGATTCTACACCGTCTGCCATGGCAAAGCTTGGTTCATGAGCTATAATAATAGTTCACTGAGTTTGTATTCATTATGTTATATTAATATTCATGAAGTAAAGTTATTTTGAATGAGAAAGGAATAAGAATATCTCTAGAACTACTCTAGTATTCTAAAGAAAGTATTTATATATATCCCATACACTGATAGGTAGAACTTCTCGACAGTGTCTACTTAACCCTGTACTTATTCAATCTTCATGGAAGAATTAAATACATCATGAATATTGATTTTATTAGCTGATCTTTAATAATGGCAAATGTACACAGTATCTTTTGGAATGCTGAATGTTGAAAGTGCAATGGTCTGTTATTGTTTCACTCATTCCCTCCTAGATTATTTTTAGACCCAACCTCTTTGAATGAATCTACCAAAAAGGAGCATTAACTATAGAAAAGGAGAATTTTTAGAATTGTGTAGTTTTAAAACCATTGTGATAAATAGAGCATTTGCTCCATAGGAGCAAATGCTCTTTTTATCACGTTGGTTTCAAAATGTGACTTTTACAGAGACAGCCAAATGCGTCGGCTAGGAAGGAAGGTGTTAAATATGAATCAATTCAATATGAAAGGCTTATATTGGATAGTAAATTTGAAATGACAATCAGTTCAGACCCTGATCAGAGTGGTCTTATAATGAAAGCAATGCACAAATCTCCGGTATGAATGTTCTGATATATCTAACCTTGCAACTAGGTCTACTCTGTTGGCAAATGTGTGAAAAGGGCATTCATATGAAGGAAAAGGTTAAACTATCCTAAAACTATATTTGTTTCTTTGCTGTAAATGTGAGTGCTTATCTCTTATTTCTCAGCCAAACTCTATCTTGCTTGTACTCATTACAATTGCCATATGATACAAAACAATGGTTTACATAGATTTCCTTAAGCCATTCCCTCATATTGATGCCTTTTGATGCCTCTGTAAATATCACTTTCTGAAACCATTGTGATAAATAGAGCATTTATTCCAATGGTCTCAAAGCTACATAATTCTATATTTTTCTTTTCTGCAGTAAATAGAATCTACTCCTCTTCGGTAGATGTATTCAAAGAGGTTAGGTCTAAAAATAGCCTATGAGGCAATGGGTTAACTCTTCTTATTCTCTGTGTTGTAGATATGATATTATGTATAGTTTCACCAATTTGTATATATCTAAAGTGGTGCTTATTTGCCATATTAATTTTGATTTTCTAGTCATCATAACTCCTTCAATACGGGGAAATGGAGTCACTAATATCCTTTGCAAACAGTGTAGACCCAAATGAAAGGACTCCTAGAGAGCCCTTTCATCAGGGTCTGCACTGTTTGTCATGTTTCACTTTTCTTTAAAAGAAATCCCAGAGTATTCACAGTAAGCTTGACCTCTTTCAATTTTGGAACAGTCCATTTGAAAATTCTGAGAATTTTGAGAATTCATTTTTGTTAAAGGATCTCTTTATAGCATTGTACATGTGCAGATCCAGTTCAGTCAGTAACAGACTATTTTATACCTCACGTGAATTTCCTATATAAATTTTCCATATACCATGCCATGAAACAATTTGTACTGTTCCATGCAACAGTACATCTAGATCATTGATTGCTTATTAAATTGTGTGTGTGACTTCATCCGACACTTGCAATTTGATCACCAAATAACATTTTGACAGTTTGTTAGAAATTGAGAAATGTCGCATTTTGCAACTATTTCAGAGGAGGATCTGTCAAAATTGGACAGTGAAAAGGACTCCACACATACCAAACATGTAATGAAAAGAAGTGTGAAACTGTTCCATGATTTTTAAGCACCAAGAATAACCATTTCAATCTGTGTATTGTTGTCTTTGAAGAAATCATTTTGCTGATGAAATTAATTGTGATGTTGGGTATGAAAACTAAACATCACATCCCATGGAGAGTGACAGCATATATTGCCAACCCACATTGTTGTAATTCGGCTAAAGCTTTGATGGACATTGCCAAACATTGACAATACATGCTGTCGCCCTCCATGGTATGTTATATTTATATAGTTTTACATTGTTCCTGTTTTCTAGTTCATGGCATTGTCTGAATGGTGTCATGGTGAACAGCTTTTCTGGATCCACATTTGTTTTACTAGGGCATCTAGTCTTTGAAGCTTCTGTTACTTGTATGATATGGATAATGTCAGGGAAAATGACTTTAACCCTCTCTTTGATATAAACGCCTTTTCACGCATTTGCAAACAGAGTGGACCCAGATCAGACGGCTCCTGTAGGAACCATCTGATCAGGGTCTGCTCTGTTTGCATATGAAATTATATACACCTGATTCTACACTCTCTGTCACAATCAAAAATTCCTTTGTTAATAGTGCCTTAACCCTTTCCCTCATATAAACGTGTTTTCACGCATTTGCAAACAGAGTAGACCCAGATCAGACGGCTCCTACAGGAGCCATCTGATCAGGGTCTTCTCTGTTTGCTAAAAGAATTTGATAGATCTGTTTCTTTACTTTCTGAAATGCCTACAATGTTCCACCTTCCATATTTCATTATAACTATTTTGTCCATGAATATTAAGTAGGTATTGAAATTTGAAATAAACATAGAACAGGGAAAGGGTTAAAATAGTTTGGCTCATTAATATTCATATTGTAATTTTTTCTTACATGTATATTAAACAGGGAAAGGGTGAAGCCATTTGCAAACATTGTATGTCCAGACTAGCTTTCATACTATAAATGCTGTAAGATCAAAATAGGTTATCAGGTTTGATAATACAAGGTTCTTGGAGTGTCCAATACTGTAGACCCTGTTCCTACACATCATATGATGTGCTGATGGGTCTTGGACTATTCTGCTTGGCATGACTATTTGCTCTATCCTTATGACATCAGTTAGACTGATTTTGTTTGCATCAGTAAATGCAATGAATGAGTGGTATTCGTTAGGCGAATGTTTTCAGATCAGGTTAAGGTATAGTTTTGATGCACACTTTTTTCTATCTCATGCACATTTTTTATCTAATTGTATTTGTCCTGTACAAATTGAGTAATGTTTGCCGAAGAAAACATGTTCAACATGGCGTTACATTTTATTTAATGAATATCCATGTAAGGATAACTTTATAAATAATAATTAATATTGTTTATACAAGGGTGTGTGAAAACAGTAATCTTTAACTCATTCCTTCCTAGACTATATTTAGACCCAACTTCTTTGAATAATCTACCAAAAAGGAGCATTTATTTGAAAAAAGGAAAAATTTAGAATTGTGTAGTTTTAAAACCATTATGATAAATAAAGCATTTGCTCCTAGGGAGCAAATGCTCTATTTATCACAATGATTTCTAAATGTGACTTTTATAGAGATGCCAAAATGCTTCACTAGGAGGGAATGTGTTGATTAATTAAGCAAACAGAGCAGACCCCGTTCAGACAGCTTCTGCAGGAGCTGTCTGGTGTTGCTCTACTTTGTTTGCATATGAGTGAATAGACGTCTATATCTAATAAAGGGTAAACTTGTAGATACTTAATTGTTGAATGCTTGGTTCCCTTTACTCTAAACTGGACGTTAAATTTAGTATAAATACATGTATTGGTATTGGAGACAGGTGGCAGCTTAATGCAGGGTGAAAGTCATGTAGAAAGCTCCTCTAGGAGCTTTCTGCATGACTTTCACCCTGCATTAAGCAGCCACCTGCCTAAAATTATCTAAATTCTTCTCTACTAGAATTCCGGTTTACAGTGGTTCTAGGTAGTTAATTGTTGTATTCTTGATTCCCTTTACAAACAGCTGAGATCCATTCAATGGACAGTGTACTGCTGTGGTCACATCAGCGTTCATACTGTTTGACACCTATGTTTTATTTTTGCACAAACTATATTACCTGTATTGTAAAGGTAAAGTTATGTACTTTTTTCTATCAACTACAGTTGTATTTGTCATTAATAGTTATTGTTTTCTCTAGTGTTAAATCTATCTGCCTTTGAAGTACACAAACTTGAAAAGTCATATAAAGATTTGAACTTTTCCATATTGGATAAAGGTTTAAACACTTTTCTATGTGGTTGATATTTTGTTTAGAGGGCTTAGTGCAAACTTATTGTATATACAGTAGAAACTGTCTTAAGCAGCCATCATAAAGAGGTCTAATTATGGGTCTGTAAGGCATGTAGTAGCTTAATGTAAGAGAGCTTTCTGCATTAATTTTACTCTGCATTAAGCAACCACCTGTTTTTTAATACTTCTGTGTTCAATAAATGAATGGCCGCTTAAGGCGGGTGCTACTGTATATTCTGTTAACAAATCAATATCCTTTGGGAACAAAATGATTCTGGGTGAGATCAGTTTACAGAGGTTTCATAGATTTCCTTATTGTGTAGAAAACTGATTTTCGTTGTCATTCCATGGTATACACCTTCATTCACTTTCAACAACTGATTCCTAAGTATATAACAAGGGTAAGGTTATAGAGTATAGAGTGTCTGAATTAAACAATTATTTAGAAAAGTCAGCTGTTGATAGACACAAATAGAGTTCCCTATGATTATCATACTCACCCATCTCCTAAGATTGACTGTACAGTAAAACCTCTCTATAATCTCTCACTAAATCACATCATGGATTTTGTGTTAAAGGCAGGTGGCTGCTTAAAGCAAGGTGAAAGTAAAACTGAACGCTCCTATAGGAGCATTCTGTTTTACTTTCACCTTGCTTTAAGCGGCCACCTGTCCTATATACCAATTAATTAACACAATTTAGTGGCCATTATAGAGAGGCTTTACTGTACTTACTTGTAGAATATAGCAACGTCATTAACAATTACGGTCTGCATTAAGACAGCAATATTTTGTCCACTGCCTTTGGTATAATTTCGACCCAGATTTGCATTTTCAGTGTTGTTGTTGTTGTTGTTTTGGGTTATTTGTATTGGTTTACAGCGTTTGCTATGTCTGTGGGTGGATACAAAGATTGCACAGTAAAGTAATACATGTATATTGCATAATTTAAACAGTTTTGAATTCCAGATGTTTGTTAACCCTTTCCATCCATGATATAAACATATTTTCAAGCTATTGCAAACAGAATAGAGCAAGATCAGATAGCTCCTGTAGGAGCTGTCTTATCAAGGTCTACTCTGTTTACTTATAAACATCAAATTCTACAGTTCTGAAATTATAAATTTCTTTACTCATAGGCTTTTATAAAAATTAAGATAATGAATATCCATGATGTCATGAAATCTTCTATTAACCCATTCTCTCCTACAGACGCCTTTTTGTGCCTCTGTAAAACTCATTTATTGAAACCATTGTGATACATAGAGCATTTGCTCCCTTGGAGCAAATGCTCTATTTACCACAGTGGTTTCAAAACTACACAATTCAAAAATTGTCCTTTGCTATAGTTAATGCTCCTTTTTCGGTAGATTAATTCAAAGATGTTGCGTCTAAAAATAGTCTAGGAGAGAATGGGTTAACATACACGAGGGAAAAGGGTTAAACCCAAATTAGGACAGCAAATGTATGTGTATACTGTTCTGAAGGTTATATGTATGTTCATTGATATATTTGTAAACTAAGGTCTATCACTGCATAAATTTATTAACTAACATATTAATATTGCTCATTATTATGTAAAATAAATTATTGTCTGTTTACTATGTATTCATCTTCATTTACCTCCGACCCATTAGTCTTATTTGCGTGACTTAAGAATGAACTAAACCCTAGTCACATGACTTACAGACTGACTCCCAGTGCCCAGTCTCGCAGTGACCAAATGAATATAAGGGAAAAAACTCTGAACTGGAACTCTAGTAGAAGAGAATTTAGATACGTTTATGCAGGTGACTGCTTAATGTAGGGTGAAAGTCATGCAGAAAGATCCTCTAGGAGCTGTCTGCATGACTTTCATCCTGCATTAAGCTGCCATCTGTCTCCAAGACCAATATTTAAATAAAATTGAATGTCCGACTTAGAGAGGTTTTACTGTATTCCAAACGATCATGTATGGCACGCCATTTGCACTAAAATATCATTGTGAATATGCAAATTGGCACAGTTAATCTGAAAACTTAGGATCACACTCGAGATTACAGGTATCTATTGAGAACATAGGTACTCGCTTTGTTATGCAGATGGCAAGATCCTACGTTCTCAAATGATATCCGAGATTCATTACAATTACAAATCGGCTTGTATACCATTCGAGCACTGGTTTGAAATCGCACGGTATTAAACGAGACTCGTAGGTTCTTGGACGTTTTGTGGAACTTGGTACGGAGAATTCATATTTGCCCTTGACCCAGATCCTAGGTTTCCCCAGAGTCGCGTGTTCTCGATTCAAAATCTAGGATCACATAACTTTTGAGGCTTAGGGAAACCTACAATCTCGTTTGAAATTAAAGCCAAGAACTTAGGTTCATGGTATAACTGTGCAGATAGCCATCGAATACCCAGGTTCTCAAAAACACGCTGTTTGAGAACACGGAATACATAGCTAAAATAATATAGTTAACCCTTTCCCGTATACAAACGCTTTGCAGAGTAGACGGAGATCAGACGAGTCCTACAGGAGCTTGAGCCACCAATCTTCGACGCAATAGGTATAAGCCAATGGTAGGTTGAGTTCAGCTTCTCCCTGTCTCTTCGTTTCAGCTGTACGTCTACCGGCAACAATTTTAGCCAACTGCTACTGTCTGAAAGCTGTTGCTTAGAGTTTGTCAATTCAACAATTACAATATTAATGTCAAATACATGCACACACAAAAAATAGTTTGTTGTATAAGTGTATAACAGCAAGTCCAAATGTTTGATGAACGGATTCTTTTTACTTTGGGAACATAAACACCTCACAGGGCATCGAATATATAACGTTTATTAAACTATATCCGAGTACCCTAATATTCCTCAATATCCGGACACCCAATCCCCTCTACATCAGTTTCTAAAGCAGAAAGTCGAGTTGGCACCTTTTGATAACTTAATTTAGACCGACAGCGGTAAATAGTGTAGACCTTGATGAAACATGAACATACAATAACTGTAACTCACAGGTTTACTCTATTCTGTGGTTGTTAATATGCACTTAAATTTCCATAGAAAACATGCATTCAATACTTACATGTTCTTTAATATATTTCTTTTCAATTTCTATTTTCACTTTCCTGTGATAGTATGCTGAAAATCATATACCTTGGTTTGATATAAATCTGCTGTTGACTATTCTAAACCATTCTTGTGTTCAATATTCCATGATAAAATTGCTTTAATTAATATTCAATATGTCATTATTCTTTACATAAATATTCATAATGTAACGGGTATAACTAATACAGTAAAACCTCTCTAAAACGGCCACTGAAAAACATAAAGTATTTGTATTAAAGGCAGGTGGCTGCTTAAAGCAAGGTGAAAGTAAAACAACGCTCCCATATGCTTAAAGCAAGGTGAAAGTAAAACAACGCTCCTATGGGAGCGTTCTGTTTTACGTTCACATTGCTTTAAGCAGCCACCTGCCCTAAATACCAACTAATTAACCCAAGTCAGTGGCCGTTATAGAGAGGTTTTACTGTACATCTTATGATTTGATATTAATCTTCGTTTATAATAATGCGTTTATTTCTTCAAGAATTGTTGATTAGAAAACACGATTTTGTATGCACAGAATATCTGGCGGATTAAATAACATAATTCATATGTTACGAGAACCTGCGAAGCAAAGCAGATCTTCATACTTGTTTATATTATAACACGCACCATGGAAGTTCCTGTCTGTCACTCGTCTCCAGCCAGTAACCGTGCAGTCCGTTGCTTAACTTCGCAACATTTCAGAGCAATTAAACCACGTCACCAAAGAGCTAGCTCTTCTCGACAAGGAACATTTGTAGTGCTTATATATACACCTTACAATCTCACTGTTACATTACTCTCCCCTCCGAGAAATCTCGACCCGAGATCTGGACTGAGAAATGACAGCGGGTAAGGCGATTCCAGTCCGGCGATTGTCTTCATTCCACAACTTCCACCAATTAAAACTTGCCCCGACCGGCAATCGCTGTTGGTCACTCATTCTCAGTAACCGCCCAGTCCATTGCTTAACCTCGCAACATTTCCAAACACTTCAACCACGTCGCTAGCACCCCGGCAAGGAGCGTTTATATTGATTACATGCCTTACAGCCTCGCTGTTACATTAGCTTTAAATAATGGACTTTAAATACAGTCAAACCCATCTAAACTGGAATTCTAGTAGAGAAGAATTTAGATAATGTTAGGCAGATGACTGCTTAATGCAAGGTGAAAGCCATTCAGAAAGCTTTCTGTATGACTTTCACCCTGCATTAGGGTGCAACCTGTCTCCCAATTCCGATATTTGTACTGAATTAAACGTTCCGTTTGGAGGGGGTTTACTGGGCATTTTAAGCTTTAAACACAGAGTCATAGTGTTGTATTGGTCTCAAAATGTTTCAATCTATGGACAAACTGGTTAACCATGACACGACTTGGTCAACCACAGAAATGTTTGTTATGTATAACACCTTAAAACGTCACCCTTATTGTTGTACCCGCAACACGAAAATAGTTTGGCATCCAAGCACCCGTTTGTTGGAACATTGATTTATGTTCGGTTTCTCAATTATTCAAACAGAAACCGAATGTACTACAGATTTGATACAAAACAATACAAAATAGAATATAGTTCCAGTTGATGTAGTCATGATTTGGTTATTTATAAAAAGGATACAAATAAAACTACTTCACAACTAACATTAAACATTTAAATTAAAATGCTGGCATTTCTTTCTCTTATTCGAAATCAGCAAACTCTTTCACTGCCAAACTCCGTCATCTGCAAACATGGTCGTCTGCTACAATTTCCATTATTAGTCCCCCACCGGTTACCTGGTTGGGGGACTATAGGTTTGCTCGATTCCGTCCGTCCGTCCGTCTGTCACGCTTCGTGTCCGGGCCATATCTCATACAAAGTTATGCCACACTCATTATAGCTTCACACATTGAAGAAGCATGATAAGGGGTGGTGTCATGCACAAGGGCCATAACTCTAGCATCAATATTTTTGGAGTTATTCCCCTTTTACATACTTTTTGTCCGGACAATAACTCTTTATCTACTGGTTCAATTGATTTGAAATTTCACATATATAACAATCATGATGAGGGGTAGTGTCATGCATAAGGGTAATAACTCTAGCATCAATATTTTTGGAGTTCTTCCCCTTTTTCACATTTTCTTGTCTGTCCGTCTGTCACGCTTCGTGTCCGGATCATATCTCCTACAAAGTTAGGCCAAATTCATTATAACTTCACACATTGAAGAAGCATGATGAGGAGTAGTGTCATGCACAAGGGCCATAACTCTAGCATCAATATTTTTGGAGTTACTCCCCTTTTTCACATTTTTTTGTCCGGATACTAACTCTTTATCTACTGGTTCAATTGATTTGAAACTTCACATATGGAACAAGCATGATGAGGGGTAGTGTCATGCACAGGGGCCATAACTCTAGCATCTATATTTTTGGAGTTATTCCCCTTTTCATATTTTCTTGTCCAGTTAATAACTCTTTATGTACTGGTTCAATTGATTTGAAACTTATCATATGGAACAATCATGATGAGGTGTAGTGTCATGCACAAGGGTAATAACTCTAGCATCACTATTTTTGGAGTTACTCCCCTTTTTCATATTTTCTTGTCGGGACAATAGCGTTTTATTTAATGATTCAGTGTATGAAAGTAGGTACTAATACCATTCAGGTGGTCATGTATATACCATAGTCAACCACATCATGGGTGGGTGGGGTGGGGAGAGTGGAGTTTTTTTTCAGTCCGGTGGGGGACTCATGTCTTGCATAGCAATACAACATGCCATTGTTTATCTAAACGTATTTTTCTTGTATAAATTGAGTAATGTTTGCTGAACAAAACATGTTCAACATGGCATTACGTGTTATTTAATGAATATTCATGTAAGATGTTTTATGACTATTCATATAAGGAAGATGACTTTATAAATAATAATTAATATAGTGTAAACAATGGTGTGTGAACATGCCCTTGTTTTACTTCATTTTTGTTTCAACATAGTTACAGTAACACGCGGTTTGGGTTCAGATGAGATGCTGATATACTCATCATCTCAAAAAAATTATCCTAATTAATATAAATGATGTAATTATTTCTTACATAAATATTCATGAAATAAATGGTTAAGATTCCACTCATTATATATGTATATCAATTCTTTTAATTATTTCATTAAAACATTAATTAAGGAAATTTATTGCACCTGAGTGTGTCAGATCTGTAAAAGCAAACAGAGCAGACCCTTGAACAGGCGACTTCTACAGAACCTGTTTGAGTACAAATGGCTAATGTCTAAATATTTCCAATTAACTGACTCGTAACACTCATCAATGAAACTATAATTACATATGGAATTGTTGCCTGTTTAACCTGAAACATGCTTAGCAAATGTCATCAGTAGATTTCTTCCATTCGTTTTCAAGGGCCTAATTAAATTGTCACACAGTTTGGATCCAGATGAAACTCCAACTGTTACCCGGCTCTCAACTGGATCCAGACTGTGAAGATGGTTATTGACACACCATTAGCGTTCTAAACGTTAACCCTTTCCCTGTTCTGTACTTATTTCAAAATTCATTGCAGCCATTTTAGAATCTAAAGAAACAGACCTTTCAAATTCCATTAGCAAACAGAGCAGGCCCTGATCAGACGGCTCCTAAAGGAGCGGTCTGATCTGTGTCTTCTCTGTTTGCAAAGGAGCCGTCTGATCTGGGTCTTCTCTGTTTGCAAAGGCGTAAAAGGGTTTATATGAAGGAAAGGTTAAGCCGCTGCATATTATGACAATTACTCCTACATTCGTTGACATTTACATTAAATCGTTAGCTATGTTTTTGTTTCTAGACATGGTAAAGAAATTTGTAACAGCCAAATCTTATGTGTTTCTGTGTAGGCAGTTATGAATCATTTTTAAGCCTCAGGCAAAATTAATTTTATTAACGTTTTTTTCTAATCGGTCTGATTTAAAATTATGAAGGAGTGGGCGTCTTTGGTTTGATTCATAAAAAAGATTATTAATTTACCATTAAATTACCATTAATCATATACATTGTTTATCTAGCGTACATTCATTAACCATTTCCGTATCATATGCACAGTACACGCAGTAGAAGTGTAGTACAAGAGTAGTACTACACAGTACATACACAGTACAAGCGCAGTACATACACAGTGCATACAATGTAAATACAAAGTACACATATAGTATACACAGTACAAACACAGTACATACATAGTATATACACAGTACAAAAAGCTGCACGCACAAAAGATGCACAGTGCATACAAAGTAAATACACGGTACATACCCAGTACACACAGTTCAAGTACAGTACTACACAGTATATACACAGTACACGCAGAGTACATACACAGTGCATTCATAGTACATAAACAGTACTGGTCAAAAGTACATGTATACACAATACAAAAAAGTAAATGCACAGTAGAAATGGTACATACAAAGTAAATCCACAGTGCATCCACAGTACACACAGTACAAGAACAGTGCATACACAGTACGTACACAGTATATACATGTACATAGTACAAGCACAGTACACACACTGTACATACACATTTCACACAGTAAATACACAGTGTACAAAACACATATACATTACATACAAGATATACAATACAAAGTGTACATATAGTATATACACAGTACACATTCACCGTTTACACAGCCCACAATAGTACACACAGAACATACCCAGTACACATATTACATAAACAATAACCTACACACAGTACACACACAGTACACACGCACTACATGCATAGGTCATACGATGTACATATAGTACATACATACACAACACACAGTATATAGCCTTCGCAGTACAATTTACAGTACCCACACAGTGAATACATAGTACATAGCCTACTCATGCCGAATTCCAAAGTGGAATAGTCCAGCATTATTTAATAGTAGAGTCTATTCTGTATGAAAGTGTATAATTTGCGACAGGATATGGAATTACAAAAGTACATACCCTGATCAGTGGGCATCGATCTGGGTCTACACTGTTAGCCGATCTGGGACTGCACTGTTATCAAAATGCAGTATGCACGTTTCTTGCATTCATAAAGCAAACCAGCATTTCTGAGAATAGATCTATAATAATTTAGTTAAAATAGATTCACTCCGAATGCATATTTTGGAATCAATGAAATCAGGTTATTCTCTCTAGCTGTTAGACGTTTGAAAGTTTTGTTAATAAAATACACCAACTATTGAACAGAAAATTTATGACAAACATGGTCCAGTTCAAATGCTATAATTCATCAAAACAGCAAAACGTTTTGTAATTATTGAAGGGAGTAATGCGGAATTTAAATTCAATTGTTTTAGGATTGTACAATGAAACCTCTCTAACCGCAGTTATAGCAGAGAAGAATTCAGATATGATATTTTAAGGCAGATGGCTGCTTAATGCAGGATGAAAGTCATGTAGGAGCTTTCTGCATGACTTTCATCCTGCATTAAGCTGTCACCTGTTTCCAAGACCGCTATTTATACTGAATGTAACGTCCGGTTTATAGGGGTTTTACTGTAATACAATTCTAAATGCTTTACACGTATTGGCGACTTAATATGTTATAGTATATCGTTGGACAAAACCACGTATACAAAACAGCTGTTTCTAGTAGAATATTTCAGACAATACACATTAGCTAATGTTACATGTTTATGATGATCACTCATTTTAATTAGGTAACGCACTGGAATACGAATCAATCATTAGAATACAGTTTATTACGAAAAGCTTGTAGGTTAATAAGTAAGAATTACAGATAAAGTATTTCAAATTTTTAAAAGAATTGTGACTTCAAAGGGAATCGTATAACAGTTAGTAATATATCAGTGTCTAATTTTCATTGTGCACCGATACAGCATCGGTAATACTTTGCGTGCCGGTGAGGTGTTAGGCAAAGGGAGGTCTTATCGCATCGCATATTTTATTCCCATAATTGCCTTAAATGCTCTTCAAACCGTGTCAGTTTTCACATTAATACGGTTACAAATCGCATGGAACCATAACAAATCGCACTCGTATACATTTTGAAAAGGTTGTTTTGTGTGTGCAGTAGAACCTATCTTAAGTGACTATTTAATGGTTGAACACATGGGTCTTGAAAGGCAGTTGGTTGCTTAATACAATGCGAAAGTAATGGAGAAGGTTCCTATAGGAGATGTCTGCACTTATTTCGACCTGTATTAAGCTACAACCTGCAAATAGACACAGCATACGATTATTTTAAATGTCGCTTTTGACAGGTTGTACTGTACATTAAGAAATTAAAATTTAAACACATAGTTGGCAGAAACGGACATTAACACAACGCTACCAACGAACCAACATAAGATACATTTTCCAAGATTTCCAAGAAACAGTTAGGCAGTCCAGCATTTACTTTTGCATAAAAAGGTAATATGAAACAGCAAATCTAGGTTTATGCGCCACTGTTGCAATTCGTGTCCCTTTTCCATGCTTAAAATTGAGCAAGCCGTTAGTTACAAAAAGAATTAGTTCCATGCACTCACAGTAACATTTGGCAAGTATTTGTCAATGATATGTGGTGATCTGATAATATACAAAGTTGTCATGCCTGGCAGATATGGTTTCCTGTAATGATATGCCATTACAAGAAAGGGTGGCCGACCAAATTAACTTGTGGTTTGATGCCGAGTGAGCAGGCATTAAGAGTGTCTACCGTTGGCGACTGATTAAATATCAATTACGAGATAAACTTTAAACTATGAAGTCTTAATCGACGAAGCGCGTTTTATTGTCATATAAAGATAGATCTTTTGATTAACTGTCCGGACCTTAAAAAGAAAATGCTTTCTGTATATTTCATAGGGTGGACATTTCGGGTCAATGCCCATAAAAGCTGTAAATGACAATGTTAGATATCAAAGTAATCAGATAGGTTGCTCATATATCAAGAAATAGTATTTACGAGATTGATAAAATCCAACGCAACAGGAGAGGTGAAATAGATAGCTGTTATCGACTTTCAAAAGTATCTACTGCTGTCGACAGCTGAACTTTTATAAGTATGATGT
This sequence comes from Azorinus chamasolen, assembly GCA_963576725.1. Taxonomy (NCBI): domain Eukaryota; kingdom Metazoa; phylum Mollusca; class Bivalvia; order Cardiida; family Solecurtidae; genus Azorinus; species Azorinus chamasolen. The sequence continues at coordinate 16,243,316 of OY755248.1, read as the reverse complement.
TAAGAGTATAGTATCCTACTACTTTTCTATGTCTATGCAAAGCCGTAGCTTGAATAAAGTATTTTGAACTCTTAGTTTGCAGTTGATTTCATGTGATACGATTACACAATCGCTCTTTAACCCTTCTCTTGCTGAATTTTAAAATACATTTCTCCTTCTTTACCCATGCCCTGTTGTATAATTACATATATCTTCACTGTACACAAGTATTTCGCTGTGCAATCACTGCTGTGGAGTGCACTGGTTGCACAATCAACTTGTAAATAGTGCAGACCCTGATGAGACAGCTCCTGCAGGAGCTGTCTCATCTGGGTCTTCACTATTTACAGGTAGGTATATTGACGCGAATAGCAAGCGAAGAGCTAACCTTTTACACCACAGATACGCATTTTAACGCTTTTGCAAACAGAGTAGACCAATATCAGACGTTTCCCGTAGGAGTAATCCGATCTGGGTCTTGTCTGTTTGCTTATTGAATAATATAGATTTTTTCCTGACGTGGCAAAACTTTCCTGTGTTCATGTACCACTGTAAAATCAAATCAATTAATCAATATTCATAAAGTCAGAATCTCTTGCATGAATATTCATGGAGTAACGGGCCAGCTTCGTCATCGTTAATAAGATAATTACTGTGTGGTCTACACTATTAGCAAGACAGAAATTATAGAGTATAGATACTTGGAAAGCAGTCTCATTGCATAAGGTACAGCATATATACATGTAATCACATATAAATAGTATAATTAATCCATTTATATTAAAATATCTCTAATATGACCATTCAAAGGACGTCTAATTCGGGATTTTTTAAACAGGTGTTAGCCTAGTAATGCAGGACGACAGTTATACAGAAAGCTCCTATAGGAGCTTTATGCAATACGTTTGCCCTGCGTTAAGCAACGACCTGCCTGTAAAGGCTCCACTATGAGTGAAATACTGTTAAAGCGACGTAACCCCCCCCGACACAAACAGACAAACAATTAAAATACAGTAAAACCCCTCTAATGCCACCACCAAAAAGGGGCATAATTCACAGTGGCAGTGGCAGGTGGTAGCTTAATGCAGGACGGAAGTTATGCAGAAAGCTCCTATAGGAGCTTTCTGCATAACTTTCGTCCTGCATTAAGCAACCACCTGCTTATGAAGACATACATCATTAAGTGGTCGCATTAGAGGGGTTTTACTGTAAATACTCAAATGTTAATAAATTATGTGGTCGCATTAGCGGGACTTTATGACAAAGACAATGGAAAATATGATTGTTATAGATATACATATATTTCTATTCTCGTGTTGCTTAAATAGTCAAAACATTTTAAATCTCACAATTTCTGTCTCTTATAGGTAAATTTAAATGAATGTATGCTTGATATTCCTGTTTTAGTTTAATCTGATAAAAGCACGATAGCGGATGATAATCTGATACGTTTTGTCTGCACACGCTTTCTTGTATCTTAACGATAAGCCGACGAAACCTGCATCTATCCAACCTGAATATTATACGGATAATAAGGACTTAACTTTAGGGCTTAGCGGGGGACAGAAATGGTTATGTGGCGATTAAGAACACAATTAACACATGATAGAATCATATCTCACCGTGGGGTTGATTTTGTCATCGTGATTTATGAACAGTTAAATTTTAAATATGTATCTGTCATTATCCACTAGTCCCCTAAATCAGGGCTTAATTTGATATAACACTGGTTTCATACAGGCTTAATGTTGAGAAAATATCTGTAAACAGCAGGACGTTTCGTTTTCAATGTTAACATGTCACTAAACTGAACAACGTTCCGTGAGTAGTGAAGTTCATTTGAATAAATACATATTAATGCATGTTTTTTGAATGTTTCTATCTTTCATTTGAACTGGAATAAAACTATTTTTAGACACTTAAAGTACATTAGTTTTAAACTGAAATAATGATGAATACATGCTTATGGGGAATCATTTATGTTATTTTGAATTGAACTTCCCTACCAACATAAACATGCCCAATAAAACATACAACTTTAGAATAAAATGTGAGAGAAATGTGATGTATGATACTTTGCTTGACTGCATTTACCCATTACCTCATAGGCTATTTTTAGATACAACCTCTGAATAAATTTACCGAAAAGGAGCATTAACTTGAGAAAAGGAAACTTTAAGAATTTTGTAGTTTGAAACCATTGTGATAAATAGAGCATTTGCTCCTATAGGAGCAAATGCTCTATTTACCACAATGGTTTCATAAAGTGACTTATGCAGAGTCGTCAAAAGTCGTCAATATGAGGGAATGATTTAAAGTTAACAATATTTGTTTCTTAGTATAGTGCATATTTTTAAACCTAACATTCTGCAATAACGTCTGTTCGCAAATTTGTTTCCAACATTTCCTGAGACGAATGGTGTATGTCACTTTTGCGAATGTGGCTTCTCTTGTCCATGACATACAGCCAGCCCAGTGCTATAAAGCACATGGAGTAAATGAGAAAGCAGGTGTTGTCTCTAGTTACCCTGTCTTCTTCAATAATTTTACTGTGCTCTTGTTCCGGACCTGGGCGCCTTGCGGTCTGCAAAGTCTCTGTTAAATGGATCCCAGCGCGATAAACATAAATAGCAAAATCCAGAAGTTTTGTTGAATTATGACATGAGATATACACAGGTATATTACGCGCTACTTCAATTTATAATTTTGATACTTAAGCAACACCAGCAAATTCCAGCAGATTTCAAGTGAGGTAGGAGATTTGTTTTAAGTACTTGGGTAATTAATATATTGCGAAAGGTTTCAGTATTTTCATGGCGAAACAGACATGGTTAATCAATTACATTACGTCCATATCCAGCGAGCTGAGGTTGTTGTTGAGATCTCTGTCGACAGACCACCACCAGTGTAGGGTTTAGTATGATTAGGAGTAATTATTTCAAACTGATTATGATTATGTTATGACGAAGCCATCCCTAACAACAAAACCATCTGCAGACACTGGAAATGTCAAAATGTCAAGAACTAATATACAACGACGACTAAAATACTCTCGCGAAGTCTATGCAACGGAATAGCCCAATTCCATTTATACCACTGTTATTGCTTTTTTACGACCTTTGAAAGTTTTAGTGCCCTTTAATTGTTTTATTATGGAGAGTTAATTTGTAATTAACCGTTTTTCTAATTAAGTAGAAATGTGTTCCTTATGATAGGATTATAATCTTAATGTGTATGATGACATAACTGTATGCAGAGCTACATATAAAGGTGTGTACCTAAATATTAAAATCGTGATTTCTCCACCAAACCCAATACTTCGACCACTTTCGTATAGGGTTTGGTGGAGAAATAAAGGAGGTATTCTTGAACATGTTTAAATTTACGCATCTTATCTGGACCCCTGTCTATGTATTTGAATAAGCTAGAGGAGTACATACAATACTGTTGGATTAGTTCTATAGTTATAAGAACAAGTGTTAAAAATACTCAGAAAAATTGACTGTTACTTCATTTTCTCAGAATCCTTTAACTCTTTCACCGCCAAATTTTGTCGTCTGCAACATTTTCGTCTTCAACAGTTTTCTTTGTTTACTTTTTATTTAGTTTTGTTTCAAAAACATAGTCACGTTACAAACAGTTTGATGATTCTGTTATCATCTGGATCCAAACTGTTTGCATAGGCAATCACAGATGTGACATTTGCAGCGAAAGAGGTAATAATTCTCATGCGAACAAAATAGTCTGCAAAGCCCCCCATTTGTTACATTTTCACTTACAGCTGATTCATTCAAGCTTTTAAGGAAACTTTGTTGACCGAGTTTCAAACAAGTTGGATCTTGATGAGACGCAAAACAGATCTACATCAAAGGGCTATATTGTGATGTGATGTATAATACAGTATCCGAAATATCCGAGTGTTCTCGGGTACATCATCTTTATCCATGCGAATTAAAAAGAGTTGAACGTTGAAGGAGATGACACTATTTGCAGACAAAAATGTTCAGGGTGCAGAAGATCATATTTTAGAAAATTAGATGACGAAGAAAGTATACTGACTTCGTGTTATTATTCAATCATACAATACTTCATTTAATGACTTCATGATATTATATGATCACACAATACGTCATTTAATGACTTCATGATAATATATAATCATACAATACGTCATTTAATGACTTCATGATATTATATAATCATACAATACTCCACTTAAGGACTTCATGATATTATATTATTATGCAATACTTCATTTAAGGAATTCGTGATATTATGTAATCATACCATACTTCATTTAAGGACATCATATCAGATAATGTAAGCATTTGAGATACAGGACACTTAAGTTTTGTTTATAATTTGTCGTCAGACATTATCTGTTTCAATCTGACTTTTACCATTCGTTAACTCGTAAAGTTATTCAATTGTTGTCTGAAATAAGAATGTTCTGTTACTTGTCAGCATGTCAGGTCAATAACTGAATGTTATTTGTAAACGCCTGAAATATCATTCATCGTCTGGTTTGTCATCCCCAAATGTCTGGTCGTTTTTATTGATGATTGAATTAGTACAGTAGAATCCCTCCAAACCAGAATTCTAGTAGAGAAGAATTTAGGTACTTACATGCAGGTGGCTGCTTAATGCAGAGTCAAGGTCAGACAGAACGCTCATATATGAGCGGTCTGCATGACTTTCATCCTGTATTAGGCTTCCACCTGTCTCCAAGACCGATATTTATGCTATATTGAACGTCCGGTTTAGAGGGGTTTTACTGTATATTGAACCTTTTGAATGCCGTATTTTTAAAAGTGGTCCATAATCGTTTAATGGCAAAGTGCATTCAGTATGAGAGGGTATATTTTACGAGAGGATTTTGAATGACGAACAGTGCAGACCCTGACCAGCGGGCTATTTTATAATGTATCAGCTGTCATTGCCGTCTACATGGTAACAGCATTAACTAAGATGTGCAATAAAAGTACAAGTGATCGAGGAAAGTACAGGCAAATATGGATATAAATTGATTTAATTGTTTCATTAAGCATGTAAATAATGCAATTCATTGACATAGCAGGCCGTATGCAATATGTAGCGTACAGTAAAACCCCTCTAATGCGACCACCAAAAAAGGGGCATAATTCACAGTGGCAAAGGCAGGTGGTAGCTTAATGCAGGACGAACGTTATGCAGAAAGCTCCTGTAGGAGCTTTCTGCATAACATTCGTCCAGCATTAAGCAGCCACCTGCTTATAAAGACAACCAGGTTTGTTCATTAAGTGGTCGCATTAGAGGGGTTTTACTGTATATCAAACACCGCAGACCCTGATAAGACAACCCCTGCAGGAGCTGTCTGATATAGGTCTACATTGTTTGATAGATTGTTAACTACATGTATATATTATAGATGGTAATTTCAAACAGTTTGACATTCTGATTGTATTTCGGATGGTAGACAAAAATGAATACTCGGGCGGATAATAGTATTACTATTACCTTACCCTTAACTAAAGAATATTCAATGACTTTATAAAACTACATGTATATGATTTTTATAATGAGACGTTAAGAAGGGGAATATTTTCCTGTAGCAAATGCCTTAGAATCAAGTCTATACTTTTCCTTATGCAAACATTGCTGTATGATCTGGGTCGACGATGTTTACAAATGCGTACAGGTCTGTGCGTCTTGTCAAGTAAAGGGTTAAAAATAAGGACATATGCACATTATGCTCTTAGCTCTTGTGATATCTTTCTTGGATTCATAGGAAAACCAACTGTGCAATGTTTTCAGCACGTGCTCAGTTTGGCAGTATTCCGTGCACCTGTAGCACGCACTTCGCCGATTGCTCTTATGCCATCCGCATCACCTGTTGTTCAATATGTTCTGTTTCTTATTCTTGAAATTAAAGACTTTCCTTGATATTATACATTGAACCTTTGGAATGATACTAGCGACTTGATTTGCATATTCATATACAGTAAAACCCCTCTAAAATTGACGTTAAATGTAGTATAAATATCCGTCTTGGAGACAGGTGGCCCAGCTTAATGCAGGATGAAAGTCATACAGAAAGTTCCTCTATGAGCTTTCTGCATGACTTTCACCCTGCATTAAGTAGCCACCTGCCTGAAAGTATATATATTCTTCTCTATTAGAATTCCGGTTTAGAGGGTGTTTACTGGATTGTTGAACCTGTCTATGGCGATCATATAATGAATACACACGGAGGTCTATAAGGGAAGTTCGTTGTTTTATACAGGAAAAAGGTATGCAGAAAGCTTCTAGAGGAGTTTTCTGCATAATAAACTACCGCATATTTTAAAACAACGATTTAAATATTATTCTAACGGTCGTTGTAGACAAGTTTTACTGTCTTCAAATATACTATGAGTTCTAATTTAACCCTAACAACGCAGGCTCTTCAAATGGACTATCCCAAAAATCAAACAGTTCAGGCTTGTTTTTGGACTACAGTAGAACCCTTCTAATGCGACCACTTAATGAATCGACATGGGTATCCTTATAAGCAGGTGGTTGCTGAATGCAGGACAAAAGTAATGCAGAAAACTCCTCTAGGAGCTTTCTGTATTACTTGTGTCCTGCTTAAAGGTACCACCTGCATCCAGCACCCAGAATTATACCTCGTTTAGGTGGTCGCATTAGCGGGGTCAACCACTTGATGTTGATTTATATTATCGGATAAATACGCACACGCTACATGGAATATATAATACGGATTTAATTACACTTTTAAACGACTGGGTTGTATCGGTATTCTACGATGTCAATACTAGTATTATGTTTTAAACGAGAAGGCCGAAATTCTCTTGAAGTTGCAATATCATATTGACCTTGAAGTTTACAGTGGCCCACATAAGATGCGTAAATTAAAACATTTTCAATAATAACATCTTTATTTCTCCACTAAACCCTATGTTGTGAGCACTCTTTAGAATCGTCTCGAAGAGACGATTCTAAAGAGTGGTCACAACACAAGGTTTGGTAGAGAAAGGACTGTTTTAGTATTTCGGTACACACATTTATCTTTTGCGCTGAGTTATAAAGGTGCCTTATCATAAGTTTCCCAGATCAACTTTGATTAGAATTTGGCCCAGCGGCTTCCGCCATCTACCAGAACATATGCATATCCGCACCTGTTTTAAAAACTAAACCATAATGCTTCAATCTGTGTTTTCTTAGCTTATACAAGTTTAAGAGAGTATACATACATGTATTTGTTTTGTTACCTTCTTTATATTCATCTACCTCATGAATATTCATGTAGATAGATAGAATCTTTATTTACATCTCATCACTGCACATTCAGTAAACATAAAAACATATACAATACACCTTTCAAATAGTGCATAGCCAGTCCATAAAGGAATTATAAGAGATGGTTAAAATGACATCGCATGTCATATATAACACACAAGTTTATAACATCACAGTATGATACAAATAAAATCGGACCACTGCAAATTGCAATACTGATCCAATATACTAAAACGGAACAAAAAGGAGAGTATAAAACAAAATAAGAAAAACCAACAAAAGCAAGATAAAGTACTCCGATGTCCAAAATATAATCTGTTAAGAAAACGAAAATATCAAATTGACATGATGCTATATCATTAAAAACAAACCGGGACATCAGATACACAAAACCCCCAAGAATACTTACAAAGTGAAACTTGTCGTCTCTGTAAAATGTAAAAGCAGGTTTTGGCACAGTCCCTTATCATGTTTGTATTGGAAAACAGAAACACACATTTACTATAATCATCTAATTCTGAGAAATACTGATTAAAATTACACGCTTTTCTAAACAACTCTTCCCTTACATCACTGTACATATGTCTTTCAAAATCACATGCATTTCACTTTCTACGTTATTGTTCAGACAAAATAGGCAAACTCCTCGCTCTCCTCGCTAAGACCCTCATATTGGCCAGTTTCACTCCGAATCTGAGCAACGCCTAATATAATTTAAAAAAAACCCCGACCGTTGCAAAGGTGGGAGTACCATTTTACAGTATTTCTCTGTAGAGAAGCTTAATTTAAAACTCTTGTACAATCTAAGCTTGTTACGACCACGGCCATATATACCAACATAATTATTAATTCTACGTAGCCAGCTACTAATGAAACTACCAACCGGTTCAGTCTCAACAATTTGAGAAAATGATCGTGTGATCGGATATTCCAAACGACAATATATATTCAAGTCGTTCTCATAAAAAATGACTGAACTTTATAGTACCAATTTTTACAAGAACGATTTGATTTTCTATACGACCAAAGTAAGAAGTAATGACATAGCTCAAGTTTTGTAATGGCACATTATGAATAAAGGGCTGTTTTGACCATGGCAGAAACTGTAGAATTAAATCTACAAGAAAACTAAGCAGATCCTGATCAGACGGCTACTACAGGAGTCATTTGATCTCGGTCTACTCTGTTCTACAAATTCGATCAGATAAAGAGATATTTCTTTTTGTTTGCGTTATTTTGCGAAGCTTAGTCATGTGATTGTATCCAATAACCAGGCGACTTTAGTGTTTAATTTACAAATTAAAAGTACATGTACATGTGTACACATACGTAGTTAATGATAATGTTTATCATTAAGAAACCATTATAGAATTTGGAATGTTCGGCAATAAATGAATACGCATTTCGCCGTTTATCATCATTGGTTGTTTAATCATTTTCATACGTACCTGCCACCAGGTAGGGAACCTTTTGGAAAGTCCAACACATTTAGGTCTGGTGAATAGTCTTAGATAAACTGAGATTGTCAAGCTCAGTTTTGTGGCTGTTTTTTGAGTGATTGTTTGAAACAAATATTTTGTAGAATCGAACGGACACAGATCTGCACGTTTTATCGGTACATGTATTTGCAGCGCATGGTCTTGGTTTTTGAAAAAACAACGTACAAAACCGTCTTTACAGAATATTCATTTTGCAATTACGGATCGCCTGTAATTTCTAGTAGTCCATACACGGTTAGCTTGCTTTGTCCTTAGTTCAGAATAGTGAACCTTGGTCTTATCATCTATTATGAAATATAATGAAAACGGTTTGAGTGTATTTTGGGTAAACTTGTATTTTCAGTAACGTTTTCGCCGTCAAAACGTGGTTGCGTGTTTTGTCCTTAACCATTTACTCCATGAATATTCATGTAAGAAATAGTGGCATCAGGAATACCAATTCGATTATTTGTTATAATAGCACATAGTCACAGAAACGTTTGGCCATGACAGAAACAATAGTATCATATCTATATTACATTATAAAGCAAACAGATCAGACCCTGATCAGACGGCTCCTATGTGGGTCTTATCCACATGTATGCAAAGACGTATAAAGGCGTATTTATGGAGTAAATGTTTAAGTAAATAAAGAATTAACTGTGCACACATCTTATTAACCTTTAGAATTTTCATCAAAATGAAATGCACTTGGGATGAACACAAACCTGCAGGACCAGATTACTGCCAAACAGTCAGTTGAGCATCATTCCAAATGTTCTCAATCTTCTTGCTTTTGTCATTCTTCTTGGCTTAATTACCTTTCTTCTTCCTTTCCAAGCCCAACCTTCTTGACCGCTTTTGAATCGTTTAACCAAACGAGTAACAGTGATATAAGACACTTCAGTTTTCCCATTAATTTCACAAATTTCGTAGTAAATTGATTTTGCACGTTGGCCAAGTTTACCCATATCTTTCATATTAAAAGCCCGGATTCCAGCTACATTTACCATACGTTTCCCTATCATGTTTTACTTAAGTACCATATCTACATGTCGTTTGAATTATCACTTCGATAGAGGTCCTGATACGATGCCTGTTTCAAAGCTAACTGCTATATTTCCGCCAAACCCTATGTTGTGACCTCGGAGCGGGATTTAAAGTTTGACAAGCTAAGAGGAGGTAGACTGCGAGATACTAAATTGGTTGCTTTTGTTTTCGAATACCTGATGTGCTTACCTAAAAAATGAAAACCACCATGTCAAATTACAGTAAAACCACTCACAAGAAGTATGATTCTGGTTTTTAAAACTGATGGTAGCGTAATGCAGGACCAAAGTTCCTTTAGGATTACTTTTGCCCTGCATTAAGCAGCCACCATCTTTTACAGACTGCCGTGTTAACACAGTAAAAACCCTATAATGCGACCTGCAAAAAGGAGCATAATTCACAGTGGCAAAGGCAGGTGGTAGCTTAATGCAGGACGAAAGTTCTGCATAAATTTCGTTCTGAATTAAGCAACCACCTGCTTATAAAGACAGTCATGTTTATTCATTTAGTGGTCGCATTAGAGGGGTTTTACTGTGTATTATGTGGTCGCATTAGCGAAAAATTACTGTATATGGCTAATGTCATATGTGAAATGTTTGACACACTGTCCCCAGTTTTGTAGAAACTTTCAGAATTGCATCTGGAGACATTTTTTTTTCAAATGAAAATTATTTAGCGTGCAAGGATGTAATGCCAATGTAGCAATCACCTGAGTCCCCACGTTGTTATATAATGTAGGAAAATTGTATCTATTTGTAGACTTACTTCAATATTGCATTCACCTGAATCTCCATATCGTTATGTAATGGAAGAACGCAGTTATCGTGTTTGTATACTTACTTCAATATTGCAGTCACGTGAGTCCCCACATTGTTGTGAAATGGAAGAGCGCAGTTATTTGTTACTTACTGCTTTTGTTTCTTACCTCAGGTCGGGGTTTCACCAGAAGCTTTATCCTTTCGGAAAAGCGATAGGCTATTTATAGACCCAATCTCTTTGAATAAATCTACCGAAAAGGAGCATTTTCTAGAGAAAAGGAAACAATTAAAATTGTGTAGTTTTGAAACAATTGTGAAAAACAGAGCATTTGCTCTTATGGAACAAATGCTCTATTTATCACAATCGTTCCAGAAAGTGACTTTTGCAGAGGCGTCAAAGGGCGTCAATGTGAGGGAATGGATTAAACTGGGATTTGTTGCATATTTACTGCCACATTCAAGCCTTTCTGAATAGTTTTCATGTGTCAACCAGCTTTGATAGCACACATCATTTCATTTGGATCCAGACTGTTTGACAATGTCGCGAATGCCAGTATAGTAACTTTTTCAACGCCAGTGTCGCTGGAAAGCGGCCAATAGGGCTTGTTGAAATGGACGACTCTGTGATTTCATGTATATTTGCAAACAGTTTGCATCCAGATGAGACGCCGAGTAGTTGGGTGTCTCATCAGGATCTACTCTGGTTGAAACATCATTTACATGCTCAATACCAAACGGAATGGAAGTAAAGCAGATGGCAGTTTTGCAGACGATCTTTAGAGTTAGTGAAACGAATCAAATGTAGGATTGTGTGCCTCGGATAATTTGCAGTTCTAAGCAGACATGACACATTAAAATACAGTAATGTTCCTCTAAACCGGGCGTTCAATATAGTATAAATATCGGTCTTGGAGACAGGCGGCAGCTTAATGCAGAGTGAAAGTCATGCAGAAAGCTCCTACAGGAGCTTTCTGCATGACTTTCATCGTGCATTAAGCAACCACCTGGCTAAAAGTATCTAAATTCTTGTCTAATAGAAATCCGGTTTAGAGAGGGTTTACTGTGAACCATCTTCTTTTCAACAGGGAAACATAAGTGATTCGTTATATCCGATTTATTATAGTGAATGATATTTCTGAAAGTCGGACAAGAATTGACATCGCTGATTTTATTATAATTGCAACAATAATTTGAATTTAATCCAATTGTCGCCGCATTGTATTATTCGTAATAGAATCAGATTTGACTTGCGAGCAACATAATAACCTTAGATTACAATGTTTAATTGCAGAGCGATTTCATTTCAGTTTTAGTATTTTCTATTTTATGACAGTAAACACACACCCTCTTGCTAAATATAATTTACATCACTTCATTCATAGGCGATCCTGTGATCACATTTGGAAACAATTCGGATGCAGATGAGACGCCGAGTAAATCGGCTTTTCATCAAGATCCAACCTCTTTCTAGCTTTATGTTTGATTAATTACAAAGAGAAGAGCATTCAAAATTAGAGACAAATGTCCATATTTGTAGACGATTGCATGTATACAGTAAAACCTCTCTATAACGGTCACTAAATTGTGTTAATTAGTTGGTATTGCTTAAAGAAGGTGAAAGTAAAACAGAACGCTCCTATAGGAGCGTTCTGTTTTAATTTCACCTTGCTTTAAGCAGTCACCTGCATTTAATATAAAATATTTGATGTAATTTAGTGGCCGTTATAGAGAGGATGTACTGTATATGGCAGTCAGTCAATAGTTTTACAGAATGAGAAGAAAGTACAAAACACTACAGATCAGAGTTTAGAAAACAGCATTCGTTAAAACAAGGGAATATATTATAACTTATGTCGTCTGTTTAGGCAAATGAAATTTCCCCAAATATTTACATATAAACATTATAATTATATAACCGCACTAGAGACTGGTAGCTACTGACAACACTAGAGACTGATAGCATTAGAGACGAGCATCACGTGGGACTGGCAGAACCAATATTAGAGTCTACCAACAAAACACTAGAGATTGACATCATTCGAGACTGACAGCACTAGATACTGTTAGAGACACTGGTAGCACTAGAGAGTGATATCACTAGAGACTGACAGTGGCATGACTTAACATGGATAGATATTATATAGTGTATAGAGATTTACATAAACATTCTGCCAGCTTCTTTGCATTTTGTTTTATAGTTTTTTCAATTGTGTAGACACTACCCTCAGATTTAAAATTTGTTCTCAGGGGGAAAAAAACCCTTAAATTTTATTGGCTTGTAATTCAGAACATTTGCTTGTGTGTTTATTTTAAGGCGTTAACAGCAGCAGACCGGCAAGTGTGGTTTACGTCAAATTTCACATGCATTGTCTTGCAAGTTCTTTATTGCTGTACAGCCGCGTTATGTTCTTGCAAACGTAATAATCACACATGCTTTTGATCTGACATGTTTAGTTACATTCATAAATAAACGTACGACTTCAAGCAATGCCTACAGTAGAACGTGTTCTAAGCGGTCATTCATTTATTGAACATAGGAGTCTTAATATGCAGGTGGCTGCTTAATGCAGGACAAATGTAATGCAGAAATCTCCTGTGAGAGCTTTCTGGATTACTTTTGACTTGCATTAAGCTACCACCTGCCTTACAGACTCATAATTGTACCTATTTTTGATGGCCGCTTAACCCTTCGCTTGCTGTTCACGTCAATATACCTACCTGTAAATAGTGAAGACCCAGATGAGACAGCTCCTGCAGGAGCTGTCTTATCAGGGTATGTACTATTTACAAATTGATTGTGCAACCAGCGCACTCCGCAGCATTGATTGCACAGCGAAATACTTGTACACAGTGAAGATATATGTAATTATACAACAGGGCATGGGTACAGAAGAAGAAATGTATTTAAAAATTCAGCAAGAGAAGGGTTAAGATTTTGGGTTAGGTTTTAGTCCTTACCGCTGCTGTAAATATCAATATCTATTCATAGTCTGGTCTGGTGCAAGCTTGGTCTTCTTCCGGTTCGTTCAAGACTTTGTCAAACAGCTTGGATCCTGATGAGACGCCGAGTTAGTCGGCGTGTCATCTGGATCCAAGCTGTTTGCCAAATGCGAAATAATGTCGCGCTAGTGCAGTGAGTGTTAGAAGCTATCATTCATTTTGTTTGCATTTGGCGCCACTGAATGCACACACGATCATTTTTCATCTTCTTTACATTTTCCTTATGCCTGTCTGTGTGTTGTTTGGCATTTATAAAATGTGTTCTATATCTTTATGAGCCGTATGACGTGGTAAAACAACAAACCAGCTGCTCTCTATGATTTGTGTAGACCTAAATCAGCACTAACCCTCTCAACCTTAATTGTTTTTAGTGGAATATCCCATCAGTTTGTTTAACCTTTAGCCTGCTATGGGCGGATGAATGAGTACCCATGCAACCAGTTTGGATCCAGATGAGACGCCGAGTAACTCGGCGTCTCATCAGGATCCAAACTGTTTGACATCCTGATTGCATTTTGGTAGACAAATTGATCACAGCTTGAATTTTGAAAATGTATTTGACGAAATTTTCTGTAAAAATAATTTGCTTAGCAGGCTAAAGGTTAACTATAGAGTCCATTCAGTACGAAAAGCTTAAACTTGAATTTGAATGACATACAGTGCAGATCCTGATCAGAGAGCCCCCTAATCTTGGTCTACACTGTTTGCAAATGACCGTGCATGTGTGTCCCACGTTCAAGGAATTAACCTAACTGATATAACATGACAGGTCAGATTTACAGTCCATTTTATCGAAAATAACAATTATCAATTAACATGTTTTATCCAGGATTCTTCAAAGTATGATCTTTTAATTATTGTATTTTTTGTTTTGATTGAATGATTCTGCAAAGTTTATTTTGCCGATGTTGCATTTGAAAAACAATACGCGAAGCACCATTGCATGCCCTGGTAGAGTGTACTTTCATGGATCCTCTGATCAAGGTTTACACAGTTTGCCTTTGTCCCGTTTTAGGATACCTAGGCATACGTGTAAATGTGTTAGGCGTTACTTAGAAGAAAATGTCTGTTTGGTTAATGTCCAGTCTTTGTATCTCAGAATAAGAAATGTTTTCCTTTTCAGTATATCTCCAACTTCAAAGGGACACAGGCATCATCCTACTGAAGTATTATTCGAAAGCGTAAATTTATACTCTGGTCATTGAATTAATGCGGTAACTTAAAAAATGATATATTTAAACTTTAGGTCCAAATCTTTAAATAATGCTTTTCATGACATTACTCGAACAGAATTTTCTTATATGATTGAAAGATTTATACCATATAAAAGCAGGTTGTGGGACCGTTTAAATATACAAACAATATATTTACCTTGTATTCATTACCATATAGATAATACAGTATAGTCTAGCTAAAGATAACATTATTTATTTACTCATTCGCTCCTACTGATGCCTTATTGCGCCTCTGTAAAAGTCATTTTTGAAGCCATTGTGAAATAGAGCATTTGCTCATGCTCTATTTATCACATTAGCTTCAACACTACATTGGAGACTGTAAAACAGGTGGTACAATGCGGGACAAACGTAATACAGAAAGCTCCTATAGGAGTTTTGTGTATCACCTTTGGCATGCATTAACCCGTTCCTTCATATAAACGCTTTTCACGCCTTTGCAAACGGAATAGACACAGATCAGACGGTTCTTATTGGAGCCATTTGATCAGGATATATTCTGTTTGACGATGAAACTATAATAGAGCTGACAGGGAAATGGTCAAACTACCGCATGTTTTCCAAATCCATAAATATATTTATTTTGAATGTTCGCAATGGCGAGACTTTACTGTATTATGTTTTGTTCGAGAAGACGGTTTCGATGCCGTCTAGGAGTTAACTGTTTGCTTCAGTTGTTGCAGTTTGGCGTGAACAGATTACAAGGTAGATAAAGGAGAATAAAGACTGCAATAAAAGACAAAAACCGTCTACAGTAACAATGTTTTATTGAAATTTTACATCAAAGTTTTATGTGAATTATGAAAGAATCTACACAACCAGCCATGGTATTATCTACAATGTGCTGATACTCCCGAACAAAGAGAGCGGTTCTGACAGTTCAGGTATACAAAAAGCCTATTATAAGTACATTATAATTTCATTGCCAATGGTTAAATATTAAGTGACATTAATTTTGAACCGGTCTCATATCAAATGATAGATAAACGTATCCTTTTGAAACTTTAAACTCAGTCGTTCTAGTCTCATGCAGAGAACGCAGTCTGTAGTTCATCTTACACTTGCTTGCGATATAGATAACTTTGAAACTTACTTCACAGTTTCAAATGGCAAAGGTGAAATTTGGCCTAACCTGCTTTTGTACCAATACTTTCTATATGCACTTAATACAAAACACATACAGACAAACATCGCAAATTCGAATACCAATACAAGCATCATTGTTTTCTTTAAGACAGGGGCCAGTTTAATGCAGGGTGAAAGTCATACAGAACTGCAAGTTCGGATTTGCTAGGTTTGACTGTATAAGAAAGTTATGTTTGAAACAGGAACAAAGGAACACAGGGCGATATGTGTGGGTTGTCTATATACGTTGTTAAAGTTTAAACCATGGTAAATTTATAAACATCACGAGTTTGCATAAGGAGCTTGTATACAACATTAGGTTTACGCATGCTGT
Organism: Azorinus chamasolen; assembly: GCA_963576725.1. Lineage (NCBI taxonomy): Eukaryota > Metazoa > Mollusca > Bivalvia > Cardiida > Solecurtidae > Azorinus > Azorinus chamasolen. Next base: position 16,227,079 of record OY755248.1, on the reverse strand, counting down.
CACAATGGGATCAGTTTTACGAAACACATACAACGTATGCTGTCAGTATCTACTTACTAAAGTAATTTATATACAAAGACATTTGTTTTGAAATAAGTTTGTGAACATGTGATATCAACAAATGAGAAATAGCAAACAGGGTACATGACTGTACAAAACATTGACAAAAGGTCCAATAGGAATTTAGAATTTGTCCAATAAGAGGAAAGATCGCGTACAGCATAACGCATTGGAAACACTTTGTATCTGTTAACATAAAAAAAAGCTCACACTTTTGTTTGTACACATTAAGGTACTGGGTTTTATGCAAAAACATGTACGCAGATGTAACTTGTAATTACAGATTGCAAAACATATTATTCTGATGATACAAGGTATAGACCATGTTCTGCTCCCAATGCTATCAACATATATACAGATAGTGAAGAGTATGTGTATAGGAGTTAGAAATTTTTCATATGAGCTAGCCGCAATGTCCCCAATACATTCGGTTAGGTCCCCATAAAAGCTGGACACTATTGTAGAGAAGTTACATGCTGCTCACGAAAGGTGTTACCTTTAATCCGTACAATGCCGGATTTGAAACGAACTATTCCAAATTTCAAACAGGTCAAGCTTACGGTGAATATTTAGGTATTTTCTAACAAAAGTGTAACATAACAAACAGTGCAGACCCTGATGATAGAGCTCCTCTAGGAAACCTCTTTTCTGGGTCTCCGCTGTTTGCAAAGGACATTAATGATTGGTTTCCCGCATTGAATGGGTTAAAATCAGCGTCTTGTAAAACATTTCACCATCTACTCCATAAATACACATTTCTACACCTTTGCAAACAGTGCAGACCAATATCAGACGGCTCCTATAGGTGCCGTCTGATCTAGGTCTACTCTGTTTGCTAATGACATATATATTTATATATGTAATTTTACAGTTTCTGCCATGGCCGAAAACGTATGTGTTCATGTGTTATTAAAGTAATTTTTCGTCTGCAACAATTGTCGTCTGCTTAAATTCTTAAAATATTGGTTCACTCTAATTTCTTTGCAAAAGTATTATCAGGATGACAAAGAGTTTGGATCCTGGTGAGACGCCGCATTATGCGGCGTCTCATCTGGATCCGAACTGTTTGCATAGGTAATCGCAGTTTCGTCGCTAGCGTGCTAAGAGTTAAATACATGAATCTAATTAATATTCAATATTTCTTACATTATTTTTTATGGAGTAAAGGTGTAATAACTCTTAACTCCTTGAATGCTGGGAACTTGAATGAGTTAACTGGCGTTTGCAAACTGTGTGGGCCCAGAATAGAGGGATCCTGGAGGAACTCTCTGATCAGGGTCTGCATTATTTGCCCTTCACAATGACCTAGAAAATTCAATCATTTCATAATGGATGGATCCGTCCACATCACTATTATATTACATTCACAATACACAAGTACCTCGTTATTTTACTACTGTATTGTTCTATAAGACGCACAGTAAAATCTTTCTATAACGGCCAGTAATTTGTGTTAATTAGTTCGTATCTAGGGGAGGTGGCTGCTTAAAAACAAGGTGAAAGTAAATCAGAACGATCCTATAGGAGCGTTCTGTTTTACGTTCACCTTGCTTTAAGCAGCCACCTGCCTACAACATAAAATACTTATGTAATTTAGTGGCCGTTATAGAGAGGTTTTACTATAGACCAAAATTAATTCAATCTGGTCAAGCTTACCGTGAATATTCAGAGGTTGTTTTAAAGAACTATTAACATGGCACAGTGCTGATCATGGTGACAGTGCTCCTCTTGGAACCCTCTCATCATGGTCTACACTATTGGCAATGCACTCATTTCCCGCACTGTTAGGATTAAGGCAGGACGAACATAGTGCTGAACTTAACTGAAGACCCCTAGAGGAGGTCTCTGAGTTGTTATCTAGCTACTATAGCAGACTGAATATGTTATCATACAAGCAGTGGTGCATTTGAAAAGTTTCAGTTTCATGTACACAACGTTTTAGCGTGCTTAACTAACCATTAATTAAACTTTCAGTTTCAGTAAACATAATCAACCGTGCTTAACTAACTATCATTTTGAAGTGTTTCAGGTACGCCCGAGCAACATTTTGGCGTGCTTAACTAGCTACATGTATCATTTAGTGTATTTTGTCAATTGGTCATGGTTATACTGTTCTAAGTAAATAATGAACAAGAAGTAAACAATTATTATCTTGTTGATAAAAGGTTGTTTTAGCATAGTTGCTCCGTGCTTTATGACAGTTAGCTTCAAATTAGCACTATCGATAACAACATAAATAGACAAAGAGCTCGATCAAAACAACTGACAAAACAAAAAAATATGAAATATACATCGATATTTGTACATATATTATAAATTATAAATCTGAAAATATTAAACATTACACATAATTATACTGACCACATGATAATGGATTCACAGTGTCTCTAGAAGATGCCTAACTATGCGGCATATAACCTATAATTCCTAACGACACTTCGAAAGTCTAATAATTATAATATTCAATCGACACATTTTATCGTTGTATCTGTACTTAGCCTTAACCACTTCCTCATATAGACGACTTTTTTGCACCTTTACAAACAGTCGTGTGATCATGGTCTACTCTGTTTGCCTATGGATTAATAAAGATATGCATCTGCAGTCTCTAAATGGCAGAGATCAGGTGACGAATATTCATGGAGTAAAACTCATTGTATTGATATTCATGAGGGAAAGGGTTAAGCCTAAACACTGTTCTTGGACGTAGTAAGTCAGTATGTCCTTGGTAAATCAGTACCTATACTGAGACATTACACTGTGATCTTCATAATCATCTGAAAAGGGAAGGCTTCAATTAACACATTCCCTCCTACTAACGCCGCTGTAAAGGAGCAAATGTTCTATTTATCACAATGATTTCTAAATTACACAATTCTAAAAGTTTCCTTTTCTCTAGTAAATGCTCCGTTAGATTTATTTAAAGTGGTTGGTTCTAAAATGCATAGGAGGGAATGGGTTAAAGCAAAACCCTCTACCCATTACATACACTATAGGTAAACAATGTAGACAACAAAGATCAAATGGCTTCTTCGTGAGTTCTCTGTCTAGGGTCTGGTCTAACCAGTTTCAACTTTATAAATAAACATACGCGTCTTTGAAAGTGGATATGGCTGCTTAATGCAGGACGAAAGTAAAGGAGCTTTCTGCATAACTCTCGTCCTGCATTAGGCTACAACCTGCCATTAAGATGCAGAAGCTTACCTCTTTTCGCTAGTCGCTCTAAAGAGGTTTTACTGTAAACTATACTATTTTTAAAAGGCTTTAACAGCATATTTTTATTTCTGCAGAATTCTTTCATATAGAATACAATGGATGCCATATTTCAGTCAGGACGAGCGTACCTTGTACAGTAAAGTTTCGCTAATACGAGGACTCATAAGAAGCCGAATGCTGGATGTTTAAACACGTGTGACGGCTTAATGCAGGACAATGGGAGCTTTTTTGTAAAATTATTTTCCTGCATTAAGCAACCACATGCTTTGACAGTATCCTATGTAAATTAATCACGTGATCGCTTTAGGAAAAACTCTACTGTATATAGTCAACTCATTACCTCCTACTGACGCCCTTTGACGCCCCTGTAAAAGTCACTTTTTGGAACCATTGTGATAAATAGAGCTTTTGCTCCATTGGAACAAATGCTCTATTAATCACATTTGTTTCAAATGTAATTTTCTTTTTCTTTGAAAAATATGCTCCTTTTCAGTAGATTTATTCAAAGAGACTGGATCTAAAAATAGCCTATGATGGAATGAGTTAAAGGGTTATCATTTTGAGATATTCGTTTCTGTTTCCAGGACAACTTAGACATCGTCACTAAGAGTGCGGCAATTGCACAGTTATGCTCCACATAGCTGTACAAAGCAATCAGTTACACAGTTCTTACATCGAAACTAAATCGTATAACTAGTTCTCAATAGTATAAGTATGTTCATGAATTATCTTAAGACCTCTTTCAAAACAACCATATCATAGAACCTTCACAGACATACCGCCTCTATCATGTCCGCTGAAAATATACCCTACGCTATCGTTAACACCCCAACCAAACGACGAGTGCATGTCTGAGTCTTTCGCACATACAATACAGTAGAACCCCTCTAATACGTCCACTTAATGAATAAACATGGATGTCTTTATAAGCAGGTGGTTGCTTAATGCAGGACAAAAGTATTACTTTTGTCCTGCATTAAGCTACCACCTGCCTCTAGCACCCAGCATTATACCTCTTTTAAGTGGTCGCATTAGCGGGGTTTTACTGTATTCCTGTTTTGTGAGAGCTTGATCAACACACATGTTACTGTTCAAACACCAATTTGAATGGTCAACTGGATCAAAACCTAGTTCTCACACATGTCCTGTTCAAACACTAATTTGAATGGTCAACTGGATCAAAACCTGAGTACATGGGGTGCTGGACACATCGATACACCAGGACTTCAATTAGAAGTTCTGTATATGCGGTTACAGAAGTCTGCATGTATTGTTTGAAACCATGCCTTGAGTAAATCACGCCATGGAAAGGTCTTCTAAGATTATATTTGTTCACTTCACGTAACTATGCACTTCACGTATACTCCAAATAACCTCTAGTTATACAACATAACGTCTAGGCATACGAAAACTCTCGTTTAACGCCCTCCATGTAGACTGTGTATAAGTCACAAGTAAACACCGACCCTCTCAAGGCCAAACTTGGTATAAGTTAAACACTATTTGATATAAAAACTAGTTCTGTTGGAAGCTTAATATAGTCAGTCAACAATTGCTGTCATCGTTTGTAATGTCCACACCTATATACAGAATGATAATTTAATTCTATCACTTCAAGATGCTGTGTGAAGAATACTATTTTTCTGTGGAGAAGCGTCCTGTTTGTCCTCGTCAAGTATGGAGAACATTTTATATTTCATTACACCCTTTGGTCCTGATCTCAATTCAGCATACCTTCTATATTCAGGACGATGTCTCCTCGAGCGAAGGCGATCTCTCTTCTTACGGTCCTTGTTTCGTCTCTTCTTTCTCTTTCGCCTTTTCTCTTTTTCTGGTTTATCTTCAGTTTCTGCGTTTTCCACGGTTTCAATATCATTGATGATATCTACTTTTGTTTCTTCAGCTATTTCGTTTTCATCTTTCACAATCGCATCCTTGTCACCAGGTGTCGTCACATCAATGATTTCAGTCTTTGTCTTTTTCTTCTTTTTCCTTCCCTTCCTAGATTTCTTCCCCCTTTTCAGGTTCCTTTGCTTTTGTCTTAGTTTCTTCAGCCTCTTTTTTTCCTTCCTTCTTTCTTTCCTTCGTCTTTCCTTCTCTCTGTCTAATCGACGTCGCTTTCTTGTATTGCCTTCATCTGGCTTGTTCTTACTTGATCTATGCCTGGCTACTCTGTACCTATCATACGAGCTGTCTTTGCCACTATATATGACGGAGTTGAGAGCTTCGTATGAATTTTTATCTGGGGGCTCATATACAGGAGCCGTCATTATCGAGGGCTTCATCTGTACCAGGGCTGATTGTGCCCCTTCGAACAGTGATATTGATGGTGTCGAGATGCACGACTTTTCGCATTCGTCTTTGGTCCTGAAATTGTTTTGGTTACCATGACATCCGCCATAGCGGAAGTGCGAGCATTCTTGCGAATGGATGTTGTAGTACCATCGTATATATCGGGCATAGCATCGTCCTGTGACAGGTGGGAGTTGACACACCAAACTCCGAACTGAAAAGAGAAAATAAAAAAATCATCAGCAAATACTATAAAATATAATAAGTAACATACAGTGAACCCCCTCTAAATCGGACGTTAAATTTAGTAAAGATATCCGTCTTGGAGACATGTGGTAATTTAATGGAGGGTGAAGTCACGCCGAAAGCTCCTCTATGAGCTTTCTGCATGATGCTCACCCTGATTTTAGCTGCCATCTGCCTAAAAATATCTAAATTCTTCTCTACTAGAATTCCGGTTTAGAGGGGTTTATTGTATTTAATTTTCATCGTTCTACTAACATCTTTATCACCGCCCTTTATACACATGGAGACTTGGTCGGTGATTTGATGTATCAACTAGCCAAAGATACTGGTTTTATAGTTTTCAATTATGTTCATTGAATAGAATCGATCTTATTTGTTTTCATTGCTTGAAGATAACGTTAATAAAGTTTAAATAACTCAATAGTTGTCACGAGTTCGCATTAAGATTAATGTAGTTGATTATTAATTGATAATGTCATTCCATGATACTCCCGCTCGCCAACTGATATTAATCTTGTAATCATATAATCTTTTAAATAAGGGGATTTTATTACAAGCCAGGCGGAGACTTATGTCCGTACGTTTATGAGAAGTCTGGTTGATTTGTTGTCAAGAATTCAGATAAAAGTATAATTTAACACTGGTCCTGCCTAACGCGATCTGAACGTCATTTGTAAACAGTGTAGCTCCAGATAAGACGCCGAGTAACTCGGCGTCTCATCGGGGTCCAAGCTGTTTGACACTCGTTCATCATGTTCCTAAACCCTTGATCAGTTCGGAGGTAAATCAAAATTACCCCAGATCAGAGTTTGAGCAGACAAGTTTTACCACAAGATAAAAGTTTAACCCTTTCCTTCATAGGCTATTTTTAGATCCAACCTTTTTGAATAAATCTACGCAAAAGGAGCATTAACTAGAGAAAAGGAAAAAATAGAAGTTTGTAGTTCTGAAACCATTGTGATAAATAGAGCATTTGCTCCTAAGGAGCAAATGCTCTATTTATCACAATGGTTTCAAAAAGTAACTTTTACAGAGGCGTAGATACGCGTATTTATGGAGGAAAGGTTTATAATGCATGAACCGACAGGCTGGAGCTTACGATTCATACAGATATAACACCTTAAATTGTTCTTGCAATTTCCGAGGTCATTGGTATTTTCTGCCGAAGACAACAATCAATCATGTCTGTGACAATATACAGAAAAACCTCGCCATTCCGAGAACTCAAATCCGTCTGATCTGGGTCTGCTTTGTTTGCGTCAAGCAGTCTGATACCTGGACTCTTTACTAACAGTGGGGATTTGCCAGGTTTCCATGTATATCACTCATAGTTAAATTTCATGTCAAAATGTGCTGTTTTGTATTTGTATACACTCTGGATATTACATACGTATGCATCATAAAAACACTGCATACAGGATTTCAAAATGTCTGTAACAGTTAACCTACAATTACTACCATAAGTATTCAGACACTAAACTTCCCCTTTCTATGAGTTTGTAAAGCTGGATAAGTGAATTTGACGCCACAGTAGTTACTTTAAATTAGACTGACACAGTATCAAATAGTGTAGACCCTGATCAAACTGCTCCTTTAACCCATTCCCTCATATTGACGATTTTGACAACTCTGTTAAAGTCCCTTTTTGAAACCATTGTGATAAATAGAGCATTTGCTCCTATAGGAGCAAATGCTCTATTTATCACAATGGTTTCAAACTACAAAAGTCTAAAATTTCCTTTTCTCTAGTTAATGCTCCTTTTCAGTAGGTTTATTCAAAGAGGTTGGGTCTAAAAATAGTCTATGAGGTAATGGGTTAAGGTCAGTTTGATCTCGGTATGCTCTCTTTGCCTACACTCGTCTGTCCCAATGTTCAGGGTAATGAGGGTATCGTCATTTGTTATAGTTTTTGTTAATCTTACTACTGATGATAAGAAAGCAAAAACAACTCATCCTAGTACAGTAGAACTTGTCTTAAGCGGCCACCTGAAAGAGGTCTAATTATGGGTCTGTAAGGCAAGTGGTAGCTTAATGCAGGTCAAAAGTAATACAGAAAGCACCTATAGGAGCTTTTTGTATTACTTTTGCCCCGCATTAAGCAACCACCTGCCTTTAAGACTCATATGTTTAATTAACGAATTACCGCTTATGACACGTTCTACTGTGCACAATATCGTACTGCATGTTTTGCCGTCAAGAAGAGGCTATACACGTGTTTTGAGAGCTGATTGCTTACAAATACAGAAACTCTGAATCATTGCCAAGTGTCAGCATTTGTAAAATATGTGAAAACATAAAGCCGTTCGGTGATTAATAGATCGCTTTCAATCCGACTTAAAAAGGAAAGACTGATCTTAATCCATATCCCGCGACCTGACTCGCATTTGCAAACTGCTCGGGTCCATGTGAGATGACGAGTAGCTTGACGTCTCATCAGTATCTAAGCAATTTGACACTCGGTCAATAGTGTTTTTCAAAGTTTTGATCGAATCGGAATTAGTCAGCACGGGATCCAACATTTTTGTGTAGACATTAGTTTGTTTGTGACTGCGGGATAAGGCTTAATCCTTTTATAAACTAACAAACACAAAACTCCAAACATAGAATTTCTAAACATGTGATACTGGTCCAGATTCCTCTTTCAATAGACGATTTTCATACAGCAGGACATGTCCTAATTGGCCATTCGTTTAATGATATAGGGTTCTGAAAATGCATCTGGATGCTTACTGCAGAGCAAAATTAATACAGAAAGCTGGAGCTTTCTGTCTTATTTTGACCTGTATTAACCATTCGCTTGCTGAATTTTAAAATACATTTCTCCTTCTTTACCCATGCCATGTTGTATAATTACATACTGTGTACAAGTATTTCTCTGTGCAATCACTGCTGTGGAGTGCACTGGTAGCACAATCAACTTGTAAATAGTGCAGATCCTAATGAGACAGCTCCTGCAGGAGCTGTCTCATCTGGGTCTTCACTATTTACATGTAGGTATATTGACGTGAATAGCAAGCGAAGGGTTAGGCTGCCACCTGCCTTACAGGCCCATGATTAGACATCTTTTTGATGGCCGCTTAAGACAGGTTATTCTGTAGGATGTAACCATTTAACTGCCAAGCGCAACATGGAAATGCATTTGCAAACACATTGGATCCAGATGAGATTCTTAGAAATTCAGCGTCTCATCAGGATCAGAACAGTTTGATACTCCAAGTTGCGATTTATAATAAAGTAAATAATGCATGGAGTTGACGAAATTTTGTGCAAATAAACCTTTGCTCAGCGGGCTAAATGTTAATTAAAGGTATCATTTAACTCAAGGTTAATCCTAAAACATATTTACTATTTTTTTTCTGGCACTGGCATTGCTTTTCGGATTATCATCGCAGTAATGATATGCTCACTTGCATGACCTTGAAACAAGACATGCATTCATATTTGAGCAACTGCCATGGATTAATGATCATGTAGAGTGCTGATCTAGACAATAAATATCTGCCTGATGAATATTCATACTGTACATCGTAGGATATGGATAATAACCCTTTCCCTCATAGGCTATTTTTAGACCCAACCTCTTTGAATAAATCTACCGAAAAGGAGCATTAACTAGAGAAAAGGAAACGTTTAGATTTGTGTAGTTCTGAAACCATTGTGATAAATAGAGCATTTGCTCCTATGGAGTAAATGCTCTATTTATCACAATGGTTTCAAGTGTTTTAGGGAGGCGTCAAAAGCCGTCAATATGAGAGAACGGGTTAATTATTTAAATTTTCGTATTACAAGTATGAACACAATTGTCATGGCGAACTGTAAAGTAACAGATAAGCAAACAGAACAGTTTCAACAGAGACCGTCTGATTTTGGTCTACTCTGTTTGCAAAGGCATGAGACTATCCTTTTTTGGAGCTTTCTGCATGAATTTCACCCTGCATTAAGCTGCTACCTGTGCAATAAAAATCGGTAACTGTTCTTTATTGAACTTCCGGTTTAGAGGGGTTCTACTGTATACGCTGCTAGTTAACGCTTATCTTGTTTAAATCCTTACAGTGCGGGTCACGAGTCACTAATGCCCTTTGTAAACAGTGTAGACCCAGATTAGAGGTCTTCTAGAGATCTTCACTGTTTGTCATGTTACACTTTTCCCTAATCTGATCTTGGTCTACTTTTTTTACCAATGTGTGAAAATGCGTTTACATGAGAGAAAGGGTTATATTCGTCGTCAGATCTGGAATAAAGCCACAGTCAACGCAATTCCTGTGTTTATATACAGTAAAACATCTATTTAACGGTCACTAAAGTGTGTTAATTAGTTGGTAATTAGGGCAGATGGCTGCTTAAAGCAAGGTGAAAGTGAAACAGAACGCTCCTATAGGAGCGTTCTGTTTTACTTTCGCCTTGCTTTAAGCAGCCACCTGCCTTTAACACTAAATACTTGATGTAATTTAGTGGCTGTTATAGAGAGGTTTTACTACACCATTATTGACATTCGGCTGATAAATATGCATTATGTTATTATTCTTACGTAAATATCCATAAGTTAAATGATTAACAATTAAGAAGAGAGGCAGTTTGCCGATTCGCTCTAAATGCTACAGAAATACTTAACTATCTCGCTGCACCATTCTGTTCTCTGAAAAGTATGTCATCTGGTTCAATTATTTCTTTTTCTGTTTTGTTTTTGTTGTTCAAATAACATAATTACAGTAACAGTCTGTTTGTATTATTGTGAGACGACATTATCCCCGGTGTTTCATCTGGATCCAAACTGTTTTCAAAGGTTATTAAAGAGTTTCCATTGGCAGTGAAAGAAGTAAGCCATAACTTGGCATGTTTAGAATTCTCCTGATTAAAGTTAATCAGAAATTAACTAATTTATTAAAGAAGATTAATGTTCTATGTTTGGATACCGGTTCTTAATGAGTTGCTCGCCACAAAGTCTACAGGTGCTTCCAGAAGGGGTTGTAACCTTTTAACCCTTTCCTTCATAATTATGAACGTGTTTTCATACATTTGCAAACAGAGTAGACCCAGATCAGACGGCTCCAATAGGAGCCGTCTGATCAGGGTCTGTTCTGTTTGCTTATGGAATTTGATAGATCTCTTTCTTTAGTTTCCAAAATAGCTACAATCTTACACCTTCAATATTTCATTATAACTATTTTGTCCATTAATATTCAGTAGGTATTGAAAACTGGACTAAATATAGAACAGCGAAAGGCTTAACGTCCTTTCCGCTATCTGCGACTTGACTGACATTTTGCAAATAGATTAGATCCAGATGAGACGCCGAGTAACTCGATGTTTGATACTTGGTCAAAAGTTTCTCAAACTCTTGATCGGGAATTACAGTAAAACCTCTCTATAACGGCCACTAAATTACATCAATTATTTGGTTTTAAATGCAGGTGTATAGGAGCGTTATGTTTTACTTTCACCTTGCTTTAACCCATTCCCTCATATTGACGACTTTTGACGACTCACTTTGTGTACAAGTCACTTTGTGAAACCATTGTGATAAATCGAGCATTTGCTCCTATAGGAGCAAATGCTCTATTAATCACAATGGTTTCAGCCTACAAAATTCTAAAATTTTCCTTTTCTCTAGTTAATGCTCCTTTTCGGTAGATTTATTCAGAGTGGTTGGATCTAAAAATAGCCTATGAGGGAATGGGTTAAGCAGCCACCTGCCCTAAATACCAACTAATTAACACATATTAGTGGCCGTTATAGAGAGGTTTTACTGTAATCAAAATTACAATTTGAGTAGACATTTTTTCTTGTCACAGCGGTATAAGAGTTGAGATACGAAATTCTGCAAATGTGGTTTGTTTCTGAGAAAAACACACGAGGTACTCTTGTTTCGACATATTGTTGTTTAAGCTATGTGTATTTTAAGTATAATTAAAAAACACAAACTCGAAAGAGTCGATACTCTTAAAATATGTGAACGGTTTAGCGAAAACTTTAGCTGAAATATGTCGCTACAAACTGAACAGACTCTTATCAGACAACCCTTACAAGAGTGATCTGATTTGGATCTACAGTAAAACCTCTCTATAACGGCCACTGAATTGAGTTAATTAGCTGGTATTTAGGACAGGTGGCTGCTTAAAGCAAGGTGAAAGTAAACCAGAACGCTCCTATAGGAGCGTTCTGGTTTACTTTCACCTTGCTTTAAGCAGCCACCTGCATTTAACACAAAATAAATGATTCAATTTAGTGGCCGTTATGGAGAGGTTTTACTGTACTTTGTTGCAAAGGCGCCAAGGGGCGTCAGCATGAAGTAAATGGTTATAAGGGTTAGATAATGATGTATAATGTCTAGATTTTTTAAAGATATGTGGCACTTTTCCGTATGGAAAGGGTTGTATGAAGTTATTGAAAAAGTTATATCGCTTGAAACAATAATTACAAACACCATTTGAACCTTTTATTCCATAAACACGCCTTTCTGTGCCTTTGCGAACAGCGTAGAGCGTAGACCCAGATCATATAGGAGCCGTCTGATCAGGGTCTGCTCTGTTTGCTTATGATGTAGTATAGATATGATTCTGAAGCTTCTGCCATGACTTAAAAATCCCGTGTCAATGTGCTATTATAACAAATTAATCTAATTAATATTCACGAAGTCATTGTTTTTTAAATGAATATTCATGGAGGATAGGGTTGATACAAGTCGACAGACAGTCTCTGCACCTATTTAACCATTTACCTGATAGTGATGCCCTTTAAGACTTTGCACACTAATCAGACCCAGACCAGACAGCTCAAATAGGAACTGTCTGATCAGGGTCTGCTCTGTTTGCTTATGAAACTGCGTATAACTGATTCTAAAAATGTTTGTCATGACTAAAGTGTCTCTTGTTTAGGTTCTTGTATAAATATACAGTCAATGAATATTCATGAAATGATAGATTCTGGCATAATTATTCATGAGATAAATTGATTAATTAAGTATTCCTAAAGCACTTCAATTTTAGAAGAAATGGTATACCTGTATAACTAGTTTGAGCTTTGCAGCAAATTCAACAACCTAATACATTATATTAACATAACAATATGTAACAGTAGGTGGTTGCTTAATGCAGAGGATAGTAATACAGAAAGCTCCTAAAAGAGCTTTTTGTATAACCTTTGTCCTGCATTAAGCCATCACCTTTTTAACCCGTTTGCTCCCACGATCCCATATATGGGACGTAGGCAAATAGTGTAGACTCTGATCAGAGTCTACACTGTTTGCTGATGGGAAATTCAATATAAAACACAACAAAAATGAAAATTTAGACCAGACATCCCTTAGATTAAATATAGACTAATCCAACATATAAGCATGGAAGAATCCACTGGCAGCAAATAGGTTAGTGATCTAGAATTACTTCTTTTGAGTGGTCGTTTTAGCGAGACGTCACAGTAGGTTATTTACCTAACGTTTGTGCAACATTATTGCAATATAGAGGAATGCACTTTGTGGGCGTTTTTATGGTTCTCTTTTTTCTTGTTTGTGTGTTTCATATTAAGAATGGTAAATTCAGTGATAAAACTATACAATTATATATGAATAATAATAAATGAATCATAATAAATGTAATAATTGCTGTTCAATGAACAATGTTTTTTTTTTCAAAAAAAAGATTTTATATATGCACTCGAACATTTATTTTGCAGATAGTGTTCATTCAGATATGCCGCTGTTTTAATTTCTTGAAATTATAGTAGATAATCAACAGACAACGTGGCTGTCCTCAAATGAAGATGGCTATTTGTGGATGTGGCGTCATTTCGGATGTCCGAGCGTTTGTCTTGATACGACTCGCTTTAGTTTTGTGTACCGACACTCTAATTTCATTGTTCTTGTCTCAAGTAGTTCAATGCTTGTAAAGTGGCTGTGAATTTTATTGTAAAAAACTTAAGATAGCACTTTACCACAACGTCCTGATTTACACTCATGATTAGAAACCTACATTTTGTTCTATAGTCAGGCCCATTCACGGTATCTTACATCAAGCAGTGCAGTTTTTTAACCAATTAAGAAAAATAATTGCCGCTGGAGAGTAGGTACGAAGATCATGGGGTGCGAATAATTGCATTCCAATTGGAGCAATATGTGAGAAAAATGAAGCACGCCGGTGCGTTATCCTGAGCTATCTTGAAATTACACTTTATTGGTGATGTTATCGACGTAATTTATTTCTAACGCGCCATAAACAAGTCATACAGAGATAAAACAGAGGAACGTTTGAGTTCCTCGAGTCATATCTTAAGTCGTTACTTATGTTCCGATTTCGAATATGGGTTTTAATACGGTTTGGCTTGTGTCGTCTTTAACCTTCAGCCTGTCGAGTCAAAATATTTCAGTGTAACACCCCGTCTTATGAGTTTTCAAGATCTTATTTGTGTTACAGCTCTTTCCAATATACGATCAACGTGTCACACAGTGTCAATCAAGGTGACACGTGGTCGAGTTATGCGGCGTCTTATAGCAGTAAAACCTTTCTAATACAGAATTCTAGTTGAGAAGAATTTACATTTACATTTAGACAGGCGGCTGCTTAATGCAGGATGAAAGTCATTCAGAAAGCTCCTGTATGAGCTTTCTGCATGACTTTCACTCTGCATTAAGCTGCCACCTGTCTCCAAGACCGATATGTATACTAAATTTAACGTCCGGTTTAGAAGGTTTAATTTACTGTCGATAGAAATGGTTTGCAGGGGCAAACTCGGGATCGCTAGAATCGAATAAAGGTTAATAAAGCTTAAAGTTTTACAGGTCCTGGCGCCGAAGATCATATTGACCGAAAAAAATAAGTATATTATCAACACTTTCACTGCCAATGTCGCATCAGTGTTCACTTACATGTATACAAACAGTTTGGAACCGAGTTACTCGGCGTCTCATGTAGATACAAAAACTGTACAGTAAAACCTCTATACAACGGCCACTTTATAGTGTTAATCGGTTGGTATTTAGGGCAGGTGGCTACTTAAAACAAAGTGAAAGTAAACCAGAATAGGAGCGTTCTGTTTTACTTTCACCTTGCTTTAAACAGCCACCTGCCTTTAACACAGACTACTTGATGTAATTTAGTGGTCTTTACAGAGAGGTTTTACTTTACTACTGTATAGTAATGGCTTTGAAAGAAAGGAAGAGAACATAAAAACAATGAAAATTGTAGCAGACAACAAACGTAATGTCTTAGCAGCGGAAGAGTTAATCGAAGGTCATCTAAATCAAAGGCATTTACAGACCACCTCTCTACAATGACACCTCTATATACGGTTGAACTTTGATATCTCGAACTTTAAGGAACAATACAATACTTCGAGATAACCAAATTTTGAGTCATTCTATTTCTTTCAGCATTGTTTTAGAGCTGCATTAAGCTGTCACATGTGTTTCTAGATATGCGTAGTGATACATTTTAGAGGAATTCTGTATTGAAAAAAAATATTGAAAGGACCGAACTTTTACTACGAGTTATCCGAATGCGATATATCGAAGTTCAACTGTAAATTGAAATCGAGGTAGGGGTGTTAACCCTAATATATGACATCTCCTGCTGTAATACGTGACATCTAGTGTAATATGTGATTTATTACAGTAAATATTTTGACGAGTCGACTAACTAAAACATGCAATATTGGACATGCGTTTACTTTGAATTTGGCAAGTGTGTGTGTCATCATTTGTAAACAGTGTAAACCTAGAACAGGTGGATCCAAGAAAGACCACCTGATCAGTATCTGCACTGTGTGTGTTACAAAACTTTCTTGATATTGTATTTTTACATTTCATACTGAATGTAATCTCTTGTTAAACACTGTAGATCATTCGGTTGTGAGTGTCCAGTATACACTATGGGTTAAGCAGGTGTATCGGTGCCAAGACATGGCCAGGCTAAATTGCTGCCGGTAAACGGTCATTGTCCGCGGTTATTATTTCGGCTAATTAACGTATAACTCAATCTGTATGTTACCTGCCGATCTGTAGCAATTTGCAGCACGGTAAATACTGCTACAGTATCAGGGATGTAGACAAGATACGTACTGACCTAGCCAAATCTTTCATTTCTCAGCCAAACCCTATGGTGCTCATTAGAAATGTCTCGGATAGGCGATTCTAATGAGTTGCAGTAAGATATGGTTTTAAAAATGTATTAATCATATTTCTTTGTAACTTTGCTACATGAAAGAGCGAGCGAGCGAAGATAGAAAGAGAGAGAGAGAGAGAGAGAGAGAGAGAGAGAGAGAGAGAGAGAGAGAGAGAGAGAGAGAATGGTTGGCATAAAGAACGATATTAGGGAGAGAAGGAGGCAGAAACAGTGAGAGAGATGGAAAAAGATAGAATACGAATGAACAATCAAGAGAGACAAAAGAACGAAAGTAACAGATACAGACGGACGGAAATACAGACATATGGCAAGGAAAAACAGAGGTTAAACTAGATAGACAAGCATAATTATGGACGAAAGATAACAGACAAATGGAAGACGGGGTAAGAATTAAAAACTAAACTATACGCAATAAACTCAGGATGACTGTTGTCGACATGTTAATTAGTTGCAATGCTTGTTCTATGATCCTAAAACGCAACTTATCAACAACCAGTGAATTAAAACTGTAATCTGTCAACAGCCGAATTACTTAACGCACGTTTGGCGTCTTTCGCCTAATTATTTCTCCCCGTCTTGAAGTTTCTGTGATAGCTGCTTTCACATTTACTAGAGAACAATAAATTTCAATCTGAAAGCACTCTGTTTTGATGGAGAAGTCTTGGATGTGAATTACGAGTATGTAAACGCTCGGGGAATGTTGCCAGTATATTATTATATGCCCCTGTATCTGTAAAATACATAACTATGGGTTCTTCACGAAGAATGTACTGGTAATGTGAGCTGATCGGGGTTACATAATTATTGACCTATTTATTTGCATATTATTCAACCATGAATATTAATGTAAGAAATAATGACATCAACCATATTGATTAGCTGTGTTTTTTATAATAACATTGGCACTGGAATATTTAACCAAAGGCAGAAAGTGCAAAATCATATGTCTATTATGTCATAAGTAAACAGAGCAGACCCTTACCAGACGGCTCCTATATGAGCCGTCTGATTTGGGTCTACTCTCTTTGCAAAGGCGTGAAAGGCGTATTTATGGAGTAACGGGTTAAAGAAAACCCGCCCATGTGTCACTTTGGGACCCGTCCATTTTTCATATGGAGGGAACACAGCAAACAAAATATTTGCTGGGATAAACCAATGACTTTGATGGGTTCAGCAAACAGCACCTTCAGATTTGGATTAACACCGCTTGCCTATGTCCCTTTAAAAGGGGCACTGGGCACTAATGGATTAACGGTAGATGTATCACCCCTTTACTCCATAAGCCCATCTTGTTATGCCTTTGCAAACATAGTAGACCAAGGTCAGATAGTTTTTTAACAGCTGTCTGTTCATGGTCTGCTTTGTTGGTCTGCTTTTTCAGCTTTTCTTATTTGCTATGGTATATTCTCTGGTTTGCTATGGTATATTCCGTCATTTATACAAGAATTGACATTCATAATGGGCGAAAGCTCGCATTTATAGTCACAAAGTAAATGGTATAGAATCTAGATCTAATTATCAGCCTTCAAGATGTGGCGTGTGCTAATTGACTGGCCGCAGTACAGCCAGCCTACTGTGCGTTCTACATAATGCAAACCAACACTGTGCTGTATGAATGATGCAGGTTTGTACAAGCTGGTCATTTGTGTTATAGTCTATGCGTCACATTAACCCTATTTCTGATAGAGAAACAAATACAAAAACAATAGTATTTAAAAACAACCTAAAGGGCATACTCCGAGTTTACTCTTTTTGCAAAGACTTCTTTGATACGCCGCTGAAGAGGTATTTTCCATGTTACAAAACATAATTATTAACCCATTCAATCGATAACCATTTCCTTCATAGGCTATTTTTAGATCCAACCTCTTTGAATAAATCTACCGAAAAGGAGCATTAACTAGAAAAAAGGGAAATTTTAAAAGTTTGTAGTTTTGAAACCATTGGGATAAATAGAGCGTTTGCTCCTAAGGAGCAAATGCTCTATTTATCACAATGGTTTACAAAAGTGATTTTTACAGAAATGTGTATCTGTGGAGGAAAGGGTTAATAAACAGCTTCGATCCTCAGTATCTCACCAGATCCTAGCTGTTTGATACCCAGTCAATAATTTATCAAAATATTTAACTTATAGCAGGTAACTGATACAGATCGGAAATTAGGCATGATTTTTATAGCAGGCTAAAGGTTAAAAGAAATACCGAATCACTTTGTAGCGATATTAGAATCTTGTGGTTTAATATTGTGATATCAATGCAGAAATGAAATAATTTAAATTTGATTTTCGTATGTGATATACCTGTTACATGCAACTTTGTCAATTAAGTTGTAACGAGCTTTCTCACACGCGTGTTAATGCTTTGCATGCCGGAATCGTATTTTGTGATTACCTATGCAAACAGTTTGGATCCAGATGAGACGCCGAGTAACTCGGGGTCTCATCAGGATCCAAATTGTTTGACAGTCTGACTGCATATTTCAAGAGAAATAAATGCAAAAATAACTTTGACAATCGCAGCAGACGACAATGTGTTTGCAGATGACAATTTTGTTTGCAGACGACAATTACTTCACGTGCAAAGAGTTGAATTATGAAAAAGGCAATCTAATTTACACTGGCATGTGCAAAATGATACGATGTAAATCACACACGGTCTACGTTTTTTGGTTATTTATGAATGATGAGTTAATGATGACAAATGTCTGAAGTCGTGCTGCATACCCCACATGCTCTATACAGTAACACCGCTATTCAGCGACCACCCAGAATGAGTCTGATCTTCAGTGCCTAACCCTTACAATGCTGATTTTTTCAAATGGACTTTTCCAAAATTAAAATAAGTGAATAACTTACGGTGAATATTTAGGGATTTTTCTACAGAAAGTGTAACATGACAAACAGTGCAGATCCAGATGAGGCCCATCTAGGTCTACACTGTTTGCAAAGGACATTATCAACTCGTTTCCCACACTGTAAGGGTTAACCCTTTTATGTCATGAATATTCATGCAGGAAATTATTGTATGAACATTAATTGGCTGAACATTTATAATGGCGTTATGAACAAGGGAATGGTTTAACCTTTGAAGAAACTATAGAATTGGATCTATATTATTTTATAAGCAAACATTGCAGGCCCTGATCAGATGGCTATTATATGTCTCCTCTGTTTACAAAGGTGATAAAAAGTTAAGGCAGACGGTGGCTTAAGCCAAAACGAAAGTAATTCAGAAGAAGCTTTCCACAAGAAGTTCGTCCGACTTCAAACAGTTCTTTACTTAATACAGTAAAACCCCTCTAATGCGACCACTTAATGAATAAATAAGGGTGTCTTTATAAGCAGGTGGTTGCTTAATGCATGACGAAAGTTATGCAGAATATAGGAGCTTTCTGCATAACTTTCGTCCTGCATTAAGCTACCACCTGCCTTTGCCGCTGTGAATTATGGCTCTTTTTGCTGTTCGTATTAGAGGGGTTTTACTGTATAATTATACTTATATTTATGGTGTTTTTCAAACAGTGTAGACATAGATAAGACAGCTCATGTACCAGTTGTCCGATCAAGGTCTGCTCTGTTTGTCTATCCGGTGTTATATTTTTTATTCAATACTGCTATAGCAGAAATTCCCTGGTTCCGAATGCTATAATAACACTTCACCTAAAATAATAATTATGTTCATAACTTCTTTAATGAATATTCACGATGTAAACGGTTATTGTAGGCCAATGACTCAATGATCAGGGGAGTAATTGTACAGTCGGCTGAGCGGTCATTCGGACTGAAATTAGACTATACTATAACTAGGTACTTTATTGTCTCAGATGTTCATTCATTAAACATTTACTCCATTAATACGCCTTTATAAACATTTGTAAAACAGAGTGGACATAGACCAGACGGCTCCTGTAGGAAACATTTGATCAGGGTCTGCTCTGTTTACTTATGATATAATATAGATATGATTCTGCAGTTTCTGGCATGGCCAAAAGGGAAACATATCCCGTGTCTATGTGCTATTATAGCAATTAATAATTAGTATTCATGATGTTATTATTTCGTACACGAATAATCATACAGTAAAGGGTTAAGTGACCATTTGAAGAGACCACTGCATCATATTGTACTATCCCTTGACAAGCCTCATATGCCTTTATTGCTAAAACAACTACAACTACAACTACAACTTGTAGTTATTGCTAAAACACTACTACGCAGACGCAGAGATCTGGAGTCTCAAGTTAACTTTTTCGCTCTCAAATATTGCCGTCTGAAAAATTTGCCGTTTGCTGCACATTTCATTTGTTTAAGTTTCTTCCAATTTCTTTCAAAACCATTACAACAGTAACAAACAGTTTGGCTCCTGATGAGATGCCGTGTTACTCGAAGTCTCGTCTGGATCCAAACTGTCTGCATTTGGTAATCGCAGATGCGACATTGGCACCGAAAGAGTTAACAAAGTAATATATAGCGTAGTATCTGCATAGTAGAATCTACTTGTGGTCTGCAAAGATATATCCTGCTACATACCTAAACGTTCAACCTTTCTCTTCAAACATACAAAAAAAGAGTCTAACAGTTTGGATTCTTATGAGATGCCGAGTTACTCGGCATTTTATCTCGAACCAAACTGTTCGTAAAGGTTGTCACGAATGCATTGCCAATACAGACAAATACTTTACATTATCGATAAATCTGAATAGAATTTCAATCAGAGCTACAGATGAGGGTGCGTACCCAGATACTAAAATCATTGTTTCTCCACCAAACCCTATACTGTGACTACTCTTTAGAATCGTCTCGCAGAGACGATTCTAAAGAGTGGTCACCGTATAGGGTTTGGTGAAGAAATAAGGGAGTTAATCTCGAAATTTTTTGAACGTACACATCTTAGCTGGACCTCTGATAAATAAAACAGAACCCCTTTAAAGCGACCACTTAATAAACAACTATAGGTGTCTTTAGATGAAGGTGATTGCTTAATACAAGACGACAGTAAAGCAGAAAACTCTTATAAGAACGTTCTGTATAAGTAGTGTCCTGCATTAAGCTACCGCATACCGTTGAGGCCCACAACAAGACCTCTTTTCGGTGGTCTCATCTATATAAGTGAGGTTGTACAGTATACGCATGCAGTCCAAGATTCCAAGTTGTTGCAGAAATAATTCCTAAAGTTTTTATTCAAAACTAACTTGTTAATTTAACGTGAGCCTGAAATCAAAGCAACCAGCCTATCTATTTAGCCAATCAGAATAGTTCTTGCAGCTCAAGAAGCACGTGCGATCAAACCACATACCCAACATACCGTATGGCTTGTATTCAGCTAAAGGAGTAAAAATGAAAATCATTTATATCATTGGCAAAATAAGAAACAACGCTGAAACAGAACATATACTAATGTTCCAATTAAATAATACTCCATCTGAAATAGACGCTATTTAACGCAGTTGCAAATAGTGTAGACCCAGATCAAGCAGTTCACTTAGCATTGTGTGATCAGAGTCTACTCTATTTACTTATGGAATAGAATAGAGCTGATTCTACAGTTTCTACAGATGGTCAAATATTCCTTTGAGCACAATGTCATTACAAAGCTTCAGATAATTAATATATGGACATGTTTTTGTACATGAATATTCACCAGGCATAGGGTTAACCATTTAACCCTTTCCCTAATATAAACGTGTTTTCACGCATTTGCAAACAGAGTAGACCCAGATCAGTCGTCTGATCATGGTCTGCTCTGTTTTCTAATGGAAATTGATATATCTGTTTCTTTACTTTCCAAATGGCTACAATGTTTCATCTTCCATATTTCATTATAATGTTTTTTCCATGAATATTCAGTAGGTATTGAAAGGGTTAAATATAGAACAGGGAAAGTGTTAAATGAACAACACTTTTGTAGAGAACAACTTGATCAACGCACTAATGCTTAATTACTCAGATATTATTTTTACACAGTTAAACCTTTCTAAAGCAACCATTGAAGATTCTAGTTCTCAGTATTTAAGGCAGTAGACATTCTCCAAGTATTTGGCCCAAACAGATGCGTAACTGCACCGTATAACTATACTAATACGAAGGACATTGTGAGAGTTTTAAAAATAATTGTAAAAATAATGATTTTACTTGACTAGTCATTAAAAGGACATGCTAAAATTTGCTGGCTTGTCATGAAAACATAAATTTTAATATCAAATCCTGCCATTGTAAAAATTCTTTAGAAATGACTTTTAGCCGTCGCTATTGAGAAATCGATGAATAATTGAACACACAACAATTAGTACAAATCGTTTTTGCCACGGAAATATGATTTACGCTCATACAAGATTTATTGAAGTTCATTCCGTCAGAGGAAACAACTGCATGTGGATCACATTTTGTTAAACCGTTGTTTCAAAGATGCTCCTTTTAACTCTCTCGCTGCCATTTGTTTCTTCATGTTTGTTTCAAGAAACAATCACAGTAACAAACAGTGTGGATTCTGATGAGATGCCGAGTTACTCGGCGTCTCATCTGGACCAAAAAGGTTTGTATAGGTAATCACAGATGCGACATTGGAAGCGAACGAGTTTTAACAGAGTTAACCTAGATTAGACGTAATTATTTCTTACATGTATATGCATGAGGTAATGAACTATACATGTACCGAACACAAATAAATTCGCCTTTTGTTGTGCAGATGTAATCGGAAGTGGAATTGTTTAACACTTTACCTGTTCAATACTCATGTAAGAAATAATGACATCATGAATATTAATTTGTGAATTTCTAAAAGTTAATGGTATATGAACACAGGATATTTTGATTCAAGTATAAGATGTAGAATCGTATCTATATCTTACCATAAATAGACGAAGCAGACCCTGATCAGATGACTCCTATAGGAGCCATCTGATCAGGGTCTACTTTGTTCGCAAAGGTACGAACACGCGTTTATATGAGGGAGCGCGTTAACATCAAACATTCTAAATTAGGTACGGATCAAATGGCCATTGTGTAGAAACGCCTAAATACTATCTTCAAATTTGAAATGAGTTTATCAATGACTCACTGCAGATAAATTACAAAGATATGCAAAGTTATAATTGGTTTTTACTTACTTTACAAAAATATATCATTTTTGTAAAACATTCCAATTAGACGACGTTTTCTGAATCAGACTATTGTCAGTTTATTGTACAAACAAGAGGAACCGCTTCACAATGTTTTACAGACCGGTACCCCTCTAAACCGGAATTCTAGAAGAAAAGAATTTGGATATTTTAATTAACCCATTCCCTCATATTGACGACTTTTGACGGCTCTGTAAAAGTCACTTTGTGAAACCATTGTGATAAATAGAGCATTTGCTCCTGTAGGAGCAAATGCTCTATTTACCACAGTAGTTTCAAACTACAAAATTCTAAAATTTTCCTTTTCTCTAATTAATGCTGCTGTCGGTATATTTATTCAAAGAGGTTGGGTCTAAAAATAGCCTATGAGATAATGGGTTAAGCCAGGTGGGTGCTTAATGGAGGATGAAAGTCATGCATAAAGCTCCTATACTAAATTGGTAGATGCTACTCAGTGTCAAACAGTGATCTAATACTGCATATTCAACCCGGGGTCTGTTTTGGGTCTGCACTGTTTGCAACGTAAATTCATTTTACTGATACATTATACAGCTGAACCAATGTCGAATCTGTGATAACCTATGCAAATAGTTTGGATCCAAACGGTTTGTTTGTTACCGTGGCAACGTGTTCTGAAAGAAAAGGGGAGAAATTAAACCGACAAAATTGTAGCAGACGACACATTTCGTGGACGACAATATTTGCAGAGGACAATATTTGGCAGAGTTAAAGCAAATAACTGATTCATGCAGAGCGAAACTAATACAAAAGCTTCAGGAATACATTTCGTTCTGCAGTATCCCTTTTATGTGAGAAACAATGACGTCATGAATATTTATTTACTCAATTTTTTTTATAATATAAACTTTTCAAGGGGATTCTTTGCTTTGATAAAGACTATAGAATCAGATCTATATCATGTCATACGCAAAGAGAGCAGACCCTGATCAGACGGCTCCTATAGGATCCGTCTGATCTATGTCTGCTCAGTTTGCAAATGCATTAAAAGGCATATTTATATGAGGGAAAGGATTAAGCTACAAACTATCATTAACCCTTCGCTTGCTGAATTTTAAAATACATTTCTCCTTCTTTACCCATGCCCTGTTGTATAATTACATATATATTCACTGTGTATACGTATTTCGCTGTGCAATCACTGCTGTGGAGTGCACTGGTTGCACAATCAACTTGTAAATAGTGTAGACCCTGATGAGACAGCTCCTGCAGGAACTGTCTCATCTGGGTCTTCACTATTTACAGGTAGGTATATTGACGTGAATATCAAGCGAAGGGTTAAGATTCAGAAATTAGACATGGTCTCAATGATCATTGTAAAAACATTTACTTTCTTACTGGACATTCAAAAGATAGTCTAATGTTCGTACATTGTGGCATTTTGGATTAACCCTTTATCTGATGTAGATGTTTTGACGACTAATACAAACCGGGTAGACCAAGATCAGATGATCACCCAATGGGCTGTCTGACCAGGGTATGTTTGCTCAATGCATAATATAGATCTTATCAACAGTTTCTGTCACAGCCAAACATTCATATGTTCATAAGCCATTATAAAATTTCAGATAATAAATATTCATGATGTCATTGTTTCTAACATGCATATTAATCAGGCAAAGGGTTAAGTGTAGCCGTTTTGCAGTGTCATCGACCAGTATACTGCTGCCAAAACACCAATATCACACGTGACTCTTTTAGCCCCGTGGATGTTGAATATTCAACGTGTAATATCCCATTAGTTTAGTGATGGTTTGACTTTGATCAGAACTTTGCTATAGGATTTTAAAGGACAAACAGTGCAGACCCTGATCAGAGGGCTCCTCTAGGAGCCATCTGATCAGGGTCTACACTGTTTGCAAATGCCAGTGCACTTTTTTCACGCATTCAAAGGGTTAAACTCTTATAAATAGTAAATTGATGGAGGAGAATGTACCTGGGCCAATTCAAGTTTTTGCAATTTTCGTATTTGCTAATTTGAATCTATAAAACGCTGAATAACGAACACACTGAGTCATATCAGCATGCTTAATCCTTAGTTTGCTAAGCGCGATTTGTGACTGGAAGTGCAAACAACTTGGAGTAACTCGGCATCTCATCAGGATCCAAACTCTTTGAAATTCGGCCAATACTTTAAAAACAACAATCGATCGAATCAGATGCAATTTAAATTTGGAGCAGATCGGAGTTTAAGCAGACATCAATTTTACTGCAAGATGGGGTTTAAATTATTGTGCAAGGCAAACACCATCAAACAACCTTTATACTCGTTGTAGGTGGACTTAAATTGTAACATCTTGTCTCTCACAGACATTGTGCAGTTTGTTTACAAAAAACATTAATTTTTAACCTTTTAAACGCTAAATACAGTAAAATCTCGATTATTCGAAGTTTTTGTATAGACGAGTTTAGACACTTTTAGGCAGGTGACTGCTTAATGCATGGTGAAAGTCATGCAGAAAGCTCCTAGAGGAGCTTTCTGCATGACTTTCACTATGCATTAAGCTGCCACCTGTTTTAAAGATCGATAATGATACGTATTTTAGTGTTCGAATAATTGATAATGATACGTATTTTAGTGTTCGAATAATCGAGACTTGACTGTATTCCATCATTGTTTATTGGTAGAGTCCATGTAGTATAAAAGGGTAAAATTGTGAGAGGATTTTGATTAACAAACAGTGTAGACCCTGATCAGAGGGCTCCTCTAGGAGCCCTCTGATCTGGGTCTACACTGCTTGCAAAGGACAGCGTGCTCCTTTCCCTCTCTCAAAGGGTTAAGAGCATAAAGAAGCTCGGAAATCGACTAGAAATTGATTTATTTGATGTAAGAAACAACCATTAAACTATTTTGTAATGTTCGCGTTTTTTTTTAACTGGACGGTAACTGTCAACGTAGGCGATGGTGTAAGCCAGTGGTGAATGCATGTTGTATTTTGTTTTGTCACTGCACTCAAGTGATTATAAATGTCATGTTTTTAAGCAGTAGCCGTCTTATTACCGTTGTTTTATAGATGTATGTGGGGGCTTCAATGAGAAAGCACCGCTATTAAATATATAAAAAATATACCTAATTGTTTTTAAAGTTTTGAAACAAGAATACAACAAGGCAAGGTAAATACAGTAGAGTGACACTAATGCGATCACACATTTTATTTATATAGGAGTCTTAAAAGCGGTTGCTTAATGCATGGAAAGTAACTACATAAGCTCCTATAGGAGCTTTCTGCATTACTTCTGGTTTGTATAAAGCTACCATCTGCCTTACAGATAATTAGACCTCTTTTTGAAGGCCGCTTTACCCTTTCCTCCATAAATACGCCTCTGTAAAAGTCACTTTATGAAACAATTGTGATAGGAGCAAATGCTCTATTTATCACAATGGTTTCAAAAAAAATCTAAACTTTTCCTTTTCTCTAGCTAATGCTCCTTTTCGGTAGATTTATTCAAAGTGGTTGGATCTAAAAATAGCCTATGAGGGGAGGGGTTAAGACACGTTCTGCCAGACGCCTAGTCAATTCTTTCCCTCATCCGTGCGCCATTAACGCATTGCAAACAGTATAGACCTATATCAGACGGATCTTACAGGGCCAGTCTGGTCAGGGTCTACTTTGTTTGCTTATGAAGTAACACCGGAAAAGCTCTGAACCTACAGTTTGTCCCATGGTCACATATATAATTCTGATACACACTGTCTGAAGTTTATACGATAAATGAACACACTGTCGTTTTTAGTTTTTTACGTGAATATTCATTAGATTAAGTGACAACTACTTTGGACTCTCACTGTTCTCATATGACAGTATCATCTATACCACTATGGTCAGTTACAATGCTTACCTGGTACAAAAGACAGGGGTATACACACAGGAATGCTGATTTGTTTGGGTATATCAAAGTGCTGTACGGCGCAAACCTTGCCCGTCTTACACATCATCTTGTACTTCTACAAAACAAAACAAACAAGACACGTTATACGCAAACATTGCCCGTCTTACACATCATCTTGTACTTCTACAAAACAAAACAAATCACACACGTTATACGATGCAATTGCATGTGCGTGAAGTAAATGTCGAATCGGTCTTATATTTCAACTTTCTCTAATCAACGCAACAGATAAAGGTGAGTACTCAAATGCTAAATTCGTCCTTTCTCCACCAAATCCTATGTTGTGACCACTCTTTAGAATCGTCTCTTCGAGACGATTCTAAAGGGTGGTCACAGCCTAGGGTTTGGTGGAGAAATAAAGAAATTATTCTTGAAAATGTTTAAATTTACGCATCTTATCTGGATCTCTGTATAATATTATACAAGTAATGAATAAAGTAACGTATCAATGTCTGTGAAATAAGTCTGTGTCTGCATCAAGCACATGTATACGTGTACATCATTAACTTTACAAACTTGTTTTGAGGCCAGCATGCAATTGTGCTGACCTGCATGCAAGTAATATTTATTGAGTATTTAGTTCTATTCACGTGAATACATTTGAAGCTGAACAATGAGTCCTTAATTCTTTTCCAGAGAGATTTATTAAAACGTAGTACATGCATTACCTCATATACTGAAACAAATGTCATATAAACTGCATAATGTGCTATACATGTATAGTTAATGTTAATATAATGTATACAGTGTTGTATGTGTGTTGGCGTTTGAATGCGTGTGCGTGGGTGCGCGTGTGTGTGCGCACGCGCGTCCGTGCGTGCGTGTATGTGTGTAAGAGAAAATGTCGGATGCATGTCTGTATGTGTGGTGTACATGGGGCTTGTGTCTTTGTGGACTGCCGTGTTCCTGGTTGTTTGCTGTGTTAAGTCAAAGTAATCTTTCTACTTTGTGTATCTTTATGCAATGTTTGTTATATACTTTTCTTCATTTCCTTTCATTATTTGTATATGCTCATCATATTTGATGGAAATAAAGATACAATCATTAACTTTACAAACTTGTTTTGAGGCCAGCATGCAATTGTGTTGACCTGCATGCAAGTAATATTTATTGAGTATTTAGTTCTATTCACGTGAATACATTTGAAGCTGAACAATGAGTCCTTAATTCTTTTCCAGAGAATGCATATGCAATACGAATCGTAATTCATTTCAAGTAAATACGTATATATAGACTATGAGTCCTAATTCGTTTCAAGTGAATACATATGAATTATGAAGACGATTCTAAAGAATGGTCACATAAGGGTAAAGAATTTGTTCTTTAAAATGTTTCAATTTACGCATCTTATCTGGACCTCTGTAACACGGAAACTGAAATTATATTGAAATATGTTTTATGATAACACATACCTTACATAACGCTTGGGCGTTATCGTCTAGGGTGATTCTGGTCCCAAGGATCTGAAATGATAAAAAGAAGGCGACATTAAGACATGTTCTCATATCTATAGGGTATACAGTGAAACCCCTCTAAACCGAACGTTAAACAATTAGCATCAATACCCATCTGTCAGCTTAATACAGGTCAAAAGTCATGCAAAAAGCTGTCAAAGTAGCTTTCTGCATGATTTTCACCCTGCATTAAGTAGCTACCTGACTAAACAGACATAATTTGTTCTTTATTAAAAGTCCGATTTAGAGGGTTTATGATTGGATCATTAGCACTAAATTCTCGCGAATTCGAACACGCAAATAACTATGAATATCGGTCTTTAAGACCTGTGGCAGCTTAATGCATGGTGGAAGTTATGCAGAAAGCTTCAATGTGGGTTTTCTGTATTATTTTCACTGTGCATTAAGCAGCACCCTTCCTAAAGTTCTCCATTGTTCTTTGTTCGGTGAAAACGGGGTTTTCAATATATCTCCCATTTTGTATGCATAACCATGTAACACTGTACCGTAAGCATGCTTTGTGATTACTATTACCTTTTATGGAGCAACTGTTGTATTTATCACAATGGTTATAGAGGCGTCAAAGGCGTCAATATGATGGAATGGGTTAATGCAGGTCAACAGTTATGCAGAAAAAACTCCTATAGGATTAACCTTTAACCTGCTATGGGCGGATGAGTTATGCAAACAGTTTGGATCCAGATGAGACGCCGAGTAACTCGGCGTCTCATCAGGATCCAAACCGTTTGACACCCTGATTGCATGTTGGTAGACAAATTGATTATAGCTTGGATTTTGAAAATGTAACAGGTGAAACATTCTGTAAAAATAAGTTGCTCAGCAGGCTAAAGGTTAATCAGCCATGAGCATTTAGATTCCCCTGTGTTTATCCATGTACTGGTCGGTGAAGAGATATTCTACTGTGTGTATCCGTGTACTGGTCGGTGAAGAGAGATTCTACTGTACATATATATCGACACATTGTTCATTTTATTCTGCTCGTTCAACCTAGACATCGTCTTTCGTAGTTAGATGGATTGTTCACCGCAGTCTCGTTAATCGACATTAAATTGGACTTTGCATTTTAAGTATACACTATATTAAATGTCAATTACCGTCTATGGATGTAAATTTAAGTGAATGTGTCCCTGTTGTCCAAATGGAACGAAACAACAATAGGAATGTGGAGTGTTCAAATGATATGCCTTATCTTCTGTATCTTATGTTTACTTGAATAGTTATGTAAGAATATGAAAACAAGTACTTTTTGATATAGGTAATAATTTATTGTTTAAATATTATACGAACAAATAACTGTTTGGCCATGACAGACACTGTAGAGTCCAGATACAGTAAAACCTCTCTATAACGGCCACTAAATTGTGTTAATTAGTTGGTACTTAGGGCAGGTGGCTGCTTTAAGCAATGTGAAAGTAAAACAGAACGCTCCTATAGGAGCGTTCTGTTTTACTTTCATCTTGCTTTAAGCAGCCACCGGTCTTTAACACAAAGTACTTGATGTAATTTAGTGGCCGTTATAGAGATGATAGAGAGTTTTACTTTCACCTTGCTTTAAGCAGCCACCTGCTTTTAACACAAACTACTTGATTTGATTTAGTGGCCGTTATAGAGAGGTTTTACTGTATATAGAATTTCTCTAGCAAACAGAGCAGGTCATTGCCATAAGGCTCCTGCAGATTCGGGTCTATTCTGTTTGCAAAGGCATCACAAGACCTCTCTATCAGATAAAGTAATAATTCAAAATTATTTACTCATGTCGTTTTTGTAAGGTTCTCATATTCGTATGACAAGTCGATGTATGTTAAAGTATAGTATTTTATTTGGCTTCTGATACTTAAACCCTAGTTCTTCGGGCACAAACATGCAAACACTGCCAACCGCTTCCATTCTCATAGAAGTGTTTATTTTCCATTTTTTTTTTATATATATAATATCTAATAGGTGGAATGCAGAACAGTTTGGATCCAGACAAGAGGACAAACCACGTGGTATCCTTTCTATGCCCGCATTGATAGCAACTTATATGTTGTCAGTATACACAGGCTGTTGAACTACTCGTCAATAAACTGTATTGTATATTGAAATCACTCACAAATACTACACATTGAAAAGCCGGGAAGCCAACTACGTGGAGTAAGAGGGTTTAGGTATCGGATTAAAGTTTTGACATCTATGACACTTTTATATATAGGCAAGATAAATGAAGTCGGTCAGTTTGTTTACTTCATTTACGTACATTATACATAAATACATTACGTGTTTAACACATAGGTTGTGGGAACAGAGCATACGAGACCATTGCAAACAAGTGCAGACCCTGATCAAAGGGCTCCCTCGGGAGCCCTTTGATCAGGGTCTGCATTGTTTGTCATGATAATTATTTTCATGAGTGACACATTTTGTTACAACTTTCTGTTTAATTAATATTCAGAAAAGGAGGGGCCAGGATTAATTATTCACCAGGTTAAAGGTTAACCCACAAATCTACACAGACAGTAGAACATGGCTTAAGCGGTCATTAAGAAGAGATCTAATTATGGGTTTGTAAGGCAGGTGCACGTTTAATGCAGGTCAAAAGTAATGTGTAGGATCTTTCAGCAATACTTTTGCCCTGTACTAAGCGACCACCTGCATTTTAACACTCTCGTGTTCAATAAATGAATGGAAGCTTAAGACAGGTTCTACTGTACATATATTATAACACTTGGTCTCCATGTTGTCTCCTGTCGTGCTTACTTTTTCGCTACCAAATATTGTCGTCTGCAGCGTTTGTCGTCTGCAGATGTTTATTTAATTCCCCTTTTATAAATATCACAGTTTCGATCCGGATGAGACATCGAATTACACGGCATCTCATCTGGATCCTAACTGTTCGCACAGGTAATCAGAGAAGCGACTTTGGCAGCGAAAGAATTAACCCTTTCCTCCATAAATACGCCTTTCTACACCACTGTAAAAGTCACTTTTTGAAACCATTGTGATAAATAGAGCACTTGCTCCTAAGGAGCAAATGCTCTATTTATCACAATGGTTTCAGAACTACAAAATTCTACAATCTTCCTTTTCTCAAGTTAATGCTCATTTTCGGTAGATTCATTCAAATAGGTTCGGTCTAAAATAGCCTATGGAGGAAAGGGTTAAGCCATAAATGCACTTTATGTTACGCTATACTTGTGCCAATGCAACTGTTACATCTACGTTTATTTTCTGCGTGTTTTATTTGTTTACAAAATAAGCTTAACCACCTGCTTTTAACACTCTTATATTCAATACATGAATTACCGCTTAGTACAGGTTCTACTGTATTTAAAACAAGATTAATTTTATTATTGTTTAACAGTCCAGTCAGTATATGCTAAATCTGTTAGAGTTATTTAACCCATTACCTCATATGCTATTTTTAGACCCAACCTCTTTGAAAAAAAACTATCGAAAAGGGGCATTTACTAAAGAAAAGGAAACTTTTAGAATTATGTAGTTCTTAAACCATTGTGATAAATACAGCATTTGCTCCTATGGAAACATTTGTTTCAAAAAGTGATTTTTACAGTAGCGCCAAAAGGCGTCAATATAAGGGAATGGGTTAAATGACAAAGAGTGCAGACTCTGGCCGCCTGGGTCTACACTGTTTGTAAATGTCAGTATTATGATTTCCAGCATTCAATGCGTTGAGGATACAGCAGGTGCGTATCTAAGGGCACTTTCTGTAGATGGGAAAACTGGCAACAGAACATAGTCGAACTTGATCCATGGCTGAAGGAGAGATACGATGATAATTACAAGAACGATCGCCTCGAGGCATTATGAGCGTGCTAAATCATCAAATGGTTCGTGCGAAATAAACAGTGTTCAGATACGTACTTAATTGCGACGTTAATTGCGAAATTCCTTGTCGAACAAAACTAAAACCATTAGAACTATTTAACGTGAAAAAACTTATGGTGATTCAGAGCTACAGATAAATGTGCGTACTCAGATACAAAACTCATCAATTCTCCACCAAACCCTATGTTGTGACCACTCTTTAGAATCGTCTCACTTGTGAGACGATTCTAAAGAGAGGTCACAACATAGGGTTTGGTGGAGAAATAAAGAAGGTGTTCTTAAAAATGTTTTAATTTACGCATCTTATCTGGACCTCTGTTGATATCAAGAACGACTGGTTAGTTTTCTCAGACTGTGTTATGTAGACCTCTGTATCGTGTTTGGAGAAAACATACATATTTATTTTATAACTTAATCCATGGTCCATTAATATGGATAATACATAGTTTTATAAGGACATTGAACACGTATTTGGTATTAGTTTTTAATAAACGTCTACTACTTTCAAAGACTGACATAAATTAGTTCAAAGTAAAGTAAATATTTTGATAACGTTCAGTGTTCGAAGCGAGTGTTGGTATTCACTGACGATGGAAAGCATGATACAGTAGAATCCCTCTAAACCTGATGTTCAATTTAGTATAAATATCAGTCTTGAAGACAGGTGGCAGCTTAATACAGGGTGAAAGTCATGCAGAAAGCTCCTCTAGGAGCTTTCTGCGCGACTTTCACACTGCATTAAGTAGTATCTAAATTCTTCTCTACTAGAATTCCGGTTTAGAGATGTTTTACTGTATTTCTTTATACTTGTAGTTGTTATAAAACCAATGGGATTAACTCGAAATCGTGTTGATCGAATATAACGGTACACACTGTGTAGACCCAAACTGTCACATGAGTCATTTGATCATGATCTATACAAACTGATGAACAGATAAACACATGTATCAAATATGTGTTTCAATATTACAGTTTAATTGCTGGCATTAACATTTTCAAAGAAAAGACAAATTCACCCCAGCATCCAAGTCTGATAAGTTTAGCCTAAACAGATTGGCATAATGGTTGATGCTCTTGAATACAAGATATGAATGCTGAATTTCGAAGTGGAACTGCCCATGATTTTAATTTACGGTAAAATCCATTCAG
The DNA here is from genome assembly GCA_963576725.1 of Azorinus chamasolen. Taxonomy (NCBI): domain Eukaryota; kingdom Metazoa; phylum Mollusca; class Bivalvia; order Cardiida; family Solecurtidae; genus Azorinus; species Azorinus chamasolen. The sequence continues at coordinate 16,193,676 of OY755248.1, read as the reverse complement.
TATGTATGAAAACATATTTGATTTGTTAGAGGTTTTGAATGCCACATATTGCATACTCTGATTTGAGGGCTCTTTCAGAAATCTTCTGATCTGGGTATGCACTGTTTGCAAATCCCGGATGGCTCGTACCTCGCTCCTCGCATTCAAATGGTTATTTTATTATTTTGGCATTGTGAATAGTGCAGACCGAACACAGAGGCCGGTGGCAGCTTAATCCAGGACGAAAGTCATGCAGAAAGCTCACCTAGGATATTTCTGCATGACTTTCATCCTGTATTAAGCAGCCACTTGCCTAAAAGTAATTTCATTTCTCTCTTCATAATTCCGGTTAAGAAGGGTTCTACTGTACATCGAAAAAGAATAGACATGTGACCACGGTCGGTACGTTATGGTGATCCTAGTGCATACTGAATAAACTCATCATTCAGCAATTTAATACTATTCGGAGATTTCTATGTATTTGTAGGTGTTATAGTCTAATGCGATTAGACGTGATTGGTATTTGTGTATGGATTATCCTGTATTTGTTTGTCGACGTACTGTACACAGACTTGTTTCGTTTGTTACTCAAACAAAAACAGATCGTCTTGAAGTGGCCCACCTGTTGATCTAAAACCAGCCGGTATTATTGATATAGTTTTCAATGTAATTGATGTCCATTCTGGAATGCTTAAGCTGTTGTTCATTTCAAATGTGATGTCTGCTATCTAAACATATATAATGTAAATGAACTACAAAGGAAAATAATCTATAGGCCAATTTCACAGCCGCTGATCTAGATCTACATCGTTTGAAAAGACCAACAAGGCACATTTTCCTTCCACAAGGGTGGCTCAACTCTGCCTGAATAACCCATTCCCTTACAGACCATTTTAGAACCAGCCTCTATGAATAAATCTACTTAAAACGAGCATTTACTAAGAAAGAAAAACAGGAAAATTTTAGAATTGTGTAGGTTTTAATTCATTGTGATGATCCTATGGAGCAAATACTCTATTTATCACAATGGATTCAAAACACGGCTTTTTGCAGAGGTGTCAGATGACGTCTATATGAGGGAATGGGTTAATAGCTCTTAGAGCATTACAACTTTGCTAGTTTCAGTTTCAGCAAAGAAGTCCACATCATAATTAAATTTCATATAATCCGAAGATTAACCGGGCCTATCGCGACAAAATCAACATACGAACAATTCACGGCAAATGTAACACTTCAAAAATAAGATATTCATTAATTCACAGTCAAATAATGTCAATATTTAGGCCTAAGATTATATAACAGCCATTGTAACGGGACCAGACGACCGAACAGGGGTAAAGATAAAGGTCCCTTTTTGGTTGGATTTAAGATTTAAGATTTAATCGAACAGGCTTACACGGTATTAAAGGGTATGTCTTGGTCTATGGTAAATGTACGTCAATCTTACGTGACAAAATTCACACAAAAAGTGTCTACATCTAATTACGAAATACCGGCGGTGACATATACTTCATGCTTGGGGATTTCAGCATTTCACTAGTTCACCTTTTGTCGTACATTCAAGATGAATGTACATCATTTTATCTATTGTCAAATCTGATTCTTAGTTGAAGTTATGATTGAGATCACACGTATAAATAAAATCTAAATTTTATAACAACTGGAAGCTTTGTTAAGTGCTCGCCTGAGTGTGCATCCCGTTACCTTATAGGCAGATCTAATGCCGCCTTTGCTATGCAAACAGGGCAGACCCAGAGCAGGCGGTTACTGTAGGGGCCGTCCGAACATAGTCTGTTGTGTTTGCACATAACATTATCTATGTCTGATTCTACAGTTTCTGCCATGGTCTAAACTTCCCTTACTTAAAACACATAACTCCCTAGTGACGCATTTTTGCGCCTCTATAAAATTCACATTTTGAAATCATTGTGATAAATACAGCATTTGCTCCATAGGAGCGAATGCTCTATTTATCACAATGGTTTCAAGACTACACAATTCTAAAACTCTTTTTCTATAGTTAATGCTCCTTTTCGGTAGAGGCAGGGGTTGGATCTTAATATAGCCTAGGAGAGAATGGGTTAAATGTCTTTATAAATATAAACAGTCAGTTAATTAGTATCCACATTGTCGTTATTTACTTACATGAATATTTATCACGTAAAGAGGAATACAGAATCAGTTTATTAGTTTCATATTTCTTTGTCAGTACCACATTCAAACTACAGTAAAGACCCGCTAACACTCGAACCACAGTAAAGACCCGCTAACACTCGAACCACAGTAAAGACCCGCTAACACTCGAACCACAGTAAAGACTCGCTAACACTCGAACCACAGTAAAGACACGCAAATGCTCGAACCACAGTAAAGACTCGCTATTACTCGAACTACAGTAAAGACTCGCTAATACTCTAAATACAGTAAATACCCGCTAATACAATCACCCAAAAAGAGTCTAATTTTGTTATTTTTAAACAGGTGGCGGCTTAATGCAGGACAAAAGTAATGCGGAAAACTCTCGAAGGAGTCTTCTGTATTACTTTTGCCCTGCACGAAGAAACCGCCTGGTTTTAAATACACATGTACTTCTAAATTAATAAAATATATGGCCGCATTAGCGTTTACGTAATAAGCAAAACCGTCACAAGAATCATAACTACAGATAAAGGTGTATGTGTACCCAAACCCTAAAATCGTCATTTCTCCACCAAACACTATACCGTGACCACTCTTTAGAATCACCTCGAATAGACGATTGTAAAGAGTGGCCAAAGTACAGTATTTGGTTGAGAAATAAAGGAGCTATTGTTGAAAAAGTTTAAATTTACGCATCTTATCTGGACCTCTGGACGTGCAACGCTTGAACAAGTCTATTATTTCAATGGTAGTAGAAATGCGACAAAAACTAATCCTGGTCTATAAGTTAGATGGTCATTTAAAAACCAGACACTGTTATCCTTGTTCAAAGGTCCCTACGCCGGTTGTCTTCGTCCTTCGTGTCTTAAGTTGAATGAGGTGATTGTATATCGAACTGACTAACTGCTTGACAAATCGACACGTACTATTGTATACCGAAACACTGTTTACATTGTGCGAACTGTTCATAGGCCTCACCTACACGAAACATTCAGAATATGCATTTGATTAATTGAACAAATGTGCTATTTTTTGTAATGATGTTATAAAAGTTATTTAAATAGCGTGTTAAGATAAATGGTAAAGATACTGCTTATTCCAATGAGTTCCGTTTCGGTGATATGAATTATTCACACATATACTTTATAGGCTTAACTTTAATGGGCTGGCCTCAACTGAAGTTTGCCATTAAGGACGTTCACGGTGGAAGTGTCAGTCAGGATACGGACGGGTATACAAATTACTACATTCAAATTGTATTCTGTTCCGATACATAAATCTTATCTTGCCGACATAACAATTTTATTTTATAGCCTTTTTAATACTGAAAAAGTGATAAAATAAGAATTTACGATTTAATGTAAAGGTCCTGCAGCAAGGAGCAACCAGAAAGCTGATTGCATTTTTAATATCCTCACATATGTATATACGCTTTAATCACAATTAAACACAACGTCGAATTAAGTGCTACATCTATGAATACAGTTAAACTTTCTCCAATGGTTACTCACATGAAGTCTAATTTTGGTATTTAACCTTTCTCTCATATAGACACCCTGTCACGCCTGTGCAAACATAGTAGACCCGGGACATATCAGTTTAAAAAATGCAGAATTATACTTCTTTTGAGTGGTCGTATTAGCGAGCTTTTACTGCATTTACTCAGTGTAGCATAAGGTAGAACCAATCTTAGGCGACCCACCAAAAGCGGTCTATAATGGGTCTGTAAGGCACGCGGTAGCTTAACGGAGGATAAAAGTAATGTAGAAAGCTCCTATAGGAGTTTTCTGCATACTTCGGTCCTGCATTAAGCAACCATCTGCTGTTTAAGACTCGTATGAAAGGCCGCTTAAGACACGTTCTAATGTATATATTTGTCACCTTTAAGTCATGTAGTATCTAAATCAAATATATCGACGGCTGCTGATAAAAGACACTAATGTATGTACATTCTATGTGGGCATTTCGTGATTACATATGTTCAATTCTAATTAGATCGATATGTTTAATGGGTGCTTCACGAGGATCCAAACTATTTGACACCGTGACTGGCAATTTGTTTCAGTGACCGATAATACTGGCCATTGACCAGTCGTATATAGGCCAGACGTTGGAATAGTTGACGTATGGGTGTAATGTAATTATCACAAACAGTTGAATAACACGTCTGCTCAACAGTATACCACAAAATCCGTTTACCCCTCAGTATGCTGATTCAAGTTATGCACGACCAATATTGGTCTGTTTTGTATTTGAAAATAGAGTCGGTCTTTGGTTTTGCTACAAACCTTCATCACGAAGATCAAATCTTTTGATTTTATTGAGATGCCGAGTTACTTGTTGTCTTATCTGGATCCAAACAATATGCGAAAGTAGTCAAAAAATAGGCTGCAGCATACTAAATGTTGAAATAAATAAAGGGATTTTCTTATCATTTCAAACCCATTTGCAATATTTATTTTATTTCTGCCGTATTTGCGTTTATGTGGTTCGATCACAACTTTGGTGGTATGCAAGGAGAAGTTGTGATAATTGGCGCTTTTTGGCAACAAATGACTACCGTCTATTCAAACTAAACCTTTTCACCCCGATTCCTTCAATCTATTGCTTAAACGGTCTGAAGAAACGTGTGACTTTAAAGATAGCATTGCGAGGACTCAGATTCAGTTGACAGAAGACGTTATGACATGCTATACAAAAGTCATTTAACCCTTTCCTTCATATAAACGTGTTTTCACGTATTTACAAACAGAGTAGACCCAGATCAGACGGCTCCTACGGGAGCCGTCTGATCATGGTCTGGTCTGCTTGCTAATGGAACTGGAAAATCTGTTTGTTTACTTTCTAAAATAGCTAAAATATTCCATCTTTCATATTTTGTTTTAACTATTTTGTCCATGAATATTCAGTAGGTATTGAAAATTGGACTAAATATATAATGAGGAAAAGTTTTTAAATACAAATATATTTGTAAGACGTTTAGCCCTTTACAAGATGAATATTCATGTGGGATATGACAAGTGTATCAATAGTAATTAGCTTAATATTTATGATAACATATAGATTATAGAATGTTTGGTCATATCAGAACTGTAGAATCAGATCTAAATCAATTCATAGCAAACAGAGCGGACTCTAGTCAGACAGTTACTACATAAATGGCTGTTCTTTGTATATTATACAGTAAAACCTCTCTATCACGGTCACTAAAGTGTGTTAATTAGTTGGTATTTAGGGCAGGTGGCTGCTTAAAACAATGTGAAAGTAAAACAGAACGCTCCTATAGGAGCGTTCTGTTTTACGTTCACCTTGCTTTAAGCAGACACCTGCCTTTGACACAAAATACTTGATGTTATTAAGTGGCCGTTAAGGAAAGGTTATACTGTATATGCAAACAGAGTAGACCAATATCAGACAGATCTTGCAGGAGCCGTCTGAACCGGGTCGGCCGTGTTTGCTTATAGTTTAAATTACTTCTTTCATGAATATTTATCCAAATACACCTCTCAGTATCCTGTATCTGAGTACGCCTCTTAATATCTTGTTTTAAATACGCCTCTTAGTCTCTTGTATCCAAGTACGCCTCTTGGTTTCTGATATATAAATACTGTACACGTCTTAATCTCTTGTATCTAAGCATGCCACATCTTAGTCTCCTGTACAGGATGTCCCATAAAAAATGGAACCCGGGATTTAGACCTGCAAGATATCCCATGTCTGTCAATATTGCTAACTTAAATTAACATTATACACATGTAGCTTAGTAGAGACAACATTTTGCCATATGTTATCTAAATTGTGTCTAAACATATTCATTAGTTTTTAAGATATCAGCATTTAAATGAAAGCACACAAAACTCCGTTTTAAACATGATATAGGCATGGACTATGCAATGTACGAATATCATGTTAAAACAGATTTTAGGTGCATTCATTAAAACACTCATATCTTTTAATCCAATGCATATTGTTATCAGAAATTTGGCGGACATATGCACAAATGACTTATCTACAACATTATATATTTATATTTTAATGTGTCAGGTTACATTGGTTAAAATAACATTTGATCCAGGGTTCCGTTTTTTCTGGGACACCCTGTAGCTGATATAGGATCTATAGGATCAGGGTATCCTCCGTCTGCTTACGGAATAATAAAGATCTGATAATACAGTCTCTCCCATGGCCAAATTATCCTATATTCAGATGCAATTATCAAAATGCATTAATTAGTATGCACGGTACATTATTGCTTACATAAATATTTACAGAGTAAAGGGTTGGTGAATAAACATGTATGTTTTTAAAAGCATGTGATCGTTTAATACAGGACGAAAAACCTGAGATATAAACTAAGACTCAACTTACACATTCCATATTTACCAAAGCTGGCTGTACCGTGCACTTGCAACAGGTTTCATATTTGATACAGTCGATCTTATTGTCATTCGAAAGGACAACTTGTTTATCATTTGTGAAATTCTCTATAAGTATGTCACGTGACACATACATTGATGATTAATTATCGTTAAGAATGTCACATTAGGTGATATATCATAGGCTGTGTACACACAAATTCTATAATTTGCCTGTCACAGTGAAGTGTTTTATAAAAAGCGAATTTATCTTGTGTACAATATTAATGCTTCCATTTGAAATAAGGTCGACGCAATCGTACAATGTTGAATGAATCAGACTTTTATAGGCGACTTAATGATTTAAATCATTTTTTTCTAGTCTAGACATTTTAACTCTTTTCGCTGCAAATCACATATTTTGATTACTTTTGAAAAACGGTTTGGATCCAAATAATTCCGTGTTTTATCAGGACCCAGAATGTTTAACGCCGTGATTAAGTGTTTTGAAACACAATGGAAGAATATTTAAAATTCAAAATGGAAGCAGGCGATCAGTTTTGCAGACGACAATGTTTATAAACGAATGAATTAAAGATTACCGACCATAAGCTTGATATCTTTCCCTAACCCAATCTGTACTTTACCAGCGAAGAACTAGGGAATGCACCACTTTATATCACGGCTTATTAATTCACTGGTATTTAATGTCACTGACTACAGTAAGTGAACGGGTGTATCCATGGGACTTAGGACGCGACATGACCCTTTACTCCATAAATACACCTTTCTACGCCTTTGCAAACAGAGTAGACCCAGATCAGACTGCTCCTGCAGGATTAATGCAGGGAAAATGTGATACAGAAATCTCTCCTATAGGAGGTTTCTGTATCACATTTCCCTGCATTAAGCAATCGCCTGCTTTTACTGTCTTGTGTGTTCGTTTTGGCAATACTCGGCTGAATTTTATGGTGAAATAGAGTTCTTGGTATGTACATTGTTGCACATTTGGCCCTTTTGATTTGGTATGTACATTGTTGCACATTTGGCCCTTTTGATACTGTGATAACATTTAATATGCTGAATTATTAAAATTGGTTCATCTCTTTCTGAATATTTATCAAATTAAAGAAAATGTACCAAATATTGCCACTGAAGAACATGATGTTTAACCCTTTCCTCCATAAATACGCCTTTCTACGCCTCTGTACAAGTCACCTATTGAAACCATTGTGATAATTAGAGCATTTGATCCTATAGGAGCAAATACTCTATTTATCACAGTGGTTTCAAACTACAAAAATCTAAAAAAAATCCTTTTCTCTAGTTAATGCTTCTTTTCGGTAGATTTATTCAAAGATGTTTGATCTAAAAATAACCTATGAGGTAATGGTTCAATTTGACAAACAAAGCAGAGTACATGTATAAACAAATCAAATAATTCCACAAGCAAACACCTGTATAATCAGACCTCAATTTTCCATGAGCAAATAAACCAGACTTGAAACGTATGGTATAGGTCTACAGTGTTTCAAATCCGTCTAAAGGTGCATCTATCATGTAAACGGTTAAAGACCATTCAATATATTTCCTATCGTTCTTGCATACTGATGGCCCGATGACGAACTATTCTGGATGTATTATTGCTAGTATTTCGTTTATTTATTTATTGGTGAGGAATGTAGTAAATCAGACGAATTTAACATGGATTTTAGGTAAGTATGAGTATCCACAGGTGTATGCATCTACATATCAATTTGTTACGGCTGCCTGTGCCCCCAGCATGCTAACAGGTGCATGGAATAATTAGACGTACAATAGAACCTGTATTAAGCGGCCAATCAATTATTGAACTTAGGCGTCTTAAAAAGCAGATAGTTGCTTAACGACTCTTTCTGCTTTCTGCATTACCTTTGTCACGCATTAAGCTACCACACGTCTTACAGACCAATAACTAGCCATCTTTTTGATGGGACGGGTTCAACTGAATGTTCATTATCGAGATACAACGCTATGATAATAACCCATGAAACATCTCATTATCGAGATACAACGCTATGATAATAACCCCATGAAACATCTAATTATCGAGATACCACGCTATGATAATAAACCATGAAACATCTCATTATCGAGATACAACGATATGATAATAAACCATGAAACATCTCATTATCGAGATACAACGCTATGATAATAAACCCATGAAACATCTCATTATCGAGATACAACGCTATGATAATAAACCATGAAACATCTCATTATCGAGATACAACGCTATGATAATAAACCCATGAAACATCTCATTATCGAGATACAACGCTATGATAATAACCCATGAAACATCTCATTATCGAGATACAACGCTATGATAATAACCCATGAAACATTTCATTATCGAGATACAACGCTATGATAATAACCCATGAAACATCTCATTATCGAGATACAACGCTATGATAATAAACCCATGAAACATCTCATTATCGAGATACAACGCTATGATAATAACCCATGAAACATCTCATTATCGAGATACAACGCTATGATAATAAACCCATGAAACATCTCATTATCGAGATACAACGCTATGATAATAAACCGATGAAACATCTCATTTATTTGACGACACTTTGACAATATAGAACTCCTCTGAACCGTTATTTGATTAAGAAGACTTTAGGAGTTCTTAGGTAGATGACCGCTTAATGCAGAGAAAAAGTCATATATTAAGATACCACGTGTCTTAAAAATCAGTATTAATACTAACCCTGAACAGTTGACTGCATTTGCGATGTAAAATTATATGAAGATCAGTTTTGGAAAATATTCGACACATTTTTAACTTTCCAAACCAACATTCATCCCTCCTCAGTCCATATATGTCGACTTACGTCTTAATATGATTACGAACTTGTGCTCAAGACAAAATGAAAGAAACATCTGATGGCAGTATAGAAGTAGGCAATCATTACTTAAGGTTGCATTATCGAATTCAAAGACAGGGTGTCTTTAATCTGGTAATAACGCATATTTCTGTATGATCTTTCTGTTCATTATGATATTTCCATACGTTTCCCTGAGTATTCGGACAGCAATAAATAATAATACTCCCGAAGGAGCAGTTTGATCAGGGTCTACACAATTTCCTGCTATGTCAGTCTATTAAAACTTTTCACAATGGTGCCAATTTACTTGTTCAGCTTTACAAACTTGTCGAGAGGAGATATTGGGATTCAGAATAATTAGGATTATTAGAATATTTAATGCTCATTTACAGACCTTACACTAAATCTCTGCTATTAACAGATCTCTAAGACAAGTAATTACAACACACTTTATTTATTTACAAATATAATACTCGCGTACAGGTGTAACCACTTGTAAGAAAGTACAGTTTCGGGCTAAATTCTGTGTAAGATGATTTAAGAAGGCGGGGGTAATATCACGTTAACGAATAACAGGTAGGATAAGTAGATTTTTATTTTGAACGCCACACCTAGGGGCTTGCAAATAGTTTGGTCTCTGCCAAATGTGTTTCTAATGTTTATGGTAGATACAGAGCTGCAGATAAAGGTGTGTACCTAAATATTAAAATCGTCATTTCTCCATCAAGCCCTATACTGTGACCACTCTTTAGAATCGTCTCGAAGAGACGATTCTAAAGAGTGGTCATAGTATAGGGTTTGGTGGAGAAATAAAGGAGCTATTGTTGAAACTGCTTAAATTTACGCATCACATCTGAACCTCTGGGATGGCTGGGTAGGCCATGATCGACACCTGTTCACCCGAAATAAACAAAACCAACTTGTGGTCAAGTAGAGCGGACACGGCAGGGTGAATACGGGACAAATTGGACCATTATACCCATTCATATCCGTATTCTAATCCCGTGACCCCATCGCCATGTTGTGGGGAAGAAGTACTCTGTTGACCTCATCACTTATCATGCTATGAAAAGTATCGTTCTTCAAACTATCATGTGCTCATACTGTCCTCTACATACAACCATTTCTCCCACTATTTGGAGGAACTAGTTGTTATAGGCTTTTGAATTCTGGTCAAACTCCCATGTTTCATTGTTTCTCATCAGGATCTACAATAGTTTCAATTTCTACTACGGCAGCACTCCTCGAGGTAAGGTATAACAGTGTCCCCCAACAAAACCCGCGTTGATGAAACATGCTAAACAGGGTGTTCATCAAGTAGCAACATGAGACATACAGTAAAACCCCTCTAATGCGACCACTCAAATGAGGGGCACATTTGAATGGTTAGTGGCAGGTGGTAGCTTAATGCAGGACGAAAGTTATGCAGAAAGCTCCTATAGGAGCTTTCTGCATTACTTTAGTCCTGCATTAAGCAACCACCTGTTTAGGCAGACACTCATGGTCATTCACTGAGTAGTTGCTTTAGTGGGGTTCCACTGTATATGGTCAGCAGCCCTGTGATCTTTCACCCAGGCTACTTAACATGGGTGAATTGACAACATGATCAATTATTTCAGTTCGACAGACAGGGTACGCATGCGAGCATTTGAAGAAAAATGCTAACCCTAGATATCTACGGTTTAAAACAAGTCCTTACTCCCCCAGTGCTCGTTTGAAGGTATCTGTAATAATGGTTCTATTACTAGTTGGCTATACGCAACTAGTTGCTGACCAGCTAGCTAGATGCATCGTTCAAACAAGCAATCGAGAATCCATCGATTGATTGATGGATGAATGGGTGGATAGATAATAAACAACGGATAAGAATATGAGAGTTAATTACACATAGAAACAATAAACATGTTCTATTTATCAATCACAATGGTTTCAACACTACATAATTATAAAACAATCACTTTATCTAGTAAAATTTAATCTTCATTTTCAGTAGATTCATTCAAGGAGGTTGGGTCAAAAAGTTGCTTATAAGTGAATGGGTAAATAAAGATTGTGTTGTGCCAAACTAAAACTTCTAGCAACCGGTACGATGTGTTGGCCATGTACAACGATGTACCACAGGCGGTTTTATGTATTGTTTATGTGCCTACACTTGTATCTCTGGTTAATCTGCACAATTAATTACCGACTTTGTATCATCCTACCGTGCAGATTTATGAAGACCATTGAGCACGCAATAATCATTTTCTTCCTCACCTAGCACTCAATTAACAAGCCAGGACACCTTAGAGTAGCGCGTGCTTCTTTTCATCGTCAGGGAACAGTTCCTGCCAGTCGGAACAACATGTTATCAAATACGATCTGTTAACCCTTTCCTTCATATAAATACATTTTCACGCATTTGCAAACAGAGAAGACTCAGATCAGACGGCTCCTAGAGGAGCCGTCTGATCAGGGTCTGCTCTGTTTTCTAATGGAATTTGATAGATCTGTTTCTTTAGTTTTTAAACTGGCTACATTGTTCCACCATGCATTTTTCACTATACATAATTTTTCCATGAACATTCAGTAGGTATTGACATTTGGAATAAATAGAACAGGCAAAGGGTTAAACGGCTTCATCATTTAGCTCTTTCGCTGTCAACTTTTGTCGTCTGTAAAGTTTATCGTCTGCTACAAATTTTACGTTTTATTTTTCTTCATTTTTGTTTCAAAACCCATTGTCACAGTAACAAACACTTTGGATCCTGATGAGACGCCGAGTTACTCAGCGTCTCGTCTGGATCCAAACTGTTTGCATAGGTAATCACAGTGGCGACATTGGCAGCGAAAGAGTTAAACACAGGCGGTTAGACTATCAGAACGTATGGCACCCTATCGCAGACTTTCCGTACGATTTGATGCGTGTCTGTAAGAAACATGTTTTGTAAATTGCCTGAAGGTTAGGTTTTCAAAACAGCTAATAGCAATTAACAGGTGCAATAGATATATTAAAGTGTTTATGAGTTTTAGGTACATGTATTTGGACGCAAAAAGCATGTAATTATATGTTTTGAAAAAGCAGGCATATAGTTTATTATGAAATCACTTTTAGAAGTAGATTAGTTCGATGCTCATTTTACTGTTGTTTGATGTGATCACAATTTAATTAACAACCTTTCCTGTAAATGTGTACGTACATTGTAGATATAGAATCTAGTACAACACTATAGCATACGTACATTACGAATTGTTATACATGTTTAACATTTGTACATGTACATTTGTTTACGATTTCATTAGACCATGATATAAGACTTTTGGTAAGATCTTTTAACCATTTCCCTCATATAAACGCCTTTCGCGCATTTGCAAACGGAGTAAACCCAGACCAGACTGCTCCTACAGGAGTCGTCTGATCAGGATCTACTCTGTCTAATCAGGGTTTTCTTTGTTTGCTTATGATATGATATAGGTATGATTCTACAGTTTCTGCCATGTCCAAAACTCGCGTGTTCATGTGCCATTATAAATATTGATCTAATTTATATCCATGATATCATTATTTCTGACGAGAATGTTCATGGAGTAAAGGGTTACTTGCCCTGTCTGTTTATTTCAAATTTCAATACCTACTGAATATTCATGGACAAAATAGTTACAATGAAATATGGAAGGTGGAATATTGTAGATATTTTAGAAAGCAAAGAAATAGAATTATATATCAAATTCCAATAGCAAACAGAGCAGACCCTGATCAGACGGCTCCTATAGGAGCTGTCTGATCTGGGTCTACTCTGTTTGCAAATGCGTGAACAAACGTTTATATGAGGGAAAGGTCCGAGCAACCGTCTGCATACAATGATAAAAATTCTTCTTTATTATATACATGTAAAGAGACTGCTTGGAGAGGCTTTACTATACACCCTGAATAAAGTATGCTTTGTGTTTGGCATTTACGTATTGCAGTGAACACTCATGGAACAACGGTTGATATTTATACACGTGTCTTGGCCGGGTAAGATTAGCAGGAAACAGCCCCATCCATTGATAAAACGCAGGTAGAACATTTACAATCATTGATAAACTGCCCATGTAGATATGTACTACGAAGAAAGTTTATCTAGAACGTTAACGAACAGTCCCTGGATTATCTGTCGGTAGCTTAGTCTCCAATTGAGCAAGAACATATCATGGCTGATTGTTGGACAATCTGCATCTGTCCTAAATGAGTTAATTTCAAACAATTTGTTATCGTTGTTTATTTCATTACATAACATACTGTTTAACTCCTCAATGAATTCTAAATTCGCTTACTTCAGAAAGAATCAGAATGGTGTAGCAATTCTTGCATAGCCATCTCGGCAAGGTTCGCTGCATCCAAGACGCAAATACCAGACTCCATTTCGCATTGCTGGTGTAAAAGTCCATTCTTTTTTATTCTTTATTATAACTTCTTTCAGAACACTCAAATAGATATCATATCGGTCTTTAAGACAGGTGGACGCCTAATGCATGGCGAAAGTTATGCAGAAAATATGTTTTTGAAGTTTTTTCATGACTTTCACGTGCATCAAGCAGCCACCTGCCTAAAGCCTTTTTTGTACTAAATTTCGGTTTTACTGCACATATATTTAAAGACATGTTGGCAGGAATACAACGATATAAATTTAAAACTTTATGCGGGTGTAGCAGAGCGGGTTTTTGAAAATATACAGGAGAACCTTTGTACAACGGCCATTCCAAAACAAAATTTCATGCATGGGTATTGAAACTTACACCTGGCGGATATTCATGTAAAAATAATGAATATATGAATATTATTGAACTACTTTTTATTATGGCATCATGTAAAAAAAGAGAAGTTTTACCATGTCTGAAACTGTATTAGATCTACATTATTTCATAAGCAAACAGAACAGAAGAGTAGGACCTCATCTGGGAATAGTCTGTTTGTCAAGGCGTTAATGGTGTCTCCACCAGTCTAAGGCATAAGATACGTGGTAGCTTAGTACAGAACGAAACAATCAAGGCGTTAATGGTGTCTCCACCAGTCTAAGGCATAAGATACGCGGTAGCTTAGTACAGAACGAAACAATCAAGGCGTTAATGGTGTCTCCACCAGTCTAAGGCATAAGATACGTGGTAGCTTAGTACAGAACGAAACAATCAAGGCGTTAATGGTGTCTCCACCAGTCTAAGGCATAAGATACGTGGTAGCTTAGTACAGAACGAAACAATCAAGGCGTTAATGGTGTCTCCACCAGTCTAAGGCATAAGACACGTGGTAGCTTAGTACAGAACGAAACAATCAAGGCGTTAATGGTGTCTCCACCAGTCTAAGGCATAAGATATGTGGTAGCTTAGTACAGAACGAAACAATCAAGGCGTTAATGGTGTCTCCACCAGTCTAAGGCATAAGACACGTGGTAGCTTAGTACAGAACGAAACAATCAAGGCGTTAATGGTGTCTCCACCAGTCTAAGGCATAAGACACGTGGTAGCTTAGTACAGAACGAAACAATCAAGGCGTTAATGGTGTCTCCACCAGTCTAAGGCATAAGATATGTGGTAGCTTAGTACAGAACGAAACAAAGTTATGTAGAAAGCCTTACTTTCGTAATTCTGTATTAAGCGGTCACGTCCTGTAAAGACGCGTATGTTTATCTCTTTATCTTATTTTCTTCTGAATTAGTCTTCTGTATACCCGCAGGAAACCCGTAGAAAAATGAAGTATCAGAACCGTTTGCTCCATAAATACGCCTTTCTGTGCCTTTGCAAACAGAATAGATATTGATCAGACGGATCCCGCAAGAGCCTTCTGATCAGGGCCTGTTCTATTCGCATATGAAATAATGTAGACGTGACTCTACAATTTCTACCCTGGTCATTATAAAACTGAATACAGTAAAACCTCTCTATAACGGCCACTAAATTGTATTAATTAGCTGGTATATTAGGGTAGGTGGCTGCTTAAAGTAAGCTGAAAGTAAAACAGAACGCTCCTATAGGAGCGTTCTGTTTTACTTTCATCTTGCTTTAAGCAGCCACCGGTCTTTAACACAAAATACTTGATTTAATTTAGTGGCCGTTATAGAGATGTTTTACTGTATAATTAATTTTCATGACATCGTTATTTCTTACAGCAATATACATGGCGTAAAGGGTTAACTTCCCATCCAAGAACATACCATTATGTGAACTTCGAATGCACATTTTCTCTCTATCATCGTTTATAGCATCTACCTTTCTGTTTTTTCACCGTTCCTATTTCCTGTCTTTTCTTTCTTGATGTAAAGTACATAAAAATCAGCGTCTTTGAGCACGGGATTTTTGCAACACACCTCGAATAATTATCTTTAGAACTGATAAGACAAGCACGCAAACAGTTATCTTATCAAACTGAAATTAACTCTTTCGCTCCCATGTTTTGTCGCATGCAACGTTTGTTGTCTGCTTTGTTTTTTCTTATTTCAATATACTTCCCTTTGTTGCCAAAATATAATCACATCAACAAACAGTTTGGATCCTGGGGAGATGTTAAATGACTCGGCGTTTCGTGTGGATTGAAACTGTTGCACTGTTTGCAGTGACAGGCGTTAACCCTTTCTATGTTTATTCCAAAGTTCAATACCTACTGAATATTCATAGACAAAATAGTTATAATGAAATATAGCAGGTGTAACATTGTAGCCATATTGGAAAGTAAAGAAACAGAACTTTCAAATTCTATTAGCAAACAGAGCAGACCCTGATCTGACGGCTCCTATAGGAGCCGTCTGATCTGGGTCTACTATGTTTGTAAATGCGTGAAAATACGCTTATATGGAGGAAAGGGTTAATAATTTTGTTATGTAAGAATTCATCATGGTTGAGATAACTTGCATGCAGTACTTGGGTACGCATTTTAAATTGCAATCTACAGAATACTCTCCAAACCCACAGTTTAGTAAAGAAGAATTTAGATTTTTAAGCCAGGTGACTGCTTAATTCAGGATGAAAGGCATTCAGAAAGCTGCTTTGGGAACTTTCTGCATGACTTTCATCCTGCATTAAACTGTCACCTGTCTAACGGACCGACATTGTTACTTATTTGAGCGCCCGGTTTAGGTATTTTTACAGTATATATTCGAACTATAGGTGTCCCTTGATGCATGAATATAATGAATCCTAAAATATCAAGCTACCTCCTGACTGAAAGATGCATAGACAGACTTTTTGGAGGGGGCGTAAAGAGGGTGTACTGTACGTGTATATGAATTTACAGCTAAGACTCTTTTGATCTCATAAACTGCACATTTAACGACTTCTTTGTGCCGAGAAAAAATATTTCAAATACTTTACAAATGTCATAATTAAATAATAGCGCAGTTCGAATATTTTGCACAGGCTGTGCACAATTACAATAATTTAAAGTAGACTTTCAAAACTATTTAAAATTCCTTGGTTTTGTGGATTATGTTTCGCATATAACTCTCCGTAATGATTTCATAACGACATCCCTTCAGTAAACATCGCTTAAGTTTCTAAGTGTTGTAACCTGAATAATTCAAATCATTTATCACTAAGGTAACAAAACATTTCAAATTCTGCCGTGTCATCATGGCAACAATTTGTCATATTTAAACGCAAATCCCATTGACTGAATTCAGTTTAACATACATAAAACTATCTGATACATAAACAGACAGGCTTGAAACTTACTTGAGCATGAAGTAAGAAAATGAAGGACAAGTATTCCTGTCATTATGAAACATAATACTGAAGTCAATAAATTGGAATACTACTATAAGCACGTGCAGAGGTCCAGATAAGATGCGTAGATTAAAACATTTTCAAGAATAACTTCTTTAATTCTCCACCAAACCCTATGCTGTGACAACTCTTTAGAATCGTCTCGAAGAGAAATGACAAATTTAGCATTTGAGTACACAGTTTTAGCTGCTGCTCTGTTCATGTATACAATACCATTCTATACATTTTGTAAAGAAGAATTTAAATATTTTAGGCATGCGGCATGCAAAATGAAAGCATACAGAAAGCTCATTTGAAGAATAAATAATAATGTCTATAGGAGCACGAGGATTGTTTGATGTAAAAAGAAAGTAATACAGAAAACGGAAAGCTTCTAGATCAAGTTTCTGCTTAACTTCCATCCTGTATTAAGTAACCCCTGTCTGAAATCTTGCGAGCGTTTCTTGTAGAGAGTATTTTACTGAATTGTACCTGATGAAGAATATGTTACAAGTTGTCCCAGTACTAGCACAAACACATAGCACATATCTAAATGTAAAATTCGATTGACAAATTCATATTACATGTATTACATTTACAACCAGTTTTGATACAGGTATCTAAACAAATACCACTGGTTCTCTTAAGATATTATTCACGTGGCCTAAGGTAAAGAACTCTTGAAGTGTGCATCTTTCAAGACTGTAGAATCATATCTAGTTTATTTCATAAGCAAACAGAGCAGATCCTGATCAGATGCCCCCTACAGTAATCTTCTGATATGGGTTTACTCTATTTGCATAAGAAGCCGGTTCTATGAGGTAACATATTAAAGGCTGAGTGCCGCCTCAATGCTGCGATGATTTTTCATTCACTGATATCTTTATTTTGTCTGAAGAAGTATCGTTTAATCTACTTAGCACCTTTGTGCTTTAAATATTTAGATTGTTGTTTATTTATTGATGGAAGACACACAGTGGTGGTTTGCCCAATATCTATTTCCATTTTGAGTTTTGGATTGGTTTGTTCTATCCGTGTATATTGTGAGTCCTTAATTATGGAAGATACTTATACGCATATTTAACATATTTGAGGAGAACAAATTTAAACAATAGCCAAATTGGCTATATCAAAGGTTTTAACAGGATGCGGTCTAATTTGCATTGTCATTGTCGGTGTACCTGGGTGGCTATAATCCCGGTCACACGGTCACTAGGAGCTTGACCGTTGCGGTGAACGGGCGTGCAACAATTGATTTCTCATGGATAAGTCTCCACTGGACGATCCGATAGCATCACCCAGTGTTTGTAAATAGATAAAGACGTCTCCTCAATGATTCACTTAACAGTAAGCCTACCAAAATAGCATCATATTTCAAAAAATTCCCGCATAAAGACGCCTTTCTAAACCTTTGCAAACAGAGAAGACCCAAATCAGACAGCCCCTATAGGGTCTGTTCTATTTGTTTATGAAATAATATAGATATGACTCTACGGTTTCTGCCATGGTAAACTGTTCTTGTATGTTGTGTCAATATTAAAATTAATCTTGTTGTCATTATTTCCTAAACATAGGGTTTGCAATAAAAGATTTATTCTTAGACATGTTTTAATTTACACGCCTTATCTGGATCGCTGCATTATCCTTTACGTGGTGAATAAACTGTCCATGCAAAGATCGCCGCCTTTTAACCCTTTCCCTGTTCTGTATTTAGGCCAAATTTCAAAACCTACTGAATATTCATTAACAAAAAAGGTATAAAGAAAAATTGAAGATGAAACATTGTAGACATTTAGAAAGCAAAGAAACATATCTATCAAATTCTATTAGCAAACAGAGCAGACCCTGATCAGACGGCTCCTCTAGGAGCCGTCTGATCTGGGTCTACTCTGTTTGCAAATGCGTGAAAACACGTTTATATGAGGGAAAGGGTTAAGTTTGGTTTAACGGTACTGCCACACAAAGTGTTGATCCACCAATTATGGAGATTTGTTGATTATTTATTAAAAGTATATTAGGAACTATATTGCCGTAGCATATGATACATAATCAGGCATGTTACATTTAAGAAAACAGATCAGATCCTGATCAGGCAGCTCCTGTTGGGAAAGGCGCCAAAAGGCGGGGTTATCCAGTAAAAGATTAAGCCTGCTCTTTATTGCTATTTAATGTCTTTCTGCATATTAATATTTTAATATTAAAATGTTTAGATTCTTATACCTTCAGTATTATCGGTAGCATGTATCATGAACGTAAAATGTATGCGTCATGCAGGAAACACCACATACAAAACACACAGCCGCTCGAACAGTACCATGACAAAAAGAAAAGCAAATGTATATGTCTATCAAAAGACAGAAAGAGACACACAAAGACATAACAAGTATAGTCTTCGGATAAATATAGTATTTCCAATAATTGTTTGGTAAGGGAACAGGGTTCTCAGTGCATGCCCTGTTTTAAAACACTAATTTGCATTTGTAGTTACATTTGGGATGTATCAGACACACAGAGAAAGCCCAATAAGTTTTATTACACCTGCCATAATTTTGTCAGGCATTTGTCAAAACCAATTTGTCAAGACATAATGCAACAAATAAATCAGTTAGCAGAGTAATAAATGCACATATATCTTCTTTTCATTTACGAAATTCTCTTACGTAGATCCTGTGAAGATGTTATGTCCTTTTCTTATTTTAGACGAAATCGTACAAATAAAGTTTTCAAAGTCGTAAGTGCATTTGATGTCATAAAACGACTGTTTCGATTCCCAATTAGATATAAAAACTACAATTTTATTATTCAATTCATATATGCCACCAAGTTAAATTTCTAAAATATTTGGGAGAGACTCTTGATCAGTTCGGAAGGGTTGCAATATCAATCACAGTTAAACATCACATTAAGAATGTTTCACATAATTATGTAATATCGTTTTATACCAGCGTGAAAAATTCCATTGACTACAAATGCCCGATTTGTGTTATCTTGTTAAGATATTTGAGGGGGAAACCACCCATGTCTTTTTAGCAGATAAATTTCAATAACATCTTCATAAACTTGTAGATGTCACCTTAGTGTAATCCCATACAGTTACTGTTGAAGCCGTTCAGATTCTCCTGGGACAGGACAGGTAACAATTTGGACCGCGTTTTGGTCCATTTCGCTATTAAGTGACACCGTGAATTGGTGTTTTCTGTTCCCAAAAGATTCATTAAATAGGTAAACATTTGCATCAGGCGTTTTCAAGTATATGTAAATATATCGTCTTTCACCATAATTTGCCACTGACGATCTTCTTGCAGTTTTTTCCAGTACAGTAACGTTTCCATTCCTCTTACACCTGTGAATGACTGGTGTACCCTTAGTAATATCCTGTCTAAGACAAACTATCTTAATTTCAGTTTGGGGATAAACAAATATTTTTGACATGCATCAAGTCTTTGTTAATATTTGGAATCATGTTCCCATTATTTTCATTTGAAATGAGTTTTCTCTTCCACCAACGAGCACACAATGATTAGAACACAATGTCAGTCACTGCTACAAGCATGACTAAAAGCAATCGCTGCGGCTGTACCCTAATTACCCCAAGTGTTCGGACAGACAAACTAAGGCAGTAAAGCAGGTCACGATCAAACAGCCGCCCCTGAAGGAGCAGTTTTATCAGGGTCTACACTATTTGCTACTATGTCAGTTTAATTTAAAGTAATCAAAGTGCTGACAGATTGACCTATTCAGCTTTACAAAAACGTGGAGAAGAGAATACGTAGGGTAATTAGAGTATGTAATATGTTGTTAGTGGTACACAAAGTGACAGAAAAAGGTGTAAATAAACAGGTTTGCACTGACGAGGTATTAGAACTTTCAAATCCCGTGATAGTGTAGATATGTTTTCAGCGACCCATGAATAAATACTAGTACATAGAAGAGTAAAAGCCGTGAAAACGTCTTGGGTGTGTTTTATGCCAATGGTTTAAGTGTTTAATGGTATACATACTTCTCTTTGCATAATTATGATAAATGAAACGTGACAATGACAAACATAATTGATGGCGTCACTTGTATAATAAAAGATCATATGAAAGATAGAAAGACCATGTGCATTTAGTGAGGTGAGAAAATGCTCTTCATATGAAGTTAGGTAGCATGCAAATACGCATGGAGTGCATTACGTTCACCTGTACATATACCAATTGTTTACATATATATTTAACTATTTCCTCCATAAATACTCTTTTCTACACCTTTGCAAACAGAGTTAACCCAGATCAGGGTCTCCTCTGTTTGCTTATGATATAATAATATGATTCTACAGTTTCTGCCATGGCCAACAATCTTTTGTCTATGTTTTATTTTAACAAATTGATCTAATTAATATTCTTGGCGTCATTATTCCTTACACGAATATTCACGGAGGAATGGGTTAAATAAACAATCAATCAGACTGTGAGAAATGTAGAAACTTGATTTTACCTATAATAAACATTCCAGTGAGTTGTCTTTTTTACAAGATTTTTTTCTCATTGAGAGAAAGGAATCCTCGAGTAACATCAGAAGTAGATTGTAATTAAATCTATTGGAGGCTTTCTTCAATGCATGGGTATCGAATTTTAATCAAGACAGTTGTGGGTAGTGTAAACATTCTTGTTTAATGGAGGACTTGTGTTCCCTTTGTCCTTCACACAATTTCTCTGTATGAGTGTGGACTGTGAGTACCCCCACCGCAGTGCCCTAATAGCGGGTTTAAGCATTGTGGGAAGATAGGCAAGTGATACTCAATACAATCACACGGGCGGTATCGAACAACTTGAAGAGGACAGAAGTGAAAGCGAAGTAGAACCTGAACGAGACGTTTTGAAACCAAATATACTGACCTCGTAGCTACTGTAGATTTGCACGGTCTTAAAGGGCCTTTAGAAGACAAAATGATGTATATACTGACCCGGTATCTAGCGTAGGTCCGCACGGTCTTAAAGTCTTAAAATGGTATTTAGAAGACAGTGACTTGGTACAATTTGGAATCACAAGATGATTTCGACTTTTCGAACTGGTTTAGAAAAGATGCATCGATTTTCCAAAACATTTATGTTTGTTTTTCAACCTTTGAAGTTGAGTGAAAGCCTTGGTTCAGAGATATTTGGCATAAGTAAAACAGCATTTGCAGTACAAATAAAGTTGACAGCTTTAAGTATAAAGCTTCAAATCAAGTAATGTAACACACTGTAACCCTTTCCCTTATGTACGCGCATTTTGACGCATCTGCAAACAGAGTAGACCCAGATCAGACGGCGCCTATAGGAGCCGTCTGATCAGGGTCTGTTCTGTTTGCCTATGGTGTAATATAGATATGATTCTACAGCTTCTGCCTGAGCCAAAATGTCCTGTGTTTATATTCCGTTATAAAAAAATAATCTTATTAATATCCATGACGTCATTATTTACTACATGAATATTCATCATCAGGGTTGACAGTTTACTTAATATGTACGCATCTGTCTACCTTTCAAAAATAAAATAAGCCCTTAGCAGACAGCTCTTGTCGGAATAGTCTGATCAAGGTCTCCTCTTTTTATGAAATTTTATAGATCTGATTCTATAGATTCTGTCATGGCCAACAAAGTCCGGCGTTCATATGCCATTTTAAAATTTAAGCAAGTACAGTATAACCTCTCTTAACCGGAATTCTAGTAGATAATCATTTAGATACTTTTAGGCAGGTGGCTGCTTAATGCAGGGTGAAAGTCATGCAGAAAGCTCCTCTAGGAGCTTTCTGCATGACTTTCACCCTGCATTAAGCTGCCACCTGTCTCCAAGACCGATATTCATACTAAATTTAACTGCCGGTTAAGAGAGGTTTTACTGTAATATTCATTAAATCGTTATTTTTACATGAATATTCATGATGTAAAAGTTTAAGAAACGCATAAACTGATATATGAATCTAACTTTCGACTAAACCTTCAGGTGCGCATCTTCGCACACCTTCGCACTTCAGTCGGAGCTTTGAAATGTATGTTAATAAGTTAATCAAAATGTCTCCTTACAAATGTATTTTCGTAAAACAAGTGTAGCAGAACCCATAAGTATACTTTTACAAACATTTATCATTTCAAATTCGACCACTAAAATCAACACTTGACACTTCACCACCATTACCCATAACGGATAACATTTAGACACTCTCTCATCTCCTAGCCCGCTGTGATAGTAACGTCACCATATTTAAGTATCGATGATTCGTTGAATATCACTTAGTTCAAAGAACAATTTTAACGTCAATGTCACTGGGTTTAAAGTCTATGGATAATAGTTTTGGTATTGAAAATATTCTGAAACATGCGGGCACTGATCTGGATTGCATTAGGTGTTTGAATGAACGAGGTTCGATAATTTTGCAGTTAAAGGAATGCTCTATTTGCTCTGAAATGCTAAAGTAGGCGGGTAGTATTCATGATCATATTCTTCATTTTGACAACAATTGCAAACCATCCAAAATGGACTTTACACAGTGGGCACATGCTGTGATGATAGTAAACCTGCTTTAGAAGACGTCGGTGTGTTTTGGGGATTGGTCCGTGAGGGGTCCTTTCATATCATTGCCAAATATCGTGTTCATAAATTTGTTATTTATAGAGTACAAAACTGTCTAGTCTGTTGAACAGTTTATGGTCGTTATCCCCCTGGTCATATCAATAGAAAAACAAAATTAACTCAGAAATTACGCCTTTGAATTTGCATTTTAAAATGCGGGCTTTAATGATTTTGAACTAAATAATCCTGTACAAACTGACTTTGTGTTCATCTTGGATTAAAGCTTTCTGGGTCAGCGGGTGGCGTTTGTCAAATGACTTGGTAACATCTGGTCCAATTTCAGTTGGATCTACAGGGGTTGTGTAATTCTATTTAGCTTCGTCAGGGTATATTTCGATATTATAGGTTTATTGTCCTTCAGAATACTAACATGTATATAATATATCATATCATTATAGCCTTATTTGGCAATGGTTTTAATTTATAAGATGAACGGATCACACTCATATGTACACACATATTGACCCTTTCAATGTAGATTTTTCAAATGAACTATTCCTAAACTGAAACAGGTCAAGCCTATCGTGAATAGTCAGTGATGTATTTGTTTTAAAAAGGGTAACACGAAAAATAGGAGCCCTCTCGTTTTGGTCCACACGTTTGCAAAGGGTACTAATGGCCGGTTTCTCCCATTGAAATTGGTTAACGTAGTGTTGTGTGTAGAACGATTTCTGTATAAGCCTTTGTATCGTTCAAAAGCTTGCGAGATGGAGTATACACGTGCAATTACTAGGTGAAAACAATTAATGATAACGTTCAAATTTGACACATTCTCTTTGTTTCCCTAGCATATCAAACAATTTACCGGTGAAAACAATTGTGGTTGCTTGATTTGCTGGCCTAACATTTGTTACTGAAAAATATGTAAAATCAAAAGAGGAAACATGTAGCCTGCTGCGGATGGATGAGTGATAATTTATGCCAGAGGTCAAGTTAATATGCGTAAATTAAAACATTTTAAAGAATAACTCCTTTATTTCTCCACCAAACCATATACTGTGACCACTCTTTAGAATCGTCTCTTCGAGACGATTCTAAACGGTGGTCTCAGTATAGGGTTTGGTGGAGAACTGACGATTTGGGTACGGACATTTATCTGTAGCCCTGACTTATGCGAATAGTTTGAGCCCAGATGAGATACAGAGTAACTCAACTTCTCACCAGGATTCAAACTATTACATACCCTAGCCTTGTTGTCGAAAAGAAATGCAAGATGAATCAGCTGTAACAACTACAGTCGATGACATTTTCTACCAGTAAATCGTTTTGCTCAGCAGACTAAAGGTTGCACCGATAGTCATTGAACCAGAAGTCCAGATAAGATGCCTAAAATAAAATATGTTCAAGATTTAACTTCTTTATTTCTCCACGAAACCCTATGTTGTGACCACTCTTTAGAACCGTCTCGAAGAGGCGATTCTAAAGTGTGGTCACAGCATAGGGTTTCGTGGAGAAATGGCGATTTAGTACTTGAATACGCACGTGTAACTGTTGCTCTGTTGAAGGTCTACAACTAGGGCGTAACAACATTTTGGATGAACCGTGCACATATCTTACCAGTCTGTTAGTCTGGTATACTTTGATAGATCATTGGAGTAATCACAAAAAGGACGAACATCTCTCACAAGCGAATGCTAAGTATCGAAATGTTTTCCTTCACTTGCATCTAACCAAGCTTGCTTTCCCAAAGATAACGTTTGTCTATTTGTAAAATGACCGTAATGTAAGGATAACCGACTTGGTACTCACTGCATTGTCTGAACCCAAGTTCAACTCGCCATATGAATTTAACTGTTCAATGCTTGTTGTCTTTGTCTCAAAATCAGGGTTTATAATTATTTGGCTAGTCTATCACATATGTTTATTTCAACATAAGCTGTCTCAAGCAGTCTAAAGGATATCGTACTTATCTCATTGGTCTGACTGAAACGTTGATTTGATAACCACAGATTTCCATTCATGTTTCAGCAAAGCGTGTCATGCTGCTATTTAAACAGACCTTTCTGCAGATGTCAGTTAAACATTTTGACAAGAAAAAACCTAGATTGTTTGATACCGTCCAGGCGCTCGCATAAGACAAATCAGCAATAGCATTTTTTGTATCAAAGAGGAACGGTCAGGTTAGTAAAGATGAAATTCGTAAAACATATAAGAGCGGAACTCAGGAAATTAATATTGTGTAAATATGTTGCCTTATTAGTCTGTTACTAACAACGTTGTATATTACATACATGTATACAATATAGGAGCTTTCTGCATTATTTTTAACCTTTACAGACTCGTTTAAATGGCCGCAAAATGACTATATATACTATACATGTATATACTCAGCAGTAACTGGAACTATAGATAAAGGTGCGTATTCAAAAAATTTAAATCAGCATTTCTCTACCAAACCAAATATTATAATTACCCTATGGAGTCGTCTCAAAGAGACAATTCTAAAGAATGGTCACATCAGTAGATAAAACAGAAGTATTTACATATATTCCTGAAAATTGTTTAATTTACACATATTAATCTCTGAGTATCATATAGATCATTTTAATTTTCGTACGTAATATTCGTTCATAAAACTAGCTTACACTTGAAAATAATGGATGATGAAAACTGGTCTATAAATGTCGCTCTAACTATGTTCATACCCCTCACTTCAAACCACAATTTAGATATATCTGATCCAGTGACACTCTGACCCAAAGACAACATTTCCCTATAAATTGTTTTGTAATGACAATGTATTGAAATACACATATTGAGACATTTTGTAACATTACAACTTCAAAGGAATCTCAATGTCATTTCTGCAAAGTTGTATTTGCATTACGCATACTCGACTGATGAATTCGATTTTGAGTGAAGTTATAGGAAATATTCAACCCTTTTAATCCGGGGAACGAGTCACTAACGCATTTTGCAAACAGTGTAGAACCAAATTTGGGTCTACATTGTTTGTCACGTTATATTTTTTCTTTTTTAACACTCTCTAAATAGTCACGGTAAGCTTGGCATGTTTGCATTTTGGAATATTGAAAGGGTTAATGTCTCAGCATGTGACTTTATGAAACTGTTTACAGCTGCTAGTGAATACACAGACAGTGATATTGCGCAATTCATCATGTGTCAGCAGGATTGCTTCTAAAGTATTTAACAGTCCATGTCGGAGATATTATTGCTATCAAAATGCAGCATGAAATGAAATGAGTACGTGAATAGATTAACAATGAGATCTATTTATTTTGTAAATGGTGTGCCTTTTCTCCATACACCCTAACAGCCACAACAAGACCTTCAAAGTAAAACTATATTAAAGCGAAGCAAAAAACAACCAAAACACAACTCAGAATCTGACCAGTCATATGCCTGAGATGCTTAGTTCACTCTACAACTCAGATCTGGAATCTGATCTCCGGCGCAAATACAATTTGGAATAAATATATATGCAATATCTGGTGTACTACATATTTCTGTTTAGTATGACTATTATGAATCACTGACAAGCTCTTAAAATAATGCTGTAAATAATTAGTAACTCAATTTATGTATACAACATCTATAGACGCCTGTGCGTACATTAACTGAGGTCTAATTTAGTAGAATTGATTAAACATTGGCTCAAAGGAAAGGTACGGTTAACGCATGCGTGCATTTGGTTATGTTTGTGACACATTGTAATTCATATTGACACTTTCATTGCCATACTCTAAAATCGAATATGATACCTTGTTTCAAGGTTCGACAAATGTGGTCAACTTTTGCATGACTGTCTTTACTCTTTGCAATAGTTTAGACCATTTAAACGACTTGAAAATAGAGTAGACCCAGATCAGGCGGTATGAGCCGTCCAATCAGAGGCTGACATTTTGCTTATAAAATAATATAAATATTATTCTACATTTTCTGTTTTATTCAAAATATATACTTTATATGTCATTTCAGTAAAACCAAACCGGAATTCTAATAGAGAATAATTTAGATACATTTAGAAAGACGGCTGCTTAATACATGGTGAAAGTCACGAAGAAAGCTCCTAGAGGAACTTCCAGAACGACTTTCTTCCTGCATTAAGCTGCCATCTGTCTCCAGGGTAGATATTTATACATGTACTCAATTGAACGTCTGGTTTAGAAGGGGTTTACTGTATAAATATTCAACTAACAAGTATTCGCAATGTCGTCATTTCTTACATGAATATTCACAAACTTCATCCGAAATACTTTTTTCTGACACCTTTCCGCGGCATTACATAGTATATTGGTTTTGCCTGATTTAACAAAAGAGTAGATGATCTATTGTTGGTAATTATCAATGACATATTATAAATCTACCGAAAGTCAGTTTCAAATAAAAGTACAATATAATTGCTTCTAGGATAGGCACGAAATACCCGAAATAATTATCCCCAAATCATATAAATTTCGTATGAACCTTACCTCCTATATGCTAATAAACACTCGGGGTATCTTGTGATATGTAACCCAATTAAAATCTCATAATTGCTATGAGGTATTCATAACCTTGCCGCCCCTCTCACAATCCCGCTGTCGTAAATTCTGACACGTCCTATTTGACGAAAAGCTGGATTGTGCAGGTACAGTATAAATTTACATGGATTATTGAAATCAAATCTGCCAGGCGAAAGAAATTGTCGTCCAGACATTTTTATGACTTATTGGAAGTTGTGGTAACTTTAAATGTATACATACAGTAAATTCGTTTAAAGCGACTAATTCGTGAATAAACGTATATATCTTCAAACGTAGGTGGTTGCTTAATGCAGGGCGAATGTATAACCTGCATAATGTTCTGCCTGCATTAAGCTACCATCTGCCTTTAAGACCCGGGATTGAACCTCTTTTTAGAATGACATACAGGACAAATGTTATCCAGAAAGCTCATATGTGAGCCTTTGTCCTGCATAAACTACCACCTGCCTGAAAGACCCTGGGTAAGACCTGTTGATAATGGTTGCTTAAGACAAGTTTACTGTATCATATATCATGAATTCGAATTGCAAACTGATGTTTGAGTGATTGATGTATACATACGAGCAGTATCTTGTTTTTTCTCCTTCTGTTTATTCAAAATCCATTAACGTCTACTTCCGAACATTGATTACGAAAACAGTTAAAATATTAATAGCATTTGTAAAGATTAGATAAACAGGCGTTGATAGTTTGTACGGTTTGTTTCATGCAATATTGTTAAGCATTTTTATCTTTCACGGAATAGTTCATGTAAAATGATGCAAGTATATGTTTCACGGATTTCAGTCATACTCAGTCGTTTACCATGTTGTACAAATATTTGTGAGTGTCATTCCACTCAGCAGTTCTATATTATACAGAGGTCCATGGCGATAAGATGCGTAAATCAAAACATTTCAAGAATAACTTATGTATTTCTCCACCAAACCCTATGTTGTGACCACTCTTTAGAATCGTCTCTTCGAAACGATTTTAAAGAGTGATCACAATATAGGAAGTGGTCACAACATAGGGTTTGGCGGAGAAATAATAGAGTAATTCTTGAAAACGATTTAATTTACTCATCTTGTGTATATATACAGTAAAGTTCCGCTAATGCGACCACCTAAAAGAGGTATAATTTTGGGTGATAGATGCAGGTGGTAGCTTAATGCAGGATAAAAGTAATGCAGAAAGCTCCTAGAGGAGCTTTCTGCATTACTTTTGTCCTGCATTAAGCAACCACCTGCTTATTAAGGCACCCATGTTTATTCATTAAGTGGTCGCATTAGCGGGGTTTTACTGTATCAATATTATAATTGCCGTTCTATTAGACATTCTGAAGTTCTGAACCAATGGTCTACGTCAGTGTGACCTCTGGGCCAGGGTTCACAATGCAAGCAGGTTACTTGTTTGTCAAACAAAACCAGTGTAATTGGTCGTGCATGCATGCGTTTATTCTCGCAAATATTACATCGTCCATCGTCCTTAAGCAGAATGTCATAATAACGACCCAGACTTACAAATCGATTCTTACCAGATCAAATCAGATAAAATCGTACCTGATCCATGACCTTCACAGTAATACTCAATTATCTATAGCATAAAATCATTTATGAACACGCTCTTAAATGTCTTCTTTCGAGAACAAAGTTGAATCAGCATATTCAAGAAAAATGCAGATAAACAAAACAATCGTATTATCATGGTGCCCATGATCTTGTAACGGTCTTGTTGGTCTGGTCGGTGAACTTGTTCGTCGGCGGCTATAATAGATTTAACAGTCCCGGTGGCCAAATATATCTGGACAAAATATCACAGGGGAGGTCGCGTACACAACTTTCCACTTAATCTTGATTACTGATAGTTATTTAGCCCGACGCATCGTATCATATGTACACCTCGATATTCATGTACAGTAGAACCTGTCTTAAGTGGCCATTAAAATGTCTAATGATGGGTAAGTAAGGCAGGTGGTAGCTCAATGCAGGTCAAAGGTAATACAGAAAGATCGTATAGGAGCTTTCTGCATTGCTGTTGACCTTCAGTAAGCAATCACATTCGTTTAACCCTTTCCCTCATATAAACGTGTTTTCACGCAATTGCAAACAGAGAAGACCCATATCGGACGGCTCCTAGAGGAGCCGTCTGATCAGGGTCTGCTCTGTTTGCTAGTGGAATTTGAAATGTCTGATTCTTTACTCTCTAAAATGGCTACAATGAAGCACATTCCATATTTCATTATATCTATTTTGTCCATGAATAGTCAATAGGTATTGAAATTTGGACTAAATATACAACAGGGAAATGGTGAAGACACATATGTTCAATAAATGAGTGAGCTCTTAGGACATGTTCTATTGTATATCAATTTGGTGTTGATGTATATAATTATCTGTAAATTTGTAGAACTATGCAGACTATTATAAAACTAATACCTTGTTTTGGCAAACACATACTGGCGCGTTTGCAATGTTTGTATTATATTATTACAATTTTCTGAACCAAGTATAAAACGTTAGACTCATACCGTACTATGCTTCTACAACGACCTGTATTATAAAGAAATAACACAAAACGAGGTTACGAATTCACATGTCAGATCTGATATACCAAAAATCTCACTCATTCTTGTAACTGCTGAAATTCATAGTCCATTTTTGCAAAGTTATACAAGTGTAATTTGTAAAAAGGGAACAGACCGGAAAAGAGAAAACAGCGAAGACACTGGACCAGAATTTCTGAAAAGTTTTTGATCAGGGTCTACGCTGTTTGTCCTACAAAATTCTCTGGCTATTTAACCCTTTACTCCGTAAATACGCCTTTACAGACAGAGTAGACTCAGATCAGACGGGTGCTACAGGAGCGGTCTGATCCGGCTCTACTCTGTTTGCTTATGTTATAATAAGTATAATACATGTATAATACAGTTTCTGTCATGATCTAAAGATCATGTGTCCATATGCTATTATAACGGTTAATCTAATTAATATTGATGATGTCAGTATAGCTTACATGAATATTCATGGAGTAAAGCGTTAAAGCATTTAATACTGAATGGACGTCATTGTTAAACAGTGACGGGCCAGTCCATCTTGAATATTAAGTATTTACAGGATGGATACTTTACCCTGCTTCAGTCTGACGACTCGTCTTTAGAATAAAGAGTTAACGTTTCCCTCACATAAACGCCCTTATCACGCAATTGCGAATAGAGAAGACCAAGATCAGGGCCTGCTATATTTGCTTATGAAATTATAAAAAAGCTGATGCTGTATTTCCT
This sequence comes from Azorinus chamasolen, assembly GCA_963576725.1. Classification (NCBI taxonomy): domain Eukaryota; kingdom Metazoa; phylum Mollusca; class Bivalvia; order Cardiida; family Solecurtidae; genus Azorinus; species Azorinus chamasolen. Next base: position 16,162,259 of record OY755248.1, on the reverse strand, counting down.
ACCAATACCAAAACAAATGTATATTTACCATAATAAAAATCAAGCTAATAAATATTCATGATGTCATTGTTTCTTACATGAATATCGAACAGGCACAGGGCTAACTGAATGTTTGCATTTTCTAAACTAATAGAATGTTTGGCTTGGCACCTGCGTATAAGTATACAAACAAATAATGAAAATGTCAGCTTTTTCTGATAAGGTTTATTTTGGAGTAAACATAAAACCAAGAGTATTCCGAGTTAATGGTTTTCCATCAGCCATAGTTTCATGAGCACCTCTGTAGTTGAACGCTAAACGTCCAATTATTTATGTTACTCTATTTCACGCATTCGAGGTCCATGGACCTTTTATTTCTGAGCTCGTTATTTTTCTCGTATGCGAAGATACGTTACGTTTATTTTCCGGCCATGTAAACACTTTGGGTTTACCTTCTGAAATGCTCCACTGCTTCTAATTTATTAACCGATCTTGAATTCTAAAAGATGTGCATTAATTAACTCTTTACTCCATGAATATTAATGAAATAATGACGCAATGAGTATTAATTAAATCTTTATAATGACACATGTTCACGGGAATGTTTGACCACTGTAGAACTGTAGAATCACTTCTATATGATTTCATAAGCAAACAAAAAGACCCTAATTTAAGCCATTAGCTTCAATGGTTTCGGCAAACAGTGCAGACCCTGATCAGAGGGCTCCTTCCGAAGCCACTGATCTGGGTATACACTGTTTGCCTATGTCCTTTTAAAGTGACACTGTGTACTAATGGATTAACCTTCTCTTTACTAGCAGAAAAACGTAATTTATTTCCTTTGGTAGGTTTCTCTAGCACATTCCTGGTAATTAATGCTGTATGGCAATCCCCGTAGACAGGCGCAAAAACAGAGGCGGAACCACGTGCCTTACAAAACGCAATATAATCACATTGGTTTTATTCGCAATTATGGTACAGGACCTTTATGACTAACAACAAATGCTTTCAATTATCCAGACCAGTAAACATGAAAAACATTTGTCAAAACCTGTTAAATTTATTATCCTCATTACTGGTAACTGTGATTGAAGAAGAACATCGGTTTTATCCATTTTTCTGACCAATCAGTCATTCTGGAGATCGTAACAAAACGTAGACATCTCGTCGGTGGTTAGATGAAGCCCTGACAGACTGTTTTCACAACAAATAGTGATAATAGCAGTCAATGTTTGTACAAGAATGACAGAATGTCTTAGAAAAACAGCTGGATCTATGTTTGTTTGAACAGAATTGTTACAGAGACATGACAATAAGTCATTAATTATAGTCTTACCTAGTCTTCACTGATTGCGCAGAGAAACGATAGGTTCTCCAGCAGTTGTTACAAGTAAATTTCAATACCTAGATAGAGTTATGTTGTCTATCGGATACCTAGAAATTATAAAACAGATTCAAAACTAAGGGGCTGTAGAGACCGTCTGATCAGAGTCAGGGTCCATGCTTATAAAGCGTTTAGTTGAGTCTGAGTTTCGTTCTCAAGTTTTTGATTGGTCAGATTTGAGTTCTCAAGGTTTTGATTGGTCAGATTTGAGCCAAAGACTCAAATCTGAACAATCAAAACCTTGAGAACGATCTCGGACTCAACTAAACGTTTTATAAGCATGGACCCTGGTCTGCTTGCGTATGGATAAAACTTACAGATTCTACAGTTTCTTATACGAGCAAAACTGTATATATTCTTGTGTCATTATGAAACATTATCTAATTAATGTTCATGACGTAATTTAGTCTTACATGAGTATGTATTATGTAGAGGTTATTTCGCGAAGAGAATTACTCGTTTTGAAAATGCGCACAGAAAACCTCGCTAATAAGACCATCTAAAAGAGATGTAATTCTGGGTGCTAGATGCAGGTGGTAGCTTAATGCAGGACAAAAGTAATAAAGAGGAGCTTTCTGCATTGCTTTTGCTCTGTATTAAGCAACTACCTGCTTATAATGACATCCATGTTTATTGATTAAGTGGTCGCATTAGAGGGGTTCTAATGTATATTCATAGAATTGTTTTGTTATGGAACTTTGGATGTCTCAGCAGTTTTTGAATTTAAAGCAATGCCTTTTTAGTTTAAAAAATCTGGTATTATAGAAAATCTGAGCTTTGTGACATATGCAATTAAACATGTTACGACAATGCGAGTCTAGAACCCGTCTCAAAGACCGAAATTTATTCTAAAGTTGACGTCAGGTTTATGGAGGTTTTACTGTAGATAAATTGAAGTTTCTTTGTGATCAAAATTGAATAACTTTCATCGGTTTTACATGTTCTCTGATGAATCTAAATTTGACTACCGTTCTCTCTAGTGTTGACTCGACGCACTTGTTCCACTTCGTGTTTGATTTATTTACAAGCAAAGATATTGAATATCCGCTCCTGTTTGTTTGTCTAGTGCACATTAAGCAGTAAAACGTCTGTTTCACGAGTTGATTTAACACTAAAGGTGTCGCTGATTGAATCCTTTCAAAGTACAATATATCAGATTCTATTATATTAAATTCAACAAGGTTCTTTATGATAGTGGACTGGAAGTAGGTGATATTTACATCTTGCTATATATAGCAAGAACGTGTTGACCCGAAACATTCTGGAACTTTGTTGAATTACCCTTTACTGCCTAAATATCTATGTAAGAAGTAATGACGTCACGAATATCAATTAAAGTAATTGTTCAGGAATGTTTTGTTATGGTAAAAATGTAGAATCATATCTATATCATAAGCAAACAGGGCAGACCGTGATCAGACGGCTCCTTTAGGAGTCGTCTGATCTGAGTCTACTCTGTTTGCAAATGCGTAGAAAGGCATAACTATAGAGTAAAGAGTTATGGATGCTGTCCGCAGCCTTAAGCATTGTAATGACGGCTTTGTAAACAGTTTTGATCCTGATGAGACGCAGAGTAAGTCGATGTCTCATCAGGATCCAAACTGTTTGTCTCTCTGACACTCCTTTTGAAAAAATATTGAGGAAAACGTGTTTTTAGACTTGAAGCAGACGATAATATTTGCAGACGACAGTTGCTCAGGGTGCAAAAAGTTAACCCTTTACGCTATGAATACTTAAGCTAGGTCCCACCTATTATGAACATTAAACCATGTAATGCTTATATTAATAATATGAAATCTACTCTGTTTGCATGGGCGTTAGAAGTCGTATCTATGAAGTAAAATGTATGTACATGTAGAGCCCCTCTAATGCGACCACTTGTGTTACTTTCAGTTGATTTCAACTTTCTAAGTGTAATAGAGGTTATCGAGGCTGGTGAAAATCAGTAGATCTTTAATTTATCTATGGTATAATATATCAAACCTGTAGATATGAAATATATAATTTAATAGTACAGCGCCATTAAAGTTGGTAAAATGTCTATGACCACCAACGGATTGGAACATTGAGCTGCAATAAGCTGTCATTATTTACAGGACCTACGTCGCGGCCCGCCGCCATTATCTGATAAGTGGACCGTGTTACGACATATGATTACCAAACAACAGAAAAGAGCAATAAAAATAAAGAACCAGTCTACAATGATTGACAGACTGGGCAAAAAACCCGGAAAATGATGAAGAAAGCCAGAACCATGCGTGAAAGTCTGTCTGATGATAAAACTTTCTGATGGCTATCGGACTTAGACCAAGAAACTCGACAAAGTTGATATCCGTCTGAAGATAACTGTTATCATAATAGCACATTCTAGTTTTTTCAATGTTCCTTTATCTTGGTTATGTATCTTAGGCAAAAACATTCAATGAGCAGGTTGATCGACGTCCGCAAACTCTGAGTTTCCTGCAGGTGTAAAGTTGCACAAGGATCTGTTTAAAATGTCAGAAACAGCTGCTCTGCAAAGCTCTGCAAAGCTCTGCAAAAACTGTTCTGCGTTTATTTTCAAAGGAAAATGAGAGCATATATTTTCCGTTGATAACGTCAAAGAACAGTGGCCTGTTTACATTTTGTCAATATCGGAACCAAAGGGGCATCAAAACATGTTTGTTCTCTGTCGTGGTATCATTATACGAGCATATAGTATATTGACTGAATGGAAACCTCTCACGTTATCATTTTAAGTATGATAAACTTCCATACATTCATATTCAGTTTAATTGAACATTTTAGATGCTATGTTTAGACACCTTTACATATGTATACAACTCTTGTAGGTTTACAAGAATGAAAATTGTACAGTAAAATCGGACGTTTTATTTAGTATAACTATCGGTCTCTTAGACAGGTGGCTGCTTAATGCAGTGTGAAAGTCATGCAGAAAGCTCATCTAGGAGCTTTCTGAATCACTTACATCCTATATTAAGCAACCACCTGCTTAAAAGTACATTGTATTTAAATTCTTCTCTTCTAGAATTCCGGTTTAGAGGGATTCTACTGGATACATACTTGTATCTTGTTCAACTATCTCAGAATATGCATGCCCGGAAAGAAATAGCAGTATGGATATTAATAAGTTAATATTTATAATGGCATAATGAAAAAGGTAATTTTACCATGACAACAATTGTAGAGCATTTCATAAACAAGCAGAGCAGACCCTGATCAGAGAGCTCCTATAGAGGCTGTCCGATCAGTGTTAATCATATATGCAACGGTGACAGAAAAGGTGTTTCTAAAGAGTAAAAGGTTAAATTGGAATACATAGCAAGCACAAACCTTAAGAACGGGCAAATTCCGTTACTCAAAATATATTGCTCACTCCTAAGACATAGTTATTGCTTAACATTGGACACGAGAAAAAGTTTAGAATAAAATGAACCCTTACCCCTCTGTAAAACAAATTGTCTGCCCAAAGTTTGATCTAGTGCAGTTTTGATTACTTCTGGTTCGATCAAGATTTCGAAATACTATTGATCGAGTGTCAGTTAGCTTGAAGCTTCATGAAACGCCGTGTCCTATCTCATTCTGGATCCATGAATTCAAAGGTGCGTACCAAATACTAAAATCGTCATTTCTCCACAAACCCTATACTGTGGTCACTCTTTAGAATCGTCTCGAAGAGACGATTCTAAAGAGAGATCACAGTACATGTCTAGGGTTTGGTGGAGAAATAAAGCGGCTATTATTGAAAATATATAAAATTACGCATGTTGTCTATACCTCCAAATGTGTGTTTGCGAGTGCTAGTGTCATCGCGCTGAGTGGGCGAAGGATTGACTCATTCCCATTCCCTCCTAGACCATTTTAGACCCAACCTCTTTGAATAAAACTACAGAAAAGGAGCATTTACTAGAGAAAATGAAAACGTTTAGATTTTTTTAGTTTTGAAACCATTTTGATACTTATCACAATGGTTTCAAAAATGACTTTTACAGAGACGCCAAAGTTACGAGTCAGGTACGACACTAGTCGACCTGTGTTTAATGAAATATGATAATATCAATAAAGGGAAAGGAAACAATAACATACAGAACTGCCATTCTTTAGGTTCGTTTACTGGAATAATAATCAAATAACACTCGCAATTATGGCTGTTGAAAATGGAATTATGACAAGCAGCATTCAACACATGAGAAAAACACGTGTATCACTAAAAATAATAGTTGGCACAAATTAGTGTGGTACAAGATTAGATTATCCCATACACTTGGCGAAACGAGAACACTAAAACAGTACAGAGAGAAGTAAAACACAATCGTAGATCAAGTACCATTCACTTGTGTCGGTAATAAAGTGCATGATCAAAGAGCAAATATTGCTTCACTGATAAAACAAAGAAATGAGTTTAGTTTGCAGTTACATCTGTTTCTTTAACCCTTTCCCTGCTCTTTGTTTATTCCAAATTTTAGTACCTAGTGAATATTCATCAAAAATAGTTATAATGAAATATGGAAGGTGGAACATTGTAGCCATTTTAGAAAGGAAAGAAACAGATCCATCAAATTTCATTAGCAAACAGAGCAGATCCTGATTAGACAGCTACTACAGGAGCCATCTGATCTGAGGCTACTCTGTTTGCAAATGCGTGAAACACGTTAATATGAAAGAAAGGGTTAAGACCTCTTCAGTAGCTTGTTGAGTACAAACTATAATTCCTAATTACAGTTATTGTTTAACAATATATGTCAATATGTTGTAATAATATGCAATACAGGAAAAAGCATTCCTAACCAGAATTTTGGTCAAGACAGGTGGATGTTTAATGCAGGATGGAGGTCATACAGAACGCTCCTTTGGGGACTTTTTGTATGACTCTCATGCTGCACTAAGCTGCCACCTGTCTCACAGACAGGTACTGCTACTATTTTGAACGTAACGATCCAGAGGAGGGATATTACAGTATTTTATTGGACTGCAAATATCAAACCTCACAAATTCATGGCTAATCCATAGCTTAACCCTTCTCTTGTTGAATATTAAAATAGATTTCTCCTTCTTTACCCATGCCCTGTTGTATAATTACATATATCTTCACTGTGTACAAGTATATCGCTGTGCAATCACTGCTGTGGAGTGCATTTGTTGCACAATCAATTTGTAAATAGTGCAGACCCTGATGAGACAGCTCCTGCAGGAGCTGTCTCATCTGGGTCTTCACTATTTACAGGTAGGTATATTGACGTGAATAGTAAGCGAAGGGTTAAACATATTTTAACTTGTGTTCACGAGTGATCTTGTTCAACTATGTATTTCAAATGAATACATCAGTACCTGTACTTTTCATTTAAAAGATGTTTCTCCAAGAATATTCTTTGACTAGATGTGACTTTAGGAAAATACTTTGCTAAGCAATCAATACAGACACTGATCAGAGGGCTAGCTGCTTAGAGTTAAAAGGCACAACTTGGTTAAACATTTATTACTTATTATTTTCTGGTTTATGCGTTTTCATGTCAAACTTGCTGTTTGCAGCATAAGCTTTCATAATGCATACGGAGCATCAGAAATTTTCACGGATTTTGTAATTGCATAACTTTGGCTGAACCCGATGTTACGAAAGTATATTAAAGAGATTTTCATCGGACATCTAAATTACCAACTGCGTGAGATCGACGGTAAATCGTTTCATCTGCTTGCTAAATGCGCCTTTTTGAAAGAATTTGTCTATGTAATACAAAGGTTCATTTAAATTTGACTCAAATCTCCGCACTATCATCACATAGATCTCCGTTTTCTTCCTCGATTTGACATTTTTGGGATTGGGTTACTTTATTACGACAAAACACAACCACAGAGAGTTTTTGTCACGTGATAAAACGTACCGAAAAATGGACTAACTTCCGGTGAGGGTTGAAATAGTTTGGACTCGATTTACCAGATGAGCTAACCTCTTGTACAGTGATATCCCTATGCAGACACTCTTCATCGAAATGGTATTCAGTTGACATGATGATTGAGAGCACTTCAAACGACTATATCGGTCTCCAAAGGTCGAAAACCAGAAACCACATTAGGCTTTATCTTACGATGCATGTTTGTTTTCTTCGACTTTTCGTGAATTTCATTCAAGAAGACATTTCGGTTCGTTGAGCGCACGATTGTTTATCGCTGGGACATTAGTTGAAGAAAGCAAGGAACTTTTAATTAATTAAATGGTCTGCAAAGAAAAGTCCATTCCGTTTCTGATCTGTTTGACAAATGGTCATCTTTAAAACGTAATACAATGTATAAGGTAACATGTACTCATGCTTTTGATTTCATTAATGTACACCTTTTGTTTTCCATCTACAAAATGTTTTACGTTTCATTTTGGCAGAAATATAAAACAAATTATAGGCTATTTTTAGATCCAACAACTTTGAATAAATCTACCGAAAAGGAGCATTAACTAGAGAAAAAGACAATTTTAGAATTTGTAGTTTGAAACCATTGTGGTAAATAGAGCATTTGCTCCTATAGGAGCAAATGCTCTATTTACCACAAAGGTTTCATATTAAAGTGACCTTTACAGAGGCGTAGAAAGGCGTACATGTATTTATTGAGGAAAGGGTTAAGTATGGGACAGTAGTTGTCCAGGTGTAAACCTTTACCTGGGTGAGAAGCCACTGGACTCCTTTGCAAACAGGAGACCAATATATATGAGCCGTTTGACCAGGGTCTTCTCTGTTTGCCTTTAGAATGGCATAGATCTGATTCTATAGTTTCTGTGTCTATACGCCATTATGAAAATAAACAATTTAATATTAATGATATCATTATCCTTTACATGGACATCTATCAGGTAAAGTGCTAATACAAGTAGACATGGTAGACTTAGGGCCTACTGTGGAACTTCTCATCAGCATGTGAAATGTTTGACTGTTTCTCTCTCGCGCTTCTCTCTGTCTCTACTATCTCTGTCTCTCTCTTTCGTTCTTTCTCCTGCTCTCTCTTTCTTTCTCTGTCTTTGTCTGTCTTTCTCTTTTATTATCTCCCCCTTTTTCACTTCCCTCTAAAACTATTGGGAGAAATGCGGCTTTGAGAGAAAATTTGAGAATGACAGCTGATAACAAAAACATTCTGCTGTTTAGCTGTAAAGAATAGGTATTAAGATAATGGAAAAGCAATTGGTTAGTTTCGAAGAGTGCATTTCACAACTACAGTAAAACATCTCTAAACTGGACGTGCCATTTAGTATAAATATCGGTCTTGGAGACAGATGGCAGCTTAATACAGGACAAAAGTCATGCAGAAAAGTTTTCACACTATTAAGCAGCCACCTGCCTATAAGTATCTTATATCTTCTCTACTAAAATCCCGGTTTACAATGGTTTTACTGTACATAGAATCACTGCGCTGCAATGAAATTAGGGGAAAGTTGGAACAGTGTTTAGAATGATTGTTGCCATTCAAGATAAAGACGGTATTGCAGATTGATGGCTAGTTGAGTGTTGCCAGGAAATGATTTTCATGCAGAAGAAAACACTTGTCTATTTAGACTGGTGCAGCATGCCAAAAAATCATAACTGCTTTTGAATGCACACATCTGTTCTTATAGATAATGGTTAGCCCGTTGTGTGCGGATACCGAGTATATAAGACATTTGAAAAATGTGTAGACCCAGATCAAAGGGTTCATGAGGGAGCCGCTTGATCAAGATCACACTGTTTTTTTTCATAATAATAATTTCCTTCAGTGATAAATTTTGATACAATTTTCTGTTAATTAATATTTCGGAAAGGAGGAGCCAGTTGGGATTTTTCAGCAGGTTAAGGTGTAATGCATATATATGTTTTGTGTGTATTGCCGAGGACTTGTTAGGTAAATACGCTCTGCGACGGCCACTAAATCATCAGAAAGGGTTGTCTTTAAACATGTGCCACACATTCCCTCCTAGTGACGCATGTTGGTGCCTCTGTAAAAGGCACTTTTTGAAACCATTGTGATAAATAGAGCATTTGCTCCATTGGAGCAAATGCTCTATTTATCACAATGATTTCAAAACTACACAATTCCAAAAGTTTCCTTTCCTTTTCTATAGTTAATGCTCCTTTTCGGTAGATGCATTCAAAGAGGTTGGGTCTAAAATAGTCTAGGAGGGAATGGGAATCACACATCCAGAACACCGCATAGTTTGGACCCTGATGAGACACAGGGTTATTCGGCTACTCATCTGTACCCAAGCTGTTTTCATAAGAAATCACAAATGCGACATTGCCAGCGAAATAACTAAATTAATGTAGAGTGAAAGTAATGAAGTATCGGAGCTGTCTGCATTAATTTACCCTGCATTAAGCTATCACCTGTCCATGCGGACACCTCCCTCTCATTAGAGAAGTCTTTGGGGTTTTACTGTTCTTTATAGCCTCTAAATTATAACCGATTATTATGTTTATAGTTTGTGTAACACTTGGATTCAAACGGTTAGGAAATCCACAGCACCGCGTCGCCTATAGCTTTCTAAAGGATGAACAATTATTTGTTTTACATTTTTGGTTTATATTTTAGGGGAAGTTGTATGCAAAATATGAATCGAGCGAAGCGTGCAAATATGTCTGCAGTCTCGAGAAGTAGAGTAAACATATTAGTTATCATACCAAAAGTGCTTCTATTTTCACTAGAGGTTTTCCTTGAGATTATAAGAACAAGAAGCCAAAACAAACAAAGCTTAAAGCTGGCTCCGGAAATACATTCTGTCTCCTGGGACGGCTATTTTAGGTAAAGAAAATAACATACTGAATATTGAAAATGAATACAAAAATCTTTCTTAGCAAATCAGATAAGTGTATACTAACAGGGCTGTTAATCCAAGACTAGTTTTAGACCAAATCGCTTTGAATAAAACTACCGAAAAGGAACATTTACTGGATAAAAGGAAATGTTTAGAATGTGTAGTTTTGAAACCATTGTGATAAATATAGCAGTTGCTCCTATTTGAATGCATTTGCAAACAGAATAGATCAAGATTATACGGCACGTGTAGGGCCTGTTCTGTTCTGTTTGCTTATGGAATATATAGATCTGCTAATACAGTTTCATATCCATGTCATCCTGTGTTCATAAGACATAATTGAAATTAATATGTCATTATATCCTACATATGGATATGATTCTTTCCTACTTAAACATCAACTACTAAATAAATGGTCTGTCATATGCTTTAATAATTTTCGATGATTTTCTTCATTTATATTAATTTATGTGTTAAGATGAAATCTTGTTTTTGCACCATCACCATCATCGAACTGCTAATAGGCTTCACGCAGGCGCTGTTACTATCAAGATTCACTGACTGCAAATCATTCATTTCACATTCTTGTAATAGACACAGTGTTTTAACCCTTTCCAATTTCAATACCTACTACATATTCATGGGCAAAATAGTTTCAACGAAATATAGAAGGTGGAACATTGTAACCATTTTAGACAGTAAAGAAACATATCTATCAATTATCACACAGAGCAAACCCTGATCAGATGGCTCCTCTAGGATCTGGGTCTACTCTGCAAATGCGTAAAAACACGTTACCATGAGGGAAAAAGGTTAACCTTTAGAATGGCGAGTGAATTGTATTTACACAACTCATCGCATACTTCAGTTATCAAATAATGCTCTTTGCTGCATTTCTTGCAACAAACTATTTTATGAAGGTAAAACAGTTTGGATCCTGATATGACACTAACGTACTCAGGGTTATCTGGATCCAAACCGTTTGCGAAAGTTATCATAGTTTCGTCCACGAAACGCTCTTAGTTAATAGACGTATAGTGGGGAACTATTTGTACACTTTAGATTATGAAAAAAACATTAACATAATATTGCAATTACGATGATATTTGTATACGGTAAAAACCTAAATAAGACTTCGCAAAAAACCCCCCCAAAAAACCACGGACGTATTTGACATTGTTAGATGGTGAGGAAAGGGCACAGAATATATCTTGGGAGCATATCAGAAAAAAGTGAAGCCAAATGTTTTTAACCCGTTCCCGCACATGAAGGCTTTTTTCAACGCCTTGCAAACAGACTAGACCCAGACTCTGTAGTAGCTGATAAGGGTCTGCTCTGTTTACTTACGAAATTATAAAAGGCATGACTCTACAGCTTCTACCAGAAAAGTCTGTGTATATACAGTAAAACCTCTCCACAACGGCCACTAAATTACATCAAGTATTTTGTGTTAAAGGCAGGTGGCTGCTTAAAGCAAGGTGAAAGTAAACCAGAACGCTCCTATAGGAGCATTCTGTTTTACTTTCACCTTGCTTTAAGGAGTCACCTGCCCTAAATACCAACTAATTAACACAATTTAGTAGCCGTTATAGAGAGGTTTTACTGAATGCCATTATAAAAATTCAGCATATAAATATTTATGTTGTCATTATTTATTACATTAATATTCAACAAGGAAAGTGTTAACTACTGCAGATTGGGTGGAAGTACACGCGCATGTTAATATGGTTTGGATACATTGTTGTAATTCTTCGCCATTTCACGGAAAACATAATTTATATTAAAATAATTAATCAAGAATATTTTTTAAAACAGCTGAATCTCGGATACAGTAGACCCATATCTAATTCAACCATTTAAATGAACAAACATACGTGTCTTTACAAACAGGCGGTTGCTTAATGCAGGGCTAAAGTAATACTGACAGTTTTAGGGTGCGTTTGTCATAATTATTATATAACGTCAAACTAATTGAATGAGTTATGTGAAACGGATGTATGTAGAAGCAATGTTATACATCTTCTGGTAATTCCGACTAGTTCGATGATGACAGCTTAAAATATAATGGTGTTAATGTATGATGGTTGGCAGGGAGAAGTTAAGATGGGGTATTTGTCTTACAGTGTATTGACAGAAAGCGTTATTCCATTATACAGTAAAGCCCCTCTATGCGACCATAGTAAGGGGCATAATTCACAGTGACAAAGGCATGTGATAGCTTAATGCAGGACGAAATTTAGGCAGAAAGCTCCAAAAGCTCCTATAGGAGCTTTCTGCATAACTGTCGTCTTGCATTCAGCAACCACCTGCTTATGGAGACAGCTATGTTTATTCATTAAGTGGTCGCATTAGAGGCGTTCTACTGTACTGTACACTTGTTGTAAGACTGCATTGTTAAGAATGTTAGCCCATTGTATGAGGTAAACAAGTGTCGGCATTAGATCCAGATAGGATAGAAAATCTGATCAGGGTATTTACTTACGTCGTTAATTTTAATATGTATACTGACTGGAATCTATTGTTAGAGGCAGAGATAATATGCGCAAATTAAGACATTTTCAGCAATAACTTCTTTCTTTCTCCATAAAACCCTATGCTGTGACCACTCTTTAGAATCGTCCCGAAGAGACTATTCTATTGAGTGGTCACAACATAGGGTTTGGCGGAGAAGCGAGGTTATGCTATGGTTATATACACTGATGGGTCGTTCCACTTCGAACGTTCAGCATTCAAATGTTTGAAATGTTAGCAGGTTTAACAGTTAATGTACATACAGGTCATCAATGTAACAAAACAAAGAAAATATATCTTGGAAAAGTGCAAAGTAGATCCGGAACAGTCTTGTTATAGATGAGGAGTCTTGTCAGAATTTGTTCTGTTTCGTCAGTAATATTTCACATTTCATTACTCAAAACCCAGGTAAGAGGCTGCATGAATTTGCAGCTGATCCTTGTCTACACTGTAGTACCCCCTGAAGGTACGTTTTCTCGTGGTCTATATCATTATACCTTATACGAACAAAACAAACAATTACATTCAGGTATGTCACACTAAATTTGTGTCACTCCTCGGGGCAGGCAAAAACTGCTCCATTTCAGTACGAGGAAAATTTTTGTCTCCAGAGGTGACAGGCTTGAGAAGTCGGTCTGACATTTCTCCCGGAGACCTAGACCTCTCCGAGGGGAGGCTGACACGAGTGGCAAGTCAGGGTGCACGGTACACATGTCAGGAGCACCTTACATTGCCCTAATTATACAGTGTCACATAAACACGCACGGCAAGTCACCTGGGCACAGTTTATAGGCAGTTTATGTATCACTAATGTCCGTATGAAATTAACGACTCCTTTCAGCCTAGAGTTTTTTATATTTTTTTTCCATATATAAATTATTTTCATAAAAAATGTTGCCCTCTAACGGAGTTTCGGTAGATCTTTTCTGGCCTTTCTTCCAAACACGCAGCGAAAGTGTATCGCACCAAATGACACAATAAAAAAGCTTTTGACACCTCTACCATGGGGATATATGATTAAGCATTAACCCTTGAATATGTGAAACGAGTTGGTTGCCATTTACAAACAGTGTAGAGCCAGATCAGAGGGCTCCCAGAGGAGCCCTCTGATCAGGGTCTGCACTGTTGGTCATTCAAAACCGTCTAGCAAACTTTAACCTTCATACTGAGTGGACTCTGAGATAAACACTGACTGGTCATTCAATATTGAAAACTGAGCACTGAAAGGGCAAAGTTAACACCTAATTTGAATTTACATATCAACCCTTCGCTTGCTATCCACGTCAATGTACCTACCTGTAAATAGTGAAGACCCAGATGAGACAGCTCCTGCAGGAGCTGTCTCATCAGGGCCTGCACTATTTACAAGTTGATTGTGCAACCAGTGCTCTCCACAGCAGTGTTTGCACAACGAAATACTTGTACACAGTGAAGATATATGTAATTATACAAGAGGGCATGGGTAAAGAAGGAGAAATGTATTTTAAAATTCAGCAAGAGAAGGGTTAACCCTTTTCATGATGATCGCGATCACGATTATATCGGCACACAGACTGGATCCAGATCAGATATCGAAGTAACTCGGTGTTTGATTAGGATTCAATCTGTTTGACTACTGGCCAATAGTTACACAAAAGTTGTAACAAATCGAAAGTAAGAAAATCCTTAAAGAAATTAGTTTTAGTAAGCATCCATTCTTATAGCATGGTTAGGATTCAGGTCATTTATACGTACAGCTGGACTTTGGCACTCTGTTTAATGAAAACAAATTTACCGGATCGTTCATTTATTAATTAACCCTTCGCTTGCTGGATTTTAAAATACATTTCTCTTTCTTTATCCATGCCCTGTTGTATAATTACATATTATATTCACTGTGTACACGTATTTCGCTGTGCAATCACTGCTCTGGAGTGCACTGGTTGCACAATCAACTTGTAAATAGTGCAGACCCTGATAAGACAACTCCTGCAGGAGCTGTCTCATCTGGGTCTTCACTATTTACAGGTAGGTATATTGACGTGAATAGCAAGCGAAGGGTTAATAAGTATTCAGAAGTGCAAATATTTCAAAAACACAATAACGTGTGGTCAAATAGCTAATTCCCACTATTTGCGGAAAGTGACAATTTTTACATGTATTGATATGACATTGACCTACCCGAATGAAGCATACTTGCTACTTTTGCAAGACATCGCACTCTAAACCGGAATAGTGCCGGTGTTTAAGACAGGGGCAGCATAATGCATGGTGAAAACCGGGAAGAAAGCTGCTAAAGGTGGTTTTGTAACATCTTCATCTGACTTTAAACCTTTACTCCATGAATATGTATTTAAGAAATAATGACATCATGAATATTAAATTGTCATATTAACACAAGAACTTGTTGTCATGGCAGACACTATAGACTCATAATTATCTCTATTATTACATAAGCAAACAGAGCAGACCCTGACCGGACGGTTCCAATTGGAGCCATCTGACCGGAGTTTACTCTGTTTGCAAAGGCATAGAAAGGCGTATGTATGCAGTAAAGGGTTAATAAAACTGCATAAAACTTTTTTTCACTTTCGGCGCCAAATTTCTAATTGTCGTCTGCAATCCAAGTTAAATCATCCAGTAAAATAAGGAATTGAGATAAATAAATGCAACTTTCAAAGGAATAAATCACATATATAGAAATAGAGATTGAGACAAATAGTGAAGTCCCTGATCAGATGCCGCCTTGAACAGGCGGCGTCTGATCTGGGACTGCACTATTTGTCTCGGTGCGTTTATGCGACTGCGACGGTGAAAGGGTTAATACTCTGGTTTAAAGGGTTTTTACTGTATTCGAAGTATGACGATGTTATTCCTTTGAACGCCTTTGATAATGTCGTAAGTTCAGCTAAATCTTGATAACCCCCAGTCGCGTGTGGTGAAGATTTTAAATACAGTTACTATTCTGCTTGTTGACTTATTGCCCGAGATGGTTGCTACTTGTGACCTCTCAATTTATAATAGCCAAGAAATCACAGGGTTTTGTTTTATGCCTGTCTTATCTGGTCGCTCTTTTGTGTACAGGCGGATCTTTGCTATATAAAGCAGTTACCCCATTTTGCGAGCAATTAGACATGAACAAAGCCTGCGTTTAGACTTTTTTGATTCTGAAAGACAGGAGGACACATAAATCAACACTAAGTGGCGGTTATGCTGTTAACCTCAAGTTGTAACATTATGATATCGGGTATCGGAAACAATGATTCGCCTGATAAATTAAAAGATGTAAACCCCATAATCTCTAATCCTTCCGGCGATCAAAAATGTTGATCATTTCAGGCGCGCGAGCTTGATTGTTAAGCCATTAATCTACTCTTTACGATATTACAGCTTGGATTCAGATCAGACAGCAAGTAACTCCACATCTGATCAGATGCAAATTATTTTGGACTTTAACAATAGTCGGTAAAGAAATAGGCTAAGAATGACTGACGCTAAAAAGAAGCAAACAGGAGTTTAGACTGATAGCAATTTCATTGCAAGATAAGGTTTAAGAGAAGCTCATCTTTATGTTAATCTTTATTTAAGATCAGAGTAAATGTGATAATATAAGCTCAGAACATTGCAAAACTCAATAAACGTTTGTTCTTCGCTAGCTCTTAAATTATGGAATATTATGGCGGTATTTAGAGTTTATACGCGCGTGCTAAAGCCAACATAAAATCCATTTGGATTCAGGTTATATACAAAGTAAACGTTTGAAAAAAACCCAACTATGGTTTCATCGCTAAAATAGCGTTATTTGAAAGAGCTTAACCTTTTGCTTCATGGATCTTCATTTAAGAAATAATGGCATCATGAATATTAACCCTTCGCTTGCTATTCACGTCAATATACCTACCTGTAAATAGTGAAGACCCAGATGAGACAGCTCCTGCAGGAGCTGTCTCATCAGGGTCTGCACTATTTACAAATTGATTGTGCAACTCGTGCACTCCACAGCAGTGATTGCACAGAGAAATACTTGTAGACAATGAAGATATATGTAATTATACCACAGGGCATGGGTAAAGAAGGAGAAATGTATTTTAAAAATCAGCAAGCGAAGGGTTAATTAGATAGCACGTGGAGACAGGACATTTTGGCCATGGCAGAAACTGTACAATAATATCGATATTGTATCATAAGCAAACAGAGCAGACCCTGATGAGACGGCTCCTATAGGAGCCATCTAATCTGGGTCTGCTCTGTTTGCATAGGCGTAGAATGGCGTATTTATGGTTTAAAGGGTTAAGATAACGTTGATGGCCCAATAACCCTGTACTTGATAAAGAATATCTATCTATCTACAGTGACAATTCTACAATTTAATACATGCATTAGATTGGTCAATATTCATAAAGTAGAGAGTAATACGTGTACATTCATGTAAGAATTCGTGATATCATAAATGTTAATTAGATTAATTTTTGAAATGGCATATTAGTATAAGAATACTGGCCATGGCATAAACTAGAATCAGGTCTATATTAGTTCACAAGCAAACAGTGCAGACTCTGATCAGACATCTTCTATAGGGACCGCCTGATCTAGGTCTACTCTTTTTATAAATGCATATCTATGGTATAAATGATTAACT
Organism: Azorinus chamasolen; assembly: GCA_963576725.1. Classification (NCBI taxonomy): domain Eukaryota; kingdom Metazoa; phylum Mollusca; class Bivalvia; order Cardiida; family Solecurtidae; genus Azorinus; species Azorinus chamasolen. Next base: position 16,145,000 of record OY755248.1, on the reverse strand, counting down.
GTCCGGTTTGTATGTTTGTGTTATATCAGACGATGTACTATGTACAAATCTGAATAAAATTCTGTTCTGTTCTGTTCTGTATGCGAATCAATCGGTACAGGTGGTATGACAATCACTTGTCTTTAGTAACGGCAAGATTCAGATGACTACCTTGTGTTTGATTATTACCTGAGCGCCGTACATGAACAAACGAGCATTCAAGCCCATGAGCTGTTGTTTGGTCTTGATTAGTATTCAGCTAACTCTTAGTTCAATGAGTATACATATGTGAGATAATAACCTTGACCCTTTAACTCCATGAATATTCATACAAGAAATAACGACATCACTAATACATTAAAACCTCTCTATAACGGCCACTAATTTGTGTTAATTAGTTGGTATTTAGGGCAGGTGGCTGCTTAAAGCAAGGTGAATGTAAAACAGAACGCTCCTATTGGAGCGTTCTGTTTTACTTTCACCTTGCTTTAAGCAGCCACCTGTCTTTAACACAAAATGATTGGTGTAATTTAGTGGTCGTTATAGAGAGGTTTTACTGTATCACATATCTGATTTGTACAATGGCATTTGATCAGAGAAGTGTTAAAGATCAATAATGATACGTATTTGAGAGTTCGAATAATCGAGTTTTCGCTGTACATCAAAAGTATGTCCTGTTTGCAGGGGCGTGTCTATGGAAAAAGGGTTAAGCATATCAATTACAGTAAAACCCCGCTAATGCGACCACCAAAAAGGGGCGTAATTCTGGGTGGCAGAGGCAGGTGGTAGCTTAATGCAGAACGAAAGTTATGCAGAAAGCTCCTATAGGAGCTTTCTGCATAACTTTCGTTCTGCATTAAGCAACCACCTGCTTTAGACGATATCAGTGGCTGTTTATCAAGTGGTCGCATTAGCGGGGTTTCACTGTATATGGATTTTATACTGGCATATGGACGCAAGTATTTTAACTATATCAGAAAATGTATAATCAGACTTAAATTACAATGGTATTCCATAAGAAAACAGAGTAAACCACGAATAGAAAGCTCCTAATGGAGATGTCTGATCTAGGTAAACTCTATGTGCAATACGTTAATATACACCTCTTTTATGAGATTGCCCAGAGCATCGTCTTTCACCAGTAACTTATAAAATAATATAGTTTCCTTCGTTGCGTTACTTGCGTTATGGAGTTTCCAATATAATGCATTTTTTTTACTAGATTGTGTATACTTTAGGGTTTCTTATGCACACGAGCGCACGAGTGTGAGTGTGTGCGTGAACATAATTAGGTTTGTGTGTGGGTGCGTGTGGGTGCATGCGTGCGTGCGTGCATTCGATGCCTGCGCGCATGTGCACGTGTGTGCGTGTGGAGGTGATTCAATGTAGAATTGGTCTTTTCAATATACATGTAGATACATTTTATTCAACAATATGACCTTAAAGCAAATGAAGGATATTTCTTATTTAACCTTTCTATTTTTATGTGAACTACAGTCCATAACTTACTATTCAACAGACATTAAGAGGATATAGACTAAGAAAGCTAAACCTCACCAAATATGATATCAAAATTTAATTTCCACATTTTCAATGTCTACATGGCTTAAATGGTCATTCCAGTGTTATCACTGGAATCTTAATTTGTGATATTATAGCTGTGCTGGACAAAACCTTCTATCAGTGAATTTCGCTAAAACTGGTCGTCCTGGTCGATTCCATACAAAACCTAGTCCACTTCAAGCCCATTGAGATATGGTAAGATTAGTTATTTGCATTCGGCTATGATAAATTCATTTTGTCAAGCCGTCTGCACAGTAAGTCAGACCCAAGCCCCATTCACTGCCCCCTCATAATGGCAGATAAATCAACCTAAATCAAACGCTGGTTATATGGGAAGAGTATTGTATCGTGATTTATTAGACAAGAGGGATAATAGCCTCACATTACACATTAACCTGGCGGCCCCTGACCATTGTAAACAGGTATGCTTTATGGCGAAAGTTTGTTGAAAAAAAAGTTATCAAGGTCTACCGCCTTGTAGGTTGAAATTATATACAGACTTTAAGTAAGGGTTGACTCCCATCTTTATCTTTTTTTGCCCATATTGTAACTTAACACTTCACTGTCTCTTTCGACACCACTTATTTATCAACATGTAACACAATTTAAGTTTTTCTTCTTTGACAATCATTTATCAATACATGTAATACTCAGGGAGCCAGTAGTGCCTACCGTGCACCCCCCCCCCCTAGACTTTTTTTCATGGGTACCAAAATGTTCAGAAAAGTGTCCTGAATCAGAATCACGAATGTACTCAAACTTAAATTCTTTTAGGCTATGTGTATTTTAACCGTTTCCATGGCAACCCCCAGTTTTCGTAATGATGACCCATACCTACAAATTCGCCCATATCACAGCCAGTTTTTGTCCTAAAACTATAAAACTGGTACCAAATGGAAGATAAGACATTGTGCTTTTATTTCTAATTGATAAGACATTGTGCTTTTATTTCTAATTGTGTTTTTAAATTACCTTATTTGCATACTCATGAATATTAATGAGAACATTAAAAATAGTAAAAAAGTATAGAAATAACCTAAACCTTTCATTTTTTTATCCTACAAATATCAGAAAATAACTCCAAATGCAGTTTAACATGATGACGAAACCCCCAGGAAACAAGATATCCAATTTGAGGACCATAGCATTAATTTTAAGCACCATTTTTACCGTTTCCATGGCAACACCCTAGTTTTCGTAATGATGGTCCGTACCTGCAAAATCGTCCATATCACAGCCAGTTTTTGTCCAAAACCTATAAAACTGGTACAAAATTGGAGATAGGACATTGTGCTTTTATTTCCATTTTTTTTTAAATTACCTTATTTGCATACTCATGAATATTAATGAGAACATTAAAAATAGTAAAAACAATATAGAAATAACGTAAATAATGTAAACTATTCACTTTTTATCCTACAAATATCAGAAAACAATTTCAAATGCAGTTTAACCTGATGAAAAAATCCTCAGAAAACAAAATATCAAATTTGAGGACCAAAAATTTAACTCTAAGTAACGTTTTAACTGTTTCCATAGTAACCATTCATTTCACTCTGTTCACACAGTTTTGTTAGTCGACACCGACCTGCAAAAATCTTCTATATCACAGGAAGTATTTGTGCTAACTGCATAAAACTGGTACCAAATTAAAGCTAAGACAGTGTGCTTTGGTTTAAAAGCTATAATTAGGAATTACCTTATTTGCATACACATGAATATTAATGAGAATAATTAAAAAATAGCAAAAAAATACAGAAATAACGTAAACCTCTCAATTTTTATCCTACCAATATCAGAAAACAACTTCAAATGTAGTTTAAAATGATGACAAAATACTCAGAAAGCTAATCATCTTAATTGATACCCAAACAATGAACTGTAAGTAAGATTGTAACGGTTTCCATGGTAACCGATCCTTTCACAAATTTTGGAAATTTGACATCCAACTGTAATACTCCGCTAGATCTCAATTATTTTTGATGAATCATGAAATCAATTGTTACAAACATAGATATGAGGCATTGCTTTAATAGTAAATATTACTTTTCTGATATAAACTAATTTGCATATGTATGAATATTTATGAGAACAGTAATAGATGTTGAAATTTTCAACAGACACAAGTCTTTCTCTTATAAAGCAAACAAATATGGAAAATGGTTAGCTAAAGTTTACTATGATCACTGAATATCACCAAGATTATTAGATAAATAAATTTGGGACAAATTATATAGCACTGATGGTAATTATAATTCTTTGCCGGCCCACCGGACGCATAAACAACAAACCTCCTGCTACGGAGGGCGTTGGAACTACAGTAAAACCCCTCTAATGCGACCAGCAAAAGGGGCATAATTCACAGTGGCAAAGGCAGGTAGTAGCTTAATGCAGGACGGAAGTTATGCAGAAAGCTCCTAGAGGAGCTTTCTGCATACTTTTTGTTCTGCATTAACCAACATTTGCTATAATAACAAATAATCTAATTAATATTCATGATGTCATTATGTCTTACATGAATATTCATAAAGTGAAGGGTTAAAGTGGAGCTTATACTATACAAAAGTATGAACGTTCCTAAATCTGTCTGGTTATATGCACTAGTTGGGTTGCGGTAAGGCTGCCTTCCATCGATGTGTGTTTTCACCAGCTCGTCTTTGAGGTCAATTTCCATTAATTTGCTGATGTCTTAACAATTTAGGCCAGGAGCATTATACGTGTCTTGTCTAAGGGTTTGTGGTTTCTTATCGTGTTATATATACAGCCATCTGCTAGCAAAACAATGGTACCAAAGCAAACAAAAAACTGTAACAAAGCAAGCAAAAAATTATTATTCTATTGATATGTGCCAAGAGATGTGCCAATATTGTATAAATATCGGCATTGGAGACCGGCGGCAGCTTAATGCAGGGTGAAAGTCATACAGAAAGCTGATAGAGGAGCTTTCTGCATGACTTTCATCCTGCATTAAGCAGCCACCTGCCTAAAAGTACCTCAATTCTTCTCTCCTACAATTCCGGTTAAGAGGGATTTTACTGTAATGTTATTGTGCAAATAGGTAGATTCAGACTAGCCACCGTTTTTATAATCAGGACCTGTACTAGTTGACCCTTCTGTTTGATTAATTTCTAATGTGGTGGTTGGCCTAGGTCCTTGTTTGCAAACCTCGATGACACTCCTCCTAGCAGGGTTTTACTCTTTCTATTTTTTATTTCAAATGTCAATACCTAGGCTACAGAATATCCATGGACAAACTAGTAACAATGAAATATGGAAGGTGGAACAATGTATCCATTTTAGAAACTAACGATATAAATCTATTAAGTTCTATTAGCAAACAGGACAGATCCTGATTATATATCCCCTATAGGAGCCGTCTGATATTTGTCTACTCTGTTTGCAAATGCGTGAAAAGGCGTTTGTATGAAGGAAATAGTCAACTCTTTACTCGTTGAACACTCATACAAGACATCGTGACATTATGACTATTGATTTAATTTAGCTGAATTTTTATAATGACCTGTGAACGGAAAAAGTTTGGCCATTGTAGAAACAGTAGACTCAGATATATGCAATTATATATGCAAACAGAGCTTACCTTGGTCAGGCGGCTCCTACAGGGACAATCTGGTCTGGGTCTACTGTGTTTGCAAAGACATTAACCCTTACAATGCGGAAAACGAGTCACTAATGCCATTTGCAAACAGTGCAGACCCAGATGAGAGGGCTCCTAGAGGAACCCTCTCATCAGGGTCTGCACTGTTTGTCAAATAACACTTTTATTTATAAAAATCCCTAAATATTCACAATAAGCTTGGCCTGTTTGAAATTTGGAAGAGTCCATTTGAAAAGTCAGCGTAGTAAGGGTTAAAGGACGTACATATGAAGTACAATGTTAAACGTTACTGACATCAAAAGGACAAAGAGCGCGTATGTGTTCTAGCCTTTTGCACGTTTGACGCAGTTCTTTAGCAAAGAAAATTTGACAAATTGCATCAGAGACAAATCCCTTTAGCATGGACAATCTGTGATTTGTTTGAAACCAAGCTACATTTTACATTCACCGAGCTCTGATGTAATTTTAATGCCATCAAGATTACTGCTTGATTTTTAAAGATTAAACCTAATCTGTCCCTCTTTTAATACCGATCAGGTGAATTAGGGAAACTTTTGCCACAAAACATGCGTTCCCTTTTAAGAAATACCAACGGGACATTTATTGAAGGTTGTGCAAGAAATCAAAAGATATCAAAAGATATGGAGGGTAAGTAATGAAACTGGCCGGGTTAGGTGTAATACTGCTACAAAGTCGGCACACATAGACTGATCGATGCGGGCTTACGGAAAGACGGTATATACCGTATTTGCAATGTACGTGTAATTTAACCCATTCCCTTATATTGACACTTTTTAAACGCCTCTGTAAAAGTAACTTTTAACCCATTGTGATAAATTGGGCATTTGCTCCCAAGGAGCAAATGCTCTATTTATCTCAATGGTTTCAAAACTACACAGTTCTAGTAAATGCTCCTTTTCGGTAGATTTATACAGAGCAGTTGGTCTAGAGAATGGGTTAAACTTTAGATCGCTCACTTCCATCCCTTTCCATCAGTTTATGTACCTTAGTATATGAAATATATACATGTATATAATTTAAATGAAACTAACAGAGGGACAAAAAAATCAGGGTCTGGACTATTTGCTCGACAATTTCCCTGATAAAACTATTTTGCACCGTTACAGACAGAATAGACCCTGATCAGACGGCTCAAGATTAGTAAACAGAAATACACATGTCATTAGAGTTCATTCATCAATACCCATTGTCCGTTAAAAAGGACATAGGCAAACTGTGTAGAACCAGATAAGAGTGCTGCTTAAGGAACCCTTTGCATCAGGATCTTCACTGTTTGCTGAATTCATCAATGTCAATGGCTTATTTCAGGAATTCAGTAAAACCCCTCTAATGCGACCAGCAAAAGGGGGAAAGGGCAGATGGTAGCTTAATGTAGGACGAAAGTAATGCAGAAAGCTCCTATAGGGTTAGCAAGCACCTGCTTATAAAGAAAGTCATATTTATACATTAAGTGGTCGCATTAGAGGGGTTCTACTGTATTTTGTTTTGCTGTATCTTCCACAAGAACAACGGACGTGCTCCAAAGTAATGTCTGGGTGGGATTTCCTTACATAATATGAAAATATATGGGATAAAAGAAAGTAATACGCCTTACAATAAAATGTGTATCATTTCTAAATCACAAGCATCGATGCTGCATCAGTATGTTGGCATATCTTTTCTCTTAAACACTTTCTATATACACTTCAGGTGCATGGTTATTTCATTTTATCAAACCCAGACTGGAAATTAATTGTTTATGTTAGCAAGAGTATAAAAACTGTTTTATCATCATAAGGCATTCGCTACGTGGTGTTCTGAAAACATTTGACCGACTTGGTGTCTGGCATCCAGATGTAGTTGGGTATAAATCTAAATTATTTGAAACACGGTAACCCACTAACACTTTAATAGGCCTGGACTTGTCTAGTCTCAAATTGTATATCTACCATGCCAATTTCTGAATTATCTAAATATCTGAAATATCATCTACAATTGGAAACATCAAAGTCGTTTTAAGGCTCAATTTATCTCAGATGCATATGGTTTCTACTCCGCAATGCAAGGACACAATAAAAAGCTTACATCTCCGTGTGCACTAGCATCAAGCTAATAATGAAATAACCTTCAGAAACAATTTATTATACACTGATAGTGAACCAGTAAAAGTGAATAATTGTATAATAAGTCCCTAATTCAACCCTTTACCCCGCGGATACGTCTTTCTACGCCTTTGAAAAACGCCCAAATGTAGATATTTAATGAGTCTAAATTTCATTTTGAGGGGTGTATCTTCAATATTTCTTTTGCCATTATGACCATTAAATCAGTTACTGAAACAAACAACTCAGGACCTGGCCCAACCGCTCTATTGCTATATCCCTTTTAATAGACACTAGGGACACATGGATTAGGAGAGCAATGTCGCTTTTTATCATTTTTTATTCAATTCATTTACATGTATAGGGTTTTACATATGTAGTTAAAGACAATGTTCAAATTCAGCTTGCAGTTGTTCATACTCAAACTGCAGTTGTTCATACTCGAACTGCAATTGTTCATACTCAGTCTGCATGTGTTCATAACCAGGCTGCAGTTTACTCAATTATCAGACTATAGTTGTTCATACCGAGACTACAGCTATTCATACTCAGACTGCAGTTGATCATACTCGGCCCACAGGTTTTCAATACTCAGACTGCAGTTGTTCGTACTCAGACCGCAATTATCCAATACTTAGACTGCAGTTGTTCAATGCTGAGACTGCAGTTGTTCAATACTCAGACTGCAGTTGTTCGTACTCAGACCGCAATTATCCAATACTTAGACTGCAGTTGTTCAATGCTGAGACTGCAGTTGCCCATACCCAGACTGCAGACACATGTTCAACTATGAAGCGACTGATCAAGGTCTTTTTTTCAATCCTTGAATTTGTATTGCACGTAAAACGTGCAGAAATGATATTGAAGAGACGAATGAAGTGGCGGGCGACTGAAGTGGCGATTTGTATATTACCGATGGCCAATAAATGTTTTTTTTTTATATTGAATAAGTATATAATTTTATCACCATTGAACATTCGACGCCTTCATTAAATAAGTGACAATAGCTGCAATGAATAAAGATTGGGTTGATTAATCCTTTAGCTAACCGAGCTGACAGAACAGATAAAGGTGCGTACCCAAATACTAAAATCGCCATTTCTCCACCAAAACCTATACTGTGATCGTCTCGACGATAAGATTCTAAAGAGTAGTCACAGTATAGAGTTTGGTGGAGAAATAAGGGAGCTTTTCTTGAAAATGTTTCATACACATGTTATCTGGACCTCTGCCAGAATATACATTCTGTTGGAAGAAAATGTTGTCAATTTCAGTTCTGAAATGCTGATTATCTTTCACACAACCAATGTAAACTACAGTAAAACCCCTCTTATGTGACCACTTAATGAACAAACATGGCTGTCTTCATAAGCAGGTGGTTGCTTAATGCAGGACGAAAGTTATGCAGAAAGCTCCTATAGGAGCTTTCTGCATAACTTTCGTCCTGCATTTAGCTACCACTTGCCTTTTGCCACTGTGAATTACACCCCTTTTTGATGGTCGCATTAGAGGAGTTTAACTGTGGTTTAAATTCTAATGAGACACACCAGACGTCTAGTTTATATTCAAATTATTCAAATTGTTTGTAAAAGTATTTAGGGAGTCGCTAGCAGCAGGCTAAAGGATGCGATCATTCCATGATACCCTTTGTGTCTCAAACAGGATTGCCTCTCACAAACAAGTCTATAGCGTACGATCTAGGCATGAATGATATTGACACTGATCCATATCAATAGCCGCTTTCATTCATAAATTTCACTGACTTACGACTGTTATTGTGCTACATTTGAAATGTCATTATCATATTGTTTATTGACCAAATCGATCATTGCTGTGTATATAAACCTAATTACCTCAAGTATCCGGACATTCTACGTGTATCTTGCATGTCGACCGGCTTATAAAGTTGGCACGATTTTAATAATTTTAAGTAAGACTGACATAATATCAAATAGTGTAGACCCTGATAAAACGGCTCATTTATCCTTACAGTGCGGGACATGAATCACTAACGACCTTTGTAAACAGTGTAGACCCAGATTGGATGCCTCCTTAAGGATCACTCTCATCAGGGTATGCACTGTTTGTCATGTTACACTTTTCTTTAAAAAAATCCCTAAATATTCACCATCAACTTTACCTATTTAAACTTTGGAATAGTCCATTTGAAAATACAGCATTGTAAGGGTTAATAACGTTTGATCTGGATCAACACTATTTGCCCAAGCTTGTCTGCCCGAATACTGAGAGTAATTAGGGTATCATGACTGGCACATTTCAATGATGAATTAAAACCTGGAGATTTCATCTCGTATCAGATGAGTCTTAAAGGGAAAATATACAGTAGAACCTGTCTTAATCGATCATTAAAACAGGTATTAATCTGGATTTTTAAAACAGGTTGTAGCTTAATACAGGACAAATGTGATACAGAAAGCTCCTATAGGAGCTTTCTGTATCACTTTTGCCCTGCATTAAGCATCCACCTGCTTTTCAAGACTCCTATGTTCAATAAATGAATGGTTCTATTGTACTATAATTTGTTGACACTTTTCCAAATAAATAACCATGTTAGACATAATAATATCACGAATATTAACTAGCTAATTGTTTTTAATAGTATACGTACACGGGAATCAGATACATATATTATTCCACAAGCAATCAGAGCAGACCCTGATCAGACGACTCATGTAGAAGCCATCTGCTATGGGTCTACCATGTTTGCTTTAGGCGATAGATAGCATCTCTATCGAGTAAAGCGTTACCGGATTAACGACTGAACAAGAAATGTCTGAACGATAACAAACCGTTATTTGTGTCTTAACCCTGTGCTTCATATTAACGTATTTTACGCATTTGCAAACAGAGTAGACCCAGATCATGGTCTGCTCTGTTTGCAGATGGAATGTAATATTTTTGTTTCTGTACTTTCTAAAATGGCTATCAAGTAATGGGTTACCGGATTAACGATTAAACAAGAATGTTCTGAACGATAACAAACCGTGATTTGTGTCTTAAATGTGCAGCATACGGCGCCAGTTGTAATATGGTGCGTCATACCGAGATACAGGGAAGCAAGATTTATTCTCTTGACCTTCTACATACCTTCAGATAACCTAATCAATTGATGATCTATACCATAAAAAAGCATATCGACTGAAACTTGCAATAAAACCCGTCAAGAGAAATTAGCTATTCAGCGCTGCATTGAAAAGAGAAAATAAACCAACGTTTGGAATAACAGAGCTTGATTTAGACAAACAGAAGGAAATACAACTTAAATATAGTTAACATGCTACGTGACTATAGCCAAAAGAATATTAAAACTGAATATTGAAAATGATATAACCCATTAGTGTTCAGCAGTAGAGTCTATATTTAATCAAAGGGCTAAAGGTCCATTAGTCTGTTGTTTTGCTAACCTTAACCCCTTCCCTCATATTGACGATTTTTGACGACCCTGTAAAAGTCACGTTGTGAAACCATTATGATAAATAGAGCATTTGCTCCTATAGGTAGATTTATTCAAAAAGGTTGGATCTAAAAATAGCCCATGAGGTAATGGGTTAAACGTAGTGAATTTGCAATAATCTAATCGTTTGACTCAGTGCCTGATCTGGATCTATACTGATCACCATTCTGATTGCAATTTTGAACAGAAAGTGAACAATTGTAGGGTAAAACCTCTCTAAATTTAACATTTAGTAGAGAAGTATTGAGATCTCTTTTTAGGTAGGTGGTCGCTTAATTCAGGACGAATGTCGTGAGGAAAGCTCCTTTACAACATTTCTGTATGAATTCCACCTGCATTAAGCTGTCACCTGTCTTAAACAACAGCTTTTACATTTATTTGAGCTTGATTTCGAGATGTATTATTGTATAACTTATATGTTAGAAATAGTGGAAGACAAGTTGTGCAAACCAAACTCAACTCAACACGTTAAAGCTTAGGCACTGTGACTAATCTCTTACTCATACATGACAGAGACCCAAGGTAGTATTGCTACGAGAATCAGTCACTCTGATTCCACTGTAGACAATCGGTACGAATAAGCGACCTTGGTGCAACATACCTGACTCAGTCGCACTATCAGCATCGACCTCCATATGTTTAAATTAAACATTTCCTTAATATGAACGTCTTTTCACACATTTGCAAACAGAGTAGACCCAGAGCAGATGGCTCCTAAAGTGTCGTCTGATCAGGATCTGCTCTGTTTGCTTATGTTAGAATACAGCTTCTGGCTGAGCAAATATATATGTTCATATGCTATGATAAAAAAATATCTAATGACGTCATTATTTCTTACATGAATGTTCAACAGTGAAATGGTTAAACAAAACGTGTTAATTAAAAACCTGCTTGAGGATAAAGCCATTGGGGCTAAAAGTGACCTTAGATACCCGGACTGGTAATTAAGTGTCATTGCAAAGTAGTACTACAGTAAAACCTCTCTATAACGGCCACTAAGTTGTGTTAATTAATTGGTATTTATGGCAGGTGTCTGCTGAAAGCAAGGTGAAAGTAAAACAGAACGCTCCTTTAGGAGCGTTCAGGTTTTCTTGCACATTGCTTTAAGCAGCCACCTTCCTTTAACACAAAATAGTTCATGCAATTTAGTCGCCGTTATAGAGAGGTTTTACTGTTGTATTAACACACTGGACTGAGAGAGGCCATATGAGTTGACAGAATTAAACCAGTGTCATCTATTTGCATAGATTAACCCTTTGAATGCTAAATATTCAAAGTGAAATGGTCTATCAGTATTTAACGGTACAGTCTATTCAATATGAACGACTTAAATTCAAGAACAAAATTGAAAGGTAAGCAGTGTACGCCCTGATCAGAGGGCTAATTTAGGGCAGCTTTCTGTATGACTTTCACTCTGCATTAAGCTGCCACCTATCTCCAATACCGATATTTATACTAAATTTAACGTTCGGTTTAGCGTGGTTTTTACTGTACTTTTGAAATACATTGTAGGCTTGATATTTTCGAATTTACATAACACTAAATTCACCTAGTGGTCGGTACAGATAATTATTACTGTATTTATACATTGCGCGTGCTTACAGCCATGCAAATGAATAGATGATTCAAGCAGTTTAGTCTTTAACATGTTGTTTGACGTTTGTTGACAACTTGCACGTATGCAGTATAGCTCGTACACATGTATAAGAAAGCGCTTTTAAGAAAAACACCGTTACTAAACCCATGTATCAATTGTCCCTATAAAGTGAATAGACAAACAGTAAAGACCAAGATCAGAGGGTCCCTGAATAAGTACTCTGGTCAAGGTATACACTGTTTGTTTCACAAATAAGTTTCTAAATGCCACATTGGCAAAACAATTCCTACAGATAAACCACTTGAAATGAAAGTTATGCATGTAATACATATTTGGGCAAGTGCGCTTAGATAGATATTTAAGAAACTGAAGGCGCTTTGGAAGAATTAGGAGAAAGTTAACTCTTTTCACCTGCTCAATGCTTATGTGAATCATTTGGTATTGAGCTCGTTGCGTAGATTGTCAAATGTGTGTTTTGAATGTGCTATTAACGTTTTTCGTTGACAATGTCGCATCTGTGATTATCTTTGCAAACAGTTTAGATCCAGATGAGACACTCGGCGCATCACCAGGATCCAAACCGTTTGCTATTGCGGCAACGTGTTTTTTTTAAAGAAAATGGGAGGAAATTAAATCAACAACAAGTTGTAGCAGACGACACATTTTGCAGACGTCAATATTTGTAGACGTCAATATTTGCAGACGACAATATTTGGCAGCGAAAGAGTTGAAAAGGAAAGAGAAAAGTCCTGGTCTATCAAACTCTTATTATGTGACGTTGCTGTAACCACTGCCAGTATTTCCGAACCAACTAAGTTTCATCAGGATCCAAGTTCTTTTTCAAGTTTGTGAAAATGTATTAAAGCAAACTCTATACTGAGTGTTTCTGTGGAGTACAGTTTTTGTACACCCCAATATGTTTAAGCATTCTAAGCATAAACCGAAGAAACCAGGAGATCGTCTCGTTTTTTCTATTCAAATATTTATTTTGAAAATCATACTGCACCACCGCGCGCCTGACTTGCATACCTGTCATTTGTTATCCTTTGTGCAGACGACAACTATTGCCTGTCAGTTAATTGATATTTGGATCCAGATCCCATTTTGACAGTGCCAGTTTCCGACAAGAGTTCAAATACTATATCTCTCCGAGTGTCACTTGATAAAAGACTTGGAGGAAAATTTGATTTTCAGATTTTCAGCAGACGCCAGTTTTCGAAGCAGACGACAATTGTACCTGACGAAGTGATATCATCGAATCATTGGCGTCAGGTTGATCGCCATGTAGCGTGATCCCGATAGAGCAGTGAAATTAATTGCTAAACTGTTAACGTCTTCTCTATAATTAATAGATCGAATGTTGAATAACAAATATCTTTGTAATTTTCGCCAGTTGTTTTGTAGACTATGATCTAATAATCTCACCTGGTTTACATGGCGAGAATGGCAGTTAAGTGTAAATGCATTCATACAATGTAACACACCTCTCTATGACAGCCATTCAAACTAGATTTAACACTTTTCTTTTTCACGCATTAGCAAACAGAGTAGACCCAGATCAGACGGCTCCAGTAAGAACCGTCTGATCAGGGTCTGTTCTGTTTGTCTTTTTTATAATACCAGCTCTCTACACTTTTCCCTATGAATATACATGATGTCATTACTTCTTACATGAATATTGAAAGGGGGAAGGATTTAGACAGGCGATAGTCTGATGGAGAGCAAAATTAATACTGATTGTTCCAATGGGAGCTTTTAACATTGCTTTCGTCATGCATTAAACATCCACATTATGATAACATTTGTTATTCATTAAGTGATTAGTATAATTATGAAGGTTATGTTGTATTTTACTCAAACTGAATAGAGCTGGATAATTCTACAGTTGCATTTGCAAACAGTGTAGACCCAGATGAGAGAGCTCCTATAGAAGCTCTCTCATCTGGGTATGCACTGTTTGCCATGGAAACTCCATGTCTGTATGCTCTATGATTTTGCCCAGGAAAATCATTTCATCATATTCTGTATATTTGTGTAAATATTTGCCTAATTAATATTCAAAGAGGACAGGGTGATACAACTATGTGGTGGGCTAAGGGTTAATTTGATAAAAAATGTATTATCATCGTGACTAATGTAAACAATAGAAGTATCCCCTTACCTGATACACGCACCTTTTGATGCCTTTGCAAACAGAGTAGATCCAGACCAGGGTCTAAGAAAATTATTGTATATATTAATCATCAGAAGGTTATATGGTTTGGTGGAGAAATAAAGAAGTTATTATTGAAAATATTTAAATTTACGCATCTTATCTGGAGCTCTGGTGTTTACAATGGGGTATAATTGTGTGAAAGAATGTGTATAATCATTTAAGTATCGCTTTTGATATTAATATTAAAGAATAAATATGACACATACACAATTATAAAACATATTCGTACAGATACTATCAGTACACACAAATTTAAGGCCAACCCTAAGTTCAAACTTCAAAAAAGGGTAAACCCTTACACGTTTAAAATATGTAATCTACTTAACCCCGCGTTGCTTCAATCAACATGTTAATGGCTCTCCTCAGTATACGAGATAAGATAGACTGAGAATTGAAGAACTTGGAATTTGATCAGTCACCGTGTTACTTGGTGTTGGATGTGGATCGAAACTATTTGCATTTGTAATTACAAAGTGTATTTTTGTAAGGGTTAGTATTCAGAATCATAATTGGTGCAATCATAAATCATAATCACAGCCATTAGTAGAGCCTGTCGCTGCCGTGTCATCTAGGGCTAGAGGGCGCTATAGTCTATCAATCATGTCTCTCGGCTCCTGGCTGAATCAGTCACTCACCCGACGTTTGATCTTTGATGGAAATTTGTCAAGATGGTTCGTTTTTATTTTGGTTTGAGGAATGGAGGACCGGGAGCCATGTGTGGCCAATACAAAAGGATGAATAATTTGCATACAGATTTGAAACAAAAAACATCTTGCTGGTTAACTACTCTTGTTTATATAGTAAGACGTCTTAAATCCTGTAGGGTATACCAAAGTTTAAATTCATTGATATGTTCATTGTCCCGCATATCTTAAACCTTCCCTTTACGTAAACGCGTTTTTACGTATTTGCAAACAGAGTAGACCCAGGTCAGGCGGCTCCTATATAGGAGCCGTCTGATCAGGGTCTGCTCTGTTTGCGAATGGAATTTGAAAGAACTGTTTCTTTTAAGTTTTGTTTGTAAAATCGTTACAATGTCACACCTTACACATTTCATTATTATTATTTTGGCATTGACTATTCAGTAGGTATTGATATGTAGAATAATCATAGAACAGGGAAATGTTTCAACCTTTCGAATATGAACATTTAAACGAACTAGTCATTTCATGACTATTAATTAGCTTAAGGTTTATCATGTAATATTTTCAAGGGAATGTTGTACATTACCAAGAACTATATGATTTGATTTATGTAATTCCATAAACAAACAGAACAGACCGTGATCAGATAGTTCCTATAGGGTCCGTCTGGTCTGGATCTATTCTGTTTTGCAAATGCATGAAAAGCGTTTATATGAGAAAATGAAGAAATTTAGCCAAACAATTTGTTCTATACATTCACGCTTGCAATTAAACACCCATCATAACGATAAGTCGGTTCATATGAAATACATATGTTGGACAAGTTAACTATGAAATACAGGTTAGAACGGCTTCAAATGATTCTCAAGATTACTATTTAGATTATGAAGAAGGAGCATTCAGTGTTTGTGTGTCATAATCACAACAATTAGTAGTAGAGCCTGTCGCTGCCGTGCGATAGTATAGTACGAATGAAATAATTCCTAATAATTTCAAGTATGTTGAAGATACGATGTTATTACGCTTTGACATATGGAATCAGCAAACAATCTCGTTCACTTGAACACTAAAGTATAGTCTGACCCGGATCTACTCAGTTTGCAAATGCGTGAAAACAGGTTTATATGAAGGCACGGACCAGAGGCCAATAATGATACTTAACCCATTCCATCATATTGATCAGACAGCTCCTGTAGGAGATGTCTGGCCAGGGTCCGCTGATTACTTTCACCTTGCTGTAAGCAGCCACCTCTCCTAAATACCAACTAATTAACACAGTTTAGTGGCCGTTATAGAGAGGTTTTACTGCAATGACCAAAACTTCTCTTGTGGACTTGCTATTATAAATATTAATACAAGTAACAGAATATTCAACAGGGAAAATGTTACCTGAGTGGTCGGATTAGCTAGGTTTACTGTATATAGCATACGTTTTTATCACAATCAACGATAAGAAGTAACAAACATCTGGTCCGCGAAAATTTGTCGCAAACTTAAAACACCATTAAAACTAGTAATTTGAATTTAATTACGCGAAAATCTACCTTGCTCGAGATGTCAAGAAATTGAGAAACACTCAAAACTTGATTATTTAGATAACCAACCTTTTGAGTGTGAGAAACTAGTCAAAATTATTTTTAGATTGTGTATTGCCTGGATGTGTATGTGCCTGGATTAGCCCTTTGAACAGACTCTGCAATGTTGTAAACAATTAATGTAGAACGTTTTCAATAACCTATATTACATTATATTAGAACAGATCCTAATCGGAAAATTCATACAGGGAAAGGATCTGGATATATTCAGTTTGCAAGGCGTAATCTCCAAGTCGATTAAGTGTTCGCTTGAAAGATGTTCTGCTGTATCAGGGGTCCAGATAAGATGTTCTGCTGTATCAGGGGTCCAGATAAGATGCGTCAATTTAAGCATTTTCAAGAATATCTTCTTTGTTTCTCCACCAAAGCCTATGATATGACCACTCTTTAGAATAGTCTCTTCGAAACGCTTCTAAAGAGTGATCACAACATAGAGTTTGGTGGAGAAATGACAATTTTAGCATTTTGGTAGTCACATTTATCTGTTGCTCTCTATAGCACATAACAAACTGACACACTAAATACATTGTAGATTCCATTCATTTTCCGGATGCTTGCTAAGTGTTATAAACGAACGGTAATGGTCCCAGTTCCATCTCAATGTCATTAACTGTACGTCTAAATAGTCTTCCTGTAGTTGATTGTCATTTCTGAAATACCTGAAGTATTACAGTAGTGTTTGTTACCAAAAATAACCCTTTCAAAAGTGGTATGAATTGGTCATTGAAAATATTCCAATACAAAATACCTGATTGAAACATCAGAGTAGAACCAGATCAGACAGTAGTAGGAACCGTCTGACCAGAGTTTGTTCTGTTTACTTAGGATATATAGTACAGTAAAACCTCTCTATAACGGCCACTAAATTACAGCAAGTATTGTGTGTTAAAGACAGGTGGCTGATTAAAGAAAGGTGAAAGTAAAACAGAACGCGCCTATAGGAGCGTTCTGTTTTACTTTCACCTTGCTTTAAGCAGTCACCTGCCATTAATACCAACTAATTAACACAATTTAGTGGCCGTTATAGAGAGGTTTTACTGTATAGATGCGATTCTACTGTTTCTATCGTGGTCAACTATTCCCTTGCCCATTTTGCCATTACACAATTCGACTGATTAATGTCATACAATTATTATAAATATTAATCAGGTAAAAGGTAACTGAATGCACATGTGTTTTCTTTTCGTTCAGTTATGTAAACAGTAGAAAACAAAACAAAACATCAAAAACAAAAACAAGAATGAACGTTTTATACTCGGACACCCTCAGTGATGTTGGCAAGTCATACATGTACCTGTCTCGGTCATATATAGACTTAACTGTGGCGGTCTTCATGATAGTGGCCCGATGTGGCTATTGGTGAAATTATTTATGTCACTCTGCTGTGATTAGGGCTCAATTTTCCAATATCATATTCTTTTCAGGCCTAAGGAATTCTTGATAAAAAGAATATGATCTCATATTACATAAAAGAATTGGCATTGGTCATATTCTTCTCAGAATCTGAGATATGTGTGGTTGGTTTGCGAGAAGACTGTCATTACTTCTGAGGTTGTTTTTACCAATACCAGTTATTGGTCATTTCCTTAGTGCCAAACATATCTTAATCCCTTACTTCATTTCATGAAAAAATAATTACATTATGAATATTCATTAGGTGGTCTCTATAATGATTAGTGAACACGTGAATGTTTGGCCATGACAGAAACTGTAGGACCATATCTGTATCATTTCGTAAGCAAACAGCATATTCTGATCAGACGGCTACAGTAGGAACCGTCTGACCTGGGCCTGTTCTGTTTTCAGCTGCGTTGACCCATTTCCTTATATTGACTATTTTTGACTATTTAAAATACACTTTTTGAAACCATTGTGATAAATAAAGCATTTGCTCCTAGAGGAGCAAATGCTCTATTTATCACAATGGTTTCAAACTACAAAATTCTAAAATTGTCCTTTTCTCTAGTTAAAGCTCCTTTTCGGTAGATTTATTCAAAGAGGTTAGGTCTAAAATAGCATATGAGGTAATGGGTTACAGCGCGTTTCTATGGAGTAAAAGGCAATAATATGAACAGTTAATGGGCGGTATTATCGTTATTTGTTCTTGTATCAGTCGTCTGTCCTCGTCCATCAATGCAGCCATTGTTTATGCCTTAATCATTGTAAACAGTTGCTTCAGCAAACATTGTCATCTACTTTGAGTATCAATTTTTGCTTAAAGAAAATGGCCAGAATGTCAAAAGCTTTGGATCCTGGTGAGGCGCCGAATTTATCAGCGCTTCAATTGGGTCCAAACTGTTGGTAATTGCTTCCGGCGATTCGCCTGTAGAGTGGTAGAGGTTTAGACCTTTGCTTTAGTGTCATATGCTTAAAGAAAACTGGTCCGCAACAGTTTAGCATCACAGACGTTTATTCTGTCAGAACTTATCAGACATTATGTTTAGGAATTCATAGCGAATTTCTCGGCGACTGAACAGGGTGAAAACTGTCTGCAAATGCGTTGGACGGCCATTCAAAGGATGCAAAGTTTGGACAAACTTTCACGGTCCTCGAAGCACAGGTGTATCAAGCGGTCTCTCATGTTACAACGTAAAATGTTAAATACATGGAACCTTTGACGTGTTAATTAGAACTGGACAATTATTTCCAAATGGAATGGATCCAGATCAGATGTTAAGTTGCTCTAAATAGGAAGATCGAATCTATTTCGATTCTATGAAGATATTTCCGTAAGTGCAAAGATAAACAGAGGAAGTGTTTTAATTTTGGCAGAAGATAATGTTTTGAAGCAGACCTTAAGGTTTAGGTAAGAAAGCCGGGGTTGGCAGGTGCGCATTTTTGCAGGTTACCGGGTAGTTTAACTGTTTTATGTTACAAACAGTTGCTCGGTTTGAATTTATATGCGCACATAGTTATAACATGATATATTCAAAATTAAAGCAAATGTCGTTATCATGTGAAAGCGGTGTCTGAATTTGTTCCCTGAAAAATGATATTACGTTTATCTTTTATTTATCAAACTCCCAAACAGAAGAGACATACAAACAATAGAAAGGGAAAACACGTACAAACCCCCAAAACAATCAACAAAACATAAACACACAAAACAAGACAAACTAACACAGTTTGTATGGTTACAGAGACACCTGGTGTTGCTTTTATAATAGCATATGAACACAGTGCTTGATCAAGGCAGAAACTGTGAAATCATATCCATAAGCTAACAGAACAGACACTGGTCAGACAGCTGTCTGAACCCAGTCTATTCTGTTTACAAATGCATCAAAGACATATATCTCATGTAAAGGGTTAATCCTCTTCCAAGCCCAAACCAGACAACGGTTTAACATGGGGCCTCATTCTTCCAAGATATACAGTAAACCCCCTCTAAACCGGACGTTCAATTTTGTATACATATCGGTCTTGGAGACAAGTGACAGCTTAATGCAGGGTGTAAGTCATGCAACAAGCTCCTCTTCGAGCTTTCTGCATGACGCTCATCCTACATTAAGCAGACACATGCCGAAAACTATCCAATTTTGTCTCTAATAGAATTCCACTTTAGAGGGTTTTTACTGTATTCTTCTCAGGTCTAAGACATTTAAGTTCACATTCTTCTAAAGGGAATGGGATTGTGTATTACAAGAGTCTACACTGTTTGCCCACATCCCATATATGGGATCGTAGGAGCAAATGAGTTAAATGTAATACGTGGAGAAAACAGTGCGGCATCTGATCATGTGCACCCGAAGGAGGCCTTTGGTCAGAGTCTACATTGTTTGCATTTGACCCTATTAAGAAACACCTGGCACAAATGGATTAATTTATTATTTCCGCCGACGACATATTTGCTTAGCAGACGACAAAACAGTTGAAGCAATAATTGGAGGTCTCGGCGACAAAATGAATGGACGACTCAGCAAGAGCCCTGTTTGTCGGGTAGTGTCAAGAGTACCCGGTATAAGCGTTTAGCAAATATATCATGTTTCTGCCAAAAGCTCTGCAAAAATGTCTCAACCACAGTGAGAAAGTTAACACATTTATACCTTTGTCATACTGTGCAACTTGTCGTCTGCAAATATTGTCGTCTACTTTATCGTTTTTATTGCTATTAAAATTTGCGCTATGTGTCCCCTTATAGTTTGGATCCTGTCTACATAGTTTGCAGGGCAATCATGAATTCCCCAATAAGGTACACGTATACAGTAAATCCCCTCTACAACTGCTACTAAATTAGATCAAGTATTTTGTGTTAAAGGCATGTGACTGCTTAAAGCAAGGTGAAAATAAAACAGGAGCGTTCTGTTTTACTTTCACTTTGCTTTAAGCAGCCACATGCCCTAAATACCAACTAATTAACAGCTCTCTGAATCACTTTTGTCCTGCATTAAGCTACCACCTGTTTTACAAATCCAGATTCAGATTTCTTTTTAATGGCCACTTAAGACGTGTTCTTCTGCAGGGGCCATCTAATAAGGATATACATGTAGTCTGTTTGATTATGACAATACAGTGTATATACAGTTATGATTCTATTGTTTCAGAAAAGTACCAAATTATCGCGTGTTCAAATGCCATGACAAAACATCTGTTTCTAGATATTCATATATTAATTATTTCATTCCATTAATAGTCAACACAGTCAGATGGTTAAAAAGGGTGAATATTTAACCCTTTATATCATGAATATTCATGCAAGAAATAATGACGTCAAGAATACATGCATTAATAAACATATCTTTTATAATGGCACGATGAACAAGGGATTTTTTACCATGACTAATCGGTAGAGTTAAATCTACAAGAAAACATAGCAGACCCTGATCAGACGTCTGATCTGGGTCTAATCTGTTTGCAAAGGCTTAGAAAGGCGTATTTACGGAGTGACGGTACTTTAAACTAGCTCTGATTTTTACGGTCTATGTGGTGCATTCCTGTACTTTAGTTTGAATTCTCGCTTATCCTGACACAAACAATAACGGCTGCTGAAACTATAATCTGTAGCATTCTTTGCTTACGTCCGATTTGTTTAAGCTTCTTAGAAACTATTGACTGTGTTTCAAACACCTCGGATCCTGATGAGACGCCGAGTTACTAAGCGTTTCATCTGGATCTAAACTGTTTGCAAAGGACAGTTTTTGGTCGTGATTGGCAAAATATGTGTTAGAAATAGTGTCAGCTCATTAAATATGTGCATCCGTATATATACCTGCCGGGTGTAACATTTAAGAAATTAAACTTTCCTTTCAGCATGTTTTAAATGCCATTTTCAACAAGAATTTGCATTTGAATGTGAAGATGCACGTTTGGTGAATTGAAAGGGGATATTCATATTAATATTATTTTTTTCTTCAAATTGACGCTGCACACAATTCATAACTCGTTGCAAACGAAGGTGATGTCTTTTGCTAAAAATGTCGTCGGCTCCAATTTTGAAAGTTATTTGTCTCTGCATTTCTCTCTAAAAGATGTAGTCATAGTGCCAAATAGTTTAAGTCTTGGTGTCACTTATATGTAACTCGCTGGACATTAAGCACCGTTAGTCTGTAAATTTGCAGTCTGTTAACACTCACAAAATACGATCTACTTACAAACAGTGTCAGTGTGTCAGACTGTCTGTACTAATGAGACTACGAGTGGCTTTGCATGTAATCTTGATTTCTCTTTACTGTATAAATACATATTTCAACGCCTTTGCAAACAGGGTAGACCAAAATCAGACGGCTGGGTCTGCTCTGTTTGCTTAATGAAATTAAATAGATCCGATTGTTCAGTTTGTTCACTTTTTACCAGGGTTGTTCAGTTTGTTCAGTTTGTACCAGGGCTAAAACTTTCCTGTGTTCTTTAGCAATTATAAATACAGTAGAACCCTTCTAATGCGACCATTTAATTAATAAACATGCGTGTCTTTATAAGCAGGTGGTTGCTTAATACAGGACAAAAGTAATGCAGAAAGCTCCTAGAGGAGGCTTTCTGCATTACTTGTGTCCTACATTAAGCAACCACCTGCATATAGCACCCGGAATTATACCTCTTTTAGGTGGTTGCACTAGCGGTGTTTTACTGTACATTGATATTCATACATACATTATTTTTTACACGAATATTCATAGAGTAAAAGGAATAAAACAGCCGAGTAAAATGTAAACAGAAACATTAATGGTAGAGTCAGGACCCTTTGAATGTACTTTTGGCTTTTTAATGCATTTAAAGTTTTAATCACCACCTGTCATAGATCTATAGTGATTTAGTATAAAGATACAACATCGCCACGTGATTAACCCTTTACTCGTGTGAATATTCATATAAGAAATAAGTACATCTTAGATATTAATGATTTGAATATTTATAATGAATTTGAATATATAAATGTGTTCTATAGAATCAGAACCAGAATCATAAGCAGACAGTGTAGACCTAGCTCAGGCGGCTCATACAGAAGCTGTATGGTCTGTGTCTACCATGTTTGCAAAGATACCAAGAAGAGTTTCAATGGAGACAAATAGTATGCCAAACTATAAGCAGACGACATTTTGAAACTGATGAGGTCTATTAGCAGACGACATCCTCGACAGATGTCGCGTGTACATATCACGTCACCTGTCATCACTGTATATATTTTTCGGAGAGATCCCCACTTTCATTGAAAATTTGTCTCCAATACTTTAGTGTTTTGTGTAGGATAATACGAAGAGATGAACCCTTTCCCGACAGATACACATTGAAGCCATTTGCAAATTAAACAGAGTAGACCCAGATCAGACGGCTCCTACAGGAGCCGTCTGATCAGGGTCTACTCTGTTTGCTAATGCATGTATAAGTATATCGATATGACTTCATGTACATGTATATAATTTTTGGCTGCTTAATGCAGGGTGAAAATGATGGAGAAAGCTCCTCTAGAAGCGTTTTGCACGATTTTCACCCTGAATTAAGCTGCCACCTGTCTCCAAGATCAATATTTATGACTAAATTGAACGTCCTGTTTAGAGGGGTTGTACTGTACCACACGAGCAGTTGCATGGTGTTTAGTTTTTCAAAAGAAAATAGAAAAATAATCTCCTTTGAGAATTGAAGCAAACGATAAAAATTGCAGACGATAATTTACCCAGCATGCCAAGAGCCGTAGGGGCGATGGTACTAATTAGACTGGACAGCTATTGGCCATTAACAACTCCTTGTCTGACCATAATTACTTTATCAGGACATTCAGACTGACCATTCCGTGCTTTGGCAGGGAGTGACCCTTAACCTCAATCTAGCATTAGATCGTCTGTTAGAATGTCGTCTGCGACACATTTGGACATCAGTATCCACTATACAGTGTGTACCATACATAAGGACAGCTAAAGTCTTAAGACGAATTCAGTGAAACTTACAAGACAGACTCTGCTCCATCTGGAGTCACGCTTTTTCTAAGTAGGGTCAGTCCTATATTGCCTGCTGCATTGACTCTACCTGATATGCAAATTCATATCAGCGGGTAGGATGGATAGGCGTTAAATTAAGCCGACAAAAACGTCTAATTACAATTTGATATATTGGTAATACTGCTGAAAACAAAGCCACAAATGGGATCCCTGGTCTTAAAGTACTAACCACGACCAACCAAGCAATAGTCAGGGTCCAACCCTGTACCCAAGCTACATGTATTTGATATTTTTCACTGACTACTGCTTGATTCAAAATAAAATTAATTAACCCTTTATTCAAAAGACACGCCTGTTCACACCTTTGCAAGCAGAATGGACGCAGACCAAATGCCTCGTGAAGGAGCCATCTGATAAGGGTATGCTGTAAAACATAGTTAATTCAATATGTTTCAAAATATACATCATTAATTATGTAGATTCGTACTGATTCACAATCCTGTATTTGTATATGTACGGCTATATATGTGCTTTATGCAACTTTTTGCCGAATAAATTTATGTTATGTTATGTATTGCTTACACTGTATACAATGATATGAATCCTGCTACACTAAATGTTCATGTACATAGAATCTCAGCATATGGTTTGTTACACTGATTTGTTGCACTGATTTGTTACACTGACTTTGAAAAGAACTCGACAAAATATATTTTGAAAATTTAACCCTTACGATGCGGACCACGAATCACAAGTGTCCTTTGCAAACAGTGTAGACCAAGATGAGAGTGTCCCTAGATAAGCCCTCTATAACCAGGGTCTGTACTGTTTTTAATGTTACACTTTTCTTTAGAAAAATCTCTAAATATTCATCATAAGCTTGGCCTGTTTATATTTTGGAATAGTCCAATTGAAAGCTTCAGCATTATAAGGGTTAAGCACATTTCCTTCGTTTGCAGACTACGGTACAGTACTTGCGTTATGTTTAATGGCGCAAAGAGTTTTAAACGGGAGAAAACACTTGATCACCCTTAGCCCTTCCAATGTGGGACACGAGTCACTAATGTCCTTTTGCAAACAGTGTAGACCCAGATGAGAGGGCTCCTAGAGGAGCCCTCTCATCAGGGTCTGCACTGTTTGTCATGTTACACTTTTTCGTTAGAAAAAATCCTAAAAAAATGACCATAAGCTTGACCAGTATAAATTTTGGAAGAGTCCATTTGAAATTTCAGCGTAGTAAGGGTTTAAGTACTGGACGTCAGTTACGATAAAGATAGTCCTTAAATAACTGTGGTTAGAGGATAACATTACATTGAAATACCGCCATGGCATTCATAGGTAGACTCGTTAAACCTTTCAACACTATGGGCCAAATTGTGAAGATGTTTTTTCCAAACAGTTAAGACCCAAGCTCCAAACGGTTTGACATTCAAATCATCTTTTTTAAAAAAAGAAATGGAAGAAGAATGCAGTTTTAGAACTGTAGCTGAAGCAAAGTTTGCAAACAAAGGTTATTTAGTTTGTTCTATGCTCATTAAGTGCTTGTGTCATATCATATTCATATTTAGAGTCATTTAACAGCTGGCCACTGTCCCGTTGACGTTATAACTGGCCTAGTTCAAACCAATCCATTCATAAAAATATCGTAATTGTCTAAACTATAATTCAGCTGAGTACGGCCTGAGTACGACTTTGTAAGTCCTGACTGAGTACGGCCTGACTGATTAACCCTTTCGCTGCCAAAGTCTGTCGTCTGCTAACTTTGTCGTCTTTTGATTTTCTTCATTTTTGTTTCAAAAACATAGTAACAGTAACAAACAGTTTGGATCCTGATGAGACGCCGAGTTACTCGGCGTCTCATCTGGATCCAAACTGTTTGCATAGGCAATCACAGATCCGGCATTGGCAGCGAAAGGGTTAAGACTTTGTAAGTCCTGACTGAGTACGGCCTGACTGGGTACAACTGTTTGAGTCCTGACTGAGTACGGCCTGCCTGAGTACGGACTGGCTGCCATCTGCAAATAGCTTGGAAAAAATGCAGACATTGTAGAATCATATCTACATGTATATTATTTCAAAACGCAAACAGAGGAGACCCTAATCACATGGCTCCTACTTGGTGTGTGACAAGGGTCTACACCTTGGTATGTGGTAAAGGTCTACGCCTTGGTATATGATAAAGTCTACGCCTTGGTGTGTAGTGAGGGTCTACACATTGATAAGGGTCTACACCTTGGTATGTGATAAGGGTCTACGCCTTGGTTTATGATAAGGGTCTACTCCTTGCTGCGTGATAAGGGTCCGTGTCTTGGTGTGTGACAGGGGTCTAGACTTTGTTATGTGATAAAGGTCTACACATTGGTATATGATAATGGCATACGCTTTGGTATGTGATAATGGTCTACGCCTGGGTATGTGACAAGGGTCTACACCTTTGTATATGACATTGATCTACACCTTGATGTGTTACAAGGGTCTACACCTTGATATGTGACAAGGGTGTACACCTTGATATGTTACAAGGGTCTACACCTTGGTATGGGACAAGGGTCTACACCTTGATATGTGATAAGGGTGTACACCTTGATATGTGACAAATGTCTACACATTGGTATGTGACAAGGGTCTTCGCCGTTTATCAAGGTCATCAGTAAGATACGGTTTATAACAAATTTAAAGTGGCGTCTGGTCTGTTTCTAAACTGATTTCCATTTCATTTTGACACTTATTTTCTCGACACGACTCAAATGCATAAATCCCCATGCGTCATTATCCATTAATTTATGGGAATATTATAAAAACATTTTAATAGATGTGATAGCACGTGAAGTTTCAACAAGTTTTTTGCTCATTTTGTGCAATCAGAAACCCCGCATTCAGTTTCTAAAATCCTTTCCATGACTGATAGTTTTCTTGAGCTCGTCTGCTTACATCTTGTCGTCTGCTGAACAATTTTGAATCAGATTTGTAACGTAATCCACGAGTTATAATGCATCGTAAATGTGCCATACTATTTTGACATATGTATACAGAATATGTCCTGGACGCAGATACTTCTACAAATATTTTTTTGTTTTATCATCATTTCTGTAAAGGATTTTATAAAACGGATTTTTGTCAGATATATGTTAAGCTATTTAAAATCTTTATGAAATCGGCGTCAAGATCCCGGGATACCCACATCAGATTAAACCGGTGTCGTGAAAATCACTTACGCGTGAAAATACATGTATACATATTGAAATATGCAGTGGTTTTGATGTGAAAATATTTGATAATTAGTGTAGTGAATTGAAATGTAAAACCTGCAGTAACGATATCCAGTTGTTGAAAAAATACGAAATAATTTGGCAATCGAAAAGTGCGATCGTGAAATATATATTTCCATTTCTGAATAATATTAGCGATGCATAAATATCGTTGCTTAGATATTTCAAACTAAACCACTTTGAAATCGATCGTCAATAGCATTCTCTTAATAAATCTACGTGCATCTAATAAATTTTATCACTATTTCATGTTCAAGAATTGATAACAGAATTGCAACTGTTCCTAATTAAGTCTATTATTCTGCTTCAAACAGGCGTTACTGAACAATGAATTTCCTTTAATAAAAAATGGAATGTTACATGTACATGTATATTGAAATAAATCAGTCAACTTATTCCATATTTGTATATTAACCCTTTCCTCCATAGGCTATTTTTAGACCCAACCTCTTGGAATGAATCTACCCAAAAGGGTTTAGAATTTTGTAGTTAGAAACCATTGTGATAAATAGAGCATTTGCTCATATAGGAGCAAATGCTCTATTTATCACATGGTTTCAAGAAGTGGTTATTACAGAGGCGTAGAAAGGCGCATTTATGGAAGAAAGGGTTAAGAATACTAGGTAAGCTACTTTCTATATTTCTCCGTCAGTTTTTATCTTTTTTATACTCATCTAATCGCCTTATTCTAATACATACAGTAAACCCTCTCTATAACGGCCATTAAATTGTGTTAATTAGTTGGCATTTACGACATGTGACTGCTTAAAGCAAGGTGAAAGTAAAACAGAACGCTCCTATAGGAGCGTTCTGTTTTACTTTCACCTTGCTTTAATCAGTCACCTGCCTTTAACACAAAATGCGTGATGTAATTTAGTGGCCGTTATAGAGAGGTTTTACTGTACCAACAAGAAATTGTTTGGCAAAAAAATAAGAGGTAAATATTTTTAACCCTTACGATTCTGAATTTTCAAATGATCTATTCCAAACTTCAAACAGGTCAAGCTTATGGTAAATATTTAGCGAATTTTCTAAAGGAAAGTGTAACATGATTAATAGTACAGACCCAGATGAGAGCCCCCCCGGAGCCCTCTCATCTGGGTCTACACTGTTTGCTAAGGACACCGGTGACTCGTGTCCCGCACTGTAATGGTTAGGTAGAATGCGTTACAATAGAAATATATGTAAAAGTCTCACTAATAAGACTAATGCGACTAGATTTGTGGTAGCTTAATGCAGGACAAAGGTTATGCCGAAAGCTCCTACAGGAGCTTTCTGTATTACTTTTGCCGTGCATTAAGCAACCCCCTGCGTTTACAGACTCTCATTTTGATAAATTGTGTGGTCGCATTAGCGTGACTGCGGTAAAGGCTCGTTAATACGTCTACTGAAAAGAAGTGTAATTCAGAATTTATAAAACAGGTGGTAGCTTAATGCAGGACAAAAATATACAAAACAAAACCCTAAAGGAACTTTCTATATTACTTTTGCCCTGCATTAAGTAACTGCCTGCTTTTATAGACTCCTAATTAAACGAACTATGTGGTTGCATTAGCGATACTTTACTTTATACCGTAGCTAAAGGGGCCGCATCCTTTTATCCATTTCCCTGTTGAAGATTCGTGTAAGAAATAATGACCTCATGAATAAGTATGAGCTAAAGTTATATAACGGCATACATAATATTTTTTAATATTGGTAGAAACTGTAGAGTCGGGTCTTTTATAATTTCAGAAGCAAACAGAATATGCCTTGGTTAGACCGCTCCTGCTAGAGCCGTCTGATCTGGGTCTACTCTGTTTTCAAAAGCATGAAAAGCGTTTATATCAAGTATAGGGTTAAAAGCGTCATTTCTCCCCAAATCATGTGTTTTAGCCACTATTTTAGATAATTCTAAAGAGTAACTATAGGATAGGGTTTGGTGTAGAAATAAACCAACTTTTTGTTTTTAAGAATGACAATAGTCGCCATATAAATATGTAAGATACTAAGCTTGTATCTAACTATACGTATGTACATGAATATTGCTTACATCATACCGATCTCTCTCATGTCATACATCGCATTTATTTTTATCTTTTATTGTATTATTTACGACCTTTAGTCTAAAACTATATATAAGTTTATTTCTTCTCACTCCATAAATTTTCGCTGTTAAAATATTTTAAACGGCAACCATGAGAACAGCATACATCTTCATAAAATGTGAATGGAATGCAACAACTTCAGTACAACATGTATCTGATTAAACAATATACAGTAACGTTTCGCTATACGACCACTTAAAAGAAGCATATATCTGGAATGATAAAACAGGTGGTAGCTTAATGCAGGACAAAAGTTATGCAGAAAGCTCCCATAGGAGCTTTCTGCATAACTTTTCTCCTGCATTAAGCAACCACCTGCTTTTACAGACTCATAATTATGTTGATAAATAACATGGTCGTATTAGCGAGAATCGGCTGTATAGACTACATATACGAGCACATGTAGGTTCCCTGTATCGCGGCAAGAGCTTCTCAGACCTCAGACATTGTTGAATATCAGAACAGTGTAGAACTCATCAGACACCGCGTTCGAATATTCCGACTGACAATTCTTCGCATCGCACTTGTCGTACCTTATGTATGTATGTCCACAGTCACGGACTGTATTTATAAGGAACTTGCCTCGAAGACCAATAAAAACTTCATGCATTCGTTCACTTCAACAATTTGTCCTCAACCCAACCCTTCCAATAACAAACCGAATTGCTATCGATCACAAAAAGTGACTGTTCCGTCTGCTGTTTTCTTTTTTATGTTTTTCGTTTTTACATTGGACTGATCGTTTGGTTTGATATGCATCTATTAACGAAGGAACTGTTGTGATATTTAACCCTTTCCCTCATAGAAACGTGTTTTCACGCATTTGCAAACAGAGTAGACCCAGATCAGACGGCTCCTAGAGGAGCCGTCTGATCAGGGTCTGCTCTGTTTGCTTATGGAATTTGATAGATCTGTGTCTTTACATCCTAAAATGGTCCACCTTCCATATTTCATTATAATTACTTTGTCCATGAATATTCAGTAGGTATTCAAATTTGTAATAAACACAGAAGAGGGAAAGGGTTAAAGCAGCATGACAGAAACACTACACTGTAGATATATGTATTCGCTAATAATGCAATTGTAGTACTTGCAAGAACATGCAACTCTGATGTGCAGAAGAACATCTAGAATCTATAATCAATGATTCTACGACATCAATAAAACAACTACTTAAGGTAAAATGGTAATCATCATTAACCCTGTATCTCATAGATACGCATTATATCGCCTATGAGAGTAGATACAGATCAAATGGCTCCTGTAAGAGGGTCTGCTCTGTTTGCTTATGGAATAACAGTTGCCGCTATGACCCCAAAAAGCCTGTGTTAAATCACTCCTGCCATTATAATTATGTGTCTTATCAATATGCATGATGCACATGCTTAACTCATTCCCTCATATTGACGCCTTTTGACGCATCTGCAAAAGTCAACTGTTGAAACTATTGTGATAAATAGAGCATTTTATCCTAAGGAGCAGATGCTCTATTTATCACAATGGTTTCAGAAAGTGACATTTAAAGTGGCGCCAAAGGCGTCAACATGAGGGAATGGGTTAAACAAAAAGTTGTATCGAAATGCACAGCTTGTAGCATTAGAGTTAAGGTTTAGACACCACACTTCGCTAAACTAATATTCAATGTGGTTCACACTCTGTTTTACATGACATTAACCAAAAATTTGCAGAATCATTAACCCTAGTCCCCCTTATTTGAATATTAACTGAACAAAAAAATGAATCAAAATTTATCAATAAAGAAAACGGGTTTAATGACAAACGGTACAGACCCTGATCAGTCAAGATCCATATGATCTGGGCCTACGCTATTTGTGATTGTCTTGTATACTCGGTTGCCGCACATCAAGGTTTACTTATACTAATTTACCGTCGTAAATCAATGAACCAATACCACAACATGTCACAGATGTAGTCAACATGTCACACACGTGCGAAATATTTACCGAAATGTTTTAATATATCCCAAACATTCCATAGTTATTGCTTCAATTATGCTGCAGCATAATCAGCTTTCTATTCTCTGTACAGTAGAAACTGTGGTAAGCGATCATTAAAAACAGCGATATTTCTGGGCCTTTGGGTCAGATGTTAGCTTAATGCAGAACGAAAGTAATGCTAAAAGCTCCAAATGGAGCTTTCTGCATTACTTTTGCCTTGCATTAAGCAATTACATATTTTGAAAGACTCTCGTGTTCAATGGTCACTTAACCCGTTACTCCATAAATGCACCTTTCTATGCCTTTGCAAATACCGTATATCCAGATCAGACAGCTCCTATAGGAGCCATCAGATCAGGGTCTGCTCTGATTGTTTATGATATAATATAGATATGAGTATACAGTTTCTGACATGGCCAAACATTTTATTTTATAAAAATAATATTCATGACGTCATTATTTCTAACGTGAATATTAACTGAGGAAATGGTTAAGACATGTTCCACTGTATATGCAGTGACCCCCCCCCCCCCTTACAACGACTACTTTATGAATAAACATAGGGATCTTTAAAAACATACGGCTGCTTAACCCGTTACTCCATGAATATTCATGTAAGAAATGATGAAATCTTGATTAATTGCTATAATAGCACATGGACACATGAATGTTTGGCCATAAAAGAAACTGTAGACTCATTTCTATATTATATCATATGCAAACAGAGTAGACCCTGATCAGACGGCTCCTATAAGGAGCCGTCTGATCCGGGTCTACTCTGTTTGCAAAGGCGTATTTATGGAGTGATGGATTAATATGATTAGACTATAATGGGCTAGTACAGGACAGAAGTAATACAGAAAGCTGTCTGTATGTCTTTCGTCCTGCATTAGGCATTATTAAGATATTTTTATCTCATTCAAGCAAATATCAAATAATTCATTAAATACGATTTACAAAGACAACTGCGCTAAACTGTGTGTGAGATTGCGACCACCAATAAACATCTCTGTCCGGATTTAAAAATACCCTGCTTGGTGCCAATATTTTACAATAAGTTACATATAATTCACAAGACGCTGTGTTTATCTGATAACTCAAACAGCAACAATTCAGAAGTTTACAAACGCCACCAGCTACAGGTTCAGCAATCCGCTCTAATCCTTAAATTTAGTGTCAATGCCGTTTTTAAGACATGGGGTCAGCTTAATGCAGGCTGAAAGTCATGCAGAATAGGAGTTACTAAATGAGCTTCCTGCATGACTCTCAACCTGCATTAAGCAGCCGGCTGTCTAAAAAGACATAACTTGCTCTTTGTTAAAATTCGGGTTGAAAAGTTTTACTGTACATATTTAATAAATACAACCCATATGTTTATTAAATACAGAAGGACAGTAATGAATACAGGATAATTCATTCTTTATTACTGTCATCGTGCATTTAGCTACTAGCTATCTTAACCCTTTATTTCATTATTATTAATGTAATAGATAGTGGCATCATGAATATGTTTAAACAACATTTTTATATTACACGTGAACACAAGAAGACTGACCATGGTCAAACGGCTCCAACAGAAGACGTTTGATCTGGATCTACTATATTTGCAAATATTTCAAATGTCGTATTAATGAAGAAAAGGGTGAATATCGGCGGTTATACTTCTGTTCTTGAAATAACGTGTATCTATAAAAAAAAAAACCACCAACATACTCATATATGTACTTACCTGGGAAAAAATCCCCATTAATAGAACCAGCGGTTCGTAGATCTTCATGGTTGCTTATTCCAATAAAAACTCAAGATACTTGTTTTAATATATCACCATAATCTACGAGTCGTCAACCACAAATAGTCGCTCAAAACTGTCGAAATTCCACACAACTTAATATCCGTCACTCAAAAACGTCGATTTTTTTAAAAATTAATATCCAACTTTTTTACGGTGGATTTAAGGTCTCCATCATTTTTCACCAAATTTTGCAAAGCACATTTTATGAAATACCTTACGTCAGCTTAACTCTTATTCTTCGAAGTATTAAACACACAGAATTAGAATCTGAAACAATCACTATATAATTATTTTTAAACACTCCAGGTCTAAACTATCCAATAAATAGATCACTGAGCGAACTATTAATATCAACCTTTCTTCTCAGAATTTCAAAAAAACAATATCCTTTTTTATTTTTAATTTTGTATATTTCCAGGTCTTTCTACAAACTCCAAGAGAAACAAGTTACAAAACCTGAAACTCGTAACAACTGAGAAGAAAATAGTCCCACAGCTCGAAGCCCACGATTTACCTCTGTCTGATACACTACGATAGCAGACGACGAATAAAGGTGAGCGCGGGACGCTTCACTTGTTCCGCCTTTAACGCTCTATAACTCTTTCCCTGCCAATGTCGCATCGGTGATTACCTATGAAAACAGTTTGGGTCCAGATGAGACGCCGAGTAACTCGGCGTCTCATCAGGATCCAAACTGTTTGTTACTGTGACTGTTTCTTGAAAAAAAAATGAAGAAAAATAAAAATGGAAAATTGTAGCAGACGACAAAGTTTGCAGACGACAATATTTAGCAGAGAAAGAGATAAAACGGTCGAGCGACTTTGTAACTACGAGTGCAAACAGTCAGGATCCAGATGTGACGCCAAATAACTGGTCGTCTAATCTGGATCCAAACTTTTTAACACTCTGATAATTGAATTTGAAAAGAAACTGATGTAAATCTTCCTTGTGGACTTAAGCAGACGACATGTTTGGAAGTCGATATTTCTGTCAAGTTTGTAAAGATTTAAAGGTATACAGTAGGGTGAAGAGATTTATTCGTCAATGCATGTTTTGTCCCCGTCTTATTTCAGAGCAAAATTAATCTGGAGTATGAAAACAATATCTAGATCATATCGATACGCTACTAGAACAAAATCGGTTTATTCTATTTTTATCTAAAAATAATTATATTGCCACAAACATTCAACAAAGGTTAAAATATGCGAAGCAGACGATACTTTCCTCAATTGAAGCGTGCACACGCCCTTCATTGTCGTGTACATTTCCTTCATTGTCGTGTGTATAACCTTCATTGTCGTGTGCATAACCTTCGTTGTCGTAAGAATACCCTTCATTGGCGTGTGCATGGCCTTCTATTACATAACCTTCTTTGTAGTATACATACTCTTCATTGTCGTGTACATACATGTAACCTTCATTAACATGTGCATGACCTTCACTTCCATTACATAATCTTCATTATCGTGTGCATAACCACATTGTCGTAAGCATACCATTCTTTGTCGTGTGCATAACCTTCATATCGTGTGCATAACCTTCATTGGTGTGTGCATACCCTTCATTGTGTACTTTTTCGATTTCACAACCTTCATGGTCGTGTACATACTCTTCATTTTCGAGTACATGTACATACTTTTCATTTTTGCTTACATAACCTTCATTTTCGTGTACACAACGTCCATATTATATGTAAGTTTAAGTAAGTAACTAGTTATGTATTAAACCTTTCAATACTGAATTGTCAAATGGACTGTTCCGAAATCCAGTTAAAGTCAACCTTTCTGTGTATCGTTCTGCATTCAGCAACCGTCTCTTTCCTTCATATAAACGCGTTTGCACGCATTTGCAAACAGAATAGACCCAGATCAGACGGATCCTAGAGGAGTCGTCTGATCAGGATCTGCTCTGTTTACGAGTGGAATTTGATAAATATATTTCTTTAGTTTCAAAAATGGCTGTAATGCTCCTCCTTCCATATTTAATTAAAACCAGTTTGTCCATGAATATTCAGCGGGTACTGCAATTTAGAAAAACATATAGAACAGTAAAAGGGTTGCAGGCACATACTTATGTTTCTTCATAAAGTGGTTGCATTTGACGGGTTTGTACTGTGCGAATGTAGCCATATATACTGTATCAAGAACCATAGACACAGGATTGCATTTCAAATACAGTAAAACCCCGCTAATGCGACCACCAAAACAGGTCTTATTATGGGTGTTAACGGCAGGTGGTTGCTTAATGCACTGCATAACTTTCGTCCTGCATTAAGTAACCACCTGCTTATGAAGACAGTCATCTATGTTCATTAAGTGGTCGCATTAGAGGCGTTTTACTGTACTAAAATCGTCGTTATTTTTCTATATATCACAAACCCTATGTTTTTCGCACATACATGTATATATTTTTAATCATTTACTCCATAAATACGTCTTTCTATGAAGATGTAAAAGAATAGACCCAGATCAGATGGCGCCTATAGAGATATGTTTATGAAATGATATAGATATACGTGTATAGTTATTGCTATGGCCAAAAACTGTTCATGTTCATGATCCATTATGAAAATTGATCTGATTAATATTCATGATGTAATAATTTATTATATGAATATTCATGAAGTGAAAGGTTAATCCTCTCTAAAGAATGTGTTTGGTGGAGAAATAAAGAAGCTGTTCTGTAAAACGTTTTTATTTGCGCATCTCATATATGTCACTGTTTGCGTAATACAATATAACCTGTCTTAACCCTTCCCTGTTCTATGTTTATTTCAAATTTCAATACCTAATGAATATTCATTAACAAATAGTTATAAACAAATATACAAGGTGGAACACTGTAGACATTTTAGAAAGCAAAGAAACAGATCTATCAAATTCTAATAGCAAACAGAGTAGACCCTGATCAGAAGGCTCCTACAGGAGCCGTCTGATCTGGGTCTACTCTGTTTGCAAATGTGTGAAAACACGTTTATATGAGGGAAAGAGTTAAGCGGCCATAAAAATTGCCTAATAATGGGCACATACGACAGGTGGTAGCTTAATGCAGGACAAAAGTGTCCCACATTCAAAAGGTTAAAGGATGAAAACAGTTACTTTTGCCCTGTATTAACATGTTTTTTAAGACTCCGGTGTTTAATAATTGAATGACCGCTTAAGAGGTTTTACTGTATTCTAATTTAAACACGAAATTTTTCATGTGAGTTTTGTAACATATAAACCATCCCGACCTTGACTTTCTAAAAATACTACATATGATTTTCTGTAACCAATAAACCATTTCGACCTTGACTTGGAGCACATTCTATTATGTATTATGATTAAATGATGACCTGTTTTTTTAGCAGCTCAGCTCAAATTCATGAGCATTTCGAGTCACTGTGAGTGTTAAAAATTCTTCGGGGACCTTGGGAATATTTCCTTAATCCTTTGAATGCTGCGTAATGTGGGTGGAATTGCCAAGCAGAGTTGGTCAATTGAGCCTATTTTAAATGAAAGGCTTACATTAGCTCTAGAAGTTCAAATGACTACAGTGCAGACCCTGATCAGATAGCTCCTCTAGGAGACCTCTACATTGTTTGCAAATGTCAAGGACGTTCGTGTCCCACATTCAAAAGGTAAAAGGATGAAAAAAGTTATTAACTCTTTGCACGCTAAGTAATTTTTCGTCTGCAACAATTGTCGTCTGCTTCAATTCTTAAAATAATTTTTCTCTAATTTCTTTGCAAAAATATGGTCAAAATGACAAACAGTTTGGATCCTGATGAGACGCCGCATGATGCGGCGTCTCATCTGGATCCAAACTGTTTGCATAGGTATTCACAGTTTCGCCGCTAGCGTGCAAAGAATTAACACATTGAGCTGCAATCGAGATATCATTGTAAATGGTAATCAGATTGGATCAAGATCAAACGACGGTTAAATCTAGGTATAACCAGGATCAAAACTACTCGATACTTTCTCCAGTTGATGTCACTTCTATTCAAATCTCATCAAAACTAGAATCAACAAACGTTCGAAGCAGAATGTATAATAACAATATAAAGGCTTACACTGTTTATTTCATGAGAAAAATATCTGTCTTGTTTAACTTTTAACTTTCATGAAATTGTCAGAATTTTTCACTCAGCAGTTTGGTGCTAGTTTTATTATCGTGTTTACTCTCCCCGGTACTGCCGCAGATAAAAAATCATTCATTTTAGGTGACGTTTTCATTTTTTGGAAAAATGTTCATCATGTGAAAAATGACAGGGATGCTATCATTAGCTCGGAGATAATTAACAATTAGACTCCTCCTGTTATTGAGTTAAAACTTGCATGAAACAATTAACTGACATGAGAAAAGTTGCTCTATTGTCAGAACTCTGTAGAGTTCAAGTTTAAAAACGCTCCTTGCAAAGAAAAAAAGATAAAAAGAAAAGAGAAAAATAACCGTTATCTCCGCTGAAAAACACAGGCGCACGCTTAACCCTTTCCTTCATTACGTGTTTCACGCATTTGCAAACAGGGTAGACTCAGATCAGACGGCTCCTATAGGATCAGGGTCTGCTCTGTTTGCTAGTGGTATAATATAGATCTGATTCTGTAATTTCTGCCTTAGTCAAGATGTCTTGTGTACAGTAAAACCTCTCTTAACCGGCCGTTAAATTTAGTATGAATATCGGTCTTGGAGACAGGTGGCAGCTTAATGCAGGGTGAAAGTCATGCAGAAAGCTCCTAGAGGAGCTTTCTGCATGACTTTCACCCTGCATTAAGCAGCCATCTGCCTAAAAGTATCTAAATTCTTATCTAGTAGAATTCCGGTTAAGAGAGGTTATACTGTATATATATATTCCATTACAAAATTTATTTCAATTAATATTCATGGTGTCATTATTTCTTCTATGAAGATTGAACAGATTAAGGGTTAACCCTTTTCCTTATGTAAGCGCATTTTGACGTATATGAAACAGAGTAGACCCAGATCAGACGGCTCCTATAGGAGCCGTCTGATCAGGGTCTGCTCTGTTTGCTTATGGTGTAATATAGATCTGATTCTACAGATTCTGCCTGAGCCAAAATACCCGGTGTTCATATGTCATTAGAAAAAATAATCTTAATAATATCCATGATATCATTATTTCCTACATGAATATTCATCAGGTAAAGTGTTAAAGTCTGATCTACTACTTATTACTACTTGCTGCCGATGAGAAAGAATTGAGTGTTAACCCTTTCCCTGTTGTATATTCATGTAAGAAATAATGACGTCATGAATATTAATAAGATTATTTTTTATAATGACATATGAACAAATGACAATTTGGCTCAGGCAGAAGCTGTAATATATTACACCATAAGCAAACAGAGCATACCCTGATCAGACGGCTCCTATAGGAGCCATCTGATCAGGGTCTACTCTGTTTGCAGATGTGTCATAATGCGCTTACAGAAAGGAAAGGGTTAAACAACTTGGACCGTGATGCAATAGAACCTGTTCTAAGTGGCCAATACATGTATTGAACATTTAAGTGTTAAAAAGCAGGTGGTTGTTTAATGCACGGCAAAAGTAATGCAGAAAGCTCCTATAGGAGCTTTCTTCATTACTTTTGATCTGCATTAGGCTACCACTTATCTTACAGACCCGTGATTAGACCTCTTTTTGATAGCCGCTTTAAGACAGGTTCTACTGTATGTGTAAAAACACGGCCTCATACGGACCCAGTCTGTTTACGGCCTCATACGGACCCAGTCTGTTTCACTGTTGAGGGTCTGGTCGGGGTTGGTTGGACAAAAAGGTTTATCCCATTATCCGGTAACCAACAGTTTGAATGTTGAATTTTCGAAGTAGAGTAGCCCATCGCTGTTTAAAACAGGGGTGATTCAGTATGCATGAGCCGTCTGACCAGGGTCTGCTCTATTTGCTTATGATGTAATATAGATATGATTCTAGTATATCATGGTAAAACATGCCCGTTATTAGCCCATGTGCTATTATAACAATTAATGTATTTAATATTCATGATGGCATTATTTCCTACATGAATATTCATGGAGTAAATGGTTAAAAACTTAAAACACATGTAACCCTTTACCTGATAGAATAATGTATGCATGGAATAATAGCTATGAATATTAATTAGCTTAATGTTTATTATTAATAAGGGGACTTTTAAGCATTACAGTAACTATATATATATATATATATATATATATATATATATATATATATATATATATATATAATTTCATAAGCAAACAGAGCAGACCCTGAACTGTTAGTACCTACAGCTGATCCACAAACTCTGATATTGGTCTACTCTGTTTGCACATGCGTCTAAATACGTTTTTATCACGTGGACAGTTAATTA
Source organism: Azorinus chamasolen (assembly GCA_963576725.1). NCBI lineage: Eukaryota > Metazoa > Mollusca > Bivalvia > Cardiida > Solecurtidae > Azorinus > Azorinus chamasolen. The sequence continues at coordinate 16,105,386 of OY755248.1, read as the reverse complement.
ACCTTTACTTCATGAATATTAATGCAAAACATAATGACGCCATGGATATTAATCAGATTAATTGGTATGACAGCACATGGACCCAGGAATGTTTCTCCATGGCAGAAACTGTAGAATTATATCTATATGATATAATAAGCAAACAGAGCAGATCCTGCTCAGATGTCTTCTATAATGAGACGTCTGATCTGGGTCTGCTCTGTTTGCAAAGGCGCAGAACATGCGTATTTATGGAGTAAAGGGTTACGACGTGTCAATAGATCTGAAGCAGCATTTGTCTTGCAAGTGAAAGCTACATGTTGAAAGGCTAGATAATGTACAAGCCTCGTACAGACTTATGAATGATCCGATATCTGGTCTAAATCCGCACAAATATACCAGTATATATTAATTGTACTTTAAACTTTGAATGCTGAATCGTAAAAGTGGAATGCTCCATCGTTGCATAAGGATAAATTCCATTCAATGCGAAAAGGTATATTTTGCGAGTGGATTCTAAATGACAAACAGTGTAGACTCTGATCAGAGGGCTCCTCTAGGAGCCCTCTGATCTGAGTCTACACTATTTACAAATACCAGTACGTTCGTTTTCCGATATCAAATGGTTAATTATTGTATACCAATGTCGAAAGTGCGATCAACATTGCAAACAGCGTCTAGATCTAGATGGGACGACGAGCAAAATGGGGTCTCATTAGGATCCAAATTGGTCATGACTGTATTTATGTTTTTGTAAGAGAAGTGAAAATACTAATAAGGTAAATGTAAAGAAGACGGCGAAATCTGTATACGACAATTAAGTGCAAGTAAAAGGGTCCACGGAGAAGGGTGTTTAAATTAAGGGCGGTCAGAAGTTAATCTCTTTGTTATTGCGACTTTAATAGCAGTGAGGCTACATATATAAAGTTAGAGATAATATGAGGAATGTTGATATAAACATTCATTTTCAAAGTTATTCAAATTTGACCGTTTGTTATGTATCTAACACTAATTTGTGTTATGGTGAACTATGCATTAAATTTTGCTTTAATCGTGCTGCGGAAATCGTCATACAGCTATGTAACAGATGCACAAATGTAACAATGTTGTTTCCGGTTCCGGTGTGTAATAGTGTTTATTTCGCGCTGGAGATATTTATGTAATTTTTTGGATAATTGTGTGTTTATTTGGACTTTGAAAAGATGTGATGAGAATCGTAGTGTATATAATAACATTCCTGTGGTATGTGACGTTTGTTAGTGAGTGAGTTTTGTTGTTCTTGACATTTTATGTGACATCATTTGAATATTTGTGGGTGGGGTACCATTTCGTTTTTACTCACTCACAGGCCTACGGGTCATGTTTGGAAATTTTCTTCACGCTTGATCGAATACAATGATGTGAGCGGTTTTCGATTATCTTGGGACCGTTACGCTAATGGAGCATACCGACGTTAAACGCACTGGTGATGCCGCTACGCCCACGGGCAATACACGGGGTGATAATGAAGTCGACTGGTATGATCAACCTCTTACGGCGGCGCAACACAAAAAGGCCAGTAGATCACAGACGGAAACAAGTGTTTCTGTATTGGCACGTGAACTGATACGTGTTGATGAGGATAATGTGGAAGAATTATTCAGCAGCCTATCGGAAGAGAAATGTACGATTGTCAAACTTCAGTCTTGGTTCAATTCGTATACAAAGAGTGAATTTATTTCAAGGCTTATAGCTGACGTTTCGGCAGACGAGTCGCTGCTGGAGGAGACACGTGACCTACTCTTCGAAGAAACGCGCTCGCTCAGAGAATATCCGTATCCCTCTACGGCTGAAATGAAACGGCGTATCAGCAGACGTAATGGCGAAAGCGTTTCATATAAATTGGCAGCTGATATTTACAACCTTGTGAACGTGTTAGATGGGGGTCCATTCAGTGAAATAAAAGAACTGATTAATGTTCCCAGGTCGTCCAGCTCTCGACCTGACATTAACTCGTCCATGTGTGGCACCCAAAAGAACGCTTCTAGTATAGATATTCTGTCTTCTACCGTAGCGCAGATTCAGGCAGACTTAGTTAGATTGAAGCAGGAGAATAAGCGCCTGACTGATACACTTTCCAGCGAAATTACTGCTATTAAGAAAAGTGTCAACTCGATACAGAAGGAATCGCGTGAGAGTATTCAGAACTTACGGGAGTTGTTAACAGCGAATACCAAGGCCTTAGATAGACTTTCCGACGAGAAAAGTTCTGGGATATCTAAGTTGAGAAATGACATGAAGCTCGTCAAGGCGGAAATTGCTTCATATGGCGACGAACTCGGTCGTACAATGGAAAAGGTAGAAACTCAATCGAAGCTCGCTGATAGGAGACTGAATCGCGTTGAGGGCAAAGTGAAAAGTGTATCCGACAAAGGTAACGGGAAAGATTCAGTTTCACCAATGCAGCCTACAGAGAGGAACCCATCCTCTGACGGTAAGCTCGAGCACGAACAGGACAAGCTATACCGCACTGTGACCGAAGATGGCACCAGATTTGTCAGAGGAAAGAGTCAGATCCAACGTAATGCGACTTACAGCGAAGTAATACAGGGACGTCATCGGAAACGGACTGAAAGTGTCAGCATAAGTGATCCACCATTTGAGGTTGAGAGTACAGATACGCAAAGTGGACGCCAGATAGAGACTGAAAGTACGCGTACTTATCGTGCGAATCAGATTGAGACTGAAAGTACTTGTACTCAACGAGAGAATAGTGTGATTCATACAGAGTCTGAACGTGCAGATAGAACTCACAGCATCCAGCAGAGTTCCATAGGTATTTGTACTCGCGGGACTGAAGAAAAGTTTATACCGACTATTGTGAATAATAGAAGGAATGCTACTGGGCAGACAGGTCTACACGGTTGTTCGGGCGATTCGCCTGAGTTTGAGGAGTTTATCAGACATGTGCGCAAAAAGACAAGACGCTTTTACGTAGGTAGGTTTACCCCAGGCATTACAGTGGAGTGTATAAAGCACTATATAGAAGGAAGCGGAGGGCCTATAGTTGACAAAATTGAGATATTTCGCCCCCGACATGGTATTGACGTGTTTCTGAGAGTCAGTGTTGAAATACATAACTGTTCTGTGTTAACCGAGCCCGAATTTTGGCCAGATAATATTAGATGTCGCCCGTGGTACTCTAAGAACGGGTATCTAGAGCACGTGCGCTCGAATAATAAGGACCAAGCACGTGAGAATTTCCAGTCTGGCAGACATCGCAATTCGTAACTTAAGATTATGGCTATAGTGACACTATTTTACTTGCCCAATTGCTTTGACAGTTATGAAAGTTCTATCCTGTGCTGGTTACGTTTTATATCTTATGACTTGTTTAAATAGTTGTACTTGGAATGCTAGTGGACTTATGTCCAGTGCTTTTTATCTCAGTAATCTGCTAGTAGCAAATGATATTCATATATGCGGGATATCTGAACATTGGCTGTATAGCCATGATTTACACTTTTTGAATTCCGTTCATAAAGATTTTAGTGGATTTGGCAAATCTGACGTTTCCCTTCTGTTACCTAGTAACAGACGTGTGGGTAAGGGTGGGGTAGCTTTAATTTGGCATAGAAGCTTAAATGATCGGGTAACGCCGCTTACTATTGATAGCGATAGGATCGCTGGCATTCAAGTGCAGTTATCTAAACACAGTTTTATGTATGTATTGCAGGTGTATTTCCCTTGTACTAACCATCCTATTGAAAGTTACAGGGATTCAATCAATTTACTGCATGATTGTGTTAATGCATACGCACACAAAGGCAGGGTGATAGTTATGGGAGATTTTAATGCTCGCCTACATGGTGGGTCATTTCTTAAACGTAATGATATTCGCAGTCGTGAACTCGTTTCGTTTATGGAAACAAATAATTTTGTAGCTATTGACACGTTACCGTTATGCACGGGTGCTCATTCTACCTTTGTATCGTATGACGGTAAACACGAGTCCCTTATTGATCATGTTCTCGTTCCATGTGAATCGAGTGATCTGATAGATAGCTGTTGCATTGTGGATGATAACTGCTTAAATGTTTCATCTCACAGACCAGTTCTATTCTCAATGAGTATTCCTACAATGAATTATGATGGAAATGTACCTTCTGTTAAACCTATTAAATGGAATAGAGTTAGCCAAACAGAGATAAATGGATATTGTAGTATGCTGTCTAACTTACTGTTGAATAATTTAGACATAGGTACATTAGATATTAGCTGTCAGAGTGTAGACCGGCTTTATGCTGATATTGTTGATTGTATTCATACAACGTCTAAGGCTTATCTCCCTTATAAGAGTTACCGCTCGTATCTTAAGCCTTATTGGGACCAATCTTTGAAAGATTTGCATGCACTTATGCGATTAAGACGAAATGAGTGGGTGTCCGAAGGCAAACCGCACTGTCCAACCTCGCAATCTTTTTCTTCGTACAAGTCCGCTAAGCGTGAATTTCGGGCTTGTCATAGAAGAAGGGTTAGTGAGTATTTACGGGAGGTAAATGACGAGATTGACCGAGCAGCTGGGGTAGACTGTGGCTTATTTTGGCGCCTCTTTAATGCAAGGAAAAACGGTGGGATCCTTAAAGCAGGCGGTGAAATTAAGTTTAAAGGGTTAACATTGAGGGATTCTGAGGACATAACAGTCGCTTGGGGACAATATTTTTCAGAATTGTATTCAGATACTGAAAATAATTGTTATGACGAGGAGTTCTATGAGCGTATCACCCACGCTATGGATGATATTAAACGTATGGATATTACTGTAAATGAAGATATTATTGATAGTGAAATTCTGATCAGTTTTATACTGAAACTTAAGCGCGGCAAGATGTGTGGTTTTGACGGCATCTATAATGAGCATCTTCTTTATGGAGGTATTACATTGCAATCATACATTTCCACTTTATTCAATATGATGTATAAGTTGTCATATGTCCCAGCTGACCTTAAAAGGGGAGTTATTGTTACCCTTCATAAAGGGGGAGGTAAACCTAAAGACGATCCGAAGAACTATCGTGCAATCACGTTATCATCTTGCATACTGAAGTTATATGAGAGTGTTTTGCTTGAACAACTGGGGGATAACTTAAGCATGTCTGTTCATGGACTTCAGGGTGGATTTCAGAGTAATAGAGGCTGTATCATGACGTCATTTGTTTTGAGAGAGGCAATTTCACATAGTCATGAGAATGACAGCACTTTATATGCATGTTTCTTGGATGTAAAACAAGCCTTTGATCGAGTTTGGCACGATGGCTTGTTTTACAAACTTTACAGGTATGGGTTACCGTTACCGTTATTACAAAGTGTAATAGAGATGCACAGTAATATGTTTAGTTGTGTTTTACACAAGGGGTTTAGGTCTGACTGGTTCTCAATTAAACAGGGAACGAGACAAGGTGGAATATGGTCACCATTTCTGTATCTCTGTTTCATCAATGAATTAATTGAAAGGTTAGTAGGTTTAGACGTTGGTTTTTCTTTGAGTGAAGGTAATAGCTTTTGTGCCCCTACTGTGGCTGACGATATGCTTTTGCTCTCACTTTCAAAGAAATCTTTACAGGTTATGCTGAACGAATGTTACCGCTATTCTTGTATTTGGAGATATCAGTATAACCCTAGTAAATGTGGAGTACTGGTTTTTGCTTGTAAGCAAAAAAGGCAGAGCTATAATAATGTGACCTCTTTCTACCTTGGGACTGATGTGTTACCAACAGTGCAGACCTACAAGCATCTAGGTGTTCTATTCGAGGGGAATAACAAATCTCATACTCTTATTAAGGAATCTTGTAACAAGATAAGGGGTACATTCTTTAGTTTGACAAATTATGGTTTTAACGACGATGGCTTACAACCTACCAGTTGTAAGCGTATATACAGTGCTGTAGTTATTCCTAAAGCTTTATACGGATGTGAATGTTGGCCACCGTTAAGTAAAACTGAGTTACTGCTACTTGAGCGAGCCCATCGTTTATGCTTAAAATACATACAGGGTTTCAGTTCAAGGACCAGTACTGACTGCGCTTTAAGCATGATTGACTGCCTACCTATTGCCTTGGAAATAGAGCGGAAGAAACTTACCCTTTTAGGTCAGTTATGCAGGTTAGAAGCTGATTGTGCTGTAAAACAAATGTTTTTATTTAGATTAAGTTCATACTTTTTAAGCAAAGTTAAGCTTGGATTTATGCCGGATATAGACCAGATACTGATTAAATATGGTTTGAGACATTTCATAGTGCAATATTTAAATGAAGGATCTTTTCCTAGTAAGGATTGTTGGAATCGCACGATTAAAAGAGCGATAAGAAATTCCTATGTTTTAGACTGGAATACTCGCACATCTGTTGAGAGATTTTGTAGATTTAGATCTGTTCATTGTAACTATCAAATGTGTAGTTTATGGAAATTCTCTCAACTGTTTCCTAAAATGTTAATCTATGTCAAGTCAGTTGCTCAGTTAGTAGCTTATTTGTCTAGATACGATGATGTCTGCTTTAAATGTACACAAGATTGCAATATGTGTAATTTAACAGATCATCTTATTTTAGATTGTCCAATGACATTAGCAGTAAGACAAAACATGTTAGATGGTATCGTTCGCCTGTTTGGGCATCAAGTTGGTAATTGTATTATATCCCTTGACCGATCAGCGTATGTGAATACACTACTAGGTGTATATCATCCAGATGTTGAACTATCACTTCCGGTTGAAAGATGTTATAACGATTTGTTAAAATTCCTTTTTCAGACATGTACATTATGTTTGCAAAGTTGGCAGTCTACAGAGTCAACGCTATGTCGACTTAGCAACTCTATAAGTGTCGTTGTACTTCATAATTATACATGCAAGTTTGTAATTACAAGTATGTTATTTTGTATACTCTCTGTATTTCTTTTCGATCAGAGAGATACACGACACATGCATGTAGTTTGAATGGAACTTATATATTATGTGGAATCTCGTTCTGAAATTGATATTCACCCGCCAATTTGTGTACATTTGTTTCGTATATGTATCTGATGTACTTGTCTAATGGTGTGTATGCATGTTTATGTATGTTTGTTTATATATAATTACCACAGACAAGTATTCCCATTTACTTATTTTATACTAAGTTAACGTGTTCTCTTGTACAGTCTCTACTTTTCGTTTCGTTTAGAGGCGTACTGGTAGGGTACATGCATTAGTTATATTATTTTTTTTTGCATTTCCATCAAGAGTTGTGTGTGTACTATGTATGTGTATATGCAGTATGAATGTTGGGTTTGTTGTATTGTCTTTGTATCTTTTTTTTTGTTCTGTTGTGTTGTTCACTATTTACATGTGATTTGTAATCTTCAAATATGGAGGAAATAAAGATATATATGTATAATAGAAAATACCAAAGAGTTGCAAATTGGGCGCCCGTGTAAAAGAAAAGACACGCATTTTTGCAAAGTTGACGCATTTGTATCAGACCCTCCCCCACCCCCCCAAAAAAAATAAAAATAAAAAAGAAATAATTTTTTTTTTTTTTTTTTTTTTATATATATAACAACTGAGCGCATGTGTAACAGAAAAGGCACAACTGTTACAAATTGGACGCGTGTGTAACAGAAAAGACACCACTATAACGATATAGAATATTTATTTTCCTATTTGCCATATCTTTAGTATGTGATGCAACCACTTTTTATCCCCTCGTTTCGTTTCGTCGGAGATGAACTTAAATGGGTTATCTATAAGCATTATTATTTGTATCATTTTCTCTTTCTCCCTTTTGAATAGAATATGCTATTTCCATACATAACATTTGTAGATAGTCGCTTTTCTTCATTGTGACTGTGTGACTGTATTATTTATAGTATGTTTTTGTCAGATGTTAATGCTTCGTGCATAAAGCGAGACTTTGTATACTTTTGAAATAAAACTGAAACAAACTGGACGCAAACTTGTGTAACGGAAAAGGTACAACTGTTACAAACTGGACACAAGTGTAACAGAAAAGGCACACATGTTACAAAGTGGACGCAAGTGTAACAGAAAAGGCACAACTTTTACAAACTGGACACAGGTATAACCGAAAAGGCACAGCTTTTACAAACTGGACGCAAGTGTAACAGAAAAGGCACAACTGTTACAAAGTGGACGCAAATGCAACAGAAAAGGCACACGTGTTACAAAGTGGACACATGTCTAAGAGAGAAGGCACACATGTTACAAAGTGGACGCAAGTGTAACAGAAAAGGCACAACTGTTACAAAGTGAACGCGTGTGTAACAGAAAAAGGCACACATGTCACAAAGTGGACGCACGTGTAACAGATAAAGACACACATGTCACAAAGTGAATGCATATGTAATAGAAAAGGCACAAATGTAACAAACAATACAGGTGTAATTCGTTTGGAAAGGTGTTCTGGAAGTTCGATGCCATTTGATGAAGATACCGATGATGATGGTGGTGATGGTGTCGTTACTGTTGCATTTGTTTCTTGTTCTTAAGGATGACACTAGTGATAACAGATTATTCACGACGAAGATAACAACGACGATGCTAACGATGGGAATGATTGTGACGATTGTAACGATGTTGCTGATTATGATGATGATGATGGTGATGATGATAGTGACGTTTTTGTTGTTTATCATTACATTGATGATGATGGTGATGGTGGATGTAATGTTTATTACTGCACAGTCCAAATCCCAGAGAGTTACACGTGTGTGTCCTTTCGGTGACATAATTTCCAGTTTGTTACAAATATTTGTGTTGATGTAATATGCATTACCAAAACACACGAGGGCACTATAAATGTAAATGAAGTATATTGTTAATCCATTTGAATTTGAATCACTTAAGTTGTTAACCGAGTAGCACCCTAGGTGTTTATAGTGTGAAAATATAATAGAAATAGTTAGGTTTTGTTAAGGAAGTCTGAGCCTTCATCTGGTGAAATGGTTGTCTTTCTGTTTAACCCTTTTCCTCATATAGACGTGTTTTCACGCATTTGCAAACAGAGTAGACCCAGATCAGAGGCTCATAGAGGAGCCGTCTGATCAGGATCTGCTCTGTTTGCTGATGGAATTTGAAATATCTGTTTATTTACTTTCTAAAATGGCTAAAAAGTTCCACATTCCATAGTTCATTATAACTACTTTATTCATGAATATTCAATAGGTATTGAAATTTGAAATAAACATAGAACAGGGAAAGGGTTAAATTGGCTCGTTTTCCATCAGTGAAATAAGCACGTGTGTCATTCTACTTGTCCCAGACATACAGTTTTGAATTAGCTATTAAAATGCAGTAAATATCGCATGCAGTAGTAGAGCGAAACATCGGTGTTGAACAGTGCACCTTTAACTTGCTCGGCAAATATTCTATCAACAGACGATTTAGAAGCATAATTTAGTATTTTCCCTTTCAAATAAACCGCCAATATCTCCTTTATTTCTCCACCAAATCCTATACTGTTACCACTATTTAGAATCGTCTCTTTGAGACGATACCACTCTTTAGAATCGTCTCTTTGAGACGATTCTAAAGAGTGGTCACAGTATAGGGTTTGGTGGAGAAATGACGATTTTAGTATTTGGGTAAGAACCTTTATCTTTACTTCTGAACCATCATTGTCAAACGGTTTAGATCAAGCTGAGACGCTGAGTTATTCAGTGTCTCACCTGGATCCAAACTATTTGCAAGTTTAATTAAATAATTCACCCACAGACTGTTAAAGGCGTACACTAGCCACGATGACATAATAATAGGTTTACTAAACCTCTGTATCCAATATGCTATTATCGGAAGTGTCATTAATGTTGATAAAATCAATAACATAATTGCCGTGCATGCCAGCGTGACACGCAGAATACGTGTACATGCATTTTACATGTACGTACTCTTTTATTAGTGAAGCGTTAGAACTAAACTGTTTAATATATCAATTGTTTAATTGCATGACTCATACATGTACTTTTATAGTACAGTAAAGCCCCTCTAAATCGGACGTTCAATTTAATATAAATATCGGTCTTGGAGACAGGTGGAAGCTTAATGCAGGATGAACGTCATGCAGAAAGCTCCCCTCTAAACCGGACGTTCAATATAGTATAGGTCGGATAGTTTTAGACAGGTGGCAGCTTAATGAAGGGTGAAGTCACGCAGAAACTCCTCTAGGAGCTTTCTGCATGAATTTCCTCTTGCATTAAGCAGCCACCTATACCAAAGAGTATATAAATTATTCCCTTCCAGAATTCCGGTTCACATGGATTCTACTGTATATTCTAATATATTGCCATATGTTTGTTAGATTTGGTTTGGACCCAGAGAACAAAACATAACTTCTAGAATTGGAACAGACTACGGTTTTGAAGACGATAGTTGTTTTCAATATTTTGTGTTGAAAGGTTGAAAGGTTGAAAAATGGTTTTGTCTGTATGATTTGTTGAACAAAATACATAAACGTCTATTTAAGCGACTGCTTAGGCATCATACCAATGCGCATCAGAATGTTTAGTGCAGGGCTGAAAACTCCCCCGGAAGCTTTCTGCACTGCGTTTCGTCTTCATTAAGCATCCAAATATTTTGTTTTAAAATGTAAGGTTAGATTTCCTTGAGTGGTCGTTTAATGTACAGCAATACCTCTCTATAATGACCACTAAATTGTATCAAGTTTATTGTGTTAAAGGCAGGTGGCTGCTTAAAGCTCCTATAGGAATGTTCTGTTTTACTGTCACATTGCTATAAACACCCACCTGCCCTAAATACCAACTAATTAACACAATTTAGTGGCCGTTATAGAGAGGTTTTACTGTATTACTATATGCACGATGCATTCATTTTGATAGTGACTTCTGATATACAGAAGAACCTGTCCTAAAAGGCCATTCAGTTATTGAACATAGGAGTTATAAAAAGCATGTGGTTGCTTAATGCAGGGCAAACGTAATGCAGAAAGCTCCTATAGGGGAATTTGACCTCTTTTTGATTGCCGCTTAAGACAGGTTCTACTGTATATATTTATATATTGTCTGTTTTTTGTTTCTGTTATCAAAGTAATATAATAATTACATACACATTCACGCTTTTTCTCATTTCTGTCGTCATTCATATTAGAGCAGTACAGAACTCCGCCACAAACTTCACTATTTTCGTAATATATCTTGCAGAGAAGCGACAAAAAGCCGCTAGACATATCTTGGACATTTACTGTAATACGTGCAAATTGCCTTTGACGAGGTCCGCCAGCAGCAATATCGCCCCTCAAGGCGTGACATACACACACATATATACTAGGGGTGACATACACATTGGGGATGACGTAACACTCTTACCGCCAGGTACGACGAGAAATGTGCCGTAAGTTTGTTTAAATTACTTGATTGGATCCCATAATCGATCTGCCTCGCTTGAATTTCATTGTGGCTGTTGCACTGTTATATTTACCTGTTAATTTGTTTTTGTGCAATTTGTTGAATGACATTTTCCTGCGATGCGCACTTATCTGTCTAGCGCAATTATTGTAGTTATTACTTTGCCTTTGTTTGCTGCCACGTGACATACCTGAGAGATGGAAAGAGAAAGCAATTATTGTTGAAGTTTATGATCAGACTAGCAGAAAGTGCATACAACAATTTTATGCACTTGATTTCAATGCCAAGTTTGCGCAACTTTATTGATACTACATCGTAGAATACAGTAGAACTTCTCTATAACGACCACTGAATTGTGTTGATTGTTTGGTATTTAGGACAGGTGGCCGCTTAAAGCAAGGTGAAAGTAAAACAGAACGCTCCTATAGGGGCGTTCTGTTCTACTTTCACCTTGCTTTAAAGCAGCCACCTGCCATTAATACAAATTACTTGATGTAATTTAGTAGCCGTTAAAGAGAGGTTTTACTGAAATTTGGTGGCCGTTATAGAGAGGTTTTACTGTACTATTGCACCGTGAAGTAAACAGGCGCGCCAAGTATGAACGCATAGCATGTGAATGCGTTATTAAATATGCAGTAAAATCTCTCTAAACCGGACATTGAATTTAGTATAAATATCGATCTTGGAGACAGGTGGCAGCTTAATGCAGGGTGAAAGTCATGCAGAAAGCTCCTCTAGGATTTTTTTGCATAACTTTCACCCCGCATTAAGCAGTCACCTGCCTAAATGTATCTAAATTCTTCGCTGCTAGAATTTCGGCTTAGATTCGTTTTACTCTAGTATATAACCCTCAATATAAAACTTAGTAAGGCGTGTTAAGAAAACAAAATAAAAATATAAGAAAAGAAGAAAAAAAAGACTAATGTCGAATGAGAAGCAAAAGCTTGTATTATGGTGTAACATTACACTGCACCATTCACTGAACCTATATACGCTATGTATATTGTACAAGTAAATATGTATGGTAATAGTTGTATATATGTTATAAAAATATAGAGACAAATGTAAAATTTCTGTGGTAAAACGACATATTATAAATAGTGATTTGTATTCAGTATTCCTATTATGTGCTTGGTATATATACGAATGTTTTATATTTGGCCAAGTAAAATCCGTCTAATGCTACCACCTAAAAGAGATATTTATAATTCTGGGTGGTAGAAGCAGGTGGTAGCTTACAGGACAAAAGTAATGCAGAAAGCTCCTAGAGGAGGAGCTTTCTGCATTACTTTTGTCCTGCATTAAGCAACCACCAGCTTATAAAGACACCCATATTTATTCATTAAGTGGTCGCATTAGAGGGTTCGACTGCATTTGCATCAAGGGGAGTTGTTTATGAGGATTGTAGCGACGGATCTTATTTGACATTGAAATCGTGTTAACAAAAGGACGGTTACCCTGCTTGGAGGCTGGGCATGTTTGTCTCAATAACATTAAGAATAGAACAGCATTAGAATTAAAACAAAACAATGAATAGGTCATTTAAAATTGAAGCAACGTGCTTTCCCTGGAGCAGTCATTTTGTTTTCACCGTCGTTCGCCGTTACAACACTGCAGATTTCAGATCCGATTAATAAAGTTTGTGAGAAGAAAAGGACACGTTTTCGTGTTTTAGAGTTGCGACCTGCTTGCGTTTTCATTGTAGAGCTTTATTCAAAATTTATGAAAAAACAAACAAACAAACAAGAAAGTCAAAATGTCAGACATATGCGACCTTACAGTGCCGAGTTTCTTATCTGGGTCCATACTGTTTATATATGGTTTAACCCTTTCCTCCATAAATACGCCTTTATACGCATCTGTACAAGTCACTTTAGGAAACCATTATGATAAATAGAGCATTTGCTCCAAAGGAGCAAATGCTCTTTTTATCACAATGGTTTCTAAACGACACAATTCTAAAATTTTCCTTTTTTCTAGTAAATACTCCTTTTGGGCAGATTTATTCAAAGAGATTGGGTATAAAAATAGCCTATGAGGGAATGGGTTAAACCATGAAGAGTTAACGCTTCGTTTAGAAGCTACAGCAAAAGTAACACCTGTCCTAAATGGCCATTCGTTTAATGAACATAGGAGTCTTGAAAAGCAGGCGATTGCTTAATACAGGACACAAGGAATGCAGAAAGCTCCTACATAAGATTTCTGCATTACATTTGACCTGTATTAAGCTACCACCTGCCTTACACACCCATAATTAGACCTCTTTTTGATTGTCGCTCATGACACGTTCTACTGTACTCTTGTGTGTCTAAACCTTTAAATTAACAGAACACCCTCTATACAACGCTCACACTAGAAATGGTCTCCTTCTGGGTCTTCTTTGCCATATTCTATGTTTATTCCAAATTTCAATACCTACTGAATATACATGCACAAAATACTAAGAATGCAATATGCAATGTGGAACGTTATAGTCATTTTAGAAACTAAACAAACGGGTCTTTCAAATTCTACTAGCAAACAGAGCAGACCCTGATCTGGGTCTACTCTGTTTGCAAATGAAAACGCGTTTATATGAAAGTAAGTGTTCAGTGATAGATGAACGCTTGAACGATCTGCTATATTTTAGTCATACATTAAGCAGTTACTCGCTCTTGTTTCTTTAACCATTTCCTTCATATAAAAAACCCTTATCACACGTTTGCAAACATAGTAGATCCAGGTTAAACAGTTCCTATAGGATCCCTCTAACCTGGGTCGCTTCTGTTTGCATATGAAATTATAATAGATCAGATTGTACAGTTTATTTCAATACCAAGCATTTATGTACATATGCCATTATAAACGTACAGTTAATAAATATTCATGATGTTATTATTTTTTGACGAATTATCAACAGGGAAAGGGTTACATATTCGCTTTAGAGAGAGGTCCAGTTGCACTTAATTTTGAAACAAGTAATAACAATTCCGAAAGCACGGATGTTGGTTTTTGTGTTTAAGCGGAGGTAACCTGGAGAAACCCCACGAGTCCGGATGGCCAATCACTGTACCCTTTCACATACATGTACTGCCAAATCTGGGATCGAGCCTATGTCCCAGGGAAGCTAATGAGCTAACGATTTCGCTATCCAAACACACTGTTGATGTCACATACCTGCCCGAGTGTATTCCACTAGGGGGTGTTGTCCGGTCACCTACGACTGTAGCCAACCCAGAACTATGTTTTGGAGATGACGGGCCTTCAAAGCCTATTCGCAATGTCCGATCTAAATCACCTGTTATTAGAAAGAAGACATCCATAATACGTGTCCTAATGTCCACACTGGACAGCTGGACATGGACAATTGTAAAAAGATAATGTGTACACCGCCCCGCTAATGGTCCCATTTCCATCAACCATCATACTGCTAGAAACTCACATGTCCGCTTAAACTCTCATCTTAATCAATTTTATTACTTCTGATTTATTCAAATATTTGAGAAACTGCTGACCGAGTACAAAACAGCCTGAACCCTGATGATCCTGTGACTTACTCGCGATCTACTCTTGATCCTAGTTTATTTGCCTATAATAAACAGGTTGTGCTGGGCAGTGAAAGGGCTAAAATATCACTTAGTCTCAACGGTCACTTGCACGACACTAGTTTCACATTAGGAGAAATGTAAGACCCGTTTGTTTGATGTTTTGTTAGTATGATATGTTGGTTTTTGGACTTTCTTTTATCCAAGAGTGGTGGTTGTCTTTTAACCTTTTACTTCGTAAAGACCAATTTACACGCCTTTCCGAGTAGACCCGGAACAGGCGTCTCATGTAGGAGCCGTTTGATCGAGGTCTGCTCATTTTGCTTATGAAGATCTATAGAACTGACTCTAACGTTTTGGTTTGCCCAAAAAGTCCCTTATTCATATGCTATAATAGAAATGAATATCCGTGCAAAGTCATTATTTCTAAACCAGTATCCATGCGGTAAACCGATAATGTCTAAAGCCCATGCCATTCCCAGTCTTTGTTCGGTATTACCATTTCGCCGAACGCCTCGAAGTTCTATCGAATTTGAATAGATGTAACTTATATGAAAATGAATGTATTTATGGTTTCGGCTACATCATGTTTTCTATAGGGCTCTCTTTGAGCGAATGTGGCCGTCGAATAGTTACTCTTGAATTTCTTTCAAGAAAACAGTAAAACCTCTCTACAACGGCCACTATATCGTGTTTATCAGTTGGTATTTAAATGTAGGACAGGTAGCTGCTTAAAGCAACGTGAAAGTAAAACAGAACGCTCCTATAGGAGCGTCCTGTTTTTACTTTCACCTTGATTTAAGCAGCCACCTGCCTTTAACACAAAATACTGGATGTAATTTAGTGACCGTTATAGAGGTTTTACTCTATGCACACACTTGTCCCCCTAAAGCGACCTGGCAATTAACAAAGACTCATGTCTTTGAAAGACCCATGTCAAAAGACCCATGTCTTTGAAAGCAGGCGGTGACTTATATTTTGTAGCCTTCTCCTACATGCATATTCATGTAATAGGTAATACCATCATGAATATTTATTATTTTTATAATGTTACGTGGACACGGGATATTTTGACTTTGACAGAAACTTCAGAATCAGATCTATATACATTAAAACCTCTCTATAACGGCCACTAAATTATGTTAACCATTCGCTTGCTGAATTTTAAAATACATTTCTCCTTCTTTACCCATGCCCTGTTGTATAATTACATATATCTTCACTGTGTACACGTGTTTCGCTGTGCAGTCACTGCTGTGGAGTGCACTGGTTGCACAATCAACTTGTAAATAGTGCAGACCCTGATGAGACAGCTCCTGCAGGAGATGTCTAATCTTGGTCTTCACTATTTACAGGTAGGTATATTGACGTGAATAGCAAGCGAAGGGTTAAAACCTCTGTATAACGGCCACTAAATTATGTTAATTAGTTGGTATTTAGGGCAATGTGAAAGTGAAACAGAGGGCTCCTATAGGAGCGTTCTGTTTTACTTTCAACTTGCTTTAAGCAGTCACCTGCCTTTAACACAAAATACTTAATGTAATTCAGTGGCTGTTATAGAGATGTTTTACTATAATTCCATTAGCAAATAGAGCAGAGGCTGATCAGACAGCTCCTTACTGTTCTGTTTGAAAATGCGTGAAACAAAGGGTTAATGGAGGACGAAAGCAGTGCCAAAAGTTCATATTATGTAAGCTTTCTACAATCCGGGTTTTCGTCACAAATAAGCTACCCGTTGCCTATAGGACCTGATATGAGAATTCTGATCAGCGTCTGCACTGTTTGCTTGACTGTTTGCGCTGTTTGCTTGACATATTATTTTCCAAGGACTATATTAGCAAACGAAGGTGTGCGGAAACACCCATCGGAATGAATATGAGTTTGGTTGGTATACATATTTGGGCGAGTTGACTACAGTAAAACCTCCCTATAACGGCCACTAAATTACATCAAGTACTTTGTATTAAAGGCAGGTGGGTGCTTAAAGCAAGATGAAAGTAAAACAGAACGCTCCTGTAGGAGCGTTCTGTTTTACTTTCACCTTAATTGCTTTAAGCACCCACCTGCCCTAAATACCAACTAATTAACACAATTTAGTGGCCAGTATAGCGAGGTTTTACTGTATAACGCTCAGGCTAAAGTGGGTTAATCATTTGCTCCATTAAATACGCCTTTCTGCATCTTTGCAAACAGAACAGACATGTGTCAAACGGCTCCTGATCAGGGTCTGCTTTGTTTGCTTACGGTATAATATTAATTTCTTTATTTCTTACATGAATATTCATGGATTTTTAAACGGTTAAATATAATCCCAAGAATGCCCCTTTTTACATATTCGTCAATAGAGGTAAACACTTATAAAGCAGTAGAGCACATCGGCATATCTCTCATATTAAAGAATGGATTATATCAAAACCACTTGTGCGATTGTGAAACATTACACAACTATTACCACTGAACAAATTCTTCATCGAAAGTAATTCAAACCAGAATAGATATGTTTTCAACTAAACCAGAATTATAGAATTAACTAACAACAGTGTTTATTGTATGAAAATTGTTTATGTTTTAGGTGTCTATTAAATTTTGAAATTAGATTCCACCAAAAGATGTTTTATCACCGAAAAGGACCGTATATTTTCTATTTCAGACAGACCTGCTGAGACACTCGTGTCATCTCACAGAGACAGTTGAATGATAAATTGTCTCGGAAGTATAGTAAAACCTCGCCATATCGGCCACAAAGAGGACCTCTGGGTCTTTCATATACAGGAGAACCTGTCTTAATCGACCATCAAACATAGATTTAATTATGGGTTTGTAAGGCAGGTGGTAGCTTAATGCAGGCCGAAATTATTGTAGAAAACTCCAATAGGAGCTTTCTGTATTACGTTTGCCCTGAATTAACCCTTTCCCTCATATAAACGTGTTTTCACGCATTTGCAAACAGAGTAGACCCAGATCAGACGGCTCCTAGAGGAGCCGTCTGGTCAGGGTCTGCTCTGTTTGCTAATAGAATTTGATAGATCTGTTTCTTTAGTTTCTTAAATGGCTGCAAGGTTCCACCTTCCACATTACATTATAACTATTTTGTTCATGAATATTTAGTAGGTATTGAAATTTGGAATAAACATAGAACAGAGAAAGGGTTAAGGAACCACCTTTTTTTTAACACTCCCATGTTCAATACATTAATGACCGCTTATGACAGGTTCTACTGTATACATGGTTGTGGAGTGCTTCATGGCATTTAAGTAGCAAGCTCCCAGGTAGGAGCTTTCTATGTTAACTTCCGTTCTGTTTTAAGCGTCCATCTGCTATTAACAACACACATGCTTATTCAGTCAGTGGACGATATAAATAGCGGTTTTATAGTATGGTGTACACCTTAGACACGTTGGCCAACGTCTGATGAATTTTCGTTTGCTTAACTCTTTACACCATAAATACGCATTTCTATGCCTTTGCAAACAGAGTAGACCCAGATCAGACGGCTCCTGTGGGAGCCGTCTGATCTGGGTATGCTCTGTTTGTTTTTGATATATTAGATATATAAGTACATTTGTATACAGTTTCTGCCATGGCCAAATAGTTCTGTGTTTATGTGTCAGTATAGCAATTAATCTAATTAATATTCATGATGTAATTATTTCTGACATAAATATTGTAGAGTATAGGCTTAAATTGTAATCCTTCAAATGATTAATGTTCAACGTTTAATGCTTTTTTTATTGCTTAACCTTAATTCCGTCTGCTTCATGTAAGAGTGTGGTCTACTTCAGGTTTTTAAGGAGATTTCTCTCCAATTCCTTTACAAACATACAATAAAACCTCTCTATAACGGCCAATAAATTGTGTTAATTAGATGGTATTTAGGGCAGGCGGCTGCTTAAAGCAAGATGAAAGTAAAACAGAACGCTCCTATAGGAGCGTTCTGTTTTACTTTCACTCTGCTTTAAGCAGCCACCTGTCTTTAACACACAATACTTATGTAATTTAGTGGCTGTTATAGAGAGGTTTTACTGTATAACCAGATTGTCAAAAAGGTTTTTTTTAGAGATGTGAATTACTCGACGTCTCATCTGGATCAGAGAGTATCATGGTTTCGCACATTTACGTTGAAAAAAATGGGAGTATAGAATAAATTTATTGATTTTAATAGGTGATTTTAATGACAAACAGTGTAGACCTTGACAAGGATTACTCTTATCTGGGTCAACATTCTTTGTTTATGCTTGTTACTTCAGTTCTCCCACCCGAACAGGTTAATATATGAACTGCATCGTATTTCTACACAACTTGCAATCTACACATCAAATAAATTGCATTTTGATGAGATGCCGATTTACTTGACATTTTCCAGACGGCTGGCATAGGAATACTACTGCAGTAACGTCTGACTACTACAACGAATTAAAGGAAGTCTAATTCTGGATTTTTAAAACAGGCGATAGCTTAATGCAGGATAAAAGTAATACAGAACGCTCCTATAGGAACTTTCTGTATAACTCTGGTCCTGCATTAAACATCCGCCTGTTTTTCCAATCTCCTATATCAATAAATCACATGGTCGCGAGAATCTACTGTAGTTTAAATATAGTGCATATTTAGTTTTTTTTTTTTAAAAATAATATGTAAACTCAATCCCACTAAATCTCCAGAATGTATTTATACTTTAGTAAGTATATAATCTACACATCCTATCAACTAGTAGAGTCTATCATATTAACTTACTATTAAACCTGTCAACGCACCATGCGACATCGAGGTTGCTAGGCAACACATCTATAATGGTGTACCTGTATTCTTTGTGAATGAGAAAATTAAAAAACAGGGTATTACAGTAATGAAATACATAGATGTGAAGTGTCCGATCGCCAATTCTGTTGTTTGATCCATGTACATTGTATACAGTACAACCCCTCTAAACCGGACGTTCAATTTAGTATAAATATCGGTCTTGGATACAGGTGGCAGCTTAATGCAGGATGGAAGTCGTGCAGAAAGCTCATCTAGGAGCTTTCTGCATGACTTTCACTGTGCATTAAGCAGCCACCTACCTAAAAGTATCTAAATCATATTGAATCATCAAACTGCATCTTCAAAGCAGAATTTGACTGAACCGTCAAGAACAGTCCCATCAACTTAATAGTATATTGGATAATCAGAAAAAATAAAATTAACATTAGATTGAATCATATAAATCTTACCGTTTAAATCAACATTGCATAAACCAGAAACAATCCCTTCAAATCAAAACGAGAATGGATCAGCAGAAACAACCCAATCGAATTAACATTGGATCATCAGATATAGAACCTATATATCAACATTAGAATGGAGCATCAGAAATGGCTTCAGGAAATCAACATCAGTGTGGATCATCAGCCATAGCCCCATGAAATCAACATTAGATTGGATCATCGGAAATAACCCCAGAAATCAACATTAGACTTGACCATCAGAAACAGCCCCTTCAAATCAATATTAGATTTAAACATCAGAAATAGCTACAAGAAAGCAACATTAGATTGGATCATCAGAAATAGACCCGTTAAATCAACAATAGATTGGATCATCAGAAAGAACCTATGTAATCAACACCAGAGTGGATCATCAGAAATAGCCCCATAAAACCACAATTAGATTAGATCATCAAAAACAATCCATTCAAACCAAAATTAGATAGGATCATCAAAACAGTCCTTCAAATCAACATTAGATTGGACAATTAGAAACAGTCTCATTCAAATCATAATTAATAAATAGGATCACCAGAAACAGTCCAATCAAATCAACATTAGATTCGATCACCAAAAACACCCCCTTGCAATCAACATTAGATTAGATCACCAAAAACACCCCCTTGCAATCAACATTAGATTAGATCACCAAAAACACCCCCTTGCAATCAACATTAGATTAGATCACCAAAAACACCCCCTTGCAATCAACATTAGATTCGATCACCAAAATGCTCTATTCACATCAACATTAGATTGGATAAAAATCAACATTAGATTGGATAAAAATCAACATTAGATTGGATCACCGAACACAGCCTATTCAAATCAGCATAAGATTCGATTATCAGAAACAGCCCCTTCAAATCAGCATTAGATTGGATCACCAAAAACAAACCCTTCACTTCAAATCAAAATTAGATTGGATTATCAGAAACAACCCCTTCAAATCAATATCAGATTGTATCATCAGAAACAGTCCCATCAAATCAGCATAAGATTAGTTCATCAAAAAAGTATATTCAAAACAAAATTAGATCATATTTACAAATGTCGGCAGGCGCACTGTATGAGATTTAAACGGTTTTAATAATATAACGGCCCCTTTCTTTGTTTAAGAATTAGACTTTAAAATATTATAGTACATTGTAGCTGCATGCGAAAAAAGGTCTGTCAGCCATTTACGAATAGTCAGGAACCAGATCAAACGCCGCTTTGGAATACAACACTTGATCATCGACACGATCTTTAATATATGCTGATAAACGGATATTAACCCTTACCAAGCTAAGAAAATAATCAGCTCAAAAAGAGTATGGTGCAACTTTGATTACTTCCGGTTGGAACATATGTTTGAAAACTTATTGATCAAACTTCAAACAGATTGGATCCTGATGAGACACCGACTTTCTGTTTGCAAATGCGAGCAGGTCGCAAATAGCGGATGAATGGTAAAGACAAAACGTGTGTTTGAATGATAAAAATATATATTAATTAAATGCACATTTTGTGTGAGTTAAGTCGTGGCCAGTGGACTGGTCACAGTATATTTCTTGATATTATATTAACGTATAGCACTAGAGTAAAACCCCGCTAATGCGACCACAAAAAAGGGGCATAATTCTGGGTGACAGAGGCAGGTGGTAGCTTAATGCAGGACGAAAGTTATGCAGAAAGCTTTCTGCATAACTTTCGTCCTGCATTAAGCAACCACCTGCTTTAAACGGCGCCAATGGCTGTATTAGATCTTAGTATTGTAACTATTACCTGATGAATATCATAGAGGAATAGTGGCACCATGAATATCTATTAGTTGAATGGTTCATACATTATCCTCTTATTATTGCAGAAACTGTATGATTAGATCTACATGTATATTGTTCCATAAGCAAACATAGTACATCCTGATCAGACGGCTTCTACGGGTGATGTCTGATCTGTAAATGCATACACAGTGAGATTATGGAGTAAATCGATAATATGTTATGAGATATAATAGGCCTACACTATTGCAATGTACTATATAAGGGTATAGAATACAATAGTGGTAAGTACAATGTAAGAATGCAGAATACAACATTGTGATGTACCATGTAATGGTATAGAATACAACATTGTGATGTACCATGTAATGGTATAGAATACAACATTGTGATGTACCATGTAATGGTTTAGAACACAACATTGTATTGTACCATATAATGGTATAGAATACAACATTGTGATGTACCATGTAATGGTATAGAACACAACATTGTGATGTACCATGTAATGGTATAGAATACAACATTGTGATGTACCATGTAATGGTATAGAATACAACATTGTGATGTACCATGTAATGGTATAGAATACAACATTGTGATGTACCATGTAATGGTATAGAATACAACACTGTGATGTACCATGTAATGGTATAGAATACAATAGTGTTATGTACTATGTAATGGTATAGAATACAACATTGTGATGTACTATGTAATGGTATAGAATACAACATTGTGATTTACCATGTAATGGTATAGAATACAACATTGTGATGTACCATGTAATGGTATAGAATACAATAGTGTTATGTACCATGTAATGGTATAGAATACAACATTGTGATGTACCATGTAATGGTTTAGAATACAATAGTGTTATGTACTATGTAATGGTATAGAGTACAATATTGTTAAGTGCAATGCAAAAATACAGAACACAACATTGTGATGTACCGTGTACATGTAATGGTATAGAATACTGTTACTTACTATGTAGGGGTGATGCTGAATACAATACTGTGATATACAGGAAAACCTCTCTATAACGGCCACGAAATTACATCAAGAATTTTGTGTAAAAGGCATGTGGCTGCTTAAAGCAAAGTGAATGTAAAACAGAACGCTCCTATAGGAGCGTTCTGATTTACCTTCACCTTGCTTTAAGCAGCCACCTGTCCTAAATACCAACTAATTCACACAATTTAGTGGCCGTTATAGAGGGGTTTTACTGTACTATGTAAGGGTACAGAATACATTATTGTGATTATTATGTAACAATTCATGTATACAGTAAACCCCCTCTAAACAGGACTTTAGTATTAGTGCTAGTCTTCAAGACAAGTGGCAGCTTAATGCAGGATATCTTTCACCGTGCATTAAGTGTTCACATAAAGATCTAAATACTTCACTAAAAGTACAATTTAGGGGGAGGAGGGGGTTGTTACTTTATTGCCTGAAACCATTACTGTGAATGTGCCATTGTATACATGTTTGTTTATTGTCCAAATGACACGACTGATCAAAATGCGTAGAAAGAAGTTTGCTTTTTTCTAAATTATGAAACATACATGAAGCATGTTTTTAATATTGGCATTTGGCCATCGATGGAATTTTTACTGGAAATATGATATACAAGCGGACAATAATAGAAAATTAGTAAAACCGTCAGACCAATTCAACGAGAACCGCTTGAACGGTGAAATTAATTTATTATATTTGATATTTGTTTTTGATTGCGCATTAACACCCGTACTTTCAATTTTGGCATCGTCGGCCAATAAAACTGAAATAAAAATCAGTTTAAAACTATATAGAGCCGTTTGAAGGTTTTCACCTGAGAACTTATGATGTCTTAAACAAATTAACTATTTGAATGTCGGAAACGACCGTACTGGTAATAGCAAATAGTGTATCTCAAGACCAGAGGACTCCTAGAGGAATCCTCTATTCAGGGTCAGCACTGTTTGTCATTTGAAATCAGTGTTGGACATTTAAGTCTTTCATACTGGTTGGATTGTACAGTTAAACGCTGATGGATCATTCCACTTTGAATATTCACCAGCTTTTAAAGGTTTACTGCACTATATGTGGTACAGTAAAAAACTCTCTTAACCGGACATTAAGTTTTGTTTAAATATTGGTCTTGGAGACAGATGGCAGCTTAATACAGGGTGAACGTCATGAAGAAAGCTCCTGGAGGAGCTTTCTTCATGACTTTCACCCTGCATTAAGCAGCCACCTGCCTACAAGTATCTTAATTATTCTCAACCGTATTTCAGTTAAGAATGGTTTTACTGTATTAATAATTGTAGTAGATCCGCTACAGGTGTAACACTCCTAGCTCTTGGAATGCTGAGTTTATTAGTGGAATGATCCATCAGTGTTAAATTGTAGAGTACAATCAGTATGCAAAACCTAACTTTGCTGGGTGTTTTTGAATTACAAACAGCACCGAACCCGTTCAGATGGCTCCTGTAGGAGCCCTCTAGTCTGGTTCTACACTGTTTGCTAATGACAGAAGACTCATGTTTTAAATTTAAAGGGTTGACCATTTGCCTGTTGGACAAATATTTGTTTGGTCAAATTCCTCGTGCACATAAGTTTATAACTACAATAGTTTCAACTGTACGAAAATGCAATCAGAATTTCAAACTCTTTGAATCTTAATTCAAACTGTTTTCAAATGTAATTATAAAGTTCGTACGTAGTTCGTAGCATGTAAATAATTTAACAACTTTTGTTAAGTTTTGCGCTTTGTTCGAATTTTACAATAACTTTTGACAACATTGCAAACAGAAAAGACCCAGATCAGACGGCTGCTGTAGGGGCCGTCAGATTAGTGTTAACAGTTTAACAGTGTTTCTTTATGGTATTATAAAAATTATAGGCATGATTCTACAGTTTGATAATTATTTAACCTTTTCCTTCATATAAACGTCTTTTCACGCATTGGCAAACAGGGACGATCCAGACCAGACGGTTCTGATAGGAGCCATCTGATCAATGTCTACTCTGTTTGCTTTTGACACGATATAGATCTGATTATACAGTTTTTGTCTAAGCAAAAATTCCCCTGAGAAGTTTACGTTATAAAAGTTCTGCTAATAAATATTCATGATGTCCTTTTTTCTTTCATGGCTACTGAACAGGGAAAGGGTTAAGTGTTCGGACTATTCAGACTGTACTGTTAGATACTGCTTATTCAAGTTAACACATCGGTCACTGAAACAGAAGTTGAAAGAGACTGGTCAGTCAGTGGTCACACTATTTTTCGGTTGCTTTGTCAATGTCGGCGAGTCTCTGTAACAACCAGCAGGAGAAAAATATAGATCTTTTAATCATCTCAACAATCTCTTAGAAGCGTCATACGAAAACTACCGAAGTAATCCGATTGTTATGTCTAGATAGTAGATACCGATCGCGTAGCTAGCCGATACGGTGAGTGGATGTTAGATTCATTCACACCTTATTTTAGCTGCAATCTCACGGCAAATAGATTCATCTTAAGACAAGACGCAGTGACAATCTTAGCGAAAAATTTGTACGTAATTTGTCTTCTTTCTTATGACACAACTAATAGTAATGGTGACATCACAAATCTTACATCTGTCATCAGATATGTCTACAGAGGGCGCTGACACACGTCTGCCACCGGGCACTAATTGGCGATACTAACAAGCTATGGTGGTCAGATAGTGTCAGTTAGTTAATTTATGATGACGTTTTGTCTATTGTATAATTGATTCATGATATCTCTATAGTGACAGGCTATAATGAATGGTTAATACAATGGTCAAGTAATACCTTCCTCTGATTCTTTACTCTCTATTCTCTGATTGGTTTTTAATTTTGAAAAAGAAAGTTTCCTGTTATACGTCACATAAGTATTGGTTGGTGTTCAAAAGTCCCTGAACAAAACAAGTGAAGACAAAAGTTCAACCATTTGTTTCCTCGTAATCCTTCCTAATGAAGCCTGAAGAAAATCTCGCATACTGTTGGAAAGCCTCTCTGAAGCGTCTGTTAAATCACGATACGTCTAATTTATGGGTATCTTAAACATGTGGCAGCTTAATGCATGAGCGAGCTTTCTATATTAACCCGTTTCCCCCATATTGGCGCCTTTTGATGCCTCCGTAAAGTCACTTTACGAAACCATTGTGAAAAAAATATCACAATGGTTTCAAAACTACACAAATCTAAAATTTTACATTTCTCTAGTAAATGCTCCTTTTCGGTAGATTTATTCAAAGAGGGTGGTCTAAAAAAAGGTCTATGAGGGAAAAGGTTAAGCAGTCTCCTACTCGTAAAGACCTCTACGTTAATTCATGAAGGGGTCACTGTAGAGACATTATATTGTATGTTATTTACAGTAAACCCTCTCTATAACGGCCACTAAATTGCGTTAATCATTTGGTATTTAGGGCCTGTGGCCGCTTAAAGCAAGGTGAAAGTAAAACAGAACGTTCCTATGGGAGCGTCCTGTTTTACTTCCACATTGCTTTAAGCAACCACTTGCATTTAACACAAAATACTTGATGTAATTTAGTGACCGTTATAGAGAGGTTATACTGTATATAAAAGTCCATATTCAAATACTAGAATCATCATCTTCATCTTACTCTATGTTGTGACCATTCTTTAGAATCGCCTCAAAGAGACTATTCTAAAAAGTTGTCAAACATGGAGTTTAGTGGAGAAATAATGAGATATTCTTGATTATGTTTTAATTTACGCATATTATCTAGGCCTCCGGTGTAAGTAAAAGTGAATAACAATGTATACAAACGATAATCTAGTATGATTGTGTCACCTGCAGTAGCGGGGTGACACTAAGGGATTGTTTCTCTGTCGTCTGTCCGTTCTTCTATCTGTCTGTCACGTGATTTCGCCACGCTGATTTGCCGCAATTCTGCCATCTAGTGACACACGCGTTCCACCGAACTCCTGTCATATCTTTCAGCTAGTTTGAATTCAGACGTAATAGTGGGTGATTGTATAAACACGTATTATATCCATATCTGGTTGAGATCAAAACTGGTTCGAAATCGTTTTTTTAGTTGTCGTATTTAAGAGTCACCTAGTTGGTCTATAAAACAAGCAATTTTTTCGTATGTTGGGTTTTCTTGTCGGGGCTTCGGCATCAAAAGGAGTTGCACATATTTTTACGACTAAGTTTGGGTGATTTTTTCACAGAATTATGGCCCCTTGATCATTCAAAATATCTAATACTCTGACAAGCGCTTGCATGTGGTTATTACTCACATACAGTGATAATTCTAGTTTATTTAATACTTTAAAGTCATGATAAACACCTGTACACAGTTTTCGCAACTATAAAACTTTTTTGAATACAGTAAAACCCATCTAAACCTAATTTTGACCAAGAAGAATTTAGGTATATTAACGAAGAGTGGAGCTTTCGGCATGACTTCAGCTCTGCATTAAGCTGATATATGTCTTAACCCTTTTCCTTTTCTATATTTAGTCCAAATTTCAACATCTACTGAATATTCGTGAACAAAATACTTATAATGAAATATGGAAGGTGGAACACTGTAGCCATTTCAGAAACTAAATAAACATATCTATAAAATTCCATTAGCAAACAGATCAGACCCTGATAAGACGGCTTCTTTAGGAAAAAAGGCGTATTTATGAAGTAAAGGGTTAACCCTTTCGGTGCCAAATTTCTAAATGTCGTCTGCAATCCAAGTTTGTTAAATAATTCGGTAAAATAAGTAAACGAGATAAATGAATGCAAGTTTCAAATGAATAGAGCACATATATAGAAATGGAGAATGAGACAAAAAGTGAAGTCCCTGATCAGACGCCGCCTTGAAAAGCACTACTTGTCGTGGCGCATTTATGCGACATCGGCGGTGGAAGGGTTACGAACAGACATTAGTACTAATTTGAAGTCATGTTTAGATGAGCTTTACTGTATTAACAATCCCCATTGGTCTAGTACTATGTTGCTCACACTGGGAGTGTTTACCACATCAGTTACGGTGAAATTAAAGTTTTACTGAAACTTGTAAACTTGCTAAGTCTCTTGTATGTTTGTTGAGCCATTTAGTCACATAGGCGTTGTTGAAGAAGGACCAGTGGGTTGGCTAATCTGGAACGAATTGAAGCGCCAGGTACACTGGAGAATTAGGGTGAGAGTAAATGGCTTAACCATGACCATACTATAAAACATGTCTCCTTAAATTCTGAGTTCGGGCAAGTTTTTCTTGCTATCGGTTCGTTCAAGCTTTTGAGAAACACCTTACTGAGTGTCAAACAGTTTGGACCCTGATGAGACATTGAGCTGCTCATTGTCTCATCTGATTTGAAGCTGTTTGCAAATGCCATTAAGGTCTAGTTAAACAACATAAGGGTTAAGGTCGTGACTTTGCTTAGGACAGAATGAATCAAGTGGCCTCATACTGGCATGTATTATGTAAAATGTGATGAACTTTATGTTGAATGCTAAGATTAAAATAAATGCGTATATTGTGAGTGAGTGATTCAAATCGTAATTTGGTCTGCCGGCAACTTTGTAAAATATCGTGGTTAATTACAACAGTGTTCTGTTTATGTAGGAGTTGTCTGATCAGAGTCTTATATGTTTGCTAGTGAAATTATATAGATTTGATCCAACAGGTGTTGCTGAAGTCAACATATCCTTGAAAATATAACCTTATACAAATAACTTAAGTATAGTTTTGCCAAATATTTCTGTATAAATACAGTAAAACCCCTCTAATACTACCACCTAAAAGAGGATGGTAGAGGCAGGTGGTAGGTTAATGCAGGACAAAAGTAATGCAGAAAGCTCCTAGAGGAGCTTTCTGCATTACTTTTGTTCTGCATTAAGCAACCACATGCTTATAAAGACACCCATATTTATTCATTAAGTTGTCGCATTTGAGGGATTCTACTGTATGTAATTTGTTTAAAATTCAGTTAATTAAGAGTCATAAACTCATTATTTCCTGTATGAATATTCACCGAATAAGGGATTAAATAATGTATAAATCGTGTTCTTGAGTAACCAGGGGTTGTGGACCTAATCAACAGCCATAGAAATGCAAGATTATATCGCCATGTTTGATGCGAAAAAGTTTACTTACGCATGTAATAAAAACCCTAAGTTGATAAAACAAAAATACGAGTTGCAGAGCTAGAGATAAATGTGCGTACAGTAGAACCTGTCCTAAGCCACCATTCATACATTGAACATTTAAGTCTTAAAACGCAGGTGGTTGCTTAATGCAGTGCAAACATAATGCAGAAAACTTCTGTAGGAGCTTCAGGACTGCATTACATTTGACATTCATCTAGCTTCCACCTGCATTACAGACCCATAATTAGGCATCGTTTTGATGGCCACATAAGACAAGATACACTGTATCCAAATGCTACAATCATCATTTCTCCACCTAACCATATGTTGTGACCAATCTTTAGAATCGCCTCGAAGAAATAAAGAAGTTATTATTGAAAATGTTGAAATTTACGCATCTTATCTGAACCTCTGGAGTAGCATACAATGGATCTCTATTAACCTTAACCCTCTAAACAGTTATCCAAATACAGTGCTCCCTCCCTACAACGACCCTCTCAATAACGATTCCCACCTTACAATATTAGTTATACAGTTCTTTCCCAGGGTACATGACGATTTATTCCCGGCTGAGGAAAATCATGTTGCCCGAGCCGTTAGGCGAGGGTTACATGATTTTACCAGCCGGGAATAAATCGTCATGTACCCTGGGAAAGAACTGTATAACGAATTTATTATACTGCAAAGTTTTACGTTTCGGATGATTTATATAAATCCATTTTGGCATGCTGAATCACTAAACACGCAAATTCCCCTAAACGCGCCCCAATACATTATTTTTACCCGAAGGTATCCGACGTGGTGTGTATTGTATTTCATCGGAGTTCGTGTTATTATAGATGGCTGGACGATATAACAACTCCTCTAAAAACTGTTTTATTGATCATTTCAAACAATGATGTATTTTAATTCATTTCTACATTTTTTTCTTTACGTATCAATAGTTGTCTATTATGAAATTTGCTATTGTTTAGCCGAGTCGAGAAGTCGGTCTTTTGGTTTCTGACCATAATATGTGGGGCCTGACATGGGGAATTTCTATGTACCCTGTCAGCTCACAGGGTACATGGACTCACGTACACGGCTAGTTAACCAATTAGAAGTGAGGATTTTACTTTGCAGTATAATAACAACGCATGTCACTGTTTCCGAAACAATAAGGCCCCAGAAACAACTTTTTTTTCATCGTATTTTATTCATGCCTCCATCAAACCCTATGTTGTGACCACTTTTTAGAATCGTCACTTTGTGACGATTCTAAAGAGTGGTCACAACATAGGGTTTGATAGAGGCATAATGGTTTTAGTTTTTATCTGGGGATCTGCAAACAAGCTAGTTATGTTTGATTTTCCCTCCCTATAACAACTCCCTCTGAACAACACATACAATCACAAAGGTTGTCGTTGTAGAGAGGGAGCACTGTATTGTTGTTTGCTTAAATACGTAACCAATTACCTGATAGAAACGCATTTTACGCCTTTTTAAATCAGATTAGATCCAGATCAGTTGGCTCATGTAGGGGCCGTCTGAATAGTGATCTGTTTAATTTTTTTTTTATAGAATATCTTATGTCGGAATCCAAGCTGTTTGTATTCGCTTGCTTTATATGGCAATATAGTAACCTTTACCATGCTAGCATAGACCTGACACGCATTTGCAAACAGTTTGGATCCAGATGACACACCGAAAACTGCTAAAGATAAGAGTTTTGGCAGACATATGTTTTCAACAGGATAACTCAAGCCGATGGCCAACTTTGTTGTTTAATATGCTTAATGTTTTTCGTCTTGATATGCGTCCTGTTATGTTTTGTCTTGTGGCTATACCGTTTCTTGTTTGATGGTGTTTGGTGCGGTGTGATTTCGTATGTGGCTCTCCCTGTTTGACTATTTTTCCATATCTAATAACTTAATATACATAATGGGTAAAGTTTACCGTGAATAATTATAAGATAAAGGGTTAAAGAAGAAATTCTTCATATTTTTTGTCAAAAACATTATAAGAAGTTACGAACGACACACTCTGCTACATTCTAATTTAACCCTTTCCATCATATAAATACATTTTCACACAATTGCAAACAGAGAGACCCAGATTAGACGCAACCTATCGTCTGATGAGGCTCTTCTTTGTTTACCTTTGGCATGATATAGATCTGGCACTACAGGGTTTTCAAAGCAATGAAAATCCCTTGAAAAGTTTACATTATGAAACTTCATTGGTGACAGATTCTTCTGAAAATCGAACTCATCCAAGCTTTTATTCATGACAATTCCTAAAGCAAATTTGAGATAGATTGGTCAAGAAATGAAAGTGCTAGATGAGCAACAATGTTTTATGATATATAGGCGGACTGACGGACGGACTTGTCAAAAACTATATACCCGGGCAACTTCGTTGCGTTGGATGTAATAAAGGTCAATGTCAAACATGGTCACGATAAGAAAGTAACACACTTGTTACAAATATATGTTTAACCCTTTACACCATAAATACGCATTTCAACTCCTTTGCAAACAGAGTAAACCCAGATTACCCCGCAGGAACAGTCTGATCTGGGTCTGCTCTGTTTGCTTATAGATCTGATTCTGCTTTGGCAAAAACAATATGTTTATATGGCATTTTAAAAATTAATCTACTTAATTTTTATGATGTCATCATTTCTTATATAAATACATTGTATCTTATCAGAGGTACAGATAAGAATGTAAATTTCAAAAATAACTTCCATGATTCTCTACCAAACCCTATATTGTGACCACTCTTTAGAATCGTCTCTTCGGGACGATTCTAATGAGTGGACATAAGGTTTGGTGGAGAATCATAGAAGTTATTTTTGAAAATGAAGTGACGATTCTAAAGAGTGGTCACAATATAGGGTTTGGTGGAGAAATGGCGATTTTAGTATTTGAGTACGCACATTTATATGTTGCCCTGTTCATTGAGCAAAGGGCAAATATATATGTACATATTCACTAACACCTTGAATGTAAAACTGATATTCACACTCAAAATTGCAAATATAAGTATTGTTGTCAGTTTACTATTTTAAAGACTATTTGTCTAAAGTTTGCTAATTGCACCATTTGTTCAAAGGTTTACATTTAGAGTAAAATTTAAAATATGGTTTTAAAATGGCGAACATTCGACAAACTATTCCAAATTCCAGAATGTAAATCTACAATATGCCCTTTCTCTAGATTAATCCTTTTAATGCTAAAAAATGTCTGCTCAATCTCAGATCTATTGCACATACGAGATTAGAGATTAAACATAGCCTGTAGGAGTTGTCTGATCAGGGTCTACTCTGTTAGCTTATGGGATAATATAGATCTGATTCTACAGTTTTATGTCGTGGCTAAAATGTCCCGTGTCCAATGTTATTATAAATATCAGCTAACCGGTATTCACGATGTTATGATTTCATATGTGAATATGCATGAAGCTACCACCTTGTCCTAGCTTTTTGACATCAACCCATTCCCCCACTAGACTACAAATTATTGTTTTGATTTGTATAGATTTTAACCCAATGTGATAAATAGAGCATTTGCCCTATGTATCACAATGGTTTAAAAAAACCTTTACAGGGGTGTCAAAAGGCACCAGGGAAAGGGTTAAATCTTCTTTCGAGATATCGCTTTAGAAGCTGTTTCCTTGTACCCTGTTTATTGTTATTGCTTGTGATAGTTATACGTTTTTATGTATGCTCGTTTGTCTAAAATATGCGAGCATCTTGAAGGAAGGATTGCCTCAACAGACTATTCATGGCGTTTGAATGACGTTATACATTATCTATATGTATCACTGTCCTTCATTTACGGTCTGGTCCTTGGGAGTGTTTCGTAAATGTGTCCTTGGCTTATTTAATAAATATGGCGACTATGAACTTGTATGCAGTCAACCCCGTTTTACGGCCCTATTTGAATATTCATATAAACAATAATGACATCATGAATATTTACTAGCTGAATTTTTATAATGGCATACATGTATATACAAATGAGTTTGTGATATTGGTAGAAGTTGTAAAGTGATACCTATTATAATTTCAAAAGCAAACTGAGCAGACCCCGATCAGACGGCTCCTATAGGAGCTTTCTGCGTTACTTTTGCCCTGCATTAAGCAACGACGTGCTGCTCTTAAAAACTCTCATGTTCAATGAATGATTGGCCGCTTAGGACAGGTTCTTTTGTATATATATACAGAAAACAAACTTTATTTGGGTAAATCTTATACTACTGAAAATATTATTACTAAACTTATTAATTTGTAAGTTTTATCTTTAGAATTGTGGAGTTACAGCAAAATTTCTCTATAACGGCCACTAAATTACATGAAGTGTTTTGTGTAAAAGGCAGGCAGCTGCTTAAAGCAAGGTGAATGTAATACCGAACGCTCCTATAGGAGCGTTCTGTTTTACTTTCACCTTGCTTTAAGTAGCCACCTGCCCTAAATACCAACTAATTAACATAATTTAGTGGCCGTTATAGAGAGGTTTTACTGTAGAGTATTACCTCCACACTTTAGATGTCTTTTAAGGCCTTTGCAAACAGAGCAGACCAACATTAGACAACTCTCATACTGACCAGGGTCTGCTCTGTTTTTCTCATGGAATAATATAGATATGATTCTACAGTTTCTGCCACCATGGCCAAAATTACGTATGTTCATATGCCTTGATAAAACATATCTAATTAGTACTCATGATGCCATTATTTTTACATGAATGTTAATGAAGTAAAGAAATAAGCAATACACAATGTCCTGTCATTTTAGAATAGTATGGAATTGCTTT
Source organism: Azorinus chamasolen (assembly GCA_963576725.1). NCBI lineage: Eukaryota > Metazoa > Mollusca > Bivalvia > Cardiida > Solecurtidae > Azorinus > Azorinus chamasolen. The sequence goes on along the minus strand of OY755248.1, from coordinate 16,071,573 downwards.
GAGTAGCGTGGCATTGTTCCAGTTCCTGTCAGTACGTCGATGAAAAAATCCAAAACCAAACTTATAGGAAACGCAATGCTTACAGAATCCGAAGGTTAAAAGACATCGTCTGACAGGGAATTCTGTTTGCTGGCATTGTTTCTCAGATGCTTATCCTCATCGCTCATGATAATCTATCTTGATAAATGACTTGGTTGGCCGGCTTGTCACTGCTCTTGGCTGGTGTAAGATTCATGTTTACGACCACTCTTGCCAGGTGCCATTATCATCTGTATCATATTTGGAAACTTAACCCTTTCCTTCATATAAATTCTTTTTCACGCTTTTGCAAACAGTGTAGATCCATATCAGACGGCTCGTGTAACAGCAGGGTCTGTTCTGATTGATTCTGGTATGATATAAATCTGAATCTACAGTTTTTGTCAAAGCTAAACAACTGCCTTGAAAATTTTAAATGGTGATAACTTGTAGTACATGTAAATATTCATGAAGTCATTATTTCTTTGATGCATATTAACCCATTCCTTCATAGGCTATTTTTAGATCCAACCTCTTTGAATAAATCTACCGAAAGGAGCATTAACTAGATAAAAGGACATTTTTAGAATTTTGTAATTTGAAACCATTGTGATAAAGAGAGCATTTGCTCATATAGGAGCAAATGCTTATTTATCACAATGGTTTCAACAGGTGACTTTTACAGAGGCATAGAACGGCGTATTTATGGAGGAAAAGGATAAAAAAGGAAAAGGGTTAAGCATTATATTACTGAATTTTAGAGACGTATTTTACTTGCAAACACTGTTGATCCAGGATAGTTTAATTCTTTACTTGACATTCTTGCCTTTTAAACTTTGCAAACAGGGAATGCTTGACTACTTCGTACCCACAGAAGAACCTGTCTTAAGAGGCCATCAAAAAGAGGTGTAATTATGTGTCAATAAGGCAACTTGATGTAGGTCAAACGTAATGCAGCCCCTAGCTTTCTGCATTACTTCTGCTTGATCATCCCGATCACCCAAATTCCCCGACCAAGCTCGACGGAAGGCATGTACGCGAGTTCTTCTCGATCTCTACTCGATCATACACGACTCCTCCACGACGTCAACTCAACAACCACCCCGATCTCTGCTCGATCACCTCGACCCAGATACGATCCCTACACTATCTCTACCCGACCACCTGGATCTCTGCTCGATCTCTCTTGAGAACAATGACATAACATGTCTTTATTTTATTATATATTTAATACAGAAATTAAATTACAGTAAAAACCTCTCTATAACGGCCACTAAATTACATCAAATATTTTGTGTTAAATACAGGTGGTTGCTTAAAGCAAGATGAAAGTAAAACAGAACGCTCCCATAGGAGCAGACTGACCAATAACTAAAGTGTAAGATGTTGACAATATAGCCTTGAAGCAGGTGACAAATTTTGGTCTCCGAATGATGCATTGATTAGACGATTGAACGGACCGTTTTGAGCAGACATCATTGTTGGTGCAGACAATGAATTTTGAACAAACTCTTTTTGGGAGGTTTGTACATAAATTACAGTTAAACCCTATAAAGTATATATAGATGTATTTAAAGGCAGGCGGTTACTTAATGCAGGATGAAAGTAATTAAGAAAGCTCCATATAACATTTCTGCATAACTATCATCCTGCATTAAGCTACAACCGACCATTTATTAGACCTATGTTCGATGGTCGTAGAAAAGGGTTTTTACCGTGATAAGATAACTTTTGACTATTGATAGTTTTCTATTAACCAATTTGCGACAAAGGGATTCTTCCATGTTTATATATTGGATTAGTGCATTTTGATCTAAGGGATGCATGGTTTAAATTTTCAATTTCGTTTTGTTTTATATTGAAATTCCTATCAGCAAATAGTGTAGACTTTGATCAGACGCCGCATAATTCGGCGTCTGATCAGTCTACATTGTGTGCCTATGCCCAATATATGGGATCGTGGGCAAACGTGGCTTAACCTTTTCTTCATGTAGACGCTTTTTTCACGCATTTGCAGACAGAATAAGACCCAAATCAGAGCAGGAGCCGTCTGATCAGTGTCTGCTCTCTTTGCTATGGTATGATATAGATGTGAGTCTACAGTTTCTGTTTCAGCCATACTTTTCGGAGCTCTTAAAAATGTTTTAAAAATAATATACAGTGAATCCTCATTTAAACGGAAGTGTTTATTTCCAGGCATTTTGCTGGTATAACGAGGCTGCCGTTATAACGAGTTTAAATATGAAAGGAACCATAATGGCCAGTTTTAAACTACTGTAGTACGAACAGGTGAACGCTTAATGCAGAACACAAGAAGTGCAAAAAGCTCTCTTGGGGAGCCTTTCGCACTTCTTGTGTTCTGCATTAAGCGATCGCCTGTCTTATTGGTATTGCACCTTTTTATTCGGTGTTTGTATCAAAGACTTATCGGTAGTTTTGTTTCAGTGCATACTGCCGGTATAACGATGGTGCCATTGTAACGAATGCTGGTATAATGAGGGTTTACTGTAATTAATAATTTCTTGAATATTGAACAAGTAAAGGTTAATGCACCTCTGTAAGTGTATGTAATTGACATGTCCTGTCTGCGGTTTACATGTACTATTAGTATACAGTAAGCCGTCTCTTTACCGTTCTCCCAAATACAGTAAAACCCCTCTAAACTGGACGTTCAATTTAGTACCGGAGCCGTCTAATCAGGAACTGTTCTGTTTGCTTATGAAATTAAAAAAAAATGACTCCGCGGCATCAAAAATACAAAATAAATGATATTGTATACATATGCCATTATAAAAATAGCTAATGAATATTCATGATGTCCTTTTTTACCTTTGAATGTTCAATAGGGAAAGGGTTGACCGGGCATCTATACCGGTCGATATATACATCAGGTAAAACCCTTTCAAATAAACACATTTTTAGGTCTTTGCAAACAGAGTAGACCCAGATCAGATGGCGCCTATTGCATCCGTCTTATCGGGGTATACTCTGTTTGCTTATGGAGTTTATAGATCTGACATTACAGGTTTTGTCTGAGCCAAACATTCCCTTGAAAAAAATACATTATGAAAATTAACCCTTTCCTCCATAGGCTATTTTTTTTAGATCCAACCTCTTTGAATAAATCTACCGAAAAGGAGTATTAACTAGAGAAAAGGAATACTTTTGAGTTACTCGGCGTCTCATCAGGACCCAAGCTGTTTGACACTCTGTCAGTAGTCTCGCAAAAGCTTGAACGAATCGGAAGCTAGTGAAAACTGTAACAGATCTGAGTTTAAGTAGACTTCATTTTCATAACAGGCTTAGGGTTAATAAAGAAAGCGAAACATATCACAGTAGCTACTAAGTGTTGAAAGCTTGAAACTTTGCAGATAACGGTCATCTGACCAGGATCTACATTTGAATCTCATATATATCTAGAAACTTTTCTTTTCAATTTGGCAGACTTAATGGCGTTCAGGTAGATCTCTAATAACCATACGCCCCGAACCACCCCGCCCCGCCCACTGGGCATATTCATTGTCAATCGTTTTTCTCGCAGCGTTGCCTTTTGTTTTACCATATAAATATTTTTAAGCCAACCGGAAGTAAGGGCGATAACCAGTCGGTGCCCGCCAGACCGTCTCTCTGTACGTAGCGGGTTAACCGCGAAATCTGATTTCATAATTTGATACATTTGTAATTATTGACCGCAGGAGGTCGGTAATTTCTGTCAATTTCCCCGTCGAACGATATATCAATTTCGGAGATAATTTTTTATGTAAAAACGATAAACAGCTGTCCGTACTATACTCTTACTCTTGGGGCAAAATTAAGAGATTAGGTGTTGAAATGACAAATATTTTTATTGAATAAATATCTCAGATATATACAAAATGGTATTGTTAACTGTGAATTGAAATTTGAAATTAATGCTTGAAGTGATTATGAAGGTGATTTGAATCAGAAAATGTTAAACCCTTCCCCTGTTGAATACTGAATAGTCATGTTAGAAAAAATGACATCATGAATAATTATATGCTACGTTTTTATGATGGTATATGTTCACAAGATTCTTTTTGGTATCAGTAGACTGTAGTGCTAGATTTATTATAATTTCATAGAAACAAATAGAGTAGACCCTGATAAGATTGTTCCTATACATGTAGGAACCGCCTGATCTCGGCCAACTCTGTTTGCAAATGCATAAAACAGTGTTAATATGAAGGAAAGGGTTAATTCATATAAATATGTATGAACACTTAACCTGATTGCGACGTCTTTGAAAACAGAGTAGACCCATTGAGACGGTTACTAAAGGACCCGTATGATCAGGGTCTGCTCGTTTGCGTATATGTAATTATATAGACCAGATTCTATAGTTTCTGCCATAGTCCAAACATCATTTGTTCATAAACCATAAAATTACAGCTAATAAACATCCATAATGTCATTATTTCTTACACGAATATTTACCAGACACAGATTTAACCCTTTCACCGCCGCAGTCGCATAAATGCACCACGACAAATAGTGCAGTCCCAGATCAGACGCCGCCTTTTTAAGGCGGCGTCTGATCAGGGACTTCACTATTTGTCTCAATCTCTATTTCTATATATGTGCTTTATTCCTTTAACATTTGCATTTATTTATCTCATTTCCTTATTTTACTGAATGATTTAACGAACTTGGATTGCAGACGACAATTAGAAATTTGGCGCCGAAAGGATTAAGAACATCATAAACAATACACGTATGACTTATATAAGCTTTCTGGATTTACTGTATTTTTAGCACATGACTTTGTTTTTAATCCACACAGGCAAACACGCTTTCCTAAAGCACATGGCGATATATGTTTGTCAACAGTACAGTTGAGCTTGCGTCGGGCGACTATAGTGAGGAGGGGTAGGAATGTATGGATGAGGTTTTATCTGTTTGTTGAACTTGGGATGACGTCTCTGTGTAAATAAATCCTGATCTGAAAAGCTGCCGCCTAGATCTATATACATTAAAATAATTTCGCACCCCCTCCCCCGTCCTCTTATGATCGCTGGATGCATGCTCTACTGTACTACAGTCGGAAAAGGGCTGGTATAAAACATTTACCCCCCCATTATCAATCACTAGAATGGCTTGTACCGGTGGTTCTCTCGACTTGGGTTTTAATATACTCTTAGACTACATATAATATATATTGTATATGGTCTGAAAGTGTTGGGCTCGAGTCGGAAGAGCCGCCTATGTGAAACATAGTAGACTTTACTTACATTATTATTATTATTCTTATTATTATTATTACCTATGTGTACCATAATAGACTTTACTTTCATTATCATTATTACAATTATCATTATTTTTTAATTTTTTTTTTAAATTTTATTATTATTATTATTGTAATCATCATCATCAACATCATCATCATCACCAACAACACGAAGCCAACAATCATTAACATCACCAACAACAACAGCAACTTAATAATCATATCTTTACCATCAACGTCAACAACTCCACCAGCATATCTTCAGCAAAAACAACAATAAATTATCCATTCTTGTGATAGTATATGTATGTATCTTCATTACTTTTACTGTTAATTACATGTCTCTTGATCTTGTTTAATGTTAATATCTATTTGTGGGACTGTTCTCATGTTTGCTTGTGAAATAATATAGATTTGATACTTTTCTATTATTGCCATATTCCCGTGTCCATCTAATTAGTAATCACAATGCCATTACTTCTTGCATAGACTGGATATAAAGGGTTATTTCTTGCGTTAGAAATATAAGGTAGGGAAATATATTACGGTTGTTGAAAAGAAGAGAATCTGTAAACTATAAGCAAACAGGACTGACTCCTGCGTGAGATGTCTAATTTGGGTCTATTCTATTTTAGGCGTGAAAAGGCGGACTTTTGGAGCGCAGGGTTATACTTTCCTGCTAGTGACCTACTGTAATACTACGGAAACTACAGTGAAACACTGTTAGTTCGAACAGTGAAGCAGGTATCATTATCGAGCTGTAAGATTGGTGGCAGCTTAATGCAGGGTGGAAGTCATGCAGAGAGCTCCTTTAGGAACTGTCTTTATGACATTCACCCTGCGTTAAGCTACCATCTGTCTCCAAGACCAATATTTATGGCAAATTTAACGTCCAGTTTAGAGGGGTTTTACTGTATACCTCATGAATATTTCTGAAAAAAGATGAATATGAATACATTGAAGCTGTATAATGACATATGGACAAGAGGAATTTTAACTTAACCATTTCCTCCATAAATACCCCCTTCTACGCCTCTGTAAAGGTCACTTTATGAAACTATAGGAGCAAATGCTCTATTTATCACAATGGTTTCAAAACTACAAAATTAAAAAAAAATCCTTTTTTCTAGTTAATGTTCCTTTTCGATTGATTTATTCAAAGATGTTGGTTCTAAAAATAGCCTATGAGGGAATGGGCTAAACTGCAGAATCAAGTCTATTTTGCAAACTCTGATCAGATTGCTCCTACAGGAACCGTCTGATCTGGATGTACGTGTGTTTGTAAAGGCATGGACAGGTGTCTCGATCTGATAAAGGGTTATATGTATGACTTCCCCTTTTACAAACGCGTTTTCACGCGTTTGAAAAACAAAGTAGACCCAGATCAGACGGATCCTATAAGACCCGATCCTACAGTTGCTGTCAAGGAAACATATTCGATTAAAATTATACATTATAAAAATAAATTAATGAATATTCATGAAGTGACCAGTTCATACACATCTGTTCATTAGGTTAAAGGGCTAAAGGATATACACACGTTTTGAGTGTTGATGTTATTACATACCGTGGTGTTTGTTTTGTTTAGACAGCATGTACTATTGACGTACAGCTCCATGAACGGGTGAGAGGAAACATTTACATGCAAATACTTGCCAAACTGGGCATGACTCTGCAAAAATTAGCTTCTTTCATTCACACACCTGCATGATAGAACGTCAGCGAATATAAAAAAAATATTCTTTAACTATTTGCACGCTACCGGCGAAACTGTGATTACCTATGCAAACAGTTTGGTTCCAGATGAGACGCCGCATCATGCGGCGTCTCATCAGGATTCAAACTGTTTGTCATCTTGACCATATTTTAGCAAAGAAATGAGAAAAAGTTTATTTTAAGAATTGAAGCAGACGACAATTGTTGCAGACGAAAAAATACTTCGTTAACTCTTGGCAAGCTAGCCGTGAAATCGTTTAACATATGTAAACAGTTTATATATACATCATGCACAGTGCAAATCGACGTCTCATTAGGATCCAAACTATTTGACGCTATGAGAATGGGTTGGAGACAACATGGAGATAAAATATGATTTAGCAATTTATTGCAGACGACATTTATTGTCAGACGACAGCTACTTAACTACTAAAGTGTTAATTTTAACACGGATTTTCTTATTATGAATGGACGAACGTATCTCCCACCTCTCTATATCCATGTTACAGCCACTGCACACGTGCATGACTGGTATACAGCTGTAACACCTGTGCAGAGATAAAAGAAGATAGATCAGTCTACCGTCTAGCCACTGAAGGGAATATGGAACTCAGTTTAACCCTTGTTATTCTAATCACAAGCTTGTTGTCATTTGCAAACATTTTGCATCCAGATGAAATGCCGAATAACTCGATGTCTAATCAGTACAAGCTCTTTGCCACTCCGCAATCGGGTACATTGTACACCCCCTCCAACAACCCTAAGTGTTCTGATGTGTATGAAGATGCAGTAGACGACAGACTGATCAAGCGGCATTCTTTTATCCCCTTCCTCCATAAATACGCCTTTCTACGCCTCTGTAAAAGTCACTTTGTGAAACCATTGTAATAAATAGAGCATTTGCTCCTATAGGAGCAAATGCTCTATTTATCACAATGGTTTAAAAACTACACAATTCTTAACGTTCCTTTACTCTAGTAAATGCTCCTTTTCGGTAGATTGATTCAAAGAGGTTGTGTCTAAAAATAGCCCATGGAGGAAAGGGTTAAAGCAGGGTTACGTTTTCTAAACCGTTCACACGTCCATGACGGTAATCACACGGGATACGGACCGACCAGGGTGACAAGAATGAAGCCCTTAGCATGTCAAAAACAGTAAGCACCTATCATTACTCTTTCCCTGTTGCATATTTATCTAAGAAATACAGTAAAACCTCACTATAACGACCACTAAATTACATCAAGTATAACTTTACAAAAATACACAGGATATATTGAAATGATTTTTCTAGGCAAAAGCATAGCACATGCAGGCATGTATCTTCCATGACAAACAGTGCATGCCCAGATGAGAGAGCTCATATAGGAGCTCTCTCATCTGGGTCTACAATGTTTGCAAATGATCGTGACTGACAGGCTATGGGTTAACCTTTCCCATATTGAATATTTATACACGAAATGGCCACTTCATGAACAATAATGAATTTAATTTTTTCAATGGAAACTTAATCTTAGAAAAACAAACTGTAAGATCAGATCTACATACATGTAATGTCATAAGCAAACAAAGCAGACCCTGATCAGATAGCCTCTACTAGAGCCGTCTATTCTGATTTTATTCTCTTTGCAAAATCGTGAATAAGCGTTTATATAAGGGAAAGAATTACACGTGTGGTTGCTTAATGCAGGGAAACGTAATGCAGAGAGCTCCTCTAGGAACTTATTGCATTACGTTCTCATTGCATTATACTACCACCTAATTTAAAGAGGAAGTCCCTACAATGAATGCACATTTTTAATAATGTCATAAAAATTGTTATGTTCAAGCATTATTATGAAGATTGTCAATTTGAACAAATAGCTTTATAGTCGGTCATAAAAGCTCTTCAGAGCTTATGTTATTTGTCTTGCCGACTCAAAATAAATCTTATCTTATCTTATAGCGATGTAGATTTCATGCTACGTTTTCTAAAGTGACCAAAATACCTTATTCATAATGCTTGTATAAACCTCACCAGGCTAAAGGGTTATCAGTACAATAGAACCCCTCTAACGCGATCACTTAATGAATACACATGGGTGTCGTTATAAGCAGGTGGTTGCTTAATGCAGGGCAAAAGTAAGGAGCTTTCTGCATTACTTTTGTCCTGCATTAAGCTACCACCTGCATCTACCACCCAGAATCATTCCTATTTTAGGTGGTCACATTAGAGGTTGTTTTTACTGTATTCAGGTAACCTCATTATAAATTGTTATATATTTACATGTACCAATATTCAAATGAAACAATGTAGTTTGTTCCTTGCGCAGAAGAACCTTTTGGGTCTACCTCCACCTGTAATTAGCTGGACGTCGTGATATGACTGACGTACTGTTAAAGCGACGTAAAACCCGATAAAAACCAATATTCAACTACAGTAAAACCTCGTCGATCTGAACAGTATCAGCTTTATGCAGGGCGAAAGTCATGTAGAAAACTCTCCTTAGAGCTTTCTGTACGAATTTCACCCGGCATAAAGCAAAGTTTTCCATGCTTCTTTTACTAAAATTTATGTTAATCGAGGTTTTACTGTACACTCTTTCAGATGTTGTCTACTCTGGGTCTACTATGTCTGCATAGGCGTTAAAGGCGTTAACCATTTACTTCATGAATACGCCTTTCTACCCATTTGCAAATAGAGTAGACCCAGATCAGGGACTCTTATAGGAGCCGTCTGATCTGGGTCTGCTTTGTTGACTTATGATATAATATAGATAAGATTCTATAGTTTCTTGTCTGTGGAATTTTAACAATTATTTTAATTATTATTCATGATGTCATTGTTTTTACATAAAAATGCATGGAGCAAAGGGTTAACCCTTACCCTCATTATAAACGTGTAATAACGCATCTGCGAACAGAGTAGACCCAGATCAGACGGCTCCTAGAGGAGCCGTCTGATCAGGGTCTGCTCTGTTTGCTTATGAAATTAGAAAGATATGTGTCTTTACTTTCTAAAATGGCTACAATGTTCCACATTCCATATTTCAGTATGGCTATCGTGTCCATGAATATTCAGTAGGTATTGAAATTCGTAATAAACATAGAACAGGGAAATGGTTAAAAGGCGTACATGTATCTACGCTGTAAACGGTTAAAAACGCAAAGCGATTTGCTGATATTGAAATTTGGTTCTTCTGACACGGTAAGTCCACTGGCACTTGATCGAAACAGACTATAGTTGTGTTATACAATAGTTATATCATATACATGGTACGGCAGTTGATTCGCCCATTGTTTCGCACCGGCGTAAATTTTCGATATAAAACGCAGATCAATGCGAAATCTACACAGCAGCCGAGAAGAAAAGACATTTATCTCTGTTGAAACTGTAAGTTCTTGTCCATTAACAAACCTCTATCGAAGCTATTTGATGATATTTCAGGGATAAATTGACGGAGTTAATTTGTCAGGACTTTCATTCCGTGTTAACTTCCGGTGACCTCCTCTGACCCCGAGAAAATAATACGAGCCATTTGATTGGTTGACAATGACCCGTTTATTTCGACTGTCTGCTCGAAGTCAAACTGCATGTAAACATAAATACTTGAATAGCTCTGATCTAATATTTCGACCAAAATACACGTCACATTTTTGTTACATGCATCCAGCCATAAAATCAAAGAGAACAATGTTGAACTAGCGTCATGGTGACGTTAAGTTGTTACTTAAAATGCCATGACTTCACTAAATGACGTCATGAGCGCGTCTTTCTTTGATAACATTGAAACTTCATCAAATAACAAAACATCCGTTCCCAAAACATTCTGACGGACATGGTCCAATTGCATCATCATCCCTCACTAGCCTCGTCATAATGACCAGTGACCACAATGTTGTGACCTTCTAAGATGGTTTTCATTGCCAAGATTTTGCATTTTAAAGACAAATATTTGACAGACCGCGGGAACAACAACGCTTGACACACCTTTCTGATTTGTCCAATGAAAACGCCCGTTTCAACCGAAACAGTTGAAGGTCGCTCAAACCGGAAGTTGACTAGGAATGAAAACGGCGACAAAATCAAACACCATTTTCTCCTCCACATATTATCAAATATTTTCGATAGAGGCTTGTTTATGGACAAGAACTTATTGTTTCTACAGAGATAAATGTCTTTCCTTCCCGACCGCTGAGTAGATTTTGCCTTGATCTGCGTTTTATATCGGAAATTTCCGCCGGAACGGAACAGGTGGAGAATCGGCTGCCGCACCATGTAGTGTATTAATGTACTAGTTGCTATAAATAAACTATAGTCTTTTTCGATCAAGTGCCAGTGGGTAAGTCATATTAATACGGTCCAGCCAAAATAATCAACTGAAATTAAATGGGGTGAAAAGTTACGTAATAGATATTGGACTTAACTCCATACTAATCATAAACAGTGTGGATTAGAGGGTTCACAAAGACAGGCGTGTTAGAAGTTATAGGAATTAATCCTGAATTACCGACACTAAGAGATGAACAGTGAACTGGAAAACCGAATGATCACGTGCGTAAATAAGATGTATTGTACTTGTGCATGGATTCCATTTGAACTTTCGAACGTTTGAAAACGTCCAGATACTTATGTTCAGTAGTCGAAAGAAAGAAATCCAAAGATTACCTCTCACTGCATGTTAAAACAAACCCGTTCCCATTATCTGTAGAAAATCCAGCGCCTTTGCATACAGAGTAGACCCACTCGAAATAAAATATTAACATGTGTATTTGAATGAAAAAATAGTTTCAGAAGATGTCGCAGATCACAATTACATTACAGCCAATGACACCTTTATAACTCTCACAACTACTGCCACCTTTATAACTATCACACATTGCCAACCTTATAACTATCACACATTGCCACCCTTATAACTATCACAGCCACAGCCACCGCCACCTTTATCCCCATCATAACCACCGCCACCTTTATACTCAACACAACTACCGTCACCTTTATACTCATTCTCCATCAAAACCACTGACACCTTTATAATAATCGCAACTACCTAAGCCTTTATACCCACTATAGATAACGCCATCTTTATCTCGATCTAAACCACTGACACTTTCATAATTATCACAACTACCACTACCTTTATCTTCATCACAATCACTGCATAAACTACCAACAGCTTCATATCCACACCACAACCACCGCCACCTTTATCCAAACACAACCACGCCCTACTTTCAACTTTTTCTCCATCACAACCACCGCCACCTTTATCCTTACAATAAACTACCACCACATTTGTTCCTATCACAAACACCGCCAACCTTATCAGCATCACAGCAACCTCCTTCTTTATCCCCATTACAACCAACGCCAACGTTATCCCATTACAACCACTGTCGTCATTACCCCCATCATAACCAGCGACACCTTTATCTCCATCACAACCACCACTACCTTTTATCCCAATCACAACCACTGACACATTTAGCTCCATCACAACCACCACCACCTTTATAACTATTACAACTACCATCACCATATTCCCAATCACAACCAATGACACCGTTATAAATATCACAAGCACCGCCAACTTTATCACAAATACAACTACAGTATACCTTTATTTCCATTGCAAAACACTTCATCTTTACGGTGCCGTTTTAATTTTTTTTGTTAAAAAAATAATATTCATGCCATGTTTATTTCTTACATGAATACTCATCAGGTACAATATTAGAGGGTTAATACACGTTTTTTCGGGCAATAACATCTGCAGTGTCCCGAGGGACTGTTTTTGGCCCGAGCCCGAATGGCCAGGGCAACAACATTCCCAAGGGACACTGCAGATGTTATTGCCCGAAAACAAACGTGTATTAACGGTATTCTTGCATAAACCCATTTTCTGCTTTCCTGCATCAATTTATTTCTTCCAAATACAAGCAAAACTATACACTTCTTTGACACTTCCGTTCGTTCGATTTATGCAGTTTCCGGGCCACTCTTTTGTTTTCTTTCTGACGTCATTCCACGATTGTATCAAATACCGTTCACATAGGATTTCATTCAATATGTCTATCACTAAAAGCAGTTCATTGTCGGTGCCCCTGAAACACTCGCACCGTTCATCTAGCTTAGGCCAAACGCTATATAGCGTTGGCGTCCATTGTTTACATTAGGCCCCGAATAGGCCCGAAAACAAACGTGTACACTGTATTAACGCTATTCTTGCATAAAACCAATTTTCTGCTCTCCTGCATCAATTTAATTCTTCAAAATACAGGCAAAACAACGGCAGCAAAGCTATACACTTCTTTGACACTTCGGCGATTTATGCTGTTTCTAGGCCACTGTTTTCTTTTCGACGTCAATTCATGATTGTATCAAATACCGTTTACACGGAATTTCATTCAATATGTCTATCACTAAAAACAGTTCATTGTCGGTGCTCCTGGAAATACTCACACCCCGGCGTTCACCTAGCTTAGGTCAAAACGCTGTAGCATTCGCGTCCATTGTTTACCTTAGGCCCGTAATAGGTATAATTAAAACCGGTCAACAACAGCGCGTGAGCACGAGAATCGCCTTGTTAATACATGGTCTAGCGGGACAACAACAGCACGTTTTATTCAAGAATAATGATTAATATACTGTTAACAATAAAAGTCAGCTCATAGATATGATATACTAACAATAGAAACTATAGTTGTGCATCCTTGTCGTTATCGTTCGATCTCAATAACGGACGAAGGCTGTTTACAGTTTTAAACTACATGTAACATGTTTTTAAAGCGTTTGGTGATGGCCGAGTCTGGAGTCCATCTTACGACCAGAACTATCGTGAGTCGTAAATTACGAAAACTAGCTGAAATTAAGACACAATATGCTGTGTTAAATTAAGGCATATTTTGTACGACAGAAATTATTGTTACAGTTGCGATCGACGTATGGTAGAACTTATGATACCTTCTAACGCGAGGATGGCAGAGGCAGGTGGTAGCTTGATGCATGTCGAAAGTTATGCAGAAAGCTCCCATAGGAGCTTTCTGCATAAGTTTCGTCCTGCATTAAGCAACCACCTGCTTTATACGACGTCAGTGACTGTTTATTAAATGGTCGCATTAGCGGGGTTTTACCATCTTGGTGAATAAAGAACAGTGTAACTGGACACTTTTCCCCTCGCATCCGTTGTACAATATGAAACGGTTAACAAGTATTCACCAAAACTGTTGGAGACAAAACAGGGTAGAGTTAAATATATATTTTTTTCGAAATGACCGTCCACCGAACTTATTTTGTTTCGCAAACAGGTCATTGATCTCAAAACCTGACCAGTCAGATACCCAAGAGTTAACAATAACTCAAGTAAACGTTGTTTGTTGCTGTTGTTGTTTTGTTTTAACTCGGGTCATCTTTGATTTGATTCTGCATTTCATGCAATGCAATAACAATATAATTGAGTGCGCTACTGTAAAATGTTAAAGTTCTGTTTTAGCCATGTTGCTATTGTACACGTTAAGGTGATTTGTCTATAAATGAAGCCTTTTAGAAATCTTAAAATGAAATAAAATATAGGTTGTTTAACGACATGGGATTTTTAACATTAGTTAGTCGGAAGTTTTAATGGTATTAAAAAAAGGAGAGATATGAAAATAGTAAAAATTCTACAGGGACTAGCAATGTAATTGTACGGGTACTAGCAATATACAGGAAACTATCAAGGTTGTTATGCAGAAATTGACAATGTAATTGTACATGATCTTGCAATGTGATTGTACAGGAACTAGCAGTGTGGCTGTACGGAACGTAGTAGTTTCATTGTACAGACAGAAGCAATATAACTGTGCAGGAACTAGCAGTATTTCTAAACAAGAGCTAACAATGTGACAGTACAGGAAATAGCGATATGGCTGTACGGGAACAAGCAATGTGACTGTACTGGACATAGCAATATGGTTGTACGGGAACAAGCAATGTGACTGTACTGGACATAGCAATATGGTTGTACGGGAACAAGCAATGCGACTGTACTGGACATTGCAATATGGCTGTACGGGAACAAGCAATGCGACTGTACTGGACATTGCAATATGGCTGTACGGGAACAAGCAATGCGACTGTACTGGACATTGCAATATGGCTGTACGGGAACACGCAGTATTGCTATACAGAAGCTAACAATGTGACTGTACAGGAACTAGCAGTATGGCTGTACGGGAACAAGCAATGTGACTGTACTGGAAATAGCTATATAACTATACAGGAACTAGCAGTATGGCTGTACGGGAACAAGCAATGTGACTGTACAAGAAATAGCAATATAACTATACAGGAACTAGCAGTACGGCTGTACGGGAACAAGCAATGTTACTGTACAGGAACGAGCAATATTTTTTGTACAGAAACTAGCATTCTTATTGTACAGATATTAGAAATGTAACTGTACAGAATATAGCCAGTTAGCTTTACAAGTACTATCAAGTTAATTACACAAGCACTGGTACATTAAATACACAGCTGTATAAGCATAACTGATTTACAACTTACAACCCATCTAAACCAGGCGTTCAATTTAATCCTTTCCCTGATGTAGAAAATAATGACGCCATTAATATTAATAAGATTACTTTTTACAATGGCATTTTAACAGAGGACACTTTAACTCGGACAGAAGCTGTAGAATTATATCTATATAACACCAGAAGCAAACAGAGCAGACCCTGATCAGACGGCTCCTATAGGGTCTACTCTGTTTGCAGATGCGTCATAAATGCGCTAACATACGGGAAAGGGTCAATATACATATCTATTCTCTAGGAGTTTTCTGTATGACTTTCACCCTGCATTAAGCAGCCACCTTCCAAATATTATCTAAATCATTTTCTACTAAAATTCCGATCTACAGTGATTTTACTGTATTATGTATTATTACTGTACAGAAACTAACAATGTGACTACATAGGAACGAGTAATAACGTACTTTGTCCATGAACTAGCAATGTAATTATACAGGAACAAACAATGTTAATGTACAGGACAAACAATACTACATGTACTTATATAAATACAGTAAAACCCCCACTAATGCGACCACCTAAAAGAGGTATAATTCTGGGTGCTAGATGCAGGTGGTAGTTTAATGTAGGACAAAGGTAATACAGAAAGCTCCCAGAGTAGCTTTCTGTATTACATTTGTCTTGCATTAGGCAACCACCTGCTGATAAAGACACCCATGTTTATTCATTAAGTGGTCACATGAGAGGGGTTCTACTGTATACAGAAACTAGCAAGTTAAGCTTACTTAATTTTACAATTAATACCAATTTAATTGTAAAAGTACTAGCATCTTAAAATACGCGGATTATCCCAGTAAATCGTGGACTTTTTTTAATAACTCGTTAAATGATCTTTTCGGAAATTCAAATTTGGCAAACATTTGAACCAAACATTTTTATAGCTTGTACTATTGGTTTTTGAAAAGGTACCTACACATATGGAATATATTTAACATAAATGAACATGATGTGTGCATGTACGGCATAACCCAAAACCCCACTAGAAAAACAAAGTCCGGTCACAAGTTTACTTTCATGTTGATAGAACAATCCGTTAATATAACGCCAAACTCTCACGCGTATTTAAACGTGACTCATTTCGATTCGTCATGCGGAGTTTCGAACGTCAAACTTTTATTTAAAAGTGCAAATATCGAACTTAATTCAAACTGACACCTTTGCGAAAAAAGTGGAACATGTAAACGTCGGAAGAGGATACTGCGCGTCGTACATTGATTCAATTATACGCAATATTTGGAATGACTCCAACACACATGCATTTGAGAAGTTAAGACTATCAAAGGTTACAGCAATATTCAAAATCACCTTTTATTTGAGTGACACGGGAAATTCTACTACTTCTCCTCGAAGAAGACCCCACAAGAAACTGCAGGCAAGACAAAACGTTCAAAGTGTTATTAAAAAGACTGAAGTCAAACAGTTCACAAAGTATCGGAGAGTGTTGGATGTAGTAAATCTACTATGCATTGAATGTTAAAAGGAGACTTAACCCTTCTCTTGCTGAATTTTAAAATACATTTCTCCTTCGTTACCCATGCCCTGTTGTATAATTACATAAATGTTCACCGTGTACAAGTATTTCGCTGTGCAATCACTGCTGTGGAGTGCACTGGTTGCACAACCAACTTGTAAATTGTGCAGATCCTGATGAGACAGCTCCTGCAGGAGCTGTCTCATCTGGGTCTTCACTATTTACAGGTAGGTATATTGACGTGAACAGCAAGCGAAGGGTTAAAATGTCACATGTTAGTGCACGCCGGGTACCCCGGCTTCTATCAGACAAAGAAAAACGGTCTCATCTTCAAGCACCAACGAGATTTCTAGCACCATACAGGCGGGATGCGAGTTTCCTGAAGCGCATCAGTACGACAGACGAAACGTAGGTACACTGTTATTAGCCTGAAGATAGAAGAATGTCAATGGTATAGAAAACAAAACAAATGACAGGCCGCCACCAAAAGGTTAAAGTGCTACAGTTCATTGGAAAAGTTATGTTTATCGTGTTTATGGACTTCAGGTTGATTGCAAACCGTATTCTCCGGCGATGACCACATTTGACTGTGCGTGTTTCCCGAAACTGAAATCACAAATCAAAGAGGGCGTCGCTTTCAAAACTGGGAAGAGATCAAGTACGTCATCCGATCATTCAACAGGTAACAATGAAGAGAATGGTTTGCTGGTGTATTTTCAAAATGGATATATCGTCACAACAAATGTATCTAAGGCTATAACAATGTAGAGAGCTGTTGGTTCGACATCCAACCAGACTTAACCAATGTACATGTAATTGGTAGGACATTCAGCCAACCTTTATCTATTTAATTGGCACGGTATCCAGCCATCTTTTACCAATGTCATTGGTAGGTCATTTAACCAGCCTTTACTAATGTAATTGGCACGACATCCAACCATCTTTTACCAATGCCATTGGTAGGTCAACCAATGTAATTGGTGCGACATCCAACCAGCCTTTACCAATGCCACTGGTAGGGCATTCGACCAGTCTTTATCAATGTAGTTGGTACGGCATCCATCCAGGCATTTACCAATGTAAATGGTGTGGTATTAAATCGGCCCTTACCAACATAATTGGCAGGACATTAAACCAGTCCTAACCAACGCAATTGGTAGGGCATTTAGCCAGTATTTACCAGGTAGTTGCTATGGTATTCAGCCTGCCTTTACCATTATAACTGGTTAGGGCCTTCAACAAGGCTTTTACAATGTTATTAGTAGGGCACTCAGTTAGCATTTACTAACGTCATTGACAGGACATTCAGCTACTCACTGTCGGTGCAATTGATCATGAAATAAATATCTCACTAGAAATATAATTGAACAAACATGCAATGTATTGAGGCTTAAATCCATCTGATCCACCCGCAATGTATCTGAAGTTTGTTTAATCTGTCCGCCAGCAAAGTAATTAGAATTGAATTCAATTATTCGTCAGCAAAATGAACTTGAATTAAAGGCGAGTGGTACACCAGCAATTGTAACAATCCTCCAGCAATATACTACGACTTGAATTCAGCTGTTCACCAGTAGTGTATATATAGGTTGGATTTGAATCAATGTAATTCGACTTTTTATATTTTATCATACTCTTGCATAAGTTATGGCGTCAACTAAGCACAGCAAAGTAATTCGTCTTGAACTTAAGTATAATCTACCATCAAGGTACTTGGATCTTAATTAAACTATAAACAATCAATGTTCCATAATTCACAATCATTGCCATTTGAATAATTATTAATTCATTTGTCGGATTTATTCACTAGTAACAAGAACTGAACCTAAGGTCCACTATATATACAGTAAAACGTGTCTTAAGCGACCATTCATAAGAAACCTCAGTCTGTGTCTATAAGACAGATGATAGATTAATACAGGGTTAAAGTAATGCACAAAACAACGATAGCCTGTTTGTAAGACTCGTATGATAAGTCGCGTACAGTAAAACCTCTCTATAACGGTCACTAAATTACATCAAGTATTTTTGTGTTAAAGACAAGTGGCTGCTTAAAGCAATGTGAAAGTAAAGCACAACGCTCCTATAGGAGCGTTCTGTTTTACTTTCACATTGCTTTAAGCAGCCACCTGCCCTAAATACCAACTTATTAATATAATTTAGTGGCTGTTATAGAGAGGGTTTACTGGAGAGAGAGAGATAGATAGAGAGAGAGAGAGAGAGAGAGAGAGAGAGAGAGAGAGAGAGAGAGAGAGAGAGAGAGCATACAAGAAAATATTCAAGCAAGATAAGTTTTATATTTGTCCTGAAACAGTTTATCTAAATCACTGCTCTATCAACTTCAAACTAATCCACAGGGGACATATGTCAAGAATTTGTAATTTAATGCTGACGTTGAGAGATTAACGGATTAACAAAAGACCGATAATCCCTTTGGGTAAGTCAGAAGTGGAGGTCAACAGCAGAGACTATCTGATATTCTGTTTGGATTAGGATAGCAAAAAGATTATCGTCTATGGAAAATAATTGCTAAACTATTTTACAAGCTCAATGGACAAAGCAGTAACACAACTATGTAAATACTGTTTTAATAGACGAAACTTGTGGATATCATTGTAGTGAAAAAGAAGGATCTTTGACCCGCACTCCCTGCGCAACACTTGGTTGATAAACCATACAGTGCAGTATAACCTGTCTAATACACCCATTCCACTGAGCGGCGATTCCGCTACGCTTCGAAATTTTTATTAAAACGCCGCGAATCGTAGCAGGAGCGGCAACAGCGCAGTAGAAACGCCCTGGTCGTAGTAGAAGCGTAACAGAAGCTTCTTGATCGCCACTTCACGGCGATTGTTTTGACCTTGCTCAAAACAATCGTAGTGGCATCGACGTGGACTCGAATCGCCGCAAAAGCGTAGTAAGAAATTCATGAACGCAGCAGTATCGTAGCCGCCGCATGAGCAACGTTGCGCAATCGCAATCGCATCGCAACAAAAGCGCCGAGATATTTGTCCGCATACAAATGCTTTTTCATACATTTGCAAACAGAGTAGACCCAGACTAGACAGCTCCTATTGGAGCCGTCTGATAATGGTCTGCTTTGTTTGCTTATAACAGGATATAGATATAATTCTACAGTTTTTGTCAAAGCAAAAACATTTCTTAAAAAGGTTAAATTTTAAAAATACAGCAAATAAATATTCATAAGATCATTCTTTCTTACATGGATATTGAACAGGGAAAATGTTAATGCTTGAGTCACCCCATGAAAGACTTAGCAAACAGAATACCTAGATCAGGCCCAACACTGTTTTTCTTGATTTGGGTCTTCAAAACAATTTGATCCATTTTCTTCGAAGGATGACGGTCAACTGCTTCAAAAGCAATTTAATCACCTATTTTTTATATATATAGAAACGTTCCAAAAGCGCAACAGAAGCGCAGGCCCTGCGCTTAGGTCGAAGCCAGGTCGTAGCAGCAACGTAGTAAGCGTAGACGAAGCGTAGCCTGAAATCCCGTGTCGTAGTGGAAGCGTAGTAGAAGCGTCTTGGAGAGACATCAAGCGCCGTAGAAGCACAACAACATCTCCACAGGATCGTAAACAGCGCAGCGAGATCGTTATTGAAGCGTACTATAAGCGTACTAGAAACGCACAAGTCCCAAAATTAGTCACATGACGGCGCTTCTTCTGCGATCTGGAAGATTTTGGAGAAGCGCCATGATCGCCATGAGCGCAGTGGAAGCGCCGCCCAGTGGAATGGGGGTATTAAACGGCCACCAAAAAGAGGTCTAATTATTGGTCAGTAAAACAGATGGTAGCTTAATGCAGGTCATAAATAATGCAGAAACCTGCATTATTTTTGTCCTGCATTAAGCAACCACATGCTTTTTAAGACTCCCATGTTCAATAAATGAATGGTTTAGTGCAGGGTCTTCTGTAATATAACACGACGGCACTGTTGTCTCGTGTAAACCTCGTAGTTATATGTTGATATTTTGTTGTTTGTGTTATACGTAGCTACCGTAACCCTTTCGGCACCAAATTTCTAATTGTCGTCTGCAAACCCATTTTGTTATATCATTAGGTAAAACTAGGAAATGAGATAAATAAATGCAAATTACAAAGGAATAAAGCAAATATATAGAAATAAAGTTTAAGACAAAAAGTGAAGTCCCTCATCTAGGACTGCACTATTTGTCGTGGTGCATTTTTGCGACATTGGCGGTAAAAGGGTTAAACCTTTACGCAATATATTCGCCATAAACGCGTTTGCAAATAGAGTGTACTCAGATCAGACGGCTCCTGTAGGAGATATCTGATCAGATTCTGCTCTGTTTGCTTACGAAATAATATAGATCTGATTCTAGAGTATCTACCATGGCTAAACATCCTGCATTGATTTGCCAATAAAAACTAATATTCAGGATGTGGTTATTTTCTCACATGAAAATGCTATATGCGAATTTCTGATATCCATCGCAATCGAAAAACCGGTTCAGAATGCCTTTAAAAACAAAACTGTAGTGTCACCCTGCCATTATATCACATAACTAACGCTAGCTTGTTCCCATGTTGAGACAACCGTCACGAATGTGTAAGGCTTATAATATTTGGAAGGACAAAGTAACCAACACATAGAACCTCAACAAAGCCAAGACGACAATTATCTGTATCATGCTAAGTGAGCGTCGGTTGCGATGACTTTGCAACGTCTGTTGAATGGACAAAGGACCTTTCCCAAAGGTTCTGCTGTTGGTCAGCTAGAGCTGGGCTCTTGCCCAACTGGACGTCCATGCCTCAGATACAAATACACCTGCATAAAGGACCTCCACTCAGTCCATATTGATGTTGATTCTTGGGAAGACACAGCAGCAGACCATAACAAATGGAGTGATGCAGTAAAAACAGGAGTGAAAATGGCAGAGGAGGGTCGAACTGAGAGGTGGACACTACAGTGGCAAAAACGCAAGGCATCATCAACAGAGAAAGACGCCCCATGCTTCATTTGCGCTGACTGTTCAAAGGACTACACACTAGGATTGGTATTTTCAATCATCGCAGACGTTTCTCCACTGCATGACGCAATCCATCGTCACCAGGAGGGACAGAGGCTGATGATGACATATGTGTAAGACACGACATGTGTAAGACACGATATGTAAGTCCAGTTTGACATTATTGAAAACATCGTAAAATCATAATGTCAATAATTGATACAATGAGCGTCACTACTATTAGCACACAAACGCCATTATTTAGCACCAGATGTATTACGCTAAATACGTTTGTTTGTTATGTACCCTACAAGGTAGAAGGCATATAATATTGCTCTTGTCAGTCCTTACGCCTGTCCGCACGTTTGTATGTAGGTCAATTTGTATGTCCCGCAATTATTGTGTACCAAACTACTCATATACCAATTGGAATATTGACCGGGTAGAGATTGTGGTGAAGCAGGTGGTAGGCTTTGGACTGTGTGGCTTGATAGCGCAGTCCATAGAGTTTTGCCATGGTAAGCCAAAGGCCCCAGGTTTAGGTCCCAGTCCAGTCACAACTTCTTCACCATGTTACATGTGTCCAACTACTCATACACCAATTGGAAGGTTTATTTCAATTTTCACAGATGTAAAACCTTAATATGAAGTTGTGCTCAAAGAAGGGAGTTTTAGATTCGATCAGTTTTACCAAAGTTTTGTTGCCTTTATACTCGCTTCATTATAAAAACATGTAGTGAATAAAAGCTTGTGTGTCCAACTCCTTATAACCCATTTGCTCCCAGTGGATTCTGTCATGCTATATATTGGATTAGTCCATTTTTGATATAAGGGGTGCCTGGTCAAACTTTTCAATTTCGTTTTGTTTTATATTGAAATTCCTATCAGCAAACAGTGTAGACTCTGATCAGACACCACATCGTGCGGCGTCTGATCAGATTCTACACTGTTTGCGTAAGTCCCATATATGGGGCCGTTGAAGCAAATGGGTTAAACCTATAGGAGGATTTGCTTCATTTTTTACAGATGAAGAATATGAATGAGAAGATGTACACAAAGAAGGGGATATTTGTTCTGACAAGTCTACCAGTTATTGAACTTTGAAACGTTCTTTACTACAGTAAAACCTCTCTTAACTGAAATTCTAGTAGAGAAGAATTTAGATGTTTTAGGCAGGTGACTGCTTAATGTAGGGTGAAAGTGAAAGCGGAGCATTAAGCTGTCACCTGTCTCCAAGACCGATGTTTATACTAAATTTAACGTCATGTTAATAGAGGTTTTACTGTATATAACATACAACTGAACTTCGATATCTAGATTCAAATAACTCGACATTCGGAACAACTCGGTGTAAAAGTTCGGTCCCTCCAAAATTTACAATACAGAATAGTTCTACACTACATTACTACGCATATCTAGAAAATTTAGAAAGTCATTCATATCTCGACGTCCAGCGAATTTCTCCTGCGAATGAAGACCCGTGTACGAAACAAATTTCATTGATTCGTGCAAAAACGAATACCATAATAGAACCATCAACTACCAAGTTACCGTAAGCCTGCTGAAAGGCTTCCTCGCACATAAACTCCAAATGTACAGGACCGGATACGAACCACAGTGGTTGTGCATAACCATTCGATAATAGAGGACCTGCCAATATAAGACTTTAGGATATTAATATTTTCCAGTATAAAGGAGTATGTCTTGCGATAGCTTTTTAACCCATTACCTCATAGTCTATACGAGTATTTAGATACATCCTCTTTGATTAAATCTACCGAAAAGGAGCATTAGAGAAAATAAAACTTTTAGAATTTTGTAGTTTGAAACCATTGTGATAAATAGAGCATTTGCTCCTATAGGAGCAAATGCTCTATTTATCACAATGGTTTCACAAAGTGACTTCTACAGAGTTGTCAAAGGCGCCAATATGAGGGAATGGGTTAAATAACGAGCATCTCCTGATTAAAGGATTTCTTTCATCTGGGTCTATGCTGTTTGCCAATGTGAGTACACCCATTCCCGTTTTCAATGGGTTACGCGTAAATGTTGCCCAGGTCAAATTCCACCGCATGTTATTATATTCAAACCGTTTAAGCTTAATTGTTGACTCCACCTACCTAATTTGTAATTACAAACCTAATTTTCACTTAACCTATTCCCGCCTACTGACGCATTTTGACGCCTATGTAAACGCTCCTTTTTAGAAACCATTGTGACAAACTACTGGAAAGAGCAGATTGTGAAGTAAAGTGTTATACAGTAGAACCTGTCTTAACCAATTCCCTCATAGGCTATTTTAGACCCAACCTCTTTGAATAAATCTACCGAAAAGGAGCATTTACTAGTGAAAAGGAAAACATAGAATTGTGTAGCTATTAAACCATTGTGATAAAAAGAGCATTTGCTCCATATGAGCATATGCTCTATTTATCACAATGGTTTCAAAACTATACAATTCTAAAACATATCCTTTTCAACAGTAAATGATCCTTTTCAGTAGATTTATTCAAAGAAGTTGGGTCTAAAGAATTGGTTAAATGATGTTTCCGATAGAATTCTTTTGTCAATATTACCTTTGAAAAATAAGCAATCAAACAATGCAGACATTGACCAGAGGGTTCTTCCAGGATCCCCCGCATTTGGGTGTACACTGTTTGTGTATTTCCCCCTTAGGGTCTCCGGGAATACTTTCTCTCATTATCTAAGGGAGGCAACTTCCATACGTTCTTTAGTAATGTAGCCTTTATTTATCTTTCGTTATTTAGGATAGCGGATAAAGAGTATACTAACAAAAGTCATGTACACACCTGTCTCTATTTCACGAGAAAATGTTCTTCCCTAAGCGGACACCTGTTTTAATGGATCAAATGTTTATCTCTGTATTTAGTCGCTACCGATAGGTTTAAATGTACTCTTTCTATCAACTGTATTATTTTTAAAATTCAAATTCTGAAATGTACTATGTAAATAGTTTTCTATTAATGTACAAAATAAAACAGATAATGTAAACCCTGGTTTAAAGAACCTCTTACTAATTAAATGAAAAAGTAGTAAAGGCACACTCACAAAACACAACCACCACCAAAACACACCCAGTTAAACACTTAGTGCAGGGCAAACACAATACGGAATGCTCCTTTGTGATCGTGCTGTTTTACATTTTCACTGCTTTTACTTCAACTTAATAGTGCCATAACCCTTTACTCCATATAGACGACTATCGGCACATTTGCAAACATAGTAGATCCAGATCAGACGGTTCCTATAGGAGCCGTGTAATCAGGGTCCTAGTTCTACTCTTTGTGATGCCATGGTAAAACTCCCATGTTCATGATAATATAATAAAAATAAGCTTATCAATATTCGTGACGTCATACTTTTTCACATAGCGTTTTTCTGTATAATGATATTATACCATAAACAGTCTACAATATAACACCTCTATAACGACAACATAGAATAATACACGGATGTGATAACCCTTTACAACATGGGTACTCGTGTGAGAAATGATGTACAGTAGAACCCATCTAATGCGACCACTTAATGAATAAACATAGGTGTATTTATAAGCAGGTGGTTGCTTAATGCAGGACAAAAGTGATGCAGAAAGCTCCTCTAGGAGCTTTCTGCATTACTTTTGTCCTGCATTAAGCTACCACCTGCATATGGCACCCATAATTGTACCCCTTTTAGGTGGTCGCATTAGCGGAGTTTTACCGTATGATGACTATTAATTAGCTTAACCTATTCCCTGTTGCATATTCATTTAAGAAATAATGACATCAAGTTTATTTAAATACCGATGATTTTAACCCTTTAATACATAAATACGCTTTCCTTTGCCTTTTCATACAGAGTAGACCCAGATCAGACGGCTACTGTAGAATCCGTCTGATCAGGGTCTGCATTGTTTTCTTATTAAATGATAAATATATGAGTGTACACTTTCGTCCATGGCCAAAAGTTTATTTGTTCATGTGTCATGAATGTTGAACAGTGAGAGGGTTAAACACTGTGAACCTGTATGCAAACGCAGTGTAATCTATTTACAGCCACAATTTAAACTTGTGTTATTTTCAGATAGAAATTTAATGCATGACGAAATAAATGCAGAGAACTCCTTATAAAGGTGTCTTTTTCAGGTATTAACTCATTTGCGCCCAGTGGGTTCTTCCATGCTTATATATTGGATTAGTCCATCTTTTATCTAAGGGATGCCTGGTCTAAATTTTCATTTTCTTTTTGTTTTATATTGAAACTCCTACCAGCAAACAGTGTAGACTCTGATCAGACGCGGCATTATGCGGCGTCTGATCAGAGTCTACACTGTTTGCCTATATCCCATATATGCGATCGTGAGCACAAGACAAAATTTATGCAGACAGCTCCTTAAAAAGGTGTCGATTTCTTTGTCATGGTTTAATATAAGACGAAGTGTATACAGAAAGCTCCTTTTTGCAGTGTTTTCGTTCTGCATAAGATAACCACCCTTTTTAATCATGAATAGTAATTCGATACTTTGTTTTACAATTACATAATAAAACAAACCTATCTAGCCATGATAGATGAAACTGTAGAATTCAATCTATGTCATTCTATCAGCACACAAAGCAAACTCTGATCGGAAGGTTCATACAAAAACGTCTGATCTGGGTCCCTCTATCTGACAAGGCGTTATCATGGAATAAAGATTAAAAGGTATTTATATTCATCCAATTAGCGGACGTTTTAATGATATTCTATTGTGTTAAACTGTCTATCTTCCCATGCTCCCGGGCAATTACAGTAGTACAATTGTGCATGTCTTAACCCATTACCTCATAGGCTATTTTTAGATACAACCTCTTAGAATTAATCTACCGAAAAGGAGCATTAATTAGAAAAAATGAAAAAATATAATTGTGTAGTTTGAAACCATTGTGATAAATAGAGCATTTGCTCCTATAGGAGCAAATGCTCTATTTATCACACTGGTTTCACAAAGTGACTTTTACAGATTCGTCAAAAGTCGTTAATATGGGGGAGAGGGTTAAGCTACCATCAAACTAGATCTAATTATGGGTATGTAAGGCAGGTGGTAGCATGGTGCAGGTCATACTATAGGAACGTTCTGCATGACTTTTGCCTTGCATTAAGCAGTCACCTGCTTTTAAGACTATTACTTTGTCTAGCTGTCTATGGACCAATTACCTCGCTGAAACAAACCGCACACAATGACTGCCGTAATTTGGATCTGATACAATTTTGACTACTTCCGATTCGACCAGTCTTCTGAAAAACTATTGACCAAATTTCAAACAGATTGGATCCTAATGAGACGCCGAGTTACTCATCTTGATCCAAGATGTTTGCAAATGCGAGTCGGGTTACCCTTTCTGCGCCTTTGCAAACAGAGAAGACCAAGTTCAGACGGCTCCTGTAGGAGCAGTCTGATCAGGGTCTGCTCTGTTTGCTTATTATATAATAAATCATGAATCTACAGTTTCGGTCATGATTGTCCACAAATGCCCGTGTCCATTTGTTAATACAGCAAATTGATATAATTGATATTCATGACGTCATTAATTCTTTCGGCGCCAATGTCGCCTGTTGGCACCATTGAAAACAGTGCAGTCCCAGGTCAGATGCCGCCTTTTCAAGGCGGCATCTGACCTGGGACTTCACTGTTTTCTGTATATTTTAGCACAAGCATACAGGTTTTTAGAAACAAATGTTTTGCTAATATACCTTTATTATTTAGTTTATAATTATATTTAATATGAAATTATTATTGCAGACGACATTTTTAAATTTGGCGCCAAAAGAGTTAATTCTGACACGAATATTCATGGAGGAAAGGGTTAACGTGCAACGGGTAAATCCGTATATAAATTTTCTGTCTCAGCAGATTTAACCCCTATCTTGCTGAAATAACGACATCCACCAAAACTCTCATCTGTTGCATTTGTTTACTTAATTCTTAATCATACAAGCGTATCGAGAAACTGTTGACCTCCAGGAGTTGTCTCATCAGGGTCTGTATTATTTACAAGTTGAGTGTGCAACCAGTGCACTCCACAGCAGTGATTGCACATCGAAATACGTGTACACAGTGAAGATATATATAAATATACAACAGGGCATGGGTGAAGAAGGAGAAATGTATTTTAAAATTCAGCAAGAGAAGGGTTAAGGTGAAGCCATCAGTACAGATACATGTACAGTAAAACTCCTCTAATGCGACCCCTTAATGAATAAATATGGGTGTCTTTATAAGCAGGCGGTTGCTTAATGCAGGATAAAAGTAAGCCCAGGAGCATTCTGCATTACTTTTGTTCTGCATTAAGCTACCACATGCATCTAGCACCCCTCTTTTAGGCGGTCGCATTAGAGGGATTTTACTGTATTTCAAATACATAAAACTAAGCGAGCACCTTCTGAAAAAAAACGTAATTGTCTTTAAAAGCATATTGGAGCTTAATGCAGGACATAATGTTATGTAAAAAACTCAATGACATGCAAGAGCCTTCTGTTTCACATTCGTTCCAAATGTGAGCCCACATAGCCTTAAGACCCAAATTAGACCACATTTTAGTTGCCGCTTTAGGTAGGTTTTACTGCAACCTTTGTGAAAAGCTGTGAGTCATCTGCATTGTATGGTTTGGTTAGATTTCAGATATCAAATTTCAAAGGTAAAACACCAAGTTTCGAAATAAAGGACTTCCAGCTTTTTTGTATGTTGAACACACCTTTCTACTGTTCCATACAGTGTACATTTCGCGTTGAACACATCTTTCTGCTGTTTCATACATGTACAGTAGGACCTGTCTTAAGCTGCAATCAAAAAGAGGTCTAATTAGAGGTTTTTGTCACAAAAACGGATGTCTCCCCTCTAATAAAAACAATATGTAAAGGGAAATCACTAAAATGTTATGGACTTGATGACTGATACTTTCATTCGTTATGCGCTTTCCACACCACATTTTTCAAGAAGAAAATGATAACAGCTAATAACTCCAAAAATGTTGACACCAGAGTTATGGCCCTTGTGCACGACACTTACTTTCATCATGCTCTTTCCATAAATGAAATGTCATTCCAATAGCACCAGTCAAACAGGAGTTATTGATCAGACAAAAATGTAACAAAGGGCAATAACTCCAAAAGTATTGAAGCCAGAGTTATGGCCCTTGTTCATGACACTTTCTCCTATCATGCTCTTTCCATGTATGAAGTTTCAATACAATGGCAATAGCCATGTAGAAGTTATCATCCGGACAAGAAAGCGTTAAACAAATGTACAAGGGACAATAACTCTCAATTTATTGAAGCCAGAGTTAATCACCTTATGCATGGCATTTTCTCTTATCATGATCTTTCCATGTATGAAGTTTCACTCCAATGGCATGTGCCATATAGGAGTTATCATCCTGACAAAAACTTGTGACTTTTTTACAAAGGGCAATCACTCCAATATTAGTGAAACAAGAGTTATGGACCTTAAGCATAACACTTTCTTTTATCATGATCTTCCCATGTATGAAGTTTCAATCCAATGGCATGAGCCATATAGGAGTTATCGTCCGGGCAAAAAATTGTGATTTTTTTTACAAGGACAATAACTCAATTATTAGTGAAGCCAGAGTTATGGACTTTGTGTATGACACTTCCTCTTGTCATGATATTTCCATATATGAAGTTTCAATCCAATGGCATATGAGCCATATAGGAGTTATCGTCCGGACAAAAAAAATGTGAATTTTTTCACAAGGGCAATAACTCCATTATTAGTGAAGCCAGAGTTATGGACCTTGTGTATGACACTTCCTCTCATCATGGTCTTTCCATATATGAAATTTCAATCCAATGGCCTGAGCCATATAGGAGTTATCGTCCGGACAAAAAAGTGTTTTTTACAAGGGGCAATAACTTCTATATTAGTGAAACCAGAGTTATGGACCTTGTGCATGACACTTCCTCTCATTTTGCTCTTTCCATATATGAAGTTTCAATCAACTGGCATCAGGCATATTGATGTTATCGTCCGGACAAAAAATGTGACGGACAGACGGACAGACAGATAGACGGACAGACAGACAGACAGACAACTCTCACGAAAACAATATGTCTCTCCCATATAAATATGGGGGGAGACATAATTATGAGCATATAAGGCAAATGGTAGCTTAATGCAGGTCAATAGTTAAACTTAGCCCTGTATTAAGCAATCACTTGCTTTTTAAGACATCTTTGTTCAAATAATGAATGGATGCTTAAGACAGGTTCTGCTGTATAACATTTTACTTCACAGTCTCCTCTTTCCAGTAGCGGCTGTCTGATCTGGGTCTACTCTGTTTTAAAGGTGTATAAAGTCATGTTAATGGAGTACATGGTTAAAGCCTTAATGTGGTTAAAATGGTCGGAAATACGTTAAACGCATATTTACATAATCGTGGCATGCATTAACTGTATTTTCTGTTTGTTTAACTTTCGAAATAAGGCACGTATTTATTTAAGTATGGAAATAATTCAATTTGAAAGTATATGCGTTTCTAGAAAAATGAATAATAAAAGGTTAAGGTCCTGGTCAGAGAGTTCCACTAGGAATCCTCTCATTTGAATCTTCACCGTTTCGAAATTCAAGTGAGCTTATTTTCCAAGTTAAGTGCACGTTATTGTACAGAATTAACAGTTTCAGTGCGGGAAGCGATTCACTAATGTCCTTTGATGAGTCACTGAAGTCCTTGGGGGGGGGGGGGGGGGAACCCTCTCATCAGGGTCTGTACTGTTTGTAATGTGAACTTTTACTTTTAAGAATCCCTTAAAATTCGAGGTAAACATGATCTGTTTGAACTTTGGAATAGTCCATTTGACAATTCAGCGTTGAAAGGGTTAGCTACATGTATACACCAGGCAAAACATTGAGAGTATTCACTTTTTGATAACCAATCAAAATTGCTTTAGCCCGTTTCTTATTTTGCACACAGTATATACAGTCAAATCCCTTTGATCTGGACGTTCGTTTAAATTACAACCAATACCAGTATATATATCACCCGGCAGCAGAATGCAGGATTAAAGTCATGTGAAAAGCTCCGAAAGGAGTTTTCTGCATGACTTTCACCCTATAATAAGCAGCCACCTGCCTGATCGATCTAACTTCTTCTGTATTAAAGTTCCGGTTTAAGGCGGGGTTTACTGTGATACTGCGGTTTACTCTCGTTCTGCATTTTGATCATGGATACTCATGCAATAAATACTGGTATGATGTATGTTTATTACATGATTTCATACAATGAACACGGGTTGTTTTGGCAATTATACACACCTGAGTCTACAAATGTTTCAACTGCTCAATCAGATGTGTATACTTCTATACGGAGTAGATACTGATCAGTGGCTCCCGCATACACTTATGAAAGGCTCCAGCAGACACTGATCAGAGGCTCTCACAGACACTGATTAAATGCTACTACAGACACTGATCAACGGCTCCTACAGACACTGATCAAAGGCTCCTGAAGACACTGATCAGAGACTCCTACACACACTGATCAGAGACTCCTACAGATACTGATCAGAGAATATACACTGATCAGAGGTTCCTACAGACACTGATCAGAGACTCCTACAGATACTGATCAGAGGCTAATACAGACACTGATCACAGGCTCCTACAGACACTGATCACAGGCTCCTACAGACACTGATCAGAGACTCCTGCAGACACTGATCAGAGGCTCATACAGACACTGAGCACAGGCTCCTACATACACTGATCACAGGCTCCTACGGATACTGATCAGAGGCTCCTA
Source organism: Azorinus chamasolen (assembly GCA_963576725.1). NCBI lineage: Eukaryota > Metazoa > Mollusca > Bivalvia > Cardiida > Solecurtidae > Azorinus > Azorinus chamasolen. The sequence continues at coordinate 16,039,775 of OY755248.1, read as the reverse complement.
CATACACTGATCACAGGCTCCTACAGACACTGATCACAGGCTCCTACATACACTGATCACAGGCTCCTACAGACACTGATCACAAGCTCCTACAGACACTGATCACAGGCTCCTACAGACACTGATCACAGGCTCCTACAGACACTGATCAGAGGCTCCTACAGACACTGATCACAGGCTCCTACAGACACTGATCACAGACTCCTACTGACACTGATCACAGGCTCCTACAGACACTGATCAGAGGCTCCTACAGACACTGATCAGAGACTCCTACAGACACTGATCAGAGACTCCTACTGACACTGATCAGAGGCTTCTAAAGATGTTGATCAGAGACGCATACAGGCACTGATCAGAGAATATACACTGACCAGAGACACCTACAGACACTGACCAGAGACACCTACAGACACTGATCAGAGGCTTTTAAAGATGTTGATCAGAGACGCATACAGGCACTGATCAGAGGCCCCTTAAGATACTGATCCAATGCTCCTACATACGCTGATCAAAGGCTCCTACAGACACTGATCAGAGACTTCTACAGACACTGATCAAATGCTCCTACAGGCACTGATCAGAGGCTCCTACAGGCACTGATCAGATACTTCTACAGACACTGATCAGAGAACATACACTGATCAGAGACCCCTAGAGGCACTGATCAGAGGCTCCTACAGGCACTGATCAGAGACTCCTACATATACGGATCAGAGACTCCTACAGACACTGATCAGAGACTACTACATATACTGATCAGAGACTCCTACAGACACTGATCAGAGGCTCCTACATACACTGATCCAATGCTCCTACATACACTGATCAGAGGCTCGTACAGACGCTGATCAGAGGTTCCTATATACACTGATCAAAGGCTCCTGCAGACACTGATCAGAGACTCCTGCAGACACTGACCAAAGACTCCTACAGACACTGATCAGAGACTCCTACACACACTGATCAGAGGCTACTACAGACGCTGATCAGAGGTTCCTATATACACTGATCAAATGCCCCTGCAGACTCTGATCAGAGACTCGTACACACACTGGTCATATACTTCTACAGACACTGATCAGAGAACATACACTGATCAGAGACTCCTACAGACACTGATCAGAGGCTCCTGCAGACACTGATCAGAGGCTCCTGCAGACACTGACCAGAGACTCCTACAGACACTGATCAGAGGCTCCTGCAGACACTGACCAGATACTCCTACAGACACTGATCAGAGGCTCCTGCAGACACTGACCAGAGACTCCTACAGACACTGATCAGAGGCTCCTGCAGACACTGACCAGAGACTCCTACAGACACTGATCAGAGGCTCCTACATACACTGATCACAGGCTCATATATACACTGATCAAAGGCTCCTACAGACACTGATCAGAGGCTCCTACAGACACTGATCAGAGACTCCTACAGACACTGATCAGAGATCCCTACAGGCACTGATCACAGGCTCCTACAGACACTGATCACAGGCTCCAACACACACTGATCACAAGCTCCTACATACACTGATCACAGGCTCCTACAGACACTGATCACAGGCTCCTACAGACACTGATCACAGGCTCCTACAGACACTGATCATAGGCTCCTACAGGCACTGATCACAGGCTCCTACATACACTGATAACAGGCTCCTACAGACACTGATCACAGGCTCCTACATACACTGATCAGAGGCTCCTACAGACACTGATCACAGGCTCCTATAGGCACTGATCAGAGGCTCCTACATACACTGATCACAGGCTCCTACAGACACTGATCACAGGCTCCTACATAGACTGATCACAGACTCCTACTGACACTGATCAAAGTCTCCTAGAGACACTGATCACAGGCTCCTACATACACTGATCACAGGCTCCTACAGACACTGACCAGAGACTCCTACTGACACTGATCACAGACTCCTACATACACTGATCACATGCTCCTACATACACTGATCACAGGCTCCTACAGACACTGATCAGAGACTCCTACAGACACTGATCACAGGCTCCAACACACACTGATCACAAGCTCCTACAGACACTGATCACTGGCGCCTACAGACACTGATCACAGGCTCCTACAGACACTGATCACAGGCTCCTACAGACACTGATCACAGGCTCCTACAGACACTGATCACAGGCTCCTACAGATACTGATCACAGACTCCTACAGACACTTATCACAGGCTCCTACATACACTGATCAGAGGCTCCTACAGACACTGATCACAGGCTCCTACAGGCACTGATCAGAGGCTCCTACATACACTGATCACAGGCTCCTACAGACACTGATCACAGGCTCCTACATAGACTGATCACAGACTCCTACTGACACTGATCACAGGCTCCTAGAGACACTGATCACAGGCTCCTACATACACTGATCACAGGCTCCTACAGACACTGATCAGAGACTCCTACTGACACTGATCACAGACTCCTACTGACACTGATCACAGGCTCCTACATACACTGATCACAGGCTCCTACAGACACTGATCACAGACTCCTACAGACACTGATCAGAGACTCCTACAGACACTGATCAGAGCACCCCACACACTGATCATAGGCTCCAACAGGGTCCTAATGGCTAAAGTACTTTCGAGCACAATACACAACACAGTATCCGGACGTTTAATAAAGAACAATTTAGGTACAATGAGGCATATAACTGCTTAATGCAGATTGAAATGCATACAGACAGCTCTCAAAGGGGTTTTTGCACGGCTTTCCACTACGAATCAAGCTCCTGGCTGTTATAAAGACTGACATTGATACAACAGTAAAACCTCGATACTACGAACGCTCGATACTACGAACGCTCGATACTACGAACTCTCAAACACGTACCATTATTGATCTTTAACACAGACGGCAGATAAATGCAGGGTGAGCGTCATGCAGAAAGTTCCTCAAGGAGCTTTCTGCACGACGTTCATTCTTTATTAACCCTTCGCTTGCTATTCACGTCAATATACCTACCTGTAGGAGCTGTCTCATCAGGGACTGCACTATTTACAAGTTGATTGTGCAACCAGTGCACTCCACAGCAGTGATTGCACAGCGAAATACTTGTACACAGTGAATATATGTGTAATTATAAAACAGGACATGGGTATAGAAGGAGAAATGTATTTTAAAATTCAGCAAGCGAAGGGTTAAGCAGTTACCTGCCTACATATACATACGAAATTCTTCATAACTAAAATTTCATAGTATCAAGCCTTTACATAAGGTTTTCATAATTCACTAAAATACTTCTCCACTTGAACAGTTATTTGAGTTTAGTTTAACCATTTTCTTCATACATGTACAAACACTTTTCCATGCCTTTATAAATTGAGTGGGTTCCAATCAGGCGACTCTCGTAGTCTGATCTAGATCTACACTGTTTGCTTATGAAATCATAATAGTCTCTACCAATATTAACAATGAATGTGTACATAAACTATTATAATAGGAGAATTATGTACGTGTTGCAATAAATACTTCAAATGCTAAAATCGCGTTGAAACCCATTAAGATTTTCGATCTGTTTCTCACATACATCATCAGCAGAGGCACGTACGTCACTAAGCGTTTTATCCCCTTTCCCGGAACGATCTCTGGATAGCGGGGCAGCAATGGTGATGAGGCGCTGTTTTGTCTGTTGGTGCTGCTATGCCTTTTCTTTGTGGAGTTTCTAAAGTCAACTGGACGCTCTTGCTGCTGCTCTGTCAATGGCCTATCCTGCAGTCTTTCTTTGATGCCATTGCTTCTAACAGTTTCTAGACTGTATGAGCAGGAAAATCCCTGCACCCTTCTTCTACAGGGAATATGTTTACTTTCCATTTCCTGTTCGTATATCGTACATGCATCTGCAAGGTCCTGATATTTGGCCAGCTCAATGGCGTCCACTGTCCTATCTCTGTCATACTCTGGACGAAATCTAGGAACACCGATTTTCAACCAAGATCGACATTTTACAAATATTTACGTCTTCAAGTCAACACCGCAATCAAATTTCTTCGACATGCTGTGGTCACCTCTGTGATTACCATTGCAAACAGTTTGGATACAGTTGATGTTAAGTCGGCGTCTCACCAATATCCAAATTATTTGATATTACAGTAAAACCTCTCTATAACAGCCAATAAATTACGTTAATTTGTTTGTATTTAGGGCAGGTGGCTGCTTAAAGCAAGGTGAAAGTAAAACGGAATTTTTATTTTCTTCTATTATCATATTTCCACATTAAATATTAATAACATTTGAATATAGATCTATATTTATTTAAAACTAAATACAGATCTATATACATCTATATGATCAATACCTTTCCACAAGAATCCATCATGAACAAATATAATATCGTGTGAACGGTTCTTAAATTTAAGAACACTTTCAAATATCGTTGTGAACAGTTTTCAAATTTGAAAACCCTTTCAAAAGCAATATAGTTCTAACGGACCGTTTGAAATTCGCCCGATTTATTCGGAAAGCGCGGAATAGATTGAAATCTCCGGTTGCTAAGCATCTCAGAGGCTTCAAAGTGAAAGTATTCATTAGCCAATAAGAGACGAGATAACAAATAATTCAACGTCTGCTTCAATCCGTCGATTGAAAGTTGTGCTTGTTCAGAGATACAAATTCATGAATTTTAACAAATTCAGAGACAATAATGACGAATAAGAAGTATATATCGATTGCACAACTTGTATGTGAAAGGATCATATAGGCCGTAGACATTGTCATGTGGGATTAAAGAAATTGACTTGTTGGCACAATCGGTGTTCGTGCATACAGCAGGCGACATCACAACAATATAAATAATTTATTCTTGAAAATATCTTAATATACGCATTTTACCTAGTCCTCTGCTATGGAATTTAGAGTTACAAGGTATTTTGCATTAGCAGTATAAATATATACAACAACCCCTTCTAAAGCGACAAACAAAGAAAGGTCTACTTCTAGGTATTTGTATAATGTGTTAGTTTAACCCTTTCGCTGCCAAACTCTGTCGTCTGCTAACTTTGTCGTCTGCTACAAAAATCCATTCTTTTGATTTTCTTCATTTTTGTTTCAAAAACATAGTAACAGTAACAAACAGTTTGGATCCTGATGAGACGCCGAGTTACTCGGCGTCTCATCTGGATCCAAACTGTTTGCATAGGTAATCACAGATCCGGCATTGGCAGCGAAAGGGTTAACAAAGTAATATATAGCGTAGTATCTGCATAGTAGAGAATCTAAAGGGTTAATACAGAAAGGCAATTCCAACAGGACATTTGTGCTTCATCAAGCAATCGCCTGGTTTAAAAAAAACCCATATACCTTTATTCATAAGTTAGCAGATGTCCAGAATTTTTTATCGATTTTTTGATATTGATTTTGGGTATATACCGATTATCAATTTGGGATATATACATATTTTGGAATATATATTTGTGATACTGTTTTGGGGTATATATCGATTGGGCTTATATACCGAATTGTAGCATAACGCGATTTGGGATATATACCGATTCGGGGTATATACCGATCTGTGGTACATTGTATATACCAATTTGTGGTACATTGTATATACCGATTTGTGGTACATTGTATATACCGATTTGTGGTACATTGTATATACCAATTTGTGGTATACTGATATTTAGTTTTTGCCGATTTGGTGTATATACCGAAGTTTAGGGTATATACCGATTTGTGGTATATGCTGATTTGTCGCATACAAGCGTGTACCGAGTCGGGTATATACCGATATGTGATATGTAACGATTTGTGGTATAACATGTATTTTTCATTCCTTCATAGTTTTGTATCAAATTCGACCATTGATATGAATCTTAATATAATGAATTCATGGTTAATATGAATTGAAAATCAGGTCCCCAGATTAACAAATCAGCATAAAACACATTGGTTAGTATGGAGTAATAGTTTACGCATTTGACAGCTCATATAGCTATTTTGGGTATATACTGATTTGGGTATACAGTAAAACCCCTCTAAACCGGAATTCTAGTAGAAAAGAATTTAGATACCTTTAGGCAGGTGGCTGCTTCATGCAGGGTGAAAGTCATGCAGAAAGCTCCTAGAGGAGCAGTGTAGTCCTAGAGGACTTTCTACATGACTTTCACCCTGCATTAAGCTGCCACCTGTCTGAAAGACCGATACTTATACCAAATTTAACGTCCGGTTTAGAGGGGTTTTACTGTATATTGATTAGGGGTATGTATGAACTTATATGGGGTATACAGTATAACCTCTCTTAACCGGACGTTCATTTAGTATACATATCGGACTTGAAGACAGGTGGCAGCTTAATGCAGGACTTTCACTCTGCATTAAGCAGTCACCTGCCTAAAAGTATTTAATTCCTTCTGTAGTAGAGTTTCGGTTTAGGATTTTAACAGACGTAATTTAGTTATAACTGATAAACTTCTTAAGCAAGGTTACAGATATCACAAACTTCGGAAAACTTTTTCTAAATTTTATTATCGAAATTTACCTCTCATTAGTAAATATAATTGCAATCTACGGACGTAACTGCGACAAGGCATTTCTCAACCAGAATTTTATGGGGATGTTATCTACAAACTTAGGAAAATTCGGGGTCATATCCATTTTCATGATTTGTTTATAAAACGTATTAAAACATTTAAAAAGAAAGGTTATGATCCTATTATATTGCAACGCACTGCATGTTTGGTTATCGACCCTTTTACAGTCGGTAGCTACGCTTCCCTCTTTGCTTGCGCGATGACAGGCCGAGGGTAGTACTCTATGATGGTATACTCTTAAACTTGGATACAGGATGAGCTTACCAGACTCATGTATTACTTTTTCCCTGTCGTGCCCTTAACGGCTTACCTGCAGGTGCTCTGACTTCAGCAAAGTCATTGAGTACATATTTGACGGATTGTCACAGTTATTATGCTATGTTTTACATGTTGTCCTGTGTTCACCGTCGTCTATGTTGTGGGTAAGTCCAGCGGGGATACCTTTATTTACAATATTTGTAAAGCTATGGTGACTTTGAGAGAAGTTTGAGATTAGGACGTCCGTAAACCGGTTTAAACCCCCAGTGGTGTTTTGCTACTGACCGTGCCAAGGCGGTACTCTCTTTGTCACCCTTCCTTTTGTTTGCCTTGCGTCTTTGTGCTTGTGATTTTGTTCATATGTGGAACGTTTGTCTCTGGTTCTTGTGTGTCTTTTAGTGTTTTCTGTGTTCATTTCGTGTCTGAGTGTGTGTGTGTGCGTTTGGGTGTGTAGCTGTGTGTGTGTGTGTGTGTGTGTGTGTGTGTCATGCTGTCTATCGGTGTTTTGGTGGTGGTTGCGTCTTGTATGTGGCTTTGCCTGCTTGACTTTACTACTTTTCCATTTAGAGGGGTTTTACTGTATACAGATTTTGGGTATACACCTATTAGAAGGTATGTCGTATTTGATAGGCTGTGTCGGAAATAGACGAATATCCTCGATTGGTTTATATACATATAAGTAGAAATTCTCTACAACGACCATTCAAAAGAGGCCGACTTCTGGATTTGAAGACAAGTTGGAGCTAAAGGCCAGGAAAGCGTTATTCAAATAGCCTCACTAATAATAACTCAACGGTTCTATGAAAAACTTAGAAGCCTAACAGATTTAAGCAATTCAAACCAGACTCCCTCTAATTCGAACACCAGCAGTTTAATTCTAGATATTAACACTTTCCCTGGTTCAATATTCATTTGAGAAATAATGCCATCATGAATATTTATAAGCAAAAGTTTTATAACGTGAACCTTTCAAGAATGTTTTTGCTTTTACAGAAACTGTAGAATAAGATCTATATCATGACAAAAGCAAACAGAGCAGGCCCTGACTAGACGGCTCCTATAGGAGCCGTCTGATCTGGATCTACCCTGTTTGCAAATATGTGGACATGCGTGAAAATGCGTTTATATGAAGGACAGGATTAAATCAGGTCGTAGCTTAATACAGGACGAAAGGTATGCAGAAAGCTTCAGTAGGAGATTTCTGCATTACTTTCATCCTGCATTAAGCATACATGTATGTTCAGTCATAATGTGGTTGCTTTGGACGGGGTTTATAGTATCGTGAACATGTGCAAACGGGCGCGTGTTTGTATAGCGTTTCCGGTCATGGCATGCAACCACTTGAAACATCACTTCAGCCTAGTTTAACCTTTTCACTTATTTACAGAATAGACCCAGATCATACGGCTCCTATAGAAGCTCTCTGATCAGTGTCTACTCTGTTTCCGAGTGGAATTTTAAAGATCTGTTTTTAACTTTCTAAAATGGCTACAATGTTCCACCTTCCATATGTCATTATCACTCTTCTTTTCATGAATATTCAGTAGGTATTGAAATTTGGACTAATTACATAACAGGGAAAAGGTTAACCATTTAAATTCTGAATAAGATGGAATGATCAGTCTGTATGAACTACGACCAATGGGCTCCTCTAAGAGCCCTATGGACAGGGTCTGCTCTGTTTGCAAATGCCAAACCCAAAGAGTTCATTACCGAGCACTTATTTGTTTCAGAGATGTCACATTAACTTCCTATACGAGTATGTGCTTGAAATACCATTTGAATGCTGGGCACCAATGCATTGCCATTTTGAATGCTGGGCACCAATTTACTGTCATTTGCAAACAGTGTAGACCTAGGCAGAGGAGCTCTGGTCAGGGTCTGCATGTTTTAAGCCTTTCATACTGAGTGGACTCCTGGTTAAAGATTGATATCAATGTCTACTCTTTCACTCTGAACATTCAGCGTAAAAATGTATAAACTAATTAGCTGTACTTAACCATGCCCTTCATACAAACACTTTTTCGTGCCTTTGCAAGCAGAGAAGACCCAGATCAGACAGATCCTGTAGAAGCCGTCTAACCACGGTCTCCTTAGCTTTCTATGAAATTATAATGGATCTGACTCTACATGTTTGCCAGTACCCAAATAGCATGTCCGTATACGCATGTGTCTATATAAAAAGCAGCTAATGAATATGCATTGTGTCATCTTCTCTTATATGAATACCGGTATTCAACAGGGAAAGGTCAAAACTTCTGTTACTGGCGACCTTTTTATCTACCAATGTAACATTAGCAGCTGCAAATCACACGGGTCCGGGCTTACCTTAGCAATCAGTTTAGATAATTAACCGTTTACTACATTAATATTCATTTTAGAAATAAAGACTTAATGAATATTGATTAGATAAGTTGTTGTAGCACATGTACACAGGGATATTTGGCCTGTAGAACCTTGCTTAAGTGGCCTTATATTGATTGGGCACAGAGACGTTACAAACCAGGGTGATTGCTTACCCTTGTACTCCCTGAACATTTATGTAAGAAATAGTAACATCATGAATATTAATTAACCCATTCCCTCATAGGCTATTTTTAGACCCAACCTTTTAGAATTAATCTACCGAAAAGGAGCATTAACTAGAGAAAATGTTAGAATGTTTTAGTTTGAAACCATGTGATAAATAGAGCATTTGCTCCTATAGGAGCAAATGCTCTTTTTATCACAATGTGAATTTTATAAAGGCGCAAAAATGCGTCACTAGGGGATAATGTGTTAAACTATTTCTATTATTGCACACAGGCACAGGAAGTTTTGGTTATGGCAGAAACTGTATAATAATATCTTTATTATATCATAAGCAAACAGGACAGACCCAGATCAGACGGCATCTGTAGGAGCCGTCTGATCTGGGTCTAGTTTGTTTGCAACGGCGTAGAAAGGCGCATCTATGGAGTAAAGTGTTAATGTGACATTTAATCAAAATTCAAACCGTGTAATAAACACTGATTATGCCATTGAAAAATTTTCTTTTGCTACAAACAGGAAGTTATTCAGATTATGCTGAACAGCCTTGTCAGGTGACTACTTCCATAAAAAGTACTTTCATCGTTCTTAGCCTGCTGAAAAAAACCCTGATGAAACTCTATCTGTTCTAATGTTTACTTTCCTTTCATTCGTTAAAACTTTTGAGCAACTATTGGCGGAGTTTAAAACAGCCTCGATCTCGGCGAGACATTAGGTAACCCCGCGTCTCATCTGGATCTTAAGAGTTTGCAAATGAAGATCAGGTCGTGTTTAGCAGTAATAATGATATTATTCACCTAAATACTTTTATGCCTCAGCGCACAGGATTTGGTAGTCACAAGAAGTTACGTTAAATGCAAAGTAACAGTGAAAATACCATGGGGACATTAATATGTCGTTCGCTAAAGGAACTTGTGCTTCTTTGTATGTTGGTGCAAATGTACCGAGGTAAGAATTCGTTTTTGAGTTTAAGTAATTTGCATACTACTCATTGCATTTTATTAATATAAATTAATTGTAAGTGCAAAACGAAAACCAGTCTTCAGGCTTTGAAAAATGTATACATACCGCTGGCGATACACTGCACCATGTGTTAAAACACGTCGCCTCCTCGGGTATTGTAGGATTTTCCACTGCCTGATCGGGTCCTGTACTGTTTGTCACCATTAACACGCTGATATTTGTCACCTGTCGTATCGGGTCATGTACTGTTTACCATCCATTAACACGCTGCATTGTCGGGTCATATACTATTAGCAACATATTAGCACACTGCCTGATCGGGGACTGTCCTGTTTGTCACCCATTTACACGCTGCATCGTCGGGGTATGTATCTTGAATCTTGTATTACCGGGTATCTGCCACTTATTAGCACACTGCCTGATCAGGTCCGCGACTGTTTGCCACCAATTTACCCGATGCATTGTCGGGGTATGTATCATTTGCCACTCATTAAATGCACTGATCAGGTTTTGCACTGTTAGCCACATATTAAAATTCTGTTTGATCGGACAATGCAATGGAGTAAATGCCCATTTTATCACAATGGTTTTGTAGTCGCGTCAAACGACGTTAATATGAAGACATGGGTTGACTGTGTATGTTTTATCAGGTCAATACACACAGCTATGTATATCAAATACACAACAAATAAACGCATAAAAATCCAAAAGTACTGCATTGACCGCGTATGTTAATAACATGTTGTAAAACGCCTCTAAAGCGATACATTACTGAGGAAACATTGGTCTCTTTAAAAGCAGGTTGCTACTTAATGCAGGACAAAAGAAACACCGAAAGCTTCTGCAGGAGCTTTTGGCATTACTTTGGTCCCTCATTAAGATACCTCCTACATTGGAGTCCCAGAACTATACCTAATTTTGGTGGTCGCATTAGAGGGGTTTTCCTGAACTACAGAAAATATGTTGACCATAATTAAAACAGACTCCTCGGACTCCTGAATAACTAAAACAGACTCCTGAATAACTAAAACAGACTTCTCCATTCCCGAATATGAATTAAACAAAATATTGTATCAAACCTTAATCACCGAAGAACATGCTATGTACATGTGTATTACAAAAACAGTGCAGACCCTGTTAAAATGGTTCCTTATGGCCCCTTTGATCTGAGACTACACTGTTTAGAAATATTCCCTCACATTAAGGGTTAACAAAGGTCAAGGCTAGCTTAGCTTGGTTAAATCACATGCTCTGTAATAACCTTGGGAATCGCATTACGTTTATCTGATCCTGTTCTATGTTTATTTCAAATTTCAATACCTCCTGAATAGTCATGGACAAAATAGTTATAATGAAACATGGAAGGTGGAACACTGTAGCTATTTTAGAAACTAAAGAAACGGACCTATACATTTGTATTAGCAAACAGAGCAGACCCTGACCAGATGGCTCCTATAGGAACGGTCTGATCTGGGTATACTCTGTTTGCAAATGAAAATACGTTTATAAATATGAAAGGAAGTGTTAAAGTAATACACTCTACTTGTAACGCGTTTTAAAAATGCATTAAATTACATAAATAATTTGTGTATATGCTGAAAAGAAATGAAATGTACATTATATCGCAAGAAAAGCAATCGACTAAAAGCTGAAGGAAGACAAACTTTCATGTGTTTGATATCGAACAGCCGATGTTTAATATTTATTCGGCTGCGTTTTTGTTTAATTACTGTTCGATTTAGCAAAACATTTTGTTGTGTCCAAAAACATATCAGTTTTGGCGAAAACGGTCCAATTTTGTAGCACTGGGACTTTTTTCGACTTAATAATTGACAATCAACTCGAGAATTACTGAACATAACAAATACCAGGCTTTATGATGTTATTGAAATACAGTAAAAATACAGTAAACTTCGAAACTGCGAAATTTTAGTAGGCTAATGAAGAATGTATGTCTATGGTCATTCGGGATCATTAGTTTTTATGTTATTAGTTTTGAAACTTAAATACTGAACAGAACAGAACAATCACCTCCTTTCAGAATTTATAATCTTCACAACAGCAGGTGTTAAGTGCTTGTGTGGCGGCCGTAAAACGTCGCCCGTACTTCATTCTCATTGTTGTTATACCTTCTGGTCCTTCGAGATCATGAATTTCAGTACTTCTTGTTCTGAAAATTGAATACCGCTTAAGCCGGTGCTAGGGGCGTGAGCAGTGTTGCACTTTCAATTATTGTTCATGAACAGACTCAATAAAACCGAGTCTGCAATTTTCTCTTTTTGTGTTGCAATTTATGCTCTCGTTGGATCACCTCCTTTCAGAATTTAAATACTGCTTAAGCCGGTGGTAGGGGCTTGAGTAGTGTTGCACTTTTAATAATTACTACTTACGAATAGACTGAATAAAATCAGAGATGTATACATACATGTCTCTGATGAAACCGAGTCTTAAGTCTCTATTTGCATTGCTACTTTTGCTTTCGAAAAGAACATTAAGCTGCCACCTGTGTTAACCCTTTCCTCCATAAATACGCTTTTCTACGCCTCTGTAATAGTCATTTCTCGAAACTATTGTGATAAATAGAGCATTTGTTCCTATGGAGCAAATGCTCTATTTATCACAATGGTTTAAAATCTACACTATTCAAAAAGTGTCCTTTTCTCTAGTAAATGCTCCTTTTCGGTAGATTTATTCAAAGAGGTTGGGTCTAAATCTAGCCTATGAGGGAATGGGTTTAAGATAAATAATGGTACGTATGTGAGTGTTTTCACTGTATGTGTTTATTGTAATTAGTAGCATTTTAACCAATATTTGTTGAATTTTCAAAGCGTAGGCTCCCTCGCTGTTTCACCCATTACCTCATAGGCTATTTTAGATACAGCCTCTTTGAATAAACCTACCGAAAAGGAGCATTAACTAGAAAAAAGGATTTTTCCCCTAGAATTTTGTAGTTTGAAACCATTGTGAAAAATAGAGCATTTGCTCCTATAGGAGCAAATACTCTATTTATCACAATGGTTTCACAAAGTGACATTTACAGAGTCGTCAAAAGCCTCAATATGAGGGAATGGGTTAACGCTAGTATCAATCTTGTAAGATGGCGAACATTGATTTACTTTAGACAATTTTAAATAAAAAAGAAATAATGCATACACTGATCAGAGATCTTCTCGAGATGTTCTATGATATCGGGCTACAGATGACATAGGCAAACAGTGTAGACAAAGATCATAGAGCTCTTGAAGGAGCAATTGTTCAGGGTCTACACAGTTTGCAGAACCCATAAATGCCAGGGGCTTATTCCAGCAAATAGTTTATCTGCTGTGTCCCCTCAAGATGCAATATGGCTGGGTTCAAGTGTACGATCTGGATAGGTTCCAGTGTAAAACCTGGATTGGTTCCAGTGCAAAACCTGGATCGGTTCTAGTGTAAAACCTGGATGGGTTCCAGTGTAAAACCTGGATGGGTTCCAGTGTAAGATCTTGATGGGTTCTAGTGTAATACCTGGATGGGTTCCAGTGTAAAACCTGGATTGGTTCCGGTGTAAAACCTGGATGGGTCCCAGTGTAAGATCTGGATGGGTTCCAGTGTAAGATCTGGATTGGTTTCAGTGTAAAACCTGGATGGGTTCTAGTGTAAGATATGGATTGGTTCCAGTGTAAGATCTGGATTGGTTCCAGTGTAAAACCTGGATGGGTTCTAGCGTAAGATCTGGATTGGTTCCAGTGTAAGATCTGGATGGGTTCCAGTGTAAAACCTGGATGGGTTCCAGCGTAAAACCTGGATGGGTTCCAGTGTAAGATCTGGATGGGTTCCAGCGTAAAACCTGGATGGGTTCCAGTGTAAGATCTGGATAGGTTCCAGTGTAAGATCTGGATGATGTTTCCTAAACCCTTTCCTTCATATACATTTGTAAACGTATTTTCACGCGCACCTTTGCAAACAGACTAGATCCAGATCAGACGGTTCCTAATTAGAATCTAATCATGTCTGCTAATGGAATTTGATATATCTGTTTACTTAGTTTCTAAAATGGATACATTGTTCCACCTATCATATTTCACAATAACAGTCTTGGCCGCGGATATTCAGTAGGTTTTGTAATATTGCATAGAGCAGGGGAAAGGGTTAACTAGTATGGGAATACATGGTTTAAGAGTCTCTTCTGAATCTTAGCTGATGAGGATACCCTTCTTATTCTTACGCCACACCCATATGTTTCCGACCACGACCTTTACGCCATTCACAATCCGATAGATGTTGTTTATCTTACCCATTAATTCCTTATTATCTAACCAATTAATTCCTATATTATTTAAGGAAAACCTGTCCGGATCTTATTTTGGAACTCATTATTTTCTAAATAAAGGTCATGCAAAATATTTGCTTGTATAAGCCATTGCCATGGGTGATTTCAGCAAATCTTTCAATTTCAATATTACAGAAAGAATACCATCATTAATAGATTATACAAGACCAGAATTTTAAACAGATTGAATCCTGATGAAATTCTCAAATCTGGACCCAGATTGTCCCCCTCGAACTCGTTCAGAATTATTTTGTTTTAACATTTTCCCTGTTGAATATTCATGTAAAAATAACATGGATATTTATTGAATTAAATTCTGTAACGGCATAGGCACACTTGATAGTTTAGCCATGATATAATCTGTAGAATCAAATACAGATACAGTAAAACCCCGCTAATGCGACCACCAAAAACGGGCATAATTCTGGGTGGCAGAGGCAGGTGGTAGCTTAATGCAGGACGAAAGTTATGCAGAAAGCTCCTATAGGAGCTTTCTGCATAACTTTCGTCCTGCATTAAGCAATCACCTGCTTTAGACGACATCAGTGGCTGTATATTAAGTGGTCGCATTAGCGGGGTTTTATTGTACATGTATTACTCTATAAGCAATCAGAGCAGACCCTAATCAGACGGCTCCCATAGATCTGGGTCTACTCTATTTGCAGAGGCTTAATTAGGCATTTATATGAAAGAACTGGTTAATCCATCTGCCACTAACAGGCAAATTGACTAATATTGCAACCAACATGGAAGCAGAGCATTATTTTTAATTGTGATGGTAGTCAATGTGTAGAACAACGAACTAAACGTTATTTCTTGTTTCAGTTAAGTTTAGATATGCTCGTATTTTGCCCTTTCTTCTTTATGTTCACCATTTGATACCACTGATCTACAAAATATAAATACGTTTACGTAGATAACATAACACACTTTCTGATTTCATTTTATTATACACTGTAACAAGATACTTTAAACGCGTCGAAGCAAATAAAGCGTTGGTATTAACCCTTATCAAGCCAAGCACGATCATACTCGCATTTTCAAACAGTTTGGATCCAGATGAGACGCCGAGCAACTCTGCGTCTCATCAGGATTCAAGTTGGTTGAAACTCAAAGAACAGTTTCTCAAACGCTTGTACAAATAAGAAGAAAAACATGCAACCGGTTAGAGTTTTAACAGAACTATATTTATTCATTTTTTGTACGAAGAATTTTTCACCCACTACATTTTCAAAATTCAAGTTATAATAAATTTGTCTACCAAATTGCAATCCGTGTGTCAAATAGATCCTGATGAGACACCGAGTTACTGGTTGAAAAGGTATTTACTCATCCGCCCATAGCAGGCTAAAGGTAAAAGAATCTGCATGAATTCATTGAATGTGAAATGGATCGGTGATTCCGAGTAAACGCGACCTTACTTGAATAGAGCTTGGATACAGATGGGATGCCGAGTAACTAGGCGTTTCACCAGGATCCAATTTGTTTGACACATACGTATTTATAAGTATCTTGACAGCCCGAGAAAGCCGGGAAGTAATAAAACATGCAACTGATCATTGTTTGAGCAGACACAATTTTACAGCACGCTATGGGTCAAAGCCGGAACTGTGTATATGAGAAGGGGATTTACCCTTTCCTTTCCATGTTCCAAATATATATACAGTAGAACATGTGTTAAGCGACTATCAAAAAGAAGTCTAACTATTCGTCTGTAAGGCAGGGGTTAGCTTAACCCATTACGCCATAGGCTATTTTTAGATACAACCTCTTTGAATAAATCTACCGAATAGAAGCATTAACAAGAGAAAAGGAAAACAAAATAGAATTTTGGAGTTTGAAACCATTGTGAAAAATAGAGCATTTGCTCCTATAGGAGCAAATGCTCTATTTATCACAATGGTTTCACAAAGTGACTTTTACAGAGTCGTCAAAAGTCGTCAATATGAGGGAATCGGTTAACAGGTAAAAACAATACGGACAGCTCATAAAGGAGCTTTCTGTATTAATTTCACCATGTATTAAGCATTTCGCGTAGATATTCACTTAACCTATGCTTGGTGGTATGGCGCATATATACTCACTTACACTAGAAGCTATGATCGGACACATAGAGCCTAATTTATTCTAGAAACTCTATGCTTTATGAACGGACGAATGGACACGAAAACTAGAAACTCTATGTCTTACGAAACAGGCGGCTTCATTTGATCCAGAAACACATTGCTTTATAAGCTTACGCACAGGTATTAACTAAATATAGAAGCTCTCTGCATTATTTATTCACTAAACCTAGAAGTTCTGTGCTTTATGATCAGACGCATGCGGCTTCACTTAACCCTTTCCTCCATATACGCCTTTCTACGCCTCTGTAAACGTCACTTTATGAAATCATTGTGATAAATAGAGCATTTACTCAATTAGGAGCAAATGCTCTATTTATCACAATGGTTTCAAACTACAAAATTCTAATATTTTCCTTTTCTCTAGTTATTACTCCTTTTTGGTAGATTTATTCAAAGTGGTTGGATCTAAAAATAGCCTATGAGGTAATGGGTTAAATCACAGACGTTGGTTTTTTCTCAACAAACGCATGGATACTCACCAAAAATTAGGAGCTGTATGGTTTATTATCTGAGATAGTTTGACGCGTATACATTAGTACCGGCTCTGTTTGCTCATGGATTTGTATGGACCTAATTCTACAGTTTCTGTGACCATATACCGTTATAAAAATTCCGTCAATAAATATTTATAATGTCTATTTCTTAACCATTTACTTCATGAAAATGCATGTAAGAAATAATGCCGTCTGATCTCTTTTTGCAAACGTGCGACAAGGCGTTTATGTTAAGGAAAGAGTTAAGTATAGTACAGTAGAATCTGCCCTTTGCGGCAATTCGCGTATTGGACCATAGCAGTCGTTAAAATGGCAATGCTAATACATAAAGATCCTA
Organism: Azorinus chamasolen; assembly: GCA_963576725.1. Classification (NCBI taxonomy): domain Eukaryota; kingdom Metazoa; phylum Mollusca; class Bivalvia; order Cardiida; family Solecurtidae; genus Azorinus; species Azorinus chamasolen. Next base: position 16,022,182 of record OY755248.1, on the reverse strand, counting down.
TAGGAGCTCCTCAGGAGCAAATGCTCTATTTATCACAACGGTTTCATAAAGTGACATTTACAGAGGTGTCAAAGGGCGTCAATGTGAGGGAATGGGTTAAAAGGCGTCAATGTTAGGGAATGGGTTAAAAGGCGTCAATGTGAGGAAATGGGTTAAACCGGCTCTACTGTAACTTGGGTAAACTGTAAATCCTTTTAACGCTTAATTGTCTAATAGATTATCCCACAATTCAAATAGGCATAGCTTACCGTGAATAATCAGGGATTATTTAAAGGTAAAGTGTAACATGACAAACGGTGCAGACCCAGATGAGAGTGTTACTCTAGGAGTCATATGATCTGCGTCTACACTGTTTGCAAAGGACGTTAGTGACTTGTTTTCAGCACAGAAAGGATAATGGACATTTTATATTTCTTTTATAAATGTTATACAATGTATATTATAAAATGTCTTTTTTGGAAGGGGGGTGGGTGTACAAGTTTTTCCCCATTTAGTCTTTTGCCGATAAAAAGAAACATTCATAACTTATTGAAAGATACAAAAGTGTGCGTCTGTCTTTAGGACAGGTGTTTTTCATCATGCCCCTCACCTTTCCTTAGCGTTGTAAAAAGCATGTTCTTCAAGTGCTTTGATTTATACTTGTTTTCTTTAACCCTTTACTTTTATGACATGATGAATATAAATTAGATTAATTTTTATAATGGACATTTTGACTTAGGCAGAAACTGTAGAATCATTATATCATAGCATATGCAAATAGAACAGACCCCGATCAGACGGTTCCATATGAGCCGTCTAATCTGGGTTTACACTTTCTGCAAATGCGTGAAAATACGCTTTTATGAAGGAAAGCGTTTAGAAACAGAGTTCGGTTTGATGATACGAAATGATATTATTTCCGTATACTTGCCCGAAACTAGAAATTGATATGTTGACGCAAGTAACCAGAATATTTTGCAATACGGTAGACAGCTCTTGACAAAAAAGAAGTTAAATATGATAAATTTTGGCATTATCGATTACACAGAATGCATTACTTTCTATTTCAATTTTACGTGAGGTTTATTTGCTCGCGGAATGATTTATTTGCTCATGGAAGTTGTTGAAATTTCTTTGAGTCGAATTGCGAAAATCTTCAATTATCACAGATGGGCGCGTGATGACATCATGGACAAGATAAACGTTTTCCCCTTTTTTATTAAATATTTGTAGTCCCCACAATCTCGCTGCAATAATGGACATGGTGGGTTAATTGCATTTTTGATCAAACACTCCTCGAACTCACAGTCATGTTGACATCATGATAATTTATTTCCACGTTTTATCAAACGTTTCTTGCACTCTCAGTAACAATGACACTATGGGCGTACTGGACTGTTTGATGGACTATAGGAGCTCTCTGCATGACTTTCTTCCTGCATTAAGCTGCCCCTGTCTCTCTGAAATGGTTCAAGCCAAGTGTATATGTACATATACTATATTCGTTTCTGTAATGGATAAAGTCATGTGCACAAGTGAAAACATCAAGTGTGCATGTAATATACACGTTTCTGAAATGATTGAATTCAAGTTAACATGTAATATACACGTTTATGTTATGGAAAAAATAAAGGCTTATACAGTTTACAAGTTTTTGTAATGGAGAAAGGCAAGTGTATAATTTTTTTTATGGATTATACACGTTTCTGTAATTGTTCAAATCTGTAATAATATGCCTTCATGTTTGTTGTCTGTATGTCTAACTAACATAATAAATTAATCACCACCCTTTCATCAGAGCACAGTCTGAGGGCGACAATAAAAGAGCAATATACAAATAAAAAAATAAAGATTGTTAAACAGCAAAGGTTGCAGATTTAGACGGTAAACTATTTTCAGTCGTCTGTGTCTATTGAACCGTTCGCCACTAAAATAAAAATTGCGTGTAACCATAATCGCCTGATGCATTCTTAACCTTTTCCCTCATATAAACGTGTTTTCACGCATTTGCAAACAGAGTAGACCCAGATCAGACGGCTCCTATAGGAGCCGTCTGATCAGGGTCTGCTCTGTTTGCTTACGGAATTTGGCAGATCTGTTTATTTTCTTTCTAAAATGGCTAAAATGTTCCGCCTTACTTATTTCATTATAACTATCTTGTCCATGAATATTCAGTAGGTATTGAAATTAGGTCTAAATATAGAACAGGGAAATGGTTAAAAGTTGAAGTTTCTTTAAGTTCCTTTATAAAACATAGCCCGAGTATCAAAAAGGATCCAAAATATTTTCAAAGATTATCATGTATCACAGCAATGTTTATCCATTTCGTTGTGTGTACATGTATAGCAATGCATCTTGGAGAGAAAGGTATACATGTAGTCATCTTGTAGACTACACTTTACCGCGTCATATCCATAGGGATTGGTATCAATGGTAGAGGAACAAGCGATAGATGCACTTAAATCATACACAAGGGAAAAACTAATCCTTTATTATTTTCTGACATTATTTTTGTTGCACCCCCTGTTTGTACGCTTAACCGCATCTGCGAATTTCATGCAATTATCCCTTTCCTTTATATTAACATCTTTTCATGCCTTTGCAAACAAAGCAGACCCAGACTTAGTAGGAACCGTCTGATCAGGATCGGCTCTGTTTGCTTACGGAAATTTATAGATCGGATTATGCAGTTTCAACATCAGTAAAAACGAATCCCTTTTCAATTTCATTGATCATGTCAAATAAGGTGAAGATATCTTGAATAAAAATTAAACAGGGAATCTGTTGCTCAGCATGGTCAGTGCTGCAATCTGGTAAGGGGGTATTATTGTATCATGTATATTTAAGCAGTTATATCCCTTTCTAATACCGCTGTTCTTAATGAGCGGTGAGCTTTAGCGTCTTATTCTGTGCTCTTGTTATATTACAGGTCAATCACCGGACATATCAGCATCACCATCGTCTTCTGTTCCTGAGAATACTAGCATTACATTAAGCTGTCGTTACCCTAGTAACGATATAGTGCAGCAATATCAGTGGTTCAGAAATTCTGTCGAGATAGCTGTGATTCCTACGAATGGTGGTGTCGAGTGTGTACCATTGAGTGTTCTAAGTAGCAACTACAGTATCGTCTGTCCATCCAACAACGAGTACCATTTGACAATAAAAAATGTAACCCGCTGGATGGAAGAAGACACCTGGCATTGTAGTGTATATACAAGTAGTGTAACGGCTTCTCGCCAGTCCTCTAACATCAGCATAAGAGTGCAAGGTAATATGAGTTCTTTAAATGCTGGAACTACATTTGCAAACAGTGTAGACCAAAACTAGAGAACTCCTTGATAAATCCTCTTATTGTTATATATTTTCTTGCTGAATGAACTCTCCCTTTTAGTTATATATCATTCCATTTTAAAAAATTAGCTACAGTACATCTGATTAGCTACCGCGTTTGAAATATTGTGGCTGGCTAGGCTCTGCAATGTATATCCCACCAATCAGAGTCTATTTGGTTTCGTTAACTGGTGTCGAAATATAATATGTATATTCTGGTCTGGTTGCTCGCCTGGTTCTACACCGCCTGTAAATCTTTAAGAATATTTTTTCCATATAACGAGTCTCATTCATTTGTTTTGCTTTCTTTATTATTGTGTTTTGGGCCTTTTTTGGCCATCGACTGCCAAACTTCGACACATGTCACACTGACTAGCTAGTTTAAAATCTGTAAGATACTTGAACGAGTTCATTGCTTACTTGTACGTGAAAATAATTGAATATAGAATGTATCAGTAATTCTTTTTCGATCAAGTAGCCTAATAGGTCTGTATGAGCCGTCTGATCGAGGTGTGCACTGTTAGCTATGGTGTTATATAGATCTGATTCTACAGTTTCTATTATGTGCAAACGTTTCTTCTTAATATGCAAATATAACACACATACAGAACAACCTGTATTAACCCTTCGCTTGCTGTTCACGTCAATATACCTACCTGTATATAGTGAAGACCCAGATGAGACAGCTCCTGCAGGAGCTGTCTCATCAGGGTCTGCACTATTTACAAGTTGATTGTGCAACCAGTGCACTCCACAGCAGTGATTGCACAGTGATACACTTGTACACAATGAAGATATATGAAATTATACAACAGGGCATGGGTAAAGAAGGAGAAATGTATTTAAAATTCAGCAAGAGAAGGGTTAAGCATTCATTCATTTATTGAACGAACATAGGAGTCTTAAAAAGCAGGTGGTTGCGTAATGCAGGGAATATATTATGCAGAAAATTTCTAAGGAGCTTTTTGCAATTATTGTGACCTGTATTAAGCTACTATCTGTCGTACAGGTCAATAATGAGACATCTTATTTGATTGCCGCTTAAGACAGTTTCTACTGTACATATATCTCATACACAAATACTCACAGAGGAAGGGATTAATTGATTAAATGGTCGAGTTGAGTTATGTACTGTATCTTCGTTTACGGCCTTGTTCATGGTTCACGGTTCATAACTTCATATGCAACTTTGTCAACCGAAACTGAATGTCGGTCTATTCTTTCAGTTCCCATCAGTTCCGTAGATCTGACAGTACCCCAAGTTGATACAGTAAATATCATAGAAGACAACGAAATGACACTTCAATGTGAGGCCTCTCCGGGACTACCAGGCGCCGACATTTCTTGGTACTTTATCACGAGCAGTAACTCAAATCCAACAGCTATAACCACAGGAATAAGCATATCTTCCAAACCACGAGCTGACAAACTTCGTACTGTAGTCAGTACCTTAAGATATTCACCATCGAGGTCTAACAATGGCAACATAATCTACTGCAGGGCAACAAACAGTGATGAAACTATGACATCGGTGAGACGAATTACCTTAAACGTTCTGTGTAAGTAGACAATTTTTAAGCACTATTTACGAATTATTACAGTAAAGTCACGCTAATACGACCACAAGAACCTGGTTTTACAGACAATAATGTTAAAACATTATGTGGCCGCATTAGCGAAACTTTACTTTATTATGAGATATTATAGTCTGTCTCAAGTTAAACCAAATTTTGAATCTAGTGTCTCTGCGTTTTACTCTACCCGTAAATGATTGAATGATTGAATGAATGAACGAATTGATGAATTGATTTAACAAGGGTAGCTCACGTAGTCATAATGAATTATCTACCACGAGCGTCTCACATTAAAGTTCTAACAATGTGCTATATAGTTGCCTCTCTGGTTCTCTAACAGGTTTATTCTCTACTAACATAACTGAGTTATACCTAATTACCTAACCAGGCAATACTTTAGTTATTGAGCATGCTATTGTCACCTATCTGGGTGATGTTATAGTTACCTGACTGGCCGATAGTTCGTAGTACCTAAATAGGTGTTCTAGTTATCTAAATGGATGATAATAGTTTCTTAACTTATTTATACTATACTTACCTAACTGGTACCTAACGCAGTTACCCAACTGGTTGATATATTGCAATAAAACTTCTCTATAACGGCCACTAAATTGTGTTAATCAGTTGATATTTAGGGCATGTGACTGCTTAAAGCAAGGTGAAAGTAAAACAGAACGCTCCTATAGGAGCGTTCTGTTTTACTTTCACATTGCTTTAAGAAGCCACCTGCCATTAACACAAAATACTTGATGTAATTTAGTGGCCGTTATAGAGAGGTTTTACTGTAGTTACATATTTAGATGATCAAGTTGTCTAGCTGGGTGATACTCTAGTTCTAACTGGGCTATAGTATAAGTACCTAACTGGGTGATAAATCCAGTTACCTAATGCCTTGGTCACACATTCACGGAATCTAACCCGTTTAGCTACGGATAGGATCTGAATCCTTCATGGCAATCTGTACTGGTCCCTAGCTTTCTGTATTTTAGCTGTAGTCATACGTAGTAGTACATGTATATCCGTGACAAATTTTGAACATGTTCAAAATTTGGCCACGGATCAAACAATCGTAGTACATCTTTGCTAAACCGTGTTAGAACATACTGATCCATTTCAGTCCATATTAAAAACGTATTAATCCATACTTATTCGTAGGACCGATGTCGGATTGCTTAGGTCCGTGTCGCTCAATGCTATTCCGTATTAGGCCGTACTTATTTGTACTAGTTAACTATTACTTATATGGTAGCAAACTGTTGTTCATCAGCAGTGTACACGCCTTGACATATGTCGTTCGTATTAAACCGTGCTATTTCCTTATTAAATTGTGTCATTTCCGTATTAATGACTCGGTCACACATTCACGGATCACCTCGCCGGTTCCACTACGAATTAACTCTCACGGATGATCTCGGAAATGCAAATTTCCGTAGTCCTAATACGGATGCACACAACGGCGTGACTACGGATTTAATGTAGGAATGGGCCACGAGTGATACGGATCGTTACGGAACGACACGTATGGAACGACACCTGTCAGGGCCTGTGCACTATAATAAGTACGGATTAATGCGGTTCTAATACAGACTAAAACGGAACAGTACGTTCTCTTACGATTTAGTAAGGATGTACTATTATATGGTTGTTTGATCCGTGGTCTTTTGAACAGTTAAAAAATTGTCACGGATATACAAGTACTACTACGTATGACTATGGCTAAAATACGGAAAGATACGGACTAGTACAGATTGCCACGAATGATACCGGATCGTATCTAGTTAATCTGGAGTCAAATCCGTGAATGTGTGACCGTCAAAGCCCGTTGTCACACCGTTGTATGCATCCGCATCGCACTACGAAAATTGACATTTCCGGGGTAATCCGTGAGATTTAATCCGTAGTGGAACCGGCGAGGTAATCCGTGAAATCTGTAACCGAGGCATAACTGGATTTTATCACATACTTTGTCTTGTTGGAGTGCCCTAACAAAGTGCCGTAAATCGCGAAAATGCACTAGTGCATTTTTTTAAGACAAATTAGCAATCGTAGGCCATTCGTAGCGCTCATTTAAGCGTCAGCCAATCGAAGCGCTCCGTGTGCGTCGTCCGTTGTATTACTTCGCTGTTTGTAAGCAATTGCTGAAACAGTCATCAGCTATAGCATGTTTCATTTTCTATGTCATTTTTATAAGGCTTATGTGATAAAAAAGAATCTTACATTCGTGTTCATTACACATTGATTTCATGAAACTCGTTTACTAGAATTATATGACACTTGCTTAAGCTCGTGTCATATTATTACAGTATACTCGTTTCATAAAAACAATGTGTAATGAACACTCATGTAAGATCCTCTATATACTGAAGTTACCTAACTGGATGTTACTCTATTTACCAATTTAGATGATCCTGATGGATTATATTCTAATTAACTAATTGGATGGTAGTCTAGGTACATAACTGGGCTATACTCTATTTACTAAAACAGATGATGCTCTAGTTATGGTCATACACTAGTTACCTAACAGTGGTACTCAGTGTTGGTATAGTTTCTGGTCCCTATGGAACATTAGTTTCGATGCTATTCATTATTGAAATTGAATACCACTTAAGCTCCTGTGTGATCATTACTTTTATCGTGCGTTAACTCTTTATTCCACAAATACGCAATTATATGCATTGGAAAACAGATTAGACTCAGATCAGACGGATGTTGTAGGAGCCCTCTAACCATGGTTTGCTGTGTTTGCTTACATGTATGACATACTATAGATATTATTCTACAGTTTCTGCCATGGCCAAAACACCCTGTGTCTATATGCTACTAGAGTAATTTATTTAATTATTATTCTTGATATCATTAATTCTTAATAAATGAGCATTCATCGAATGTAATTGAATGTCCGCCTAGGAAAGGTTTTACTGCATTACAGATGCTCCTACAGTATTGCCAATAAAAAATCGGAATGCAGTGGAGAATTTAAATCTAGATATTACATGTGACATCACCACTGGAAATCCACCTGAAGCTTCCTTCACGTGGACCAAAGACACGGACAACAGCTGGACAAAGGATGGACCAAGTCTGATGATCAACCCTGTTCAGAAATCCGATAAAGGACAATATAGGTGCACGGCGTCGAACGTCATGGTTCCGACTGATGGCCAAACTGAAACTGGAACAGACGCAGAGTCGTTTGAAGTGACTGTTTTATGTAAGCCCTGTCAACCCTTTAATCCATTCCCTGTTCTATATGTATTCCAAATTTCAATACCTACTGAATATTGAGACGAAGAACAGACGAAGGTCAGACGACCCCTGTAGTAGCTGTCTGATCAGGGACTGCTCTGTTTGCTTATGTAATCATATAGATCTAATTCTACAGTTTATGCCAAAGCCATAATTCATAGGTTCAAGCAGAGCATACCAGTATATAAAATCAGCTAAAGATAATAAAGATATAATTAATTCTTACATGATTCTTAATGCGAAAACAAATTAATTCTATCATATAATCTGTTGGCCGAGTAAAACGCAATTTATACCCAGATTCTATGCCGATTTACTATAATATCAAAGAGTAAATGGTTTATTTTCGCCCTGTTGCGCGATTTATTGGAGGAATTCAGATCAAGATATGTACAGCTGAACATCGATAACTCGAATTTCAAGGGTCCGTACAAATTAGTTCGAGATAACAGTAGTTCGAGTTATCCAATTTCTAATCTGAACAAGTTCTCAAGTTCACAGCTTAATACAGGTCTAAAGTAATGCTGAAAGCTCCTGTAGGAACTTTCATCATTACTTTAGACCTGTATTAAGCTGCAATATGTGTTTCTGGATATCTCTAGCCCCTAAGACCGTGTTATCCGAGCTCGAAATATCGAAGTTCAACTGTATTTGTATACAGTACCAGTCTTAAGCGGTATTTTCATTGAACATAGGAGTCTTAGAACAGGTGGTTACTTAGTGCAGGGTGACAGTAATGCAGAAAATTCCTGTATGAGCTCTCTGTATTACTTTTGACTTGTATTAAGCTATCACCTTCCTTACAGACCCACAATTAGATTTCATTTTGATGACCGCTTTAGAAGGCTCTACTGTCTATTATAGACGTCTTATCAGTATTCCAAAATCTTTGTAAACACCAGTCATTGTGCCATTGAGTATTTGTCGTCTGCAACTGTTGTCGTCTGCTTCAATTCCAAAAACAACAACAACAACAACAAATATGTTTTCAATTAATTTCAGATATAAAGTCAGGGTGACTTACAGTTTACATCCTGATGAAATGCCGAGTTATTCTGCGTCTCAGCTGAATTCAAACTGTTTACACGCCAGTAGAGGCTAACTGTTAACACTTCATTGTTCGTTCCATTTGAAAACTGGAGTTGTCTTAAAATTGTGAATGCTGAGGGCATAAAACAGTCGGTACACTTTTTTCCAGATCCTCCCACTGTTAATGCTTTATCACCAGAAAGTGTGGTGGAGTCAAACTCACTGAAAGTCACTTGTTCTGCTACACGAGGCATTCCAACACCAACTTACTTTCAATGGACACGGAATAGTGATAGCAGTTGGAGCCAGGATTCAGCTAGCTTGTCCATCCCATCAGTACAAAGGAACGAGGCTACAGAGTATACGTGTACAGCGTGGAACGTTATAGTTCCCACAGATGGGCCGCCTGTTAACGGAACAAGCTCACAATCATTTACATTAGATGTCCTCTGTGAGTAGTCTTTTTATTTTGTTTACTGGAAAAATAGGTACGGAGGATCCTATTTCTTACTTGAAAACTTTCTCGATGTGGCAGCTTTATGCAGATCGAAAGTACAGTAAAATCCCTCTAATGCGACCACCGAAAGAGGTATAATTCTGGGTTGCACAGGCAGGTGGTAGCTTAATGCAGGACAAAAGTAAAGCAGAAAGCTCTCTGCATTACTTTTGTATTGCATTAAGCAACCACCTGCTTATAAAACATCAATATTTATTCATTATGTGATCGCATTACAGGGTTTCTACTGTAATGCTGAAAACTCCTACAGGAGCTTTCATCATAACTTACTACCTTCATCAAGCTATCGCATGTCTTTATAGATATATACAGAGATAGGGATTAGAAATTCTGAATTACACATTTGGAAGGGATCAAAATGTTTTTTACTTGTTATCGAAGTTCGAGTCAGCCGAGTTCACTGTGAAGACATGTTTTAGAAGAAATTGTATATATTGAATAACATGTTATTATGTTAGTGTCCTTTTTTTTTATCAAGAAAGTTATTTGTAAAGGAATTTGAAAGTCGTGTACTCATGTTGTTTTTACCTGATAAATAAAGTTGTCTTGTTCTTCAGGGGTAGAATAAAGGCTTTTCCCTTTTACCCCTTCCCTGGTAATTCTTTCGCTGTCACGTTTTTGTTGTCTGCAGACGTTTTCGTCGGCTACAAATTATATTTATTTATTTTTCTTACTTTGTGTTTCAAAAAACTGTCACAGTAACAAAAAGCTTGGATCCTGATGATATATTTCCTGTATTGTCGAAATGGCACACGTACACGGAGGATTTTAGTATAAGTGCGAACTGTAAAGTCAGATATACTATAACTAAACTGAGTAAACCCTAATCAGATGGATCCCAAAGGAGCCGTCTGACCTTGATGTTATCTATTTAAAGTGTTTTACCTTACTGCATATGAGTCAGGACTATATACAATACTTAAGTATGTGTCAAATTATTACTTAACATTAACTACCAATTTTTCGTGTCTTTTATTACGTGCTTTTCGCATTTCTTTATACTGACATTTTAACGCACGAGCTGTAATGAGTTTTGTTGTGTTGTACTTAGATGCGCCTAAGGTTAATAACCTAAATGACCAAAGTGTCGTTGAGAACACACCTTTCACCGAAACATGCTCGGTTGTTCCCGGAAACCCTTCGGAACACGAAATCACATGGACGTCAACGTTCGACAGTGGCTGGAGTGTTAGTGGAGATGTTCTCAGCATTTCATCGGTGGACAGAGGTCAGGCCGGGACGTATACTTGTACGGCACAGAATACCATGGTACCTACACAAGGCAGTCGCAAAGATGGCACGGATGCTAACACATTTGATCTGGATGTTTTGTGTAAGTTAAACCTTATATACAATTATTATAAGTTCCAGTAAGTCATCTCTACAGCAATCACTCAAAGGAGGTTTATATATTTATGACCTTAACCCTTTACTCCATAAATGCATTAAACCTTTCCCCGTTGAATAATCATGTAAGAAATAATGACATCATACAATGTAGCTCCTATATGTTATAGAGATACATTTCGTGAAAACTACATGGGTACATATGCCATCATAATGTGTCTAAACAAGCTTTCAAATATATATACTGAATCCATTCAAGCATCACACGCTTCCAGCAGGTCGTGCAACAACGTGTAGTGTTTAACTACTCGATGATGTACAGTTGAACTTGTCCTTGGGGGCGGCCATTCATTTACTGAACATGGGAGTCTTTAAAACAGGTGATTGATTAATGCACGTCTCCATTAGGAGCTTTCGGTATTCCTTGTAATTACAGGTCCATCATTAGACTAGTTTATTTTGATGACCGGTTAAGACAAGTTCTACTGTATCCAGGCGAAATCAACACAACCACACATTTGTTATGGATTGGATTTCAGTGGCCATTGAAGAGAGGTATACTGTATACAATTGTAGAGCTAAACCACTCATACAAATCTATATTTCAGACCCACCCTATGCAAAACCTATTAATGACATGGATGTTCTTGAAACAGAAGATCTAAGCGTAACCTGTTACAGTACTACTCCAGGCAATCCGCCAGCGACGTCCTATAGATGGGAGAGGGCTAATGATAATAACTGGGTTAAGACTACACAAACTCTTGATATCCCCGTCGTCCTTAGGGGCGATGCAGGTCAATACTCCTGCACTATCTCGAACAACATGGTGCCAACCACTGGAGGAAACGTTAAAGGGGACGATACTGCATCGTTTGATCTGAACGTTTTGTGTAAGAATCAACTTGTTCGACTTCTTTCATTCACGCATTACAGTATTTTGCAATATTAACGAATGTTTAAGGATGGGGACATATCAATTATCCTAATTATATTTCGTATTCGGATACCCGATCGTCACTCTCTCTCTATGGGTTTGTTATACTGAACAAATCAACGTGACACTAAATCAATCTAACATAGTAGCAAATAGTGAAGACCCTGTTCAAAGTTTGTCTGTCCGAAGCATCGGGGTATTTAGGGTTAAATTTAAAGTATGTATTTTTCTTAATCAATTAGTTTAATTGTTTGATCGTGCTTTACTATTGTTAGGATTATCTGCTGATCTGTATTAGAGTATTTATTGATATATCAGTAACTTACATGATTTAAGTGACCATAAACGGTTAAAATGACGTTTACTCTGAAGTTTTAAATACAGTAAAACCTCGATAATCACAGGTGTTTTCTGTATGACTTCCACTCTGCATTAAATTCTATAGATAATAAAAGTACAAATATGAGTAATGCAGGAAACACAAAATATATAACACACAACCGCCCGAACAACATCACATCAGCCAATTTAACCTTTGAATGACAAATAATGGGCATTGACCTTCAGTGTTACATACAATCTTAATAAGGTATAAAAGGCTTAAATTTGCTAGAACAGTTTTAATGACAGATAATGTAGATCCTTGCCAGAGGACTCCTACAAACATATAGTGTAGATCTACACTGTTTGCCAATGTCTCTACACCTGCTGTTTGCATTCTATGAACGACGTCATGTGCTACAAATATTTTATCGTGAAATATAGTTTCTTGTATATATAATACATAGAGTTAAACCTGCAATCTGCATGTCGTCCACTCTGCAATATCCAGCCACCTAACATGCCTAACAGAGTCTTCTGAACTAAATTTTCGACTTATCGAGATTTTATTGTATATGACATATTGTGTTTTATATTCAGATAAAGCATCTATAACGGCATTTAGTTTGACCGGGGAGACAGGTGATGGTCCATATACCATCAATGAAAACACAGTAAGCATATTCCAGTGTGATGTTGAAAGTAATCCTGCATCTCAGATAATCATTTCAAAGGACGGTCAGGATATCACCAGCGCATCAAACACCAAGCGTCTTCAACACACCAAACGTTTGGAGTGTTTGGATGCAGGGCGCTACATATGTGTTGCATACAACGAGCATAACCAGAATGAAAGACCAACAAGGGAGTTGGAACTATTTGTGCAGTGTAAGTTATTAGTATCCACGTGTGTAGTAACTGAACATAATAACAAAATAACCAATGCAGTAGGGAAATACCTAACCCACTGAAATATAGAAGTAACTTATTTAAAGCGAATATTAACTAAATAAACAGAGGTGTCTTTAATCCATAACTCCATGAATATTCATGCAAGAAATAATGTCAGTATGAATATTGATTAAATGATTTTTATAAACTGAGTACAATAAGGTTGGGAAGTGGCAAAAGCTGTAGATTCATATCTATATTCATTCATAAGCAAACAGAGCAGGCCGTTATCATACGGCTCCAACAGGTGCATTCTTATCTGGGTCTACTCTGAAGATAGATACGAAGCTGGTGGTTACTTAAATGCAAAGAGTTATAAACCTTTTTCCTAATTAAGCTATCGCCTGTCTATACATGTAGGATCTGTCACAAGTTGTTATATATATGGGATAAACGTTTCATAAACGAGGCCCAATTCGCTTCATCTTTGCGATGCTGGCTAGATTCTGAAAAAGTCACTTGCCTCACTCTAAATTGCCGATCAGTAGTAAAAAAGATACACTTATAGGCCAATTATTAAGGGAAGAAAAAATCGACTTTGCATTTCTTACGGAAACATGGATCTCTGACGACAAGCAACATCAATATGAAACTTCCGACCTAAATCAAAATGGTTACAGTGTCAGTGTCACCAATAGGAAAAATAAAATAGGCGGTGGCATTGCTTTGACATATAAAACAAACATTAACGTACATAAACTTTCCTCCGCTCCGAACGAACAAAAGCTTTGAATTTGGACTTTGGCGACTTATCTTCAAACACATAACTTTATATGTAGTAGGAATCTACTGACCTCCTTCTGCCTGTGATATAGATAAACTGCAGCGAATTCAAAATATGTGCGCTTAACTCGTTTTGAATAGGAAATGGTCAGACAGCTCCAAGCAATCTCTTAAAGACTTACATTGGTAACCTATCAAGGCTAAGTTATTAACATACATGTACAATTGCTCTCTCAACCACGCGCCCGTTTATATGACAGAACTTCTCGTAAAGCCAGCATCAACACGCAGTCTGAGATCGGCAGACAAAGCTCAAGAGATGTATGCTGTGCCTTTCAACAAAAGAAAGACATTCAGTGACAGAAGTTTTGGGACAGTTGGTCCCAGACTTTGGACTGGGCTTCCCAGCGAGATTAAAAGAGCAGAAAATGTTGATTCCTTTAAAAGAAAGTTAAAAACGCATTATTTCAGACACTTTGACTCACTTTTTAGTATGTCTTATAAACTGTCCGCGTGTTTTAGTTGTATAAAGTACTTTATATAAAGTCTGGAGTTTAGTATATCATAACAGTTTTTGAACCATTGTCTTATTGATGTTAGTGTTTATGCTTTCTTAAATGTATATTTGTGTATTACATATCCTCTCTCGATTTTTATTTCTTTTTGATTTTATTTTTGTCAATGTACAACGCCATTGAATGCATTATTTGGAAAAATAGGCGTTTAACCAAGTGATTAAGTTTCTAAGTTTCTAGATTCTATATTTGATCTTTGCAAACGCGGAATGGTTATCGAATGTTTACTGCTGTACAGACAAACGCAGGGAAAATAGACTGTGTACCAGTGTACATCTTATAGTTCACGTTTGATGTATAAAAACAAATACATGATGATTATATTAATCGGGAGACAAGCAAAGTTATGCGACACAAAGAATATGTGACAGGGTTTACTACCGTATGTTGATGGTCAATGAAGAGAGGGTTTATGTTATAAGAGAGTATCTATGTAAAGCAATAATGATATCAGGTTATTAGTTATAACAGAACAAGGACAGGTGAAGTTTAGTCCTAGGCAGTAGTTTACCTACATGGCCCCAACTATAAATACCGGCAAGTACACGAATATGATATGAACTCGAACTCTTAAGCAAGTACACGAAGATTACATGATATCAATCTGTAATCACTGGCGAATACACGTAGTTTATATGACTTGGGTATAATGGTTGGCAAGTGCACGGATGTGACATGAACTCGAACTGTTATCACTGGCAAGCACACGTAAATACGTCATGTCGAACCTGCTGTACAATGTAACATTCATGCAAAGAGGTCTCTCTGCTCTGGATCAGGAATGAGTATTTGGGTTCTTTTACTCAGAGCAAACAAGGTTTTTCCTTTACCCTGGATTTTTCGGAGATGTCACATCCCCTTCATCGGCAAGACTGCACTGGCTTGGATTACGTGACTAACGAGCCGCTGATAACCCCAAGGCGGATGTAGTGAGAATTCTTAAGACCGCCAAACCCCCTAAGAGTAACATAACACCAGGTGTACGTATCGCTCTTAAGAACTTGAGTAAGTCAGACGACATTGTAATTTTGCCTGCCGATAAGGGCCGGGCCACAGTAGAAAAGAACGAGAAGTAGTATGTGGCCAAGATGGACAAGTTGACCGATGACAGAGACACATATGAGTCCCTGAAAAAAGATACCCCCACAATCAGTGACAATTAAGTTAATAGAAATTTTGAAAAAATGTAAGAAAGATCAGAAAGTGCCCGACAGGTTGCATCACATTTTATACTTCACCGAAAAGAATGTGCTAAAATGTATGGATTTGGAAAATTGAATACTGCTTAAGCCGGTGCTAGGGGGCATGAGTAGTGTTGCACTTTTAATTACTACTCATGAACAGACTCAATAAATGAAAAAGTACTAAAGTCATGCAGGAAAAGCCACACACAAAATGTCACCATCACCAAAACACCTACAGAAAGCATAGCAATTTATACTCATACACACACACATACAGTAGAAAGTCACATACAAGACGCAATCACCACCAACACATCAATAGACAACATGTCACACACACACACAACCAAACACACGCAAACACACGAGAAGAACACAGAAAACACCAACAAATCCACGAGCACCAGAGACAAACATGAACAAAACACAATCACAAAGACACAAGACGAACAAAAGTAAGGAAGACAAAGAGAGAACCGCATTGGCACGGTCAGTGGAAAATCGCCACTGGGGGTTTAAACCGGTTTACGGACGTCCAAACCTCACACTTATCTGAAAGTCAGCCTAGCTAAACAAGCATTGTAAATAAAGGTATCCCCACCGAGTCTGCAATTTTCTCTTTTTGCATTTCTACTTTTGCTTTCGAGGGATCACCCATTTCCGAATATATGTACTTCACAGCGGCAGGTGTTAAGTGCTTGTGTGGCGGCCGTAAAAAATCGCCCCGTACTTCATTCTCAGTGTTGTTATAGTTTCTGGTCCTTCGGGATCATTAGTTTTCATGTTATTAATTTTGAAAATTGAATACTGCTTAAGCCGGTGCTAGGGGGCGTGAGTAGTGTTGCATTTTAATTACTACTCATGAACAGACTCAATAAAACCGAGTCTGCAATTTTCTCTTTTTGCATTTCTACTTTTGCTTTCGAGGGATCACCCATTTTCAGAATATATGTACTTCACAACAGCAGGTGTTAAGTCCTTGTGTGGCGGCCGTAAAAAGTCGCACCGTACTTCATTCTCAGTGTTGTTATATTTTCTGGTCCTTCGGGATCATTAGTGTTCATATTATTAGTTTTGAAAATTGAATACTACTTAAGCCGGTGCTAGGGGCTTGAGTAGAGTTGCACTTTTAATTACTACTCATGAACAGACTCAATAAAACCGAGTCTGCAATTTTCTCTTTTTGCATTTCTACTTTTGCTCTCGAGGGATCATCCATTTTCAGAATATATTTACGCTATAGCAAAACATGTTGCCCCCGTTATAGGCCTGTTGGCGGTGAAGACGGAACATCACATAGTAAACAGTGTTAACTTTTTACATAAATTGAAGGATTTAGGAGTGCCTCCAGGTACAAAGCCCGTCTCATACGATGTTTCGGCCTTATTCACTCCCGTCTCAGTTGACAAAGCACTAACAGTTATACAAACGAAGTTGAATGACAGCACCAGTGTTTTAGACAGTTCAGAGTTAGAAGTTGATCATATCATGGAGTTGCTTGAATCATGCCTCAATAGTACATACGTCGACTACCAAGGCAAATTCTTCCAACAGAAACAAGGGACGGTCATGGGTTCTCCCGTATCCTCGATGGTTGCGGACTTGTGTACGGAGTTCATTGAGAAGGCAGCTTTGGAGTCCCCAAGAATCCCCAATCCCTCTGAATAAGGTACATGGTTGACACAATGACTAAGATTCATGAATATGACATAGAAAGTTTCACAGATCACATTTACTTTATTTACGACCATATGAAGTTTACATCAGAGGATGAGAAAGTCTATTCCGTTCTTGGACATGTGTACATGTCTAGGATTATGGATCGACGCGGGTGACGGGCTACAGAAAGTCAGCCCATACCGGCCAATACCTGAATTTCAAATCCAACGAACCAAAAAAACCGAAAAAATTGGAGAAAGATCAAGGGGGGGGGGGCAGAAAAAAACGAGTGCGGGAGTAATATACATCCGAGGAACATCAGACGTACTCTCTAAAACTTTTCTTAAACATTGAGTTATCATCTTCCACAAGCCCTACAACACCATTAAACAACAAGTGACCCACGTTAAAGATCGCACTGAAAAAATGAGACAGTGAGGCGTAATAGACCATATCAAGTGTGATAATTGCGAAAGTGATTATGTGAGCGAGGCAGCTAGGCAGCTAGACACTCGGATAAAAGAACACGTGACAAGAACATCATCGGCCATACATGGACACTGCAATTCAAAAGGTAATAAGTTTAGACAAGAAAATACTTAACAACAGAAGAGAACCTTTAGAAAAAAGAAAGTTAAAGAGGCTATAGACATTAAGAAGTGCATACCATCGCTAACCATTGATGAAGGATTGGAGCTACTGCAGGTGTATGACGGTCTCCTCGTATCATGTGACGCCTCAATGGCCACGTGATCCAAACCAGTGAGTCTTGTCGATGAAGGGGATGTGACATCTCCGACATTTCCAAGGTAAAGGATAAACCCTATTTGCCCTGAGTAAAAGAACCCAAATACTTATTTTCAGATTTGTTCACGAGTTTGTAATTACTAAGCTACACACTTTTGTCGAAACTCCATATCAATCAAGACCAGAAAAAAATGGGGTTTGAAGCTAATTGACCAAACAGATGAGAGCAAACAAAAAGAACAAAATCTTCCCGATTCATATGTTACGGTATATGAAATATGTCAAATCCATTCGAAATATATGTAAATCGTTAATGTATTCTGCAACTGAGGTTAGAGTAAGACGGTGTCTTGAGAATATGGACATTGAGACGTGGGCAATTGTCTCATTTAAGTTGATATTTGAGTAGGACATACAATATGAGCAAAGATAAGACAAAATAGTCTGAATCTAATAAGTGAAAAACTTACTGATATTATGTTCCTGATGACGTCATCCTTTCAGGTATATTAACAATGGTGTGATCGAATATAAATCAATGCAGGTTTACCGTTCTCAGATTAAGCGTAGTTTTCTCACGCTACTTCACTTATATACTGTGCCTGAATTTGTTTTTGGAAGGTTCCCCAAGGCCATCGGAAACTACGAACGCAAACGTAACGGTGTACATGGCGGTTGGCGACCCTGTCACAATGCAGCTCTCAGTCATATCTTACCCACTTCCTTCGTTCGTGTGGCATCGACAGAGTCCTGGTAGTTCAACGTGGACTACGTTGAATACTGGTGTGACCACAACCAGCACGCAATCCAGCTTGGTTATTGACAGCTTACAGGTGGGGGACTTTGGTCAATATCGTCTTACTGTCACCAACAACATTGGTTCTTATACGCAGATTTTTACCATTGCTGCTCAAGGTTTGTTTCAAATTACCTGGTTTTTCTACTATTTCACGATAATAATTTTATTGCTAACACGTACTAATATGAATCATTACAAACTTTGTATATTGGTTGTTGAAGAAGTTCGATTGGTTTGCGTGTAAAATGACGAATTGTATTTTTGTTACCGATCTTGGGACTATCTTTGACGTGGCAGCAGCTTTCCATATTCTAAAACCTTGTTTAACCCATTCCCTCATAGTGACGACTTTTGACGACTCTGTCAACCCTTTCCCTCATGTAAACGTGTTTTCACGCATTTGCAAACAGAGTAGACCCAGATCAGACGGCTCATATAGGAGCCGTCTGATCAGGGTCTGCTCTGTTTGCTAGTGGAATTTGAATAGTTCTGTTTCTTTGCTTTCTAAAATGGCTACAATGTTCAACCTTCCATATTTCATTATAACTGTTTTGTCCATGCATATTCAGTAGGTATTGAAATTTGGAATAAACACAGAACAGGGAAAGGGTTAAAGTCACTTTATGAAACCATTGTGGTAAATAGAGCATTTGCTCCTATAGGAGCAACATGCTCTATTTATCACAATGGTTTCAAACTACGAATCGTTAAAATTTTCCTTTTCTCTAGTTAATGCTCCTTTTCGGTAGATTTATATAAAGATGTAGGATCGAAAAATAGCGTATGAGGTAATGGGTTAACGAGCATTGTTAGTTAACTCTGCGGCTAACCAGGATCCAAGCTGTTTGACGCTCAGGGAATAGTTTCACAAAAGCTTGAACAAATCGCAAACAAGTAAAACTGTAATCATGAGTAGATATTTTTCTTCGGCCGGATAAGTAAGTCATGTTGGGAAGATAGTACAGAATATTGTTTATACCCCACAGTTGCGCAGAAACTATGTTGATCCTTATTTTAGACTTGATACTTTAAGCTTTTCTATATTTATATATTCAAATTTAGATGTGACATATTACTGAAATGGAAATTTGAAGATATCATATACTGTGATGAATATGATCATGAAACTAAACCGGAATAATTTAAATTTAAATCCTTCGTTTGCAACGCAAAGAAAACTGTTAATTGAATCTAATCTTGGTTCTATATGAGTACGGATGACTGCACTTTGATTCATTTCAACAGACCTTTATCCCTTTTAACTCAGATAAACCCTTTTCTTTTCGCATTTTCCTTAAAAAATAATTTGCTGTTTGCTTATGGAATAAAAAATAGTGTTAGTCATGGTAAAACATTTCCCTTCTTTATAATGCTACTAGAAAATATTTTATCCCTCAACTCCATGCATATTCATGTAAGAAGTGATGGCATCACGAGCATATATGTGATTAATCCTTCGCTTGCTGATTTTTAAAATACATTTTTCCTTCTTTACCCATGCCCTGTTGTATAATTACATATATCTCCACTGTGTACAAGTATTTCGCTGTGCAATCACTGCTGTGGAGTGCACTGGTTGCACAATCAACTTGTAAATAGTGCAGACCCTGGTGAGACAGCTCCTGCAGGAGCTGTCTCATCTGGGTCTTCACTATTTACAGGTACGTATATTGACGCGATTAGCAAGCGAAAGGTTAATAATTGTATGTAGAATGGCATATCAACCAGACCTCCAGATAAGATGCTCAAATTATAATATGTTCTAGAACTTCTTTATTTCTCCACAAAGTGTAGTCATCTGTATTCACAAAGCGGTACTCCGTTTGTCACCCTATGGTCAACTTCGTTATTTTATATTACTTAATATTTTATGTTTTACATTATATGTCTTGATATGAAGATCTGCACGTTGAGATTGGATTCGGGGGAATTAGCTTGAAAGTTGCTGTTGGTATAATGCACCTCTTTGTAGCATTGTAACAGATACTGAATCCGCCCATTTTGTTGACACGTACTTGGATGACAGGATGCGGTCATATGTTTTGGTCTTGTTTACATATAGTCTAGACATTGATATAAACAAGAAAGTACTATTAGTAACACATAAGACATTACTATGGCTGCGTGACTGCAAATTCTCTTTCATAAATAAGACAGTTGATCACACTAGCTCAACAAGGCATGAAACAATTCAGGATATTTAAGTCTTGCATTATTACAACTGAATAGTGCAACCGGCGTTTGAACTTTCCGGTGATTTGATTATTTTACACCATTTCACGGGAAGTAATTGCATGTAATTACACATTAAACTGCAACTTTGTTGCTGTGCTTTTACTGTACATGATTCAGTTTATTATTTTCGACATATTTAAACCGACAATAACCAATATCCGTTCTTAAGTTGCACGTTTTTTCAAGTTGCACGTTTTATAAGTAGCACGTTTTTAGTTTACACATTTACAAGTTGAAGCGGATGGATGTTACGTGTTAGTTCACATTTTGTTACTCCTTTTAGCTATGTTTGTCGTTTTTAAAAAAGAACAGGTCTGCAACAACTCTCACTGTTAACAAAATACCTCATAAGCTATTTTATATCCTACTTTTATGAACAGATCTACTGAAAAGGAGCATTTACTAGACTAAAAGGACACTTAAAGAAGTGTGCAGTTTGGAAAACATTGTGATGAATAAAGTATTACCACTATAGGAGCAAATTCTCTATTTATTACAATAGTTTAAAATAGTGACATTTACAAAGCCGTCAATATGAGGGAATGGATTAAAATATATAATTGATATTTATGCAGTCATTATGTCTTACAACTGAATGCATTTCTTCAAACAGGCAAACCACAAGTACCAACCATTGTAGATGTTGTACCTGGCACTGCAACTAGGGTAAGGTGGAGACCAGGGTTTAACGGTGGAAGTGTACAGACCTTCTATATTGAATACAAATCGGAATCAGCACAGACATGGACTATCATGACAGTGACAGATAGCACTGAGCTCATCTTGAACGCTACCATCCCTGATCTTTCTCACGGCACAAAGTACATGGTTCGGATATTCGCCATTAATGATATTGGCAAAAGTGAAACTACTGAAACAAAACGTTTTACTGTACCTGGTGAGTGGAGTAACTGAAACAATTACGTGTATAAACGGATTCTGAAATTTGAGAGAGTTTGTATACATAATTAATAGTAAGTCGTCCCGTACTTCATTCTTGGTGCTGTTATATTTTCTGGTCCTTCAGGATCATTAGTTATTATGTTGTTAGTTTTGAAAATTGAATAATGCTTAAGCCGGTACTAGGGGCGTGAGTAGTCTTGCACGTTTAATTACTACGCATGGACAGACTCAATAAAACCGAGTCTGCAATTTGCTCTTTTCGCAGTGCTACTTTTGCTTTCGAAGGATCTCCCACTTTCAGAATATATTTATTGGCCAATCAATTAATCCACCAAACCCTATGTTCGAGATGATTCTAAACAGTGGTTACAATATAGGGTTTGATGGAGAAAATAAAGAATCTGGACCTTTGTATATACGGACAGTCTAGATCCAGTAGGTAGATTTGATGGTCTCTGAGCGAGTTGGGTGCCTGATCTGAGCATACCAAACGTTTAATGCTAGTGACTCCATCACTTTGCGATCAGCATATTAAAGTACAGAGGTCCAGATAAGATGTGTAAATTTAAACATTTTCAGGAATATCTCCTTTATTTCTCCACCAAGCCCTATACTATAGGGTTTGGTAGAGAAATGACCATTTTAGTACTTCGGTTGACGCACCTTTATCTGTAGCTCTGAGAATAATTCTAGAACTGTTTAAGTTCTCTCATCAGGGTCTGCACTGTGTGCAATATTACATATTTTTAAAACAATCTGAATATTCACAGTAAGCTGGACTGGTTTGAATGCTAGAATAATCCATTTAAAATTCCCACGATGAAAGGGTTCAGGTAGATGGAAGCTAATATAAGACAAAATATATGCGGAATAGTTTATACAGAGTTTCCTTCGAAACTACTTGTGACCGTTATAAAGAGGATAGAGAGTATTTACAGCAGTTTTGTCTCGAATATTCAGCTTATTGTGGGGCGTAATTGAAAATGTAATCTTTTTATATACAGTATCAAACCTTAATGAAGTAATCATTTATTGGGCCCATGCTATTTAAAGATCTTATTTGGAATCCCTACATATTTCGTGTTTATGGAACACAGCAAACACAATATTTCTTTTAAAGTTAGGATTGGAGAGGTTTCGTTGTATATTTTAGCCATTGAAGACGCTGAAGAACAGACCGGTCCACCAATCGCTATTATAGCCGGAGCTGTATCTGCGGTAGTCGTCATAGTCATCATAGCCGTTATAGTCTTCATCATCATCAGAAAACGGAGAATGGGCAATGGTAAAGATACGCCAGTACAATTGTTGAATTATAATACAATGAAACCTCACTAAGACGACCCAGAAAATAATTCCCGGACACATAAACTGTTGATATGACTTACCCCCCCCCCCCTCCTAAACTAGTTTTAGACCTAACATCTTTGAATTAATCTACCGAAAAGGAGCATTAACTATAGTAAAGGAAATGAACGAGTTTTACAGAAGCGCAAAAATGAGTTTTACAGAGGCGCAAAAAAGGCGTCAGGAGGAGAGAATGGGTTAATGCAGAGTGTAGATTATATAGACATGTCCAGAATTACTGTCGTTCTGCATTTACCCATTCCCTAATATTGACGTGTTTTATTCCTCTGAAATGTCGCATTTTGAAACCATTGTGATAAATACAGTATAACCCCTCTAATGCTACCGCTTAATGAATAAACATGGATGTCTTTATAAGCAGGTGGTTGCATAATGCAGGACAAAAGTATTGATGAAAGCTCCTCTGCATTACTTTTGTCCTGCATTAAGCTATCATCTGCAGCTAGCACCCATAATTATACCTCTTTTAGGTGGTCGTATTAGTGGGATTTCATTGTAGAGCATTTGTTCATAAGGAGCAATGAAATCCTATTTAGCTAGCTGTATCAACCTATACAGTAGATCCTATTATAAGCGATCAATAAAACGAGGTATAATCATTGGTTTGTGAGGCAAGTGGAAACAATGCAGGTCAAAAGTAATGCAGAAAGCTCCTATAGGAGATTCTAACATTAATTTTGCCCTGCATTAAGCAACAACCTGCTTTGTTCAACAATTAAATCGCATAAGACAGGTTTTACTGTACATGAAGAAAGTCATGCTGGACCTTTTGACCCCATACTTCTATATACATGTACCGCAACATTATTCTTATTCTAATACAAATTCCATGTCAGTTAGATTACGAGCGTAATAAATTCACCTGGACTATGCTCTTGTCATCAAAAGAAAAAAATAGCCATTAACCCGGCTTTAAAATATGTGTATTTTCAAATTTTAATACAGTGTAACCTTGACTACTTCCGATTCGATGAATGTTTTGATTAACTTTTGACCGAGTGTCAAACAGTTTAGATCCTTATCATACTCCGCGTAAGTCGGCGTCTCATCTTGATCCAATTCGTTTGGAATTTGAGTCGTTTCGCCATAAGCAGGTGAATGGTTATAATGAAAGAAATATATTAAATTTCTCATTAGCAGATCTATATGTTTTAGCTCAATGATATAAACTAAGTTAATGATAAGTTAACTGATAAATAAAACGTGACATTGATTTACAGACTGTGTAATGAGACATATTCAATCCGATTATTCGTATATTGTCTGTAAATTGCAACTAATATACAGTAAAACCTCTCTATTACGGCCACTAAATTGTGTTAATTAGTTGGTATTTAGGACAGGTGGCTGCTTACAGCAAGGTGAAAGTAAAACAGAACGCTCCTATAGGAGTGTTCTCTTTTACTTTCACATTGCTTTAAGCAGCCACCTGCCTTTAACACTAAATACTTGATGTAATTTAGTGGTCGTTATAGAGAGGTTTTACTGTATTTTACTTGTTGCTGGATTCTTACACTTGCTCCTAAATAAGAAAGTTCTGAAATAACTCTCTAACAACTGATTTTTTATGAGTTTGAGTCGTAAAACTTTTTAAAGTTGGTTTGCACAACGTCCATCTGTGATTCCAATAGTATTTGAAATTTATCGAATATCGAAATTTAAACTGAATTATTTGAACTGCACAAATGGCAATGGATACTGATCTCATTTTTTGAACAGGTGAACCGTGGTTCAGGAGGAAATCCAAGACAAAACAAAGGTATGCCAATGAAATGGTCCCACTAAACCCTCTCCACATGGGCCACTCAGATGAGTTGAAAATCTGGTTCAGATGGTAGCTTCAAGCAAGGCAGATCGATAGAATGGCTGGAAACACATATTAAAATTTATATTTTAGATATAAATTCTAATACAGTGAAACCCCGCTAATGCGACCACTTAATAAACAGCCACTGATGTCGTCCAAAGCAGGTGGTTGCTTAATGCAGGACGAAAGTTATGCAGAAAGCTCCTATGGGAGCTTTCTGCATAACTTTCGTCCTGCATTAAGCTACCACCTGCCTCTGCCATCCAGAATTATGAGCCTTTTTGGTGGTCGCATTAGCGGGGTTTTACTGTATGTGCTTTCAGCAATTCTACCGATGTTTACTTATCAAGTGGCCATTTAGAGTGTTTTACCGAATAACTAAACATCTATTATCATTGCTTCCTTGCTACTACTACTGCTACTACTACTACAACAACTACTACTACTACTACTACTACTACTACTACTACTACTACTACTACTACTACTACTACTACTACTACTACTACTACTACTACTACTACTACTACTACGACTACTACTATTACTACTACTACTACCACCTTCAACAGTAGAATAATTCCTACTGTGGAAACAACTACTATTACTTTTACCACATCTACTACTACTACTACTACTACCTTAACTACTACTACTACTACTACTACCTTAACTACTACTACTACTACTACTACTACTACTACTACTACTACTACTACTACTACTACCTTAACTACTACTGCTACCTTAACTACTACTGCTACTACTACTACTACTACTACCTTAACTACTACTGCTACTACTACTACTACTACTACTACTACTACTACTACTACTACTATTACTACTACTACTACTACTACTACTACTGCTGCTACTACTACTACTACTACTACTACTACTACTACTATACTACTACTACTACTACTACTAATAATAATGCTACTACTTATACTAGTACTTATTCCGTTTTTCTAGTAAATGCTCATTTCATTAATTCAATCCAGAATTATGCTTCTTCTGAGTTGTCGTATTAGCGAGATTTTACTGTATTATTTAAGTAAAACTATCTCAGTAAGTGTACTTGGCCATGTGTCTGTGGGCTATGTATATATTGCATCATTGTTTTGTGTGTACACTGTTAGAATTATCTATATTTTGTACAATACTTATTAGTCAGTTTACGTTCATTTTTTCATCTGCATATATTGCTTGATAGATTGAATCGATATGGGTTAAATATATTGTTACGTAATTGAAACTGTATATAGACCAACCTTTATTGTCATCTTAAGGAACTTATATTTTACTCAATAGACCATAGATACGCCTTTCTGCGCATAAAGACTTACTAGATCCAGATCAGACTGCTTCTGTAAGAGCCATCTGATCAAGATCTGCATTGTGTGTTTATGATATAGTGTAGATATGTTTCTACAACTTCTGCTCTGGCCAACTATTCCTGTGTCCATGTCCTATCACAAATATTAATGTAAAAATAGTGATATTGGCATTAATTTGTATTTAAAGAGGAAGTCCGTACAATGATCGCATATTTTCAATAATATCATAAAACTTGGTATTTGTTATGCTCAATCATTATTATGAAGGTTCCCAATTTGAACTTATATCGAAAAATGCCCCTGTGATACAAATAAACCGATGTCATCAATACTGATAATTTTTGTTCTACAACACAATATTATCGGTCCTTTCCGTTAAATTCTTCCGCGTTTTGTCGATGATCACCCGATCCCTCCATTGTTAACGTAGTAGCTTTCTCGGAAGTGGTCGGAGAATCGCGAATAGGGCGAACATTTACGAAACTAAAACCCAACCCGAATAAAACTGACACATCGGGGAATAAAACCGGGATCAGCGATATCAAACACATGGATGTTTTTTCATTATAAACGGTAATTGGATGTGGCTTTTTGCTATATACTACTTTTCAACATGTAAACAAATGAGTTTTGTACATTTTAAGTGTTTATGGAACGCGCCAAATATAGGGAATCCCCTTTAATAATGTTCATGGGAAAAGGATTTAACCCGAAGTTCAACATTCTCCGAAACATACAGCATCATATGTAACCGCAGTAGTACCGTGTGTAATATACCAAGACAAAATGGTGATGCCAAGACGTCGCCATATTGTCTCGGCCATGTTGTCACTATTGTGCCAAGCCTCTGATTATTTTATTCATGCAACTTACACGTTGGTCCACATTCTTAAAGTTTTTTAGGAAATGGTAACCTTAGAACAACTAAAACAGAAACGTTCATCTCATATCTTTAACAAAACTATTTAGTAAATATAAATTTAATATATATTTTATATTTACCTTTACTTCTCACATATTAACTCACTTGTGTTGATTTGATGAGATTAAGGAATATTAAATAAAACTAAGGGATCCGTTGAAGTGTTATGAATATAGGACGGTTTACAAGTACAGTAAAGTCTCGGTTATATGAACACTCAAATACGTACCATTATCGGTCCTGGCAACACAGACATAAATTCTTAATTACTTTAGTATCGAATTATCCCCGTATTAATAAATTATGCAGACATGTTACATTCGCCCTGCATTAACCCTTTCCCTCATATAAACTTGTTTTCACGTACATGCAAACAGAGAAGACCCAGATCAGACGGCTCCTACAGGAGCCGTCTGATCAGGGTCTATTCCGTTTGCTAATGGAATGTAATAGATCTGTTTCTTTACTTTCTTAAATGGCTACAATGTTCCACCTTCCATATTTCATTATAACTATTTTGTTCATGAATATTCAGTACGTATAGAAATTCGGAATAAATACAGAACAGGAAAAGGGTTAAGCAATCACCTGCTTCTACAGACTCATATGCTAATAAAGTATGTCGTGTCTCATTAAAGAGGCTTAACTGTATATATAAAGTAACACATTTTGAATGGCAAAATGAGTCAATTAGCTTAAAGTTAAGATTGTCCGTGGACCTGGAACCAGATCTGAAGTCTGAGTAGAATACATTTTCTACTGATGAATGTTTGCATTTTTTGCTCAGATAAATACTGTTATGTACCATGTTCAGCAAACAAAACCTCTCTCAATAAAATAGATAGTGAGAAATAAATCAACATCAACACATCAACCCACTTTGAGGAAATCCTTCTATAGCAGTAGAACCTGTCTCATCAAAAAGAGGTCCAATTATTGGTCTGTAAAGCAGGTGGTAGTAATGCAGAAATACTATATGAGCTTTCTGCATTACGTTTGTCCTGCAATGTGCAACCGCTTGCTTAAGACAGGTTCTCCTTTATACGTATATTTCTAGGACATCCGGTGATGGGGGTGAGATTGATACAAACGGTGCAAGAAAACAATCGACTGATGAACAGGGAGGTGGTCAATTGTATGTTAATGTATCTCCGCCAGTTACCAGGTAAAACGACTTGAGGGCTTAGCACAAGACTGTTGTAACTCATTATCGCATCAGCGTCCAAACGGTCTTAAACTCAGATCGAGGTCGCCAATACAGATGAAACACAATTATTTTGTATACAGTAGAATCTGTCTTAAGCGGTCATCGAAAAGAGGTCTAATAAAGGGTCTGTAATGGTTTTATCAGGTTTTACGTCGTTTTAACAGTATTTCGGTCATATCACGACGTCCAGTTAATTGTTTCGTGTACAGAATAACATCCAAGTAGAACCACCGACTTACCGCAAGCTAGCTTAATGCAGATAAAAAGTAACGCAAAATAATCCTATAGAATGTTTCGGCATTACTTTTTTGCCCTGCATTAGCAGTCACATGCATTTTCAACTCCTATGTTCGATTAAGACAGGTTCATTGAGTTCACGATTTCATCATCAGAAGTATGAATTATGTACATGAAGTGGAACCTTAAGTTCCTTGAATGCTGAATATTCAAACAAGAATGGCCTCAATTATTTGAATTAACAATTCTTTTACATAGCTAGATGCGTTTGAATGAAAAATAGTGCAGACCTAGATCACATACTGTTTGCAAATGATAGTGCACATGTATCCCTCGTCCAAAGTGTTATTTAAACCATTCTCTCATATAAACGCATTTGTACACATTTGTAAACAGTAAATACATGGTCTGCACTGTGTTTTATGTACTGTACGACTTTATGAATATTAAACAACTGAATGTTTTAGTGGCATACGTAAAACGAACATGACAGATACTGTATAATCACATCTAAAGTAGTCCACAGACAGAGCAGATCCAGATCAAATCGTTACTATGGGAGTTGTCTAATATGAGCATAGCCGATTTGCAAATACATAAAATGCGCATATATAGACTAAAAGGTGGAACTTATTTTCAGTTATGCAGTAAAACATCTCTATAACGGCCACTGAAGTACATCAAGTATTTTGTGGTAAAGGCAAGTGGTTGCTTAAAGCAAGGTGAAAGTGAAACAGAACGCTCCCATAGGAGCGTTCTGTTTTACTTTCACATTGCTTTAAGCATCCACCTGCCCTATATGCCAACTAATTAACACAATTTAGTGGCCGTTACAGAGAGTTTTACTGTAGCTCCTTTACAACTCTTCAAATAAGTGGTAAAGCATAGAACGGATGAGTAAATAGCAAGTGTAGTATTTGAGTTAGTGCCCTTTAGCCACTTAACTGATTATGCAAGAGGTTAGAGGTGTTTGGATGCATCTTCTATAGTTTGCTTGCATTTTGTACGTTGATCGGTCTAATTCTTTCTGTGGTTCATTTGTATCCAGCCTATATCAGCTCTGTTCCCCACAAAGCTGCTATTTCCAGTCTTCATATGACTGCTGTTATTTAATGGTATGTTCATTACTTTTAGCCCGAAACCTCCAGCCGTGAGCCCTAAGCCTCCAGCCGTGAGCCCCAAGCCAGAAATCCTTAAACCAAAGCCAGAAATCATTAGCCCAAAGCCACAAGTTCTTAGCCCGAAGCCACAAGTAAATATTGCGTTGACTGCAATTCAGGCAAAGGCTGCAAACCTGAAAAAGCGCACAGAGGCAGATACACCGAGAGATGGGAAAGTGCAATCCAGGTAAACTTACAAACTCATAAACTTGTAATGGTTACTGATAACTTTTTAATATTCAACCCTTTCCCCATTCTATGGTTAATCCAAATTTCAGAACTTACTGCATATGTTCATGGGCAAAATAGTTATTATGAAAATTGGAAGGTATTTTAGAAAGTAAAGAAACATCTTTCAAATAACATGTATTTTAACAAACAGAGCATACCTGATCAGACGGCTCCTCTGTCTTTGGGTCTACTCTGTTTGCAAATGCGTGAAAACGCGTTTATATGAAGGAAAGGGTTAATGATAAATTTATGATGTAATGATTTGATAAATGTGTATTAGTTAACGATTATTGATAAATGTTACTACATGTATGTACATGATTTTAAACAATTGCACTCTGGATGCTATTAACTGTATGCTATTAATTCCCTATTCAGTATTCCTGTATGAAATAAAATCATCATGAATAGTTATTAGCTGATTTATATTGTAAACGTTTAAAGGCATGTTTAAACTTTGACAACAATTGTAGAATCAGATCTATATCATGCAAAATCAAACAAAGCAGACTCTGGTCAGGCGGTTCATCTGTTTGCAAATGCGTGAAAATGTGTTTATATGAGAGACACTTTTAATTGCACATCGAGTTCTAAACGTTAACCCTTCGCTTGGTATTCATGTCAATATACCTGCCTGTAAATAGTGAAGACCCAGATGAGACAGCTCCTACAGGAGCTGTCTCATCAGGGTCTGCACTATTTACAAGCTGATTGTGCAAACAGTGCACTCCACAGCAGTGATTTCAAAGCAAAATACTTGTACACGGCGAAGATATATGTAATTATACAACAGGACATCGGTAAAGAAGGAGAAATGTGTTTTAAAATTCAGCAAGAGAAGGGTTAATTTTCAGAGTGGAATAGCCTATCAATGTTCAACTACAGTGCCTTCTCAATATAAAATGCTTTACCCATTACATCATAGGCTATTGTTAGATACAACCTATTTAAATAAATCTACCGAAAAGGAGCATTAACTAGAAAAAGGGAAAAGTTTAAAGTTTTGTAGTTTGAAACCATTGTGATAAATAGAGTCGTCAAAAGTCGTCAATATGAGAGAATGGGTTGAACTATCCAGATGTTTAAATGACAAACAGTGCAGCTCCTCTAGACTACACTGGTTTAAATGACCGTGCATGCATGTCCCAGTTTGAAAGGTTTAATTTCAAACAGACGCAATACAATTTTGGTAATACATAAATGTATATAGTCCGCTCATGTAATGGCGGAGTTGTAGTTGTTGTTTAGATAAAGCTCTTTCCCTGTTAACCGCGAATAGTTTTCACCTTTGAAAACAATTTGGATCTTATCAGACGTAGATTATCAGGATCCAACTTACCCTTGTTGTGATTAAGTTTTGAAAAGGAAGGCAGGTTTTAGGAAATGAAACTTGTAATGGACAACAATAGTTTGATAACGCCAATGTCACGCCATTAATATTAATAAGATTGTATTTAATAATGGCTCATGAAAACAGGACTTTTTGGCCCAGGCAAAACTTGTGGAATCAGATCTATGCTATACCATAACAATCAGAGCAAAGCCTGGGCAGACGGTTCCTTTAGGAGCCGTTTAATATGGGTCTACAAATGTACTTTGTTTGAAAGGGCGTGAAAATGCATTTATTTGAAGGAAAGGGTTAATCCTTTTCCACCTTTAAACATATATATCTGCTTTGAATCTGATCTGGAACGTTCGTTACTCTTGTGCTTAATATGACCTTTTAAGAAACAACCGACTAAGTGTCAAACAGATTGCATCCTTATAAAAATCAGAGCGACTAGTTGTCTCCTCTGGATTTAAGCAATTTGGAGTGCTATTCAGGGCATACTAACAGGCTGAGGGTTAAGTGTTATTCGTTATTGTCTTTATGCCCTTTAAAACAACAATTCTTTGCTAAACGCAAATAACGCTAAACTATTTTTTATATATATTTCGATTCAGCTCATACATATATGGAAACATAACACCAGCGATAATCGATTCAACGTACGAACTAACTGCATTCCAACAACCACAAGAAAGGTATAAGAATACTTTTGTAGATATTTTAATTTGCTTACTTAACTATTTCCCTCATACAATATCATTGTCATGTATTTGTAAACAGAGTAGACCCAGAACAGACGACTCATATAGGAGCTCGTCTGATCAGGGTTTTCCCTGATTGCTTTAAACATAATATAGATTTGATTCTACAGCTTTTGTCAAAACAAAACATTTCCTTGAAAAGGTTACATTATAAAACAGTCTACCAATAGATATTCATGATATCACTATTTCTTACATGAAAATAGAACAGGGAAAAGTTAAAACCACATAATGATAATGGGTTGTAGAACATACATAGCTCATGTGTCTACAAGTGTATCTACTTACCTACAGTATATGTTGGCCTAGAATATGTGTTGACCAAGATTATTCATTGAAATAGAGTATATGTTGACCTAAGATATGTGATGACCTAGAGTATGTGCTGACATAAGGTTTGTGATGAGTTAGAGGATATGCTTTATCTAAAGTATATGTTGACAAAGAGTATGTGTGCACATGGAGTGCATGATGACATAGAGTATGTTTCGTCCAAGAATATATGTTGACATAGAGTATATAATGACATAGAGTATAATATTATGTTGACATAAAGTATATGTTGATTCAAATCATATATTGGTCTAGAGTATGTGTTGACATAGAGTATATTTGATTTAAGGCATGCGTTGCCCTAGAATGTGTTGGCTAAAACATGTATCTGTCTGAATGTTTTGACCTAGAGCATATGTTGACATAGAGTATTTATCAACTTAGAGTATGTCTAACTTAGAATATATATATTTTATAGATTTTGTTTCAACCTAGTGTTAGTTTAATATAGAGCATACATTTAAACCTAGAGTGTATTTTACGTAGAGTAGGTGCTGTCGTAGAGAGTATGTTAACCTATAATATGTTTTAACATTAACCTATAATATGTTTTAACCTAAGTAAATGTTGACATTGAGTATAATTGTGTTGAACTACAGTGTGCTGATTACATTTTACATGAATGCGTTGATAGAGAGTATATGCTGACTTAGAAGATGTTGACCCTAAGTATATGTAGACATAGGGTATTTTTACCTAGTGTATGTTGTAAACTAGGATATGTCTTGACCTAGATAATTGTTGGCCTGGAGTATTTTTGACCTTCAGTATGTGTTGCTCTAGATTTTGCTTGCTAGAATAT
Organism: Azorinus chamasolen; assembly: GCA_963576725.1. Lineage (NCBI taxonomy): Eukaryota > Metazoa > Mollusca > Bivalvia > Cardiida > Solecurtidae > Azorinus > Azorinus chamasolen. The sequence continues at coordinate 15,988,619 of OY755248.1, read as the reverse complement.
GTGTGTAATTGAATACTTTGACATAGTGTATATATTGACGTAGATAGTGTTGTATCCGGAGTATGTTTAACCTAGAGCGTATATATTGCCCTAGAGTGTTTTAATGTACATGTAGTTAAACCTGCATCATGTACACTTGAACTTCCATATCTCGAAAACCAATAGTTATACTAAATTACCCAGCCTAACCTCCTGTTAGACCCTGTTGCGGTGCTTCGGAAATTAACAGACCAGTCTATAATGATAATTGACTTGAAATACACTTTCTGTCAGGTCTGCTCACTTTGCTTAAATTAATAGTTTCATTCTAGTTGTTTTAAAATTAGACTGAGCGATGCGATTATAAAATCACTCCAATTCTGTTACCTTGTTCACCCCAAATGTCGCTGATGGAATCTTGACATATCTTTGCAAACTAGATTGGATCCAGATGAGACGCCCAGAAACCCGTCGTCTCATAAGGATAAAAACTGTTTGATTTGTCAAAAGGTTTTCAAAAAGCTGTTCGAATCGGAAGTAGTCTAAATTGTTCCAGATCCACAATTGACCAGAAATTATTGTTTAACAGCGAGCTAAAGTGTAAAATTGATATATTTATGAACATCTTTATTGTAGTGTTTACGTGAATGATGCTCAAGGCCAAAAGAAACCGCTTTCGCCGCCCTATGCAAACTGGCAAAAACCATCCCCACAGAATGCTGACAGCCAGTATGTCAATTGTTGACGACAACAAGACTCTTATCAGTCGTTATGTACAAAACAAAACAGTTGTACTTTTTCTGTTTTACGCTTACCACAGTATATTTAAGGGAGTTCTTAATATCTCTTCATAATATAATAAATGTTAAACGATTGCATTCATTATGATTATTGATCATATTAAGAATACATGAAATCTGAGAACTAACCTGAAGTTTTCGTTTACGTACTGTGGACTCCGACTGCAGACTGGTTGATTTTTACTGGAGGTTAACACCACTCGATGGGGTTAGCGATTCAGCGTTATATCAATGGTTGTTGCGATCAAGGCAACATTTATGGAGCGCAGGAGACTCATTTCCAGAAATGGGGAGATATCACGTGATATACAGAGAACATTTCTTAATCGGCCAGTCATTTATTGAACACAGGAGTCTTAAAAACAGGCAGTTGCTTAATGTAGGACATTTCTTTTGACCTGCATTAAACTACTACGTGCCTAATAGGCTTATGATTAGATCACCCTTTGATGGCCGCTTAAGACAGGTTCTACTGTATATGTAGAACAACTGGGTCGTGAAAACGGACACAGTGCAAACTTCATGTATTAAATATGGACCGGCATGGTTCGAGAGAGGCATTAGGGAGGCAACATATCAGAGCCTTCAAACCAACACTGAATAGGGATGGTGGTCGCTAATATTGTCCCATATACCTGGGTATATCTTTGCCCTGTGCTAATGTTCCGTTTTTATTTGTACAATAAAACCCTTCTAACGCGACCACCAAAACGGGGCATAATTCACAATGGCATAGGCAGGTGGTAGCTTAATGCAGGACGAAATTTATACAGAAAGCTCCTATAGGAGCTTTCTGCATAACTTTCGTCCTGCATTAAACAACCACCTGCTTATGAAGACAGCCATGTTTGTTCATAAAGTGGTCGCATTAGAGGGGTTTTACTGTATTTATTTGTGTTTCAAGAAACAGTCACAGAAACAAAATGTTTGGATCCTGGAGTTTGGAGTTAATCGGCGTCTTATCTGTACCCAGACTGCATGCATACGTACGTACAGATGCAACAGTTAACGTCGCTCTCCCCATCGTGCACAATTAACCGTTTCGGTGCCAAATTTCGAATTGTCGTCTGCAATCCAAGTTTGTAAGTGCATTCAGTAAAATAAGGAAATGAGATAAATAAATGCAAATTTCAAAGGAATAAAGCACATATATAGAAATAGAGATTGAGACAAATAGTGAAGTTCCTGATCAGACGCCGCCTTTTCAAGGCGGCGTCTGATCTGGGATTGCACTATTTGTCGTGGTGCATTTATGCGACATCGGCGGTGAAAGGGTTAATACCTATTAGAAATGAATCAGACTGCGGCCAAAGAAATCCACATTACAAGGTAGAAAGCCTCAGGTTGGCTTTTAAATATATATGTGAGTGTAACTGAAGAGTTTAGTTCTTGGTCATACGGTTGCATGTTTGTTGTTGTCACGAAATGAAACAAATCAGACCAACTCTTTTGTTGCCAATGTCGCAGCTGTGATATTTCCTATGCAGTGAGGGAGGATTCAGATGAAACACCGAGTAAGGCAGCGTCTCATCAGAATCAAAACTGCTGTTGCTATGGTAATGTATTTTGAAATAAAACGGCAGAATATTAAACAAACGAACATTGTAGCAGACGACAAAAACTTGAGGCGAAAGAGTTAAACTGGTATTTTCTGCATATCAAACTGGATCGAAAATATGTTATGTCAACAAGGTGCTTTAATCGCTTCCACATGTATATATACATTACAAAATCATTTTGTTAGAACTTATTACTTGGACTAGTTGGTTGTGTAGGGTGTGTCTCCTTAACCATTTACCTGATGAATATTCATGAAAAATAGTAACGCCATAACTATGTTTTGCTTTAATATTTGATAGTGATATATAACCACAGAGCCTTGAATAATTTTGTTAAATTCATAATAGCTATTCAATGAAATAAAATATATATTCAACCGCTTTCAATGTGTGTTTGTTAAACATGCTTTATTGTGTATGTACAATTAGTTTTGTACAAACATAATTATTGTTAAAATAGTATATGGTCAATATACGTATTAGTGTTTTAAACAAATATACAAAACCCACATGGTCTGTAATCAACAATATTGGTTTCGACGAATAAACCCGTACACATTCATCACCAATGGCACTTGGGTTCTCCGACAAGTCAACGGATGAACATAGAGTACATCAACAACATAAGTGTTGCAGCCCAAGGTATTTATTAAGGAAAGAGTTAATCCATTATGAGAGTGTACGCATTTCTAGAAAAAAACGGTGGAGGTCCTGATCAGAGAGTTCCTTTAGGAGTCCTCTGATCTGAAGCCCCACTCTGTTGAATCAGATGTGCATAAATCTGTAAGCAAACAGAGTGGTAGCTTAACCCTTCGCTTGCTGTCCTCCCCAATATACCTACCTGTAAATAGTGAAGACCCAGATAAGACAACTGTCTCATCAGGGTCTGCACTATTTACAAGTTGATTGTGCAACCAGTGCACTCCACAGCAGTGACTGCACAGAGAAATACTTGTACACAGTGAAGATACATGTAATTATACAACAGGGCATGGGTAAAGAAGGAGAAATGTATTTTAAAATTCAGCAAGCGAAGTGTTAATACAGGAAGAAGTTCATACAGGACATTTGTCTTCACTGTGTACAAGTATTTCGCTGTGCAATCACTGCTGTGGAGTGCACTGGTTGCACAATCAACTTGTAAATAGTGCAGACCCTGATGAGACAGCTCCTTCAGGAGCTGTCTCATCTGGGTCTTCACTATTTACAGGTAATTGCAATTATCAGCTTTTGTAAACAAAAACAATCATAAAGGAGGTTTTACTGTACTGACTAACGTATGGTGTAATAACATTTTGATTATGAAAGGTGGGTTTTAATGTGTTATAATTGCTTGGAAACCAATATTGTGATCCGATTGATTATGATAAATGAGAATAATACATGTTGTCTTAATGGTGCAAATGTTTTACATTTTATACAAAGACGGAGTATATACAGGGTACTCTCATTATACCGGTATTCGTCACAATGGCACCCTCGTGATACCGTGTAATGACGAATTTGTACTCCCGTAGAAATTGAACTGCCCAGTCCAATTTCTACGGCTAAAGGGGTACTTATTCGTCAACGAATAAGTACTCCCCTGGCAAAATACCCATTGTATTATGACTCCCCTCGCGTAAAAATGTACTCCCATAGGAAAAATATACTCCCCTAATTATACTAAATCAGTTTCTTTCGCAGGTACACTGGATTCAACTTATCGATCAATTGGTCGGTGAGTAGGTCAGTCGGTTGGTCGATTAGTTGGTTTGTCCGCATAATATTGTTGCGTGAACTATGTGTACAGTTATAATGTATTTTTAATGTATTTCAATGATATCTTGAAATGTACGTGTGCAAGACATACGTTTTGCCTATAAACACAAGAGAATGGCAAAAATGTGCAGCGAACTTGATTATACAGTTTTTAAGAGATTTAAATGAAACTTCATACACATAGTCACTATAGAGTGTACTTGTGCAGGATTTATTTTTTGAATGGATCGGAATTGTAATGGTAGAGTCCTATGATCCAAAATGCATTGTTGCCGACATGTTAATATGTTCGTAATGTGAAAAGGCTATATTTTATATCAATGTAGGTTCGAGGAAATTTTGTCTAATCAGTGACTGCTCTAGGTAACACCTAGCAATCCATAAAAATTGGATATACGCATACTCTCAATCTGCTTCATGATTAAAGTTTTACCAATTGGTTTGATTTCTCATAGATGATATTCTTGTCATCGTGCTGTTGAACACCCAATATCAGTTTTCAATATTTCGGATAATATAGTACATCGTCCTGAACTAAGAAGTGTTTGCAAATGTTTCTAAAGTGTCTTTTGTTCCCCTATCATTCTTCAACCGCACTGGATAATTTCTGTGCAGTAAAAACTGCCTACTCTCATGGTATATTTGGGGCTCCATTCACTACAAATGAAAATCATTCTATTTATATGGACTTGTTCTGTGAGCTGCAAAGCGTATGGCGGATATCTAAAGTAACAGAATCGTTGAATTCTTGGACTGCAATATACTTGCCAAATCGGCAAACATCTTTTGGCAAACATAAAAAAAACCCCAAACCCCCTGAAAGACCGACAAGCCGATGCTCTTTGATTTTAATAGCAATCAATTATAGGTTAGACGCCATGATGAAGCGAATCAGGTGTGTATGGAAAACTAGCGCGGTACGATGCTTTAGAAAGAAATGCAATTTTGGAAGATGTTTAAAACACAATTTGAATATGAGCAATATCTTGATTATGTACCTGCACACTTACGATTTTTTATCACTAAATTAAGATTATCAGCACATTCTCTTAGGATACATACTGGCCGTTTTGGTGGAGATCGAATCCCGAGCGATGAAAGATATTGTCTATTTTGTAACCTGCATGATATAGAGGACGTTTACCACTTTATTTGTGTATGTCCTTGCTATAAAGATATAAGGAAAAAATATCTAGATATGAAATATTATATTAATCCCTCGGTTTACAAACTGAATTTATTGTTAAGTAATCATGAAAAAGGTTTAATGAAAAATGTGGCAATTTTTATCAATGAGGCACTTATCACAAGAAATAGTAATATAAATATATCTGTTTAATCTACATTTAGCTATGTATAGTAAGTAGATTGAAGAACACATTCACTGCAGTGCAGTGACTTACAAGTGTAATTTGTTTTAATGGGTAATGTTTGAGAGAGTAAAAGACAGAAAGGTTTGTTTGTTGTTTTTTTGCACTGCAGTGGGGGTTTCTATCAATTGGAGTGATCGATTGAGGGATCGAAGTGGTTTTTATTATGGATTGTGTTGTTTGTGTTTTGTTATTTCCTGTGCGTATATATAGGTGATACAAGTCGTGTGCACCATGATATGTGAGTTTTATTTAAGAACTTATACTTACATTGACAGGCAAACATGTTTTATCCAGGTTGGGAGACTTGTTAAGAGTCCCCTAGTCTGAAGAAGCACCGGTTGCATGTTTTGCCTATGACGTTGTTCACAGCAATTGTCGTCACAATATCGTGGTGAATACATGTATCACAATATGTGTAACTGAGTTAATGATTACCGTTCGAATAGCGTTGCAAACAGTGTAGATCAAAACCGTGGGTCTTACGAACCCACTGATTTGAGTATATATCTGCACTGTGTGACTGCCTTGCGCATGCCGTGTACATGGTTTATAAATCTTAATATCAAATGTTTGTCTTCTGCTCTCCGATACTTTCAAGCATGTTATAAGAAGTATTTAAAATAGCCATAACCTATAACACTTGTCAACCTGCATGTTTTGAATCGAAACGAAGGGTGTTACTGACCAAAATATCACGTGAACAGTTGTAATGGTTTTATATATGTATGTAAAGACGATGTATTATGTACAAGTCTAAATAAAAATATTGTTCTGTTCTGTTCTGTTCCATTACCAGAGTGCCAAGCAAGTTAGATCCTTATGAGACGTCCAGTTACTCGGCGTCTCGTCTGATCCAAACTGATTGCAAAGATACCTACTCGAATTCCCCTTTCGCTTAACTGCGTCATAAAATCAGATGTTTCTTTATTTAAGTTTATTTAAGTTTATTTAAGTTTATTTAAGTTTCATTAAGATGACAACATAATACAGGAAACCCGAATCAAACATGGTCATTAACATGTGGTGAAAACTGCTGTTTAATCGAAATTATAAAACAAAACATAATTTTCAGTACTAATATACATGTACAAAGGAGGTGCATCTTAAAGTAACGACATAAATTATGCAAGAGAGACAACATACATGTGCACATTAGACAACCCCCGACAGCACAAACTAACAAGAGAAGAAAATGGCATACAAGCACATATAAAGTATAAAAGACCCGTATGCGAAATACATTCCTCGTCTGTTATTTCCTACCTGAAAAGGGAAATGAGTTGGTCAAAAGAGTTATTGGTCATATAATAGCCCTTGCAATGGTTAACAGGTATGCAAAGTTTCATGAGATTATCGCGATATGTAGAGTTTTAACTGTTATTTCTATGTCCGTAAAGGGGAATAGTTTTGTCAAAAAAGCTTTACAGAGTAATATACCTTTATGATATTGTAGCCCTTGTGACGTTCATGAGTAGTTATTAAAAGTGCAACATTACTCACACACCCTAGCACCCGCTTCAGCAGTATTACATTTTCAAAACTTATACCATCAGAACTAGTGACCCGAATGACCAGAACATATAACACCACTGAGAATGAAGTACGGGGCGGCTTTTTAAGGCCGCCACACAAGATCTGAATACCCGCTGTTGTAAAGCACATATAGTTTCATTAGAGATTAGATTGAACATTAAAAAAATCACCAAGGTTAATTCATGTTTTACGACGACGTGAGGCTCTGACGGCGTAGACGATACAGGAGAAGTAACAGAACCCCAGCTTCTTTTTGAAAATTAACGAGCTATAACAACGAGGTATTTCACAAAAAAGAAACAAATATTGCTAGGAGAAATATGAGAGTACCGCCTAGGAACGGTCGGTGACAAATACCACTACTGGTCAAAACATCATTGTGATTAATTAGCAACTGTGCTACTTAATAGAATTTGTTTGTGGGGAGTACTTTTTCTACAAGAGAATTTTTTTTATTATGTAAATAAACAAACTCTATTAATAATCGACAGTGTGTAACATAGATGCTAATTTATCACATTGATGTTTTGGCCATTAGTGGCATTTGTCACCGACCGTTTCAAGGCTGCACTCTCATACTTCTCCTAGCAATGTTTGTTTTTCCCCAGGGGAGTACATATTCTGTGACAGGATCCATATTCTACTTAGAGTATGGATCGGTGGGGAGTACCTTTTCTACGTCGAATATGGACTGGGGAGTACAAATTCTATGGGAGTACAAATTCGTCATTATACTGACAGTATGTATTAACCCTTCTCTTGCTGAATTTTAAAATACATTTCTCCTTCTTTACCCATTTCTCCTTCTTTACCCATGTTGTATAATTACACATATCTTCACTGTGTACAAGTATTTCGCTGTGCAATCAATGCTGCGGAGTGCACTGGTTGCGCAATCAACTTGTAAATAGTGCAGACCCTGATGAGACAGCTCCTGCAGGAGCTGTCTCATCTGGGTCTTCACTATTTACAGGTAAGTATATTGACGCGATTAGCACGCGAAGGGTTAAAACAAAATTACCGTTAAAACAACCATTCAATAAATAGGTGCAATGCCAATAAGACAGGTGATCGCTTAATGCAGAACACACAAAGTGCAAAAAGCCCCCAAATGGAAACATAGTAGACCCAGATCAAACGCATTCACACAAATTTGCAAACAGAGTACATCCAGATCGGACAGCTCTTGTTTAAACTCTCTAATTAGGATATTCTCTATTTGCGTATGCAATAATATAGGCCTAGCTGTACAGTTTCTACAATGGCTAAACTTCTCTTTGCTTATGTGTCATTCAAAAGTCCAAAACATATTCATGAATTCATTAGTTCTTACACGAATAATCATTGAGTAAAGGATTATATAATCCATGTTTTTAGAAAGTTAAATTTCAAAAGGGATTATTGGCTGTGAGATAAACTATAGGTTCAGATCAACATGATTTCATAAGCAAACAGAGCAGGCACTCTCCGATTTGGATCTATTCTATTTGCAAACGTGCGTGAAGCCGTTTATATAGGAAGAGAAGGATTAAGCAAATGACTCTGGTCAAAAAGTTTCTACAGCAAATGTCCGATCTGGATCTACTCTATTTGCAAATGTGTGTAAAGCCGTTTATATAAGAAGGGGAGGATTTAGCAAATTTGGTGTCTTCTGTCAAAAGTGCTAACGGGTATTTATTAATCCCTTTTCCTCTAAAGAATATTTATTAAAGAGTTCATGTATTCGTGGTTATTCATTTACGGGGATTACAGAGATGCTATAAAAACCCGATAGAATACAATGAACCCTCAATATACAATGGCAATGGCACACTTACAATGGCACCCGTATTTTACCGGCAGTATGCATTGAAACCGTTAAGTCTTTGAAACAACCGCTGAATAAATAGTTACAATGCCAATAAGATAGGTGAACGCTTAATGCAGAACATAAGAAGTGCAAAAAGCCCCCATTGTATTCTGGATTAAGCGTTCACATGTTGGTACTAGTGTAAAGGTGGCCAAAGGCCCATATGGTTCCTTCCACATCTAAACCTGCTATAACGGCAACCTCGTTATACCAGCAAAATGTCTGGAAACAAACACCTCCCTTGTAAAGAGGGCTCACTGTATATACAAAGCTGAGTTTTATTCTGTCAGCAAAACGTTTGAATGTTTTTCCATGAAGGAAATACCCGTTAAGTTATAGTGGACTGCTAGACCCGAGTCACATTTATAACAAAATGTAACGTAGTATTTTTGTAAAATTGTGGTCATTGTTTGCATTATTGTCTCTAGTATGAATTTAATGAAAACAGCCATCGAGACAAAACGTTAACTGGTCCAATATCAAAGGTGGAAGATGAACATACGGTTCCCTCCCCCGACGCTCACATCCTATTGTTGACTTCTCGTCCTTTGGGAATTTAAAAAAATACTATTTTGTCTCTGTTGGATTTGGAGCTACATCCATAGGCAGCACATACTACCATTTTAGCGCTCAAAATGAAGCAGAAATATATTAGGTGCGATTCATTGCTATATATACGATATCGAGTTCAGCACTTATAGCCAATATTACAAGCGATGTCAAATCACAAGGGAGGTTAACGAACCATTAAAATCAGCCGGTGCTTACTTATCGGTGATATATGACAGCTGCCACGTGCGATATGACTATAATTGTTTGTGTTGTCAAATGCGTCGTACAAGTTACTGATTTGTCAAATATCTACGAAAATGTGGCTTACCTGTTTAGTTGACATTCAAAACAACTTCCTTATGTATGCATGCATAATGCCTGTGTTGTTGTTTTTGTCGATCTTCTTTTTACATTTGTAATCCGAAACTACTATTTGCAAACAACAAAGAGCGAGTTCAAGGGCCTCTGCAGTAGCCTTCTGGTGGCTAAGGCCTGCTGTTTTGTCATCCAAAAGCGTTTAACAAACATACCTTTCTTCATTTTGATGGACTCTACCATTGAGGTATGATAAACGGTAAAACTCCTCTAAACCGGAATTCTTGTAGAGCAGAATTTAGATACGTTTGTGCAGGTTAATGCAGGGAGAAAGTCATACATAAAGGAGCTTTCTGCATGACTTTCGCCCTGCATTAAGCTGCCGACTGTCTCCAAGATCGATATTTATACTAATTTAACGTCCAGTTTAGAGGGGGTTTTACTGTAGTCATTGCAACCTGAAAGGGTTAGATCAACTAATTACTTACAATATACGACAAATTGTCCGACCAGCACTTGTCATCGTTTTTCGTTTCATATCGGGCAACGTGATTAACCAAATCATTTTGTGTCATATGGCGGAAACTAAATAGGTCCCTTTGTGCCCACAACATTTCTGACCAAACTCCACTCACGTTCACTGTTTTGTTATTTAGTAAATGCTATATATAGGAGTTTGCGTATTCATTTATCTCGAATACCTTGTGTTTATTTTGAATTCATTCAAGGACATGCTTGTGTAAGCAAACCGATATCTATAGCGAACAATGTACTTGTAGTACTCTCCCAAATTGACCTGATAGTCGATTAATATTCAGTGTGTTTGTCGGGATCGCTCGTAATACAAAAATGGCCAAACGAAAACCAATAACAAACATTGTATTCTTATACCCCATCTGTCGGAATGAATTATAAACCTGTATATATATATATATATATATATAAATGTAAATTTATCCGAATATAAAGCAGGTGCTTGCTTTATACAGGGCAAAAGTAATGCAAAAAGCTCTAATCAGAGATTTCTGCTGTCTGTTTGACCTGCATTAAGCAACAATTTGCTTTGAAAAATTCCCCTGTCCATGAATTTTTTGAATTTTGTAATTTGAAACCATTGTGATAAATAGAGCATTTGCTCCTATAGGAGCTAATGCTCTAATTATCACAATGGTTTCAACAGGTGATTTATACAGAGGCGTGGAAAGGCGTATTTATAGAGAAAATGGCTAAAACAGGTTTTACTGTACTTGTTACATGTAGGTTTCGTATATAAAACAGTCTGTAAACTGTTCGTCTCAATATGAAGGAGATCAAGTATAGAGGTGTCATTTTTAATCAATAATGCTATCCCTTATGCTACTGCAAAATTGATGTCTGATAAAATTCTACTCTCAAAAAAAAGTCAACCAATTCAAACCAGAGTAACATAGTAAAATCCCTCTAATGCGTCTACCAAATGAGGTTTTATAGGTCTTACGCTGTTTCATTATTCATTTGAGAAATAATGACATCATGAATATATTTTAGCTGAAGTTCTATATTGTTAACCTTTCAAGCAAGGTTTTTGCTTTGACAAAATTGTAGATTAAGATATATAGCATATCAAAAACAATCAGAGCAGACCCTTATGATACGGCTCCTATAGGAGTCGTCTGATCTGGACCTATCCTGTTTGATTATGCGTGAAAATGCGTTTATATGAAGGACAGGGTTAAATTGGTCTTAGCTTAATGCAGGACGAAAGCTTTGAAGAACGATTCAGCAGCAGACGTCTGCATTACTTTAATTATGCATTAAGCAACCACACATTTTTTAATATACCCATGTTCAGTCATAATGTGGTTGCTTAAGATGGGTATTACAGTATCCAGACATTGTCCAAAAGGCATGTAACCACTTGAAATATCTCTTCAACATATTTTAACCCTTTCTTAAATATTTATAAACGTATTTTCACGCATTTAAAATCAGAGTAGACCCAGATCAGTGTGTACTCTGTTTGCTAGTTGAATTTGAAAGATGTTTCTTTACTTTCTAAAATGGCTACAATGTTCCACCTTCCATATTTTATTATAACTCTTTCCCCATGCATATTCAGTAGGCACTGATTTTGGACTAAATATAGAACAGGGAAAGGGTTTACCATTTGAATGCTGAATAAAATAGAAAGACCCGTCTGTATGGAAGACATGAATTTGCCAGACGAGTTTGAATGACAAACGGTGTATACCTCTATCATGGGGCCCCTCTAACAGTTCTCTGGACAGGGTCTGCACTGTTTGCAAATGCCAGACCCAACGAGGTATTTACCGAGCACTTATTTGTTTCAGAAATGTTACATTAACTTCTTATACGAGTACAGTAACACCTCTCTATAACGGCAACTAAATTACATCTAATATTTTGTGTTAAAGGCAGGTTCCTTGTTAAAAAATATGTGAAAGTAAAACGGAACGCTTCTATAGGCTTTAAACAGCCACCTGCCCTAAATACAAACTAATATACACAATGTAATGGCCGTCAGATAGAGGTTTTACTCTATGTGCATGCATTACGTTTTACCTTTGAATGTTGGGCATCAATGTACTGTCATTTGCAAACAGTGTAGGCCCAGGCAAAGGAGCTCTTGTCAGGGTCTGCACTGTCGTATAGCAGGTTTAAGCCTTTCATACTGAGTGGACTCCAGATAGTTAAACATTGATGGCATTCAAGGTCCGCTCTGTATGCTTATGAACATATAGTGAATATGACGTCGCCCCGTACTTCATTCTCAGTGTTGTTGTACCTTCTGATCCTTCGAGATCATGAATTTCAGTACTTCTTGTTCTGAAAATTGAATACCGCTTAAGCCGGTGCCAGGGGGCGTGAGCAGTGTTGCACTCTCAATTACTGCTCATGAACAGACTCAATAAAACCGAGTCTGCAATTTTCTCTTTTTGTGTTGCAATTTTTGCTTTCGAGGGATCACCACCCTTCAGAATTTACACTTTAAATACCCTGTGTACGTACGCCTTTATAAAACAATCAGATAATGGATATGCATTGTGTCATCTTTTCTTAATAACTATTCAACAGTGATGAGGACAACACTTATCCTGGCGACATTTTGATTTACAAATGTAACATTACCACGTCACATAGGCTCTGTGCTTACCTTAGCGGTTAGTTTAACCCTTTCCTCCATAAATAACGCCTTTCTACGCCTCTGTAAAAGTCACTTTTTGAAACCATTGTGACAAATAGAGCATTTGCTCCTAAGGAGCAACTGCTGTATTTATCACAATGGTTTCAGAACAAGAACATTTTAAAACTTTCCTTTTCTCTAGTTTAATGCTCCTTTTCGGTAGATTTATTCAACGAGGTTGGGTCTAAAATAGCATATGGGGAATTAGTTGAAATCCGATCAGACAATTACTGGGGCACCTACATGTAATCAAGATTCAAACAGTGTAAAACACCGATTATAAAAACAATAATGTGCTATGTACAGGAAGTTATTCAGAGTATGCTAAACAGCATTGCCCCTCGTTATTAGCCTGCTAGAAATATCTTATGCTGAAACTCCGAACTGTTCTTATGTTAACTTTCTTTCATTTTGAGAAATTGTTGAACGAGCTTGAAACAACTTGAATCCTGGAGAGACGTCAAGTAACTCTGTGTCTCATCTGGATCTTAAGAGTAGTCGCATTAGAGGGATTTTACTTACAAGTGCATATCAGGCTGTGTATAGCAGTTACATAATCAGCTAAATAATGTTATGCATCAGCGCACAGGATTTGGTAGTCACAGGAAGTCACGTCAAATGCAAACCAACAGTGAAAGACAATGGAAAAATTTATATGCCGTTCGCTAAGGGAACTTGTGTTTCTTTGCATATTGGTGCAAATGTACCGAGGTAAGAATTCGCTTTAGAGTTTATTTAATTTTCATACTTCTCACTGAATTTTATAGATCTAAATCAATTGTACCTACACTACGAACACCAACCTTCATGCTTTGTAAATGGTATACCTCTACACTGGTCGTATTTTCTCTGCATTGTTCGATATGACAGCGTTGACACAGCAATTATATGAATTGGTTTCATTAAAATCTAGTTTAAACTGTGTAGAAAAAAATATAAAAATACGATAAAATTTACGTTAAACTGAAATGACGCCGCCATGTTGGGCTAGGACGATAACGTAAAGAAGATACATTATGGGTCTTTAAAATCAGGTGGTTAATGCAGGACAAAAGAATTGCAGGGAACTCCTGCATATGACAATACCACGTACAGTAAAAGCCCTCTAAAGAGACAGTTAAAGAGGAAACTTTGGTGTCTTTAATAGCATGTTGTTGCTTAATGCAGAACAAAAGTAATGCATACAGCGCCTGCAGGAACTTTCTGCATTACTTCCGCATTAGGCTACTACCTACCTTGACCCCCTTCATATTGGTGGTCGCATTAGAGGGGTTTACTGTACTACAGAAAGTATGTTGACCATTAAATTGCTGAAGAATTATAACAGACTTCTCCCTTCCTGATTATTAACCCATTCCCTCATATTGACGCCTTTTGACCCCTCTGCCAAAGTCACCAGACGAAACCATTGTGATAAATAGAGCATTTGCTCCTATAGGAGCAAATGCTCTATTTATCACAAAGGTTTCAAACTAAAAATTAATATTTTCTCTAGTTGATGCTCTTTTTCGGTAGATTTATTCAAATAAGTTGGATCTAAAATAGCCTATGAGGTAATGGATTAAAATTAAAAACAAAATGTTGTGTCAAAAAGAAAATGATTTTTTACTACAAAAGCATTACAGACTGTTGCCAAACGGTTCCCAAGGGCTCCATTGATCTGAGTCGACACTGTTTAGAAAGGTTACACCTAATTAAGGGTTACCAAGGTCAAGGTTAGCTAAGCCTGCGTAAATCACATACTGCCTAATAACCTTCGATATCGCATTACGTTTATTTGATCCTGTTCTATGGGTCACATCGACTAAACGCGGAAGGAAGACAAACTTACATGTGTTTGATATCGAACAGCCGATGTTTAACCCTTCTCTTGCTGAATTTGAAAATACATTTCTCCTTCATTACCTATGCCCTGTTGTATAATTACATATATCTTGTATAATTACATATATCTTCACTGTGTACAAGTATTTCTCTGTGCAATCACTGCTGCGGAGTGCACTGGTTGCAAAATCAACTTGTAAATATTGCAGACCCTGATGAGACAGCTCCTGCAGGAGCTGTCTCATCTGGGTCTTTACTATTTACAGGTAGGAATATTGACGTGAATAGCAAGCGAAGGGCTAATATTTATTCAACTGCGTTTTAGTTACGTAACTGATAATATTTTGTTGCATGCAGAAACGTGTATCGGTTGAATTTGTAGCACTTCGACAGTTTCCCACATACGTCCAAATTGACAAACTTCACAAAAATGGCTGAACATAACAAATATTTATTGAAAATACAGTACAAGCCCGATACTACGAAATCTGAATGAATACACTGAGTGTGAAATGGATCGGTGATTCCGAGCTAACGCGACCTTACTTGTAAAGAGTTTGGATACAGATGAAACGCCGAGTAACTCGATGTTTTACCAGGATCCAATCTGTTTGACACATGCTTATAAGTATCAGCCTGGCCGAGCCCGAAATAAGTAAAACTTGCAACTGGTCATAGTTTGAGGAACCACAAATTTACAGCACGCTATGGGTTAAAGCCGAAACTGTGTATATGAGAAGGAGATTTAGCCTTTCCTTTCCATGTTCCAATTATATACACAGTTGAACCTGTCTTAAGCGACCATCAAAAAGAGGTTTAATTATGCATCTGTAAAGCAGATGGTATCTTAATACAGGTCAGCAGTAAGGCAGAAAGCCGAATGCCGTATGGTCAGGCATATTTGGAAGATTTATGTGTATGACATAAACTCCATGTGTTTTAGTTAATGCATATACCTACTGTTCTTTGAGTTAGAAGCTGTACGAGTTGTTTCATTACTGCCCTATTTCACATGTTTATTGCAAAGAGTGGTGTTATAACTGAAGCATAGCCAACAACTGGTAAATGAAGCACATCAGAGGCTTATGATCACTGCCATTTATACCATATTTAGCCACGGAAAATCTATAGAATCAGACACACAATTCTATAAAGAACATGAGCACATTGATGACACGGTTGTTATTGAAGACATCTGGGTCCATGCTTATAAAACGTTTAGTTGAGTCCGAGTTCGTTCTGAAGTTTTTGATTGGTCAGAATTGAGCCTTTGGCTCAAATTTGACCAATCAAAAGCTTGAGAACTCAAATCTGACCAATCAAAAGCTTGAGAACGGAACGCAGACTCAACTAAAAGCTTTATAAGCATGGACCCTGATCTGGGGCTACTCTGTTTGCAAACTTATCTATGAGATAAAGGGTTACACCTAAGCTACTGAAATGTAGCACTGACAACAGCTTAAAATAGCCTCTTACATGGTAATAGTTTGACCTACATATGTTTTGTCTATTTGAACATTTAAATCATTTGTACATCTTCTCTAACGGTTATAGAGTATACCTCCTTATCAAAGTCATGTTTTTTTTAAATGTGTTTACTATAATAATAGGACACGACCTTTAGCGAGTGCAATATCCATTATAGTATACGAGTTTCATATAATCTGTAATGATGACTCATGTAAGATCCTCTATTACTGTAATAATATGTCTTCCTGCTTGTTGTCTACATGTCTATAAATAGATTAATCGTTACCCTTTCATTAGACTACATTCTGAGGGCGATATTAAAGACCAATATTCAATATAAAAAATAAACATCGTTAAACAGCAAAGAATGCAAACCCAGACGGTAAAATATCTACAGTTGTCTGTGTCTGTTGAACCGCCACCAAAATAATGTTGTCTACAACCATAATGGGCAGAAGCATTTTTTAAAGTTGGATTTTCTTCAATTTGTTTAAATAACATGCACAGAGTAGCATGTCGGATCCAAATTGTTTTGCAAGGATTAGTACGGATGTCAGCAAACATTATCTGTGTTGTTGTATATATGGCGCCATTTCAATGAGGAAGGTATAGTCTTCTTCTTCTTTCTTCTTTGAGGATACTACACTCCCTCATTACATTGAGGATTATGTGTAGGCGCTGGTTTAAAACATTAAAATATATTAAAAGTACTAAAATTTTCAAAAGCGACATGTTTAAGAACTTATGCCAGATAAAAAATAAAGAACAAAACAAAAACTTTATACATGATAAGGACAACACCAAGAATGATAAAAGATAGACTTTGACATGATAAAAGGTAAAACTTTATACGTGACTTAGAGTATGTTTATCTAAAAGTTGAAGGTGGAGACGATAATTGGCACGGTAACAATAGCTTTAAAAGAATCGACTGTGGGTGCTTGTTGTGCAGTCACTGGCAGCATATTCCACTGACAGATTGTTCTTGGATAGAAAGAGTATTTATAAGGGTCTTTAGATGTTCGTATTTGTCTATATCCATAAGTGTTACCATGTCTAGTTCTAGAATCAGTTGGAACGAGGAGATAATTTTCAGGGTAGATGGCGACAATCTGGTGTATTATTTTATAAAACATTATCAGACGGGTTCTTGTTCTTCGTACCTGTAAGGAAGGCCAATTTAGGTTATTTAACATATCTGAAACTGAGCTGGTGTTGTGATATCTATTAGTTACGAATCGTGCTGCCCTTCTTTGTACTCTTTCTATCTGGTTAATTTGGTTTTTCGTATGTGGGTCCCAGACTGATGAGGCATATTCAAGCTTTGGTCTTACAATGGCCTTATAAGCATGTTCCTTCACTTTATTCGAGCTGATCTTTAAGTTTCTGCGGAGAAATCCCAGGGACTGGTTTGCTCTGTTTGTGATTGAATTAATATGTTTATTCCACTTAAGATTACTTTGAAGAGTTATTCCTAAATATTTAGATGAATCGACTTTTTCTAATATGTGGTTGTGCAATTTGTAACAGTATTTGATCGGATATTTCTTTTGTGTAATGCTTAAGACGTTGCACTTATCTGGGTGGAAGTGCATCAGCCAATCCCTCTCCCATGCACCTGCTGCCGCTAGATCAGACTGGAGAAGTTCTGCATCATTTGAGTTTTTTTTATTTCTTTGTATATAATGCTATCATCAGCGAAAAGTCTTAAAGTGCTGTGTTTCATATAATCTGCCAGGTCATTAATGTATATGAGGAAGAGGATTGGGCCTAGCACAGTACCCTGGGGGACACCGGAGGTGACAGCCACCTTATCTGAAATTTCACCCTCCAGGACTACTGTCTGTGTTCTGTTTTCTAGGAAGTCTGAGATCCAATTCAGAGCATTATTGTTTATACCATAGTATTGTAGCTTATAGAGTAGATGTTTGTGTGGGACTTTGTCAAAGGCTTTGGCGAAGTCCATTATAATGACGTCAGTTTGTATATTACTATCTTGTGACAGGCTAATGTTTTGAAAGAACGAGATGAGTTGTGTCTCGCACGAACGCGATGATCTAAACCCGTGCTGAAGGTCATAAAGAATATCGTTTTTTTCTAAGTGGGTCATTATGGAACTAGAGACTACATGTTCAAGAATTTTACAGCAGATGCATGTTAGAGAGATCGGTCTATAATTGATAGCATCATGTTTATCTCCCTTTTTAAAGACAGGACAGACATTTGCATGTTTCCAATCAGCGGGTATTTTGCCAGAAGCCAGTGATTTATTAAACAACATGGTTAAGATTGGCGCTATAATATCTTTACATTCTTTAAGGACTTTTGCTTGTATTGAGTCTGGCCCTGATGCTTTATGAGGATTGATGTTGTCAAGTAGTTTGAGAATGCCAGTTTGAGTAATGGTTATATCTGTCATGTTCGGGTGTGGGCTAGAGCCTTTATTCGGAATAGCTGTGGAAGCGGTTGGAGTGAAGGCTTTCTGAAATTGGTTGTTTAAAATATTTGCTTTTGAAGATGGATCTGACTTTAGAATGCCGTTTTCTCGTAATGGTGGTATACTTGTAGATTCTGTTGTTTGGCTCTTTATATATGAAAACAGGTTCTTAGGTGCTTTATGGAAATGGGTACTGCCTTGGTCAGGGATATCAATATTAAAAATCATATTTTCTATATATTTCCAATAGGCTGTTCTCTGATCTCTCTGGATTTCTGCCTTTAATACCTTAAGACTACAGCTTTTCGAATGACTTTTGTTGCGCTTGACCAGTTTGCGCTTATATTTGTTCATTTTCTTCCTAAGGTCATTTGTAATCCACGGTAACTTGTTTTTCTGTTTCATTAGTTTGGACGGTATGTTTTTAGAGATGGATTTGTGTAGATCGTTCTTAAATTTATCCCAAAGTTGATTAATGTCTACGTTACTTTCTTCTTGTAAAAATTCAAGGTAGGATCTGTGAAGGTCTTCTTTAATATTTTCCCAGTTTGCTTTTGAATATATAAACTTTTCCCTAGGTTTCATTTTACGTCTATGGAGGGAAGTATCACAAGTTGTCAGGACAATATCATGGTCAGCTATTCCAATTGGTGGTATGGTCTCTATGTTTTCAATGATTGAGGGGTAATTTGTAAGGAGCAAATCGAGAATTTTGTCTTTTCTGGTTGGTGTATCTACTAATTGAGTGAGTGAATGATCTGCAGTGATATCAAGAAGCTCCTGGTGCTGT
This sequence comes from Azorinus chamasolen, assembly GCA_963576725.1. Taxonomy (NCBI): domain Eukaryota; kingdom Metazoa; phylum Mollusca; class Bivalvia; order Cardiida; family Solecurtidae; genus Azorinus; species Azorinus chamasolen. The sequence goes on along the minus strand of OY755248.1, from coordinate 15,969,193 downwards.
TTGATATTTGGTCTACCAGGTATTACACTAGATGTATTCCAGTCAATGTTGCCAAGATTAAAATCACCACCAAGCAAAATAACTGATTTAGAATTAGGATTTATCTTGTTGAGTGATTCATTTAATTGTTGTAAAGAGACATCATCATCTGGCTGTGGTCTGTAGAATGAGCCAATTATAAGTTTTCTAGAGCTTTTTAATGTTGCTTCAACCCATATGATCTCACAATCTGTTTGCAAATGTTTACATTCGTTTGTTTGAAATTCATTTTTTATTGCAATTAAAACTCCTCCATGACTTGTACCCTTTTTATTTGGAGGCCTGTCTTTCCTATAAACAGTGAACTGATTTGGATTAAAGAACTCGGATGAGGAGACTGAGGGATCTAACCATGTTTCCGTCCCAATAATTACATCAGGGCACACAGAGTCAATAAGTGCTTCAAGTTCGGGTTTCTTATTTTTGATTGACTGAAAATTTAGGCAAATAACCCTTAGCGGATGGCTTTCATAATTTGATTTGCGAGGAGGTTGCTTTTGTTTATTCAACTTTGGTGAAGAAGAAGCAAATGGTCTACCAGGACTGTCGAGATTACTAAGAGATGAGAAAGAATTGCTACAAAATGACGTATTACAACTAGAGTTAAAAAATGTACTAGTAAAATTTGGTAGGCCACATTTTAGGCAATGCCAAGAGAGATTACTGCTATCCATGATGTTGTACATAGTTTCAGTCATGCCACCTTGGCAGTCGATATGGAACCATGATTTGCATGAGTCACATTCGAGAGCCCTGGACTTCCAAGTGACATTCTTTCCACATATTCCACAGGGCCATCTCGGGGTCTTTGGTCCAGGATTTGATTCAACTTGATTTCCTAGGATAATCTTTAGTATAAGGTGTACATTTCTGTTATTATTAGAGACGAATATTTTATTGCTACGATATGGTTTCCGGAGGTGGAATAACCAGTAGTAGACGGATACGTTTTTACTAATCTGTAGACTATTTGATGTGTATTGTATCAAGTAATTGCTGAAAATAAAATCTGCAGACGTTACCGATGTCCGTACAACTTTGTCAGTATTTCGGAGGTCCTTTGCCTTAAGGGAGTTAGAGGCTACATTCATGTAGATCATAAGCAAAACACTAATGCAAAACCATCTGACTGGGGCACACTTTCTCTGCCTTAACCTGTGCATTTTCGATGATAAAAATATTTAACAAACTGGATGGGTATGATGTATGATGCGGTACAGGTTTTGCAAAATGCTCGAGCAATACTAGTGAAGACGTCACAGTACAAACACAAATGTTAGCCACAGATGAGTGTTATAATCTTCGTCCCGTGTGCTACCCACAGGCACTAATGATACACAGACAAATGAGCAAGTTAGTACATGAAAAGTATGGGTTTAAAAGCTATAGATAAGATACCATTACCTGTACCGATAGCCAATGTTTACATCAAACCGGAAATGGTGAGTTACAATGGCGTACACAACAACGGTTTGTATAAAATCCGAAAAACACCAGTTACTGTGCATATGGCTTGTCTCAACTCAACCTACATCAAATTCTGTTATGTTAAAAGAAATGGTTAGTAAGCAAGAAAGACACTTATCGTTTTAGATGTCCCGAACTGAAATTATTTTCGATGACAGCTATCAGATTGTATCTCGCGCCCAGCGCATGCGCAGATTTCATCTTATCTTGTCAAGTCATGGGACGGATTGACATGTCGAACTACACCTTACCATGTCATACCAATAGAGATTGGTAACAGTATTTGGGAAACAAACGGTGAATGTACTTAAATTATACAAGAGAAACAACAAATCCTTTTATTTTCTGACAGTAATTTTGTTGCACCCCCTGTTTATACCTTTCCTTTATATAAATACCTTTCACACCTTTGCAAACAGAGTTGACCAAGATAAGATGGTTCCTGTAGAAACCATCTGGTCAGGATCTGCTCCGTTGTTTGGTTATGGAAATTTAGAGATTGGATCATGCAGCTTCAGAATCAGTGAAAACGAATCCATGTTCCATTTCATTGATTCTGTCCATGACTATCAATAAGTTGAGGATATCTTGAATAAAAATTAAACAGGGAATCCGCTGCTCACCATGGTCAGTGCTGCATTCTGGTAAGGGGATATTATTGTATTATGTATACATTTAGACAGTTATAACCCTTTCCAATACGACGAGCGTTAGCGTCTTATTCTTGTTATATTACAGGTCAAACACCGGACATATCAGCATCACCATCGTCTTCTGTTCCTGAGCATACTAACATTACATTAATCTGTCGTTACCCTGGTAACGATATAGTGCAGCAGTATCAATGGTTCAGAAATTCTGCAGATATAGCTGTGATTCCTACGAATGGTCAAATCAACTGTGATACATTTAGCGTTCTAAGTGGCAACTACAGTATCGTCTGTCTATCCAACAATGAGTACCATTTGATCATAGAAAATGTAACCCGCTGGATGGAAGAAGACACCTGGCATTGTAGTGTATATACAAGTAGTATAACGGCTTCTCGCCAGTCCTCTAACATCAGCATTAGAGTGCAAGGTAATAAGTATTATGTTTCCTTTGAATGTTGGAACAACTTAGCTGTCGTTTGCAAACAGTGTAGACCAACATCAGGTCTAGAGGAAGAGTCCGTGTCAATCACAATTCTCTCACAAATTATAAAGGATACTACTGAATCAAATGTACTATATAAAGTCATTGGATATTCAATTTAAAAATTCAGCATTGAAAGCGTTAAGCTTGCAAATAGAATAATTACATGTATATGTATATCTTAAGTGGTCCTTCATTTATTGAACATAGAAGTCTTAAAAACAGCACGCGGTTGCTTAATGCAGATAAAATGTAATGCAGAAAGCTCCAAAAGGAGCCTTCTGCGATACATTTGACCTGCCTTAAGCTATCATCTATCGTACAGGTCCATCATTAGACCTCTTATTTGATTAACGCTTAAGACAGTTCTACTGAACATATATCTCATACACAAATACTCATTGAAGTAAAGGATTAATTGATTAAATGGTCGAGTTGAGTTATGTACTGTATCTTCGATTTGGGCATTGTTCATGGCTCATGGTTCATGGTTTATATAATGCAACTTAGTCAACCGTAATATAATTTCAAACTACATGTACTATTTCAGTTCCCATCAGTTCCGTAGATCTGACCGTACCCCAAGTTGATACAGTAAACATCATAGAAGATAACGAAATGACACTTCAATGTGAGGCCTCTCCGGGACTACCAGGCGCCGACATTTTTTGGTACTATATCACGAGCAGCAGCTCAAATCCAGTAGCTATAACCACAGGCGTAAGCGTATCTTCCACACAGCGAGCTGACAAACTTCGTACTGCAGTCAGTACCTTAAGATATTCACCATCTAGGTCTAACAATGGCAATATAATCCACTGCTGGGCAACAAACAGTGACGAAACTATGACATCGGCCAGACGAATTACATTAACTGTTCTGTGTAAGTAGATTATTTATAAGAACTACGAATTATTACAGTAAAGTCACGCTAATACGACCACCGCTCAACTTTGAAAACAGATGGTAGCTTGATGGTAGCTTGATGGTAGCTTGATGCAAGGCAAAAGGTATGCTGAACGCTCTTATATGAGATTTCTTTATTATATTTGTTCTGCATTCAGAGCAACAGATAACTGTGCGCATTCAAAACTAAAATCGTCATTTCTCCACCAAACCCTACGTTGTAACCCCTCTGCGAGACGATTCTAAAGGGTGGTCACAGCGTAGGGTTTGGTGGAGAAGTAAGGAAGTCATTCTTGAAAAAGAATTCAGTTTACCCACATTATCTGGACCTATGCTGCATTAAACAAGAACCTGATTTTACAGACACTTATGCTAATATTGTTACGTACGGACGGTACGTGGATTATAAAATAAAAGAATGAAGATCTATCGTGCTGGGGATAAAGTAAATTCTAGGCAGTTAAAGAATAACACAAGGGCCTTTAGGTCTGCAGCATACAATTCTGCAGACTCACCCACCCTCTGGGATCTACGGCTGAACTTCGCTGCAAAAGACCGTGGGGTTTCAATCACTTTATACCTGGAGTTAAGCTCTCTTACCAGCTGTGCATAGTCTGATCTCATAGCAGGGGGCAACTGTGTAAAAACAAACTCAGCAGCTCCCGCTTCAAGCCTCAGCAAAAGCTGGTCAATTCTTTCCTCCTCACTCAAACCAAAACGTTGGGAAATTGCTTCAAATCGGGCCAACCACACATGCCAATCGCCATCTCCCGTGAATGGACTCATCTTGATGTGACTAAGATCATGTACTCGTTGAGGTCTACACAGTGGTACGGTTCTTTGTGGAATGGGTCTAGGTAGGTTGAATTGGCTTTGCTGTATTTCTACATTATTATTGTTCTGCATATTTTGATCCCTTAATTGAGTCTGTCTGAGTTCAAATTGTCGACCAGGATCTCTTTGACTTAAGGTAATTTGATCAGTGTCAAAATTGACAACTGTTAGACGGATTTGAAAATCGCTCCTCGGGACCCTCACGTCGCGTGTACAATGACGTCATTTGTGTAGCCCTGTACTCGCTTCCATCTTGTTGTGTATTGCTTGAAGTAGGTGTTATTCCGTGTGTTCGATCGGATTTAATAGATTTTAACTGACTATCCATCTCTGTAAGTACACTACTTATGTTCAATAATATCCCACTCATGTTACTGTTGTGCATTGTGTTCTGATCTGTTTCACAGTGTGTGTTTTGTAAGGGTTGTGTAGTTCTGTTTTCTAACATCGTCTGTCTTTCATTAATGAATATGGTCGGGGAAATCGGTCTCTCGTTTTCCACGTTCACTGGAGATGTTGGCTGGAACTGTTGGCTGTCGGTGTGTCCTGGTGTTAGATGTCCCTTGTTGAAATAGATTTTCCCTTCACTGTCAACAGGTCTCGGGCTATGCATTGTTCTTTAATTTGGTAGCGTTTTATTTTTCTTCTTTTCCGCGATATTTATTCAACGAAATAAATTCCCGAGGCTGATTCGTATCACAGGATCTGAATATATTTAAATCAGATCCCACCGCTGTGCACCATTAAATGTTACGTACGGACGGTACGTGGATTATAAAATAAAAGAATGAAGATCTATCGTGCTGGGGATAAAGTAAATTCTAGGCAGTTAAAGAATAACACAAGTGTTTGTCAGTTTCAATTATCAATTTTAAATATCTGTTCTGGCTAGTTCATAAAGTCTTGTCGTAAAATACCAATGCAAGACTTAATAACATCTATTTGACAGTGTCATCAATAGATGTAGATCTACATAGATCTAGACCAAGTTATTAAAGTAATAGTTTACTTTAATACAATACACATCTTCTGTAAATATTAGTTTTATATACATTGGTTAATTATTTTTGGATCTACTCGGTTCATTATATTCTTTACGTTATATGGATTCTATTTAATTCTGTTAATTTAGATAATTTCTGCCGAAAGTTCCAAAACACGGCTAACCTCCGAAAGTTCCAAAATCTGAATCCCGAATGACGAATTTTCCGTTGCTTATTTATACTAGTGCCGATACCTCGACCTAAAAAGTGATCGAAAACGATCAAAGAGATGGTCGAGGTGATCGGAACGTTCGACGTCAGAAGATCGGTGGTAGATTCGATCAATCTTTTGATCGAAAAGATCGACTCGACCACAGACTTACTCTATTCCGAGAAATATATCGAAATGCGAAACAATAATGGCGATTTCACAAAATAATACATAAAATGTGAATTTATACCATTATATCAGATAAGTTATCGAATTTCCTTTTCGGCATCTTGCGTTGGGAGCTATTTACAATGACAAAGCAATAATAAACAAGTGTCTGTGACGTGTAAACAAATTTAGCCGACGTCACTCGCAAGGTCTGAATAAGTCCGAAATAGAGTTGAATTTTAAAGCTTTCGCTGTAGAGTTAGACTTTTTATGACTAATTCCACAGAAAATTGGAATATAACTTAACAACAAATGATTGACAGCTGGATTAACCTCACACGGCGCTGCTCAGTATTACGTTACCTGCACCTAGTTGGAAGAATCAACTAACGTAAATCTGAGCTCGTCAGAACACTACAATATATTATGTGGCCTCATTCGCGAAACTCGCGAAAAAAATGGAGTCTGTTTCAAGTTAGCGAAATTTGAATCAAGTGCCTCTGCCTTTTCGCTTTACTCAATATGCAAGAAGTATGATATCAAAGCATAAAACTATTTGTACCCAGAAATGTTGAGTTTAATAGTATTCTTGTATCCTCGTCTTGGCTTATGGTTTGTTTGATGTGGCAGTTATTCAAAAAGGTTAGCTATAATCATGACAGGAATTTGATATGTTAATGCATCATGACATGAATTTAATAGTTCATCTGCAATGGAAGATCTCGATTTTTATTCTAAAGGTGGTCACTTCACAGATAGTGTCTGTTTCTATTCTGCAGTTTGTGTTTGTCAAATGCCTAATCCCATTTGGACTGTGCAATCCACCCCCTTCTGCTGATGCCTTTTGACGCGTCTGTAAAATCACTTGTTGAAGCAGTTGTGATAAATAGAGCATTTTTCCTCTACTAACATAATTAATGCTCTACTTATCACGATAGTTTCTATACTACACAATCTTAACATTTTCAATTTTCTAGTAAATGATCCTTTTCGGTGGATTTATTCACAGAGTTTGGGTCTAAATATTGCCTTTCGATCTATATATAGCCAATGAGGTAATGGGTCTAAAAGTAAACTATGAAGGAATGGGTCAAGGACAATTTTCAATTTGAAAAAAATAATTTGAGGACATAGATGTTTACAATAACCTTATTGAAGGACAACAAATTTTCATCATGGTATTCTCCTTACCTGCGATATTCTTCTTAGCAGAGTATTACTCATAAACCAATTATAATTTTCTCAGATTCTGAGAACAATCTTGTTTTTTCAGCGGCTAGCTGTCTATTTTCATTCTTATTCTAGTTTTCCACCAATCAGGAAATATGTTACATTGTAATTTGCATATGACCCACTAGTATTTTATAGTGAACTGTGTTTTCAATGGTTAATACCTAGACTGGCATACAGCCTTTTTATAATGCCACTACACATGACAAAACGTGTACAAGTTCAAGATACAGTCAGCTAATTTTGATGAAAATCTGGGGTCATTCTTACGAAATAGTAGTTATTTCAAAACACCATGCTTATGATAATTAGCTACTTCGCAAACTGAAATCCACGCAATCGACAGATATTAACCAAATGTAAGACATTCTGTAATACAGGCCTTTTCTTTAAACTTCTCAGATTTCAGGCAAAACGCCATATAATACAGAAAGTCATATTTACGCTTATATTTACAATTTAGCATGGAATGCTATCGAAAGTTCTGTTCTTAAAATAGATGCTTGCAGGGAAATCCCCTATGAATAAAAAATAGACGTACACGGTTTTGCATATTTAACCTTCAGCCTACTTATTTTTACAGAAATGTTCACCTACTACATTTTAAAAATCCATGCTATAATAAATGTGCTTACCAAAATGCAATCAGGTGTCAAACAGTTTTGATCCTGGTGAGACTCCGAGTTACTCGGTGTCTCATCTGGATCCAAACTGTTTGCATAGGTATTCACTAATCCGCCCATAGAAGGCTAAAGTTAAGAACAGTTGTTTCATAATTCTCCAAGTGAGTTTGAAAGTCAAACAGACGGTTTCGCCAAACTATTCGCTCGTCAAACTGATGTAACATAGTAAACGAAAAGACGTTTCGTAAAACTGGGTACGGTATAAATGTGCCGCATTGTTGCCCTCCTCTATTACGACCACTTAAAGAAGGCTAATTGATCGTATACGAAAGGCAGGTAAAGGAGCTTTCTGTTTTACTTTCACAATGCTTTAAGCAGTGATGTTTACTCGTACTGTATTACCGTTGATATACTTCGTTCAACATATACGCTACCACCTGACCGTATTTAAAAGTTCCAATCCACTTTTTTGACCGTAGTTAAAAGTTCCAATACACTTTTTAGGCAAACCGACCTTTTTGTGGGGCCGTTTCATTAATGTGGCCGGTTTGACCAGCCAAAATAGAGATGGGTCTACATAGCATAGGACTAGTGTACTCAATAGCATAGGTGTTTGTCGTGTGCTACCCCACTACCCGGCCATTCCCCCTCCCCCTTCCCGTCTGCAACTACACAGAAACATATTGAATATTGGCCAAAACAATCTCAAAAATGTCAAAACATTGTCAAAATACCATAAAATACCATTTAAAAGCGAACTAAAAATCTGATTTGTTTTGTTCACATCATTGTAGTAGATAATAACAAGGTAGGTATCTCTGACCACTGAAAATAGGCATGCAGTCACTACAGGTGCCGTAACATTCTCAAATTCCCATGTATTCTCAAAAACTATGCCTTATATATCGTGGAAGGGATGCCTCGAGACATGGTATTAACGAAACCTCCACCGTACGACAAATTCATTTGAAGACAGGCCTTTAATTCTCAAAATAAGTTGGTCGGCTCCGATCTGATAGACCCGAAAGGACGTGGAGGTGTGTCTCATGCGGATAACCTCTAATATTATCGTTAATGCCATTCGCCTTTGCGAGCGTCTCGATGATCGTGAGAATTTTATTGCGGCGTGAATTTCAACCGACAAAAAGGATTATTCTTAACATAATCAAGTAAATCTACACCATTTCGTTAAGGAAATATATTTAAAACAATGTGTATCACTGATATATTACAGCATTTGTTCGGTAACCGGCGAATATATGTAGTTTCACTCTTGTCAAATGTGAGTGTCGGGTCTATCAGATCGGAGCCGACCAACTTATTTTGAGAATTAAAGGCCCGTCTTCAAATGAATTAGTGGTACAATGGTGGTTTCGTTTGATTACATATTTCGAGGCATCCCTCCCACGAAATATAAGCCATAGATTTGGAGAATACACGGGAACTTGACAAAGTTATGGCACTTTAAGTGGCCGCATGTCAATTTTCAGTGCTCAGAGATACCTACCTTGTTATCATATTATATTGATGTGAAATTTATTTTTTCAGTTTACTTCAAAATTTCGTGTTATGGTATTTTGACAATATTTTGACATGTTTGAGATTATTTTGACCAATATCTTTCTGTGAGGTTGCAGAGGGGGGGGGGGGGTAGCAGATGGGCGGGTAGGGGGGTAGCACACGACAAACACCTGTGCTCAATAGTGTACTCTATATAGGTTTATAACATAACTCGTGGCTTCAGCGTGACGTAACACTATCATTTATTTTTTGATAATCATGGGCATATATTCACTAGTGAATAACATTCGAACGACCGAATGATATTCGAACGATTCATACGCGCTGTCAAAACAAACAAACTGGCGGACGGTGGTCGACCTACCTGTCCACGATTGAGTCACGATAGATGGCAAAGGATTGTTGGCACTTGCGCCGTAATTTCGATAAAATAATACCAATTGTAATCGCTGTCAGGAATCATATACAAATTGTATGCCAAAAAAGACCTACCAGCTACTCTGACCCATACAATCCATTCTACATTTAAAATGCCTCCTCAACTTTGCATTTTCTTCACCGCATGTCCTTTTGTTTATGCAGATTTCTACTCATACAAATATCTCATCAATCAACAACTATAGTCATCTGAATCCAGCACAGCACAAACATATTTCAAATATGCTATACTCACTAACTCAGTTGATCGCGAAAATCTTCCTCCTGTTCCAACACATTTTATGCAGCAGTTCGTACTGAATCTTTTGTCCATTTCAAACATTTTCACTGAACTTGAATCGAGATTTTTTTCTCGGTGGAAATGTCCATGTCCATGTGTATACATACAACACTAATGAAGGGCTTAATATACCAAAACGAAGGCGAATTTCGAATCCCATTGACATTGAGTGTCGGACGTGTTGGCGACTGTATGTGGGTCTTCATGTAAATGGCGCGCTTTACATAGACACATGTTGTGTACAATGACGTCATAATGTCACGTGTTTGTAACTATGTATGTCAAAACTGTAACTCAAAATTTATTTTGACGTGTTTCTGTATGTTTTTGTATCATAAACTATCACAGTTAAATTGAATACCAGAGAGGTCTGAATTAGATCCTGGTTGATATGACAGTAAGGAAAAAGAAAGTTGGAAAATTTGGACCTACTTTGTCCCAGTTACCTAGCGAACCTAATAACACCTTTCATTCATCATTTCTATATGTAAGGAGAATTTATAACAATCCACGTTACTGCTGAAATATTGGCTGTAAATAACATTTGTGTGTGTTATGTTATAAATAGGATCTTGCATTCGTGTTCATGATTATTGGATTTATTAAATTCGTCTTTTTAAAACGAAAAAACTCGCTAAAGCTCGTTTTTTATCATTTTAAAAAGACTCATTTAATAAATCTAATAATCAAGAACACTCATGTAAGATCCTCTATATACTTATTCTAAGTCGCGCATATAAGCGTTACTAGAGTTTAAATGGTTAAATAGCCTTTCCAACAGCTCCGGTTTTAGGCATCATCATCATCATCATCATCATCATCATTTCAAATAAAAACAACAATAATAATAGCTTCATCATATTCACCCAAATACCTATAACATGTTATCATAGGTATTTGCTTCAACATTTGTGATTTGAATGAAAAGGGTATAAATAAAATCTCTAATAATAGTATAAAAATAATATTAATATACGTATGAAAAATTCTCACAAATAAATACTCTTATAATTATCATTAATGAATAAATAATACTTATCAAAATACCAACACACTGGTGCCACAATTTATACCAGTTCCAAACTAATTATCGTTCTTATCACCTTATGGTTATAATTGGTGAGCATTATTACTACGAGTAGTTTGACGAAACCACTACCAACATATGTACCAAACTTTAAAACTTTGCTATCAATTTTAATACCACTTTGATTTTATTAAAGTGGAAATTTTAATGTCAAGTGTGATTCTTATAAGATCATAATCTAATTTATATAATTTAGTTTTAAGGTACGTGTGTATGTACCTCTTAAGTACTAAATCTAGCAGCTGTGATATGCTTATGCTATTCATAAATTTAGTAGCTGTGATATGCTTGTAATCCCCTAACCTTATTTTTACTATGTCAATCCTCTTCATGCTGAATCTTTAAACTTACCTCGTCCCCTCATGGGCAATAATTCATACTAATTTCAAAACTGTAACAATTTCTTGATGTACTCAGCCATGCAATCTGGGCAAACTGTGCTGACCATAACCAGGAATCTCCTCTGAAACTACATGGTCTTGGGTCTACACTGTTTGCATTAAATAGCAACACATGGCACCGACATGAGAAGGATTAACTCTTGATACTGCATTAGTCAATGTAAATTGGTCATATGTACTTTGTGTTTTATGTATAACTGCTATGAATATCATTCTCCATGCATATATAAGTCGGTTTTAAAAGCTCTTCAGAGCTTGTGTTTCATTAAGCACTTTGGTGCTAATTGTTTGTTAACCCGACTTTATAAATACATATTACTTGACTTGACTTGACCACAGTTGATCATAAACTCCAGTTTGAAGAACCAGTAGTGACGAAACCATCATAACCCACTGGCAGTTATCATAGGAAATAAAGAAGAAAGGTTGTTTAATATACTAACCCTTTCCCTGTTTATTTAGGCCAAATTTCAATACCTACCGAATAGTCATTGAAAAATAGTTATAAATAAATATGGAAGGTGAAACATTGTAGACATTTTAGAAAGTAAAGAACCAGATATATCTGAGGGAAAGGGTTGAAGTAGTGGCATTAATAGTGTTAATTACTAGCACCGATATTCGGGGTTATTGGCTCTCACTTACTCTAGGTGGTTGCTACGGCTCTATCACCTGGGACTTTGGATCGTTAAAGAAGGTTGAGGTTGCTAACTTTATATTGTTGTAGAAATAGATTCGGTTAATGATGTCACTAATGATGATGCACACAAGTAGATTAAGGCGTTGGTCTAGGCTAGATAATTGCCGTTCTTAAGGTAATTACAGACTCTGCACAAAAAAACCCCTACTTTCTATATGATTTAAGGTGTATTCAACTTTTTATCTTCATATCAATATAAATTTACACGCTTAAAAATATGAATTAATTCTTACGCGCAATAATTTATTCACAGTACTCTGAACGTGCTACATTTTCCGGCAGTCATATGATCAAAAGACATATTTGCAGTGCTGTTGTGGTTGTTTTGCATTTCATGTACCTTTTAATAGTGAGTTCAATAACTGTTTCTTCTACTCCACGTTCACTAATACATTTCAAACATTATAATCACCTAAAAAGTATATAGAATGAAATAGTAGATATGCCTTTTGTTTCAGTCATTTCCGTTGCACACCTAACTGCTAATATAACAAGAAAACCTTCATAGATCTAGTTCCCTGTACTATAAAATCTCAAAACATTGATTATAATAGGTCAGATTTAATACCATTACTATTTTGTACATATATGTCAATGTTTGAATGCCGCTGAATATCTTTTTTAAAAATGTTTCTTGTTAGAACCTATGTTTAGGTGATCAGTTGCATTATTATTTAACGAGTGTAGCTCACTTAGTCATAATGACTAATCTACGCCGATACCCTCAAATTTAGGTTCTAACGATATGCCATATACTTGCCTTCTAGTTACCTAACTGAATAATTCTCTAGTTACCTGTGTTAGAGCTAGTTACCTAATCGGGTGATATCCTAGTTACCCAAGTTGGTGGTACTCTGGTGACATAACTTGGTGATAGTCTAGTCACCTAAATTGGTACTTGATACTCTATTTATCTAAAATGACTAGACTGTAGTTACCTAACATGGTGCTATTCTAGTTACTTAAAGGGGATGTCCCTACATTTGACGCGTTTCATAAACACTTAAAATGTACAAAACTCATTTGTTTATATGCTGAAAAGTAGTATATCGCAAAAAGTCCCATTCAGTTACCCTTTATAATGACAAAACATCCATGTGTTTGATATCGCCGATCCCGGTTTTACTCCCCGATGTTTCAGTTTTATTCGGGTTGGGTTTTAGTTTCGTAACTGTTCGCCCTATTCGCGATTCTCCGACCACTTCCGAGAAAGCTATTACGTAAACAATGGAGGGATCGGGTGATCATCGGCAAAACGCGGAAGAATTTAACGGAAAAGACCGATAATATTGTGTTGTAGAACAGAAATTATCAGTATTGATGAAATCGGTTTATTTGTATCACAGGGTCATTTTTCGATATAAGTTCAAATTTGGAACCTTCATAATAATGATAGAGCATAACAAATACCAAGTTTTATGATATTATTGAAAATATGCGATCATCGTAGGGACTTCCTCTTTAAATGTGTGATACTCTATTCATATAACTGAATGATACTCCTGTTATCGAATATGGTGCTACTCTAATTACATATCTGGGTGATACTTTAGTTAATTAATTGTGTGATATTCTAGTATCCTAACTGGGTGATACATTAGTTACCTAACTGGGTGATACTTTAGTTACCAAACTAAGCTGATGCTCTAGTTATCTAAATGGATGACACTTTAGTTCTTTTTAATCATTTCCTTCATACTAACGCATTTTCAAGCAGACCCAGATCAGATGGCTTCTGTAGGAACCGTCTGATCAGGGTTTGCTATGTTTGCAAATGGAATTGTATAGATCTGCTGTTTTTAGTTTTTAAACTGACTACAATATCCCACCTTACATATTTCATAACTTTTGTTCCATGATTAGTATTGGCATAGTAATGAATATAGACCAGGGAAAACTGGTTGGTACTCTGCTTACCTAACAGGGTGATACGTGAGTTCAAGTTACTTAACTTGGTGATACTCTATCTATCTAAAATGACTAGAACGTAGTTACCTAACATGGTGATATTCTAGTTATTTAAAAAGGTGAAACTCTATTCACATGATTGGATGATACTCTAGCTATCGAATATGGTGCTACTCTAATTACCCAACTGGGTGATACTCTTATAGACTAGTTAATTAATCGTGTGATACTCTTGTTACCTAACTGGGTGATATTCTTATAGACTAGTTAATTAATTGTGTGATAATCAATTACCCAACTGGGTGATACTCTTATAGACTAGTTAATTAATTGTGTGATACTCTAGTTACCCCAACTGGGTGACACTCTTATAGACTAGTTAATTAATTGTGTGATACTCTAGATACCTAACTGGATGATTCACTTATTACCTAACTGTGTGATACTTTAGTTACCAAACTGTGCGATAGTCTAGTTACCTAACTTGGTTATACTCTAAAAACCTAACTGGATTACATTTACACGTGTTACATAACCGTATGCTCTAGTAACTTAACTGGATAATACGCTTGTTAACTAACTGGATGATACTCTAGCTACTTAAGTGGGTATGATATAAATACAGGTATGATTCTACAGTTTCTGCCATGGCCAAAATATCCTGTGTCTATTTGCTCAAAACATCATGTGTCTATTGGCTACTACAGTAGTTAATAATTAATATCCTTGATATCAATAATTCTTAAAACATGAATATTCATCGAGTATATAAATGAATGGCCACTTCGGAAGGCTTTACTGTATTTCAGATGCTCCTACAGTATTGCAAATACAAGATCAGAATGTAGTGGAGAATTTAAATCTAGATATTACATGTAATATCACCGCTGGAAACCCAGCTGAAGCTTCCTTCACGTGGACCAAAGACACAGACAGCAGTTGGACACGGGATGGATCAAGGCTGCTGATCGGTCTTGTTCAGAAATCCGATAAAGGACAATATACGTGCACGGCATCGAACGCCATGATTCCGACGGATGGTGAAAATGAAACTGGAACAGACACAGGGTCGTTTGAAGTGATTGTTTTATGTAAGCACTGTATTACCATTTAACCCATTCCCTCTTCTAAATTTATTCCAAAATTCAATACCTACTGGATATTTATGGACAAAATATTATAGTTACAACACCGTAAACATTTTAGAAAGTAAAGAAACAGATTATCCATTAACCTATAGCTGACCTTGATTAGACGACTTCTATTGGAACCGTTTGATATGAGTCTACTCTGTTTGCAAATGCGTGAAAACACGTTTTTATGAAGGAAAAGGGTTAACTCTAGCGACGTCTTTTTATGTGTTTTTAATAAGAGTAGACAAAGATTAGACGGCTTCCATAGCAGTTGTCTGACCGGGGTCTGCTCTGTTTGCCTATGTAGTCATATAGATCTGATTCTACAGTTTATACAGAAGCCATAATTCGTGTGTTCATGCACAGCACATACAATCAGCTAACATATTAATGATTCAATTATTTCTTACGTGATTCTTAATGAGGTAACATATCAATTCTGTCACGGAATCGGATGGCCGTGTAATAAACAATTTACACCCAGAGCATAATAATATGCTGATTTACTATAATATGACAGAGATATAATGGTGTATTTTGTAAACATGACCTGGGTAAGTCGATAATCAGTAATACGGTTAATAAGGTTGCTGTCGCACATTTGGTTAGAGGAATTCAGATCAAGATATGTACCTGTACTTCTATACAGTACCGGTCTTTACACATTCCCGCATATTGACGCCTTTTGGCGGTTCTGTAAAAGTCACCTTTTGAAACCATTGTGATAAATTTATCACAATGGTTTGAGAACTATAAAATTCTAAAGTTTTCCTTTTCTCCAGTTAATGCTCCTTTTCGGTAGATTTATTCAAAGAGGTTGGATCTAAAATAGCCTATGAGGGAATGGGTTAAGCGGTATTTTCATTGAACATAGGGGTATTAAAACACGTGGTTGCTTAGTGCAGGGTGACAGTATTGGAGAAAGCTCCCATATGAGCTCTCTGCATTACTTTTGAACTGCATCAAGCAATCACCTGCCTTACAGACCTGCAAATACACTTCCCGTAGATGACCACTTAAAGAGGCTCTACTGTATTCAAATGTTTGATCACATCCCTATAACGTTTCATTCCTTTATTCCGCGCGTTCAGACTAATCTCTGTCTATTTATGGGCGTCTTTTCTGATTCCAAGATGTTTGTAACACAGGGCGTGTAACCATTGAGTAATTGTCGTCTTCAACTGTTATCGTCTGCATCAATTCTGAAAAACAAAACATTTGTCCAATTCCTTTCAAATGTAGAGTCAGAGTGACTAACAGTTTGGATCCTGATAAGGCATCGAGTCACTCGGTGTTTGTCAAACGTTATCACAGAATGGTCAGTAGTAGTCTTCATTATTAACCTTTAGCCTGCTGAGCAAATTATTTTTACATAATTTTTCACCTACTACATTTTTAAAATGCAAGCTATAATCAATATGTCTACCAAAATGCAATAAGGGTATCAAACAGTTTGGATCCTGATGAGACGCCGAGTTACTCGGCGTCTCATCTGGATACAAACTGCTTGGACTCATCCGCCTATTGCAGGCTAAAGGTTAATTCGATATGAAAGGTAAAGTTGTCCTTAAACTCACTAGTAACGGTATTCACATTAAAGTTTTGAATGCATGTGTACAGGAGAACACCAAGTGTAACATCGCTGGTACATTTGTTTTCAGATCCTCCCACTGTTAGGTCGCTATCATCAGCGAGTGTGGTGGAATTTCAATCACTGAAAGTTACTTGCTCTGCAACACGGGGCATTCCTACACCGACTTTCTTTCGATGGACACGGACTAGTGATAGCAGTTGGAGCCAGGATTCAGCGAGTTTGTCCATCCCATCAGTACAGAGGACCGAGGCTACAGAGTATACTTGTACGGCCTGGAACGTTATGGTTCCCACAAATGGATCGCCTGTTAACGGAACAAGCGCAGAATCATTTACATTAGATGTCCTCTGTGAGTAGTCTTTTTATTTTGTTTACTGGGAAAATAGATACAGAGGATCTTGAAATTTAAGGGGTAATACAAATTAATTCGAAGTAGCGGAGTTATTGTCAGACTATTTCTAACTTGAAAACTGTGTTGATGTGGCAGCATATGGTAGAAAGTAATGTTAAAGGCTCCCTGCACCAAGCTGTCACGTGTCCATACCCTATAAATATGTACACTGGTGAGGTTTAGACAAATTTGGATTACAAATTTTGGAAGGAGTCAAATTGTTTTACTCTAGTAATATCGAGGTTCGAGTCACTATGCATGAATATCGACGTTCTGCTGTGTATGCATGTTTTAGAAGAAATTTCACATCACATATTGAATAACATGTTAAATGTATATACGTTAGTGTACGTTTTATCAGGAAATTTCTTTTAAAGGCATTTGAAAGTCGAATACTCATGTAGCGTTGTACATGGTAAATAAAGATTGTCTTGTCTTTCAGTGGTAGAATAAAGGCGTCTCACGTTTACCCCTTACCCTGTGAACACTTTCGCTTACAAATGTTTTCTTCTGCAAACGTTAACGTATGCTACAGATTTCATGTTTTATGTTTTCTTATTTTTTGTTTTAAAAACCCACAACCAGTGACAAACAGGTTGGATTCTGATTGGACGCCGAGTTACTCGGCGTTTCAGCTGGTTTCGTCTGGATCCGAACTGTTTGCATAGGTAATCACTGATGCGACATTGGCAGCGAAAGCAATAAATAATAAATCAGAAATAATGATTATAATAAAAATATATTATTTTTGTCGAAATGGCACAGGTACACAATGGGTTTATGTTTAAGAAAGAACTATAAATTCAGATATATCATAAGATCAAAAGTAAACAGAGTAGACACTATTCAGATGGCTCCTGAAGGATGAAATCTATTTGAAAAGCGTGACAATCACATATTTACTGAAATTTGTTAACAGCAAAACAAACCTTGACCAGACCGTTGACATTAATTAGTATAGCGGTAGACAAAGATCCTGACCAGACAGTTGACATGCTTATTGGCAAGTACAAATGTAATCTCAAGGTACTTTTGCGACACGGTATTTCACATCCTGAATTTTATGGTGATGTGATTTACAAACTTCGTAAAATTATTGGACATACCCATTTTCTCACTTTGTTCATCAAATATATAAAACAATTCATTAAAAAGGGATATGATCCTGTATTACTACAACATACTGCATGTTTGGTTGTGAACCCTTTTACAGTTGGCAATCACGCTGGCCTCTTTGCATGTACGCCGACAAGAAAGGTTTAGTACTCTATGAAGGCGACCTCTTAAATCCAGAAATGGAAGGAGAACGTCGGATATCTGTACTATTTCATTTTTGTCGTACCCTTTATTACATTTCTACAGTTACTCTGTTTGCAGCTCAATCATTGAGTACACTAGCGATAGGTGGATACAGTATGTTCAATTAAATGTTTCTTTGTTATACATGCACTTTACCACTGTATTTGCTGTCGCGGTTGTTGTAGATTAGTCGGAGAGGGGATACGTTTATTTACACTGTTTGTCTTTTAGGATGGGGATGGAATAAGGGTGAGGTTGGGCGCCCATAAACCGGTTTAAACCCCCGGTGACTTTTGTCACTGACCGTTCCAAGGCGGTACTTCCACCTTCCTCCTATTGTATGTTTGTTTTGTCTTTGTGCGTCTCTTGTTGTTTTTTTCTACCTATGTACATTTGCTGTTTCCTTGTGTTGCTGTTCGGGCGAGTGTTTGTTCTGTATGTGGTGTTTCCTGCATGACTCATATTTGTACTTACATTAATTAGTATAACGATGAACACATATCCTGACCAGACTGTTGACATTTATTAGTATAAAATAGACATAGATCCTGAACAGGCAACTGACATTAATTAGTATAACGATAAACACATATCCTGACCAGACTGTTGACATTAATTAGTATAACGATAGACAAATATCCTTACCAGACCCAAACAAACAATAAGGGGCAAGATTGAAGTACCGCCTTGGAACGGCCAGACACCCCAAAAAGCCTTTGTTTTGTATGACTTTTGTTCTGCATTAAGCTTAATCAAATTTAAACATTACTGTTCAGAGGGGATTACTGTATTGCATATGAGCAATGATGATGTGTAATACTTAATTATGTATCCTATATGCAATAACTTCTTTTTTGTTGTAAATGTACTTAGATGCACCTAAGGTTATAAACCTTACTGACCAAAGTGTTGTTGAGAACAATCTATTCATCGAAACATGCTCGGTCGTTCCCGGAAACCCTTCAGAATACGAGATCACATGGACATCAACGTTTGACAGCGGCTGGAGTGTTAGTGGAGATGTTCTAAGCATATCATCGGTGGACAGAGGTCAGGCCGGGCCGTATACCTGTACGGCACAGAATACCATGGTACCTACACAAGGCAGCCGCAAAGACGGCACGGATTCTAGAACATTTGATCTGGATATTTTGTGTAAGTAAAACCCTACCTACAGTTATTAGGAGTGTCAGTAAATCCGTTTTACAGCAATTACTCAAAGGACATTTGACATTATAATAGGTGATAGCTTAGCCCATGACGAAAACAATGCTGAACTGTCCTTACAGGAAATGTCTACATTACTTTGCATTAAGAAGCCACCTACTTTTAAACACGTCGATGTTATTTCATTGAATGTCCACTTTTGTAAGGGGCTACTATACATTCGGACTGAATGCATTTCGTTTTCTGTGTTGACATGTTCATTGTACGAAGCCAAATCTTTGCACATCTTTTGAACATACAGAATATATTGTTAAAGAATGACAACTTAATGATACGTTTCACAAATCATTTTGGTATCATGTGATGGCATATTCATATGACTTCAGTGGACGGAACCTGCCATCAAACGAGGTCTTATTAAGAGACTGTATGCAAGGTGGTAGCTTAATGCAGGTCAAAAAAAATGCAAAAGGCTCTTATAGGAGTTTCCTGATTTAATGTTGCCATGCTTGTGAAGACTCCAATGTTAAAACAATAAGTGGCTGATTATTGCAGGTTCTACTGTACAGAACCACATGATATTCACCAATATGTTCGCAATACTAACAGTGGATATAATCACATAAATATGTAGAAATTCAGAACTCATAACCTTTCATGAAACTATATTTGTTTTCTTGCTAGTGCCTATAACTGTCCCAAAAAAGACCTACCAGATACTCTGACCAATACAATCCATTCTACATAGAAAATGCCTCCACAACTTTGCATTTTCTTCACCGCATGTCCTTTTGTTTATGCAGAGTTCTACTCATAAAAATATCTCGTCAATCAACAACTACAGTCATCTGAATCCAGCACAGCACAAACATATTTCAAATATACTATACTCAGCTGATCGCGAAAATCTTCCTCCTGTTCCAACACATTTAATGCAGCAGTTCGTACTGCTTCTTTTGTCCATTTCAGACATTTTCACTGAACTTGAATCGAGATTTTTGTTTCTCGGTGGAAATGTCCATGTCCAAGTGTATACAACACTAATGAAGGGCTTAATATACCAAAACGAAGGCGCATTTTGAATCCCATTGACAGTGAGTGTCAGACGTGTTGGCGACTGTATGTGGGTCTTCATTTAAATGGCGCGCTTTACATAGACACAAGTTGTGTACAATGACGTCATAATGTGACGTGTTTGTAACTATGTATGTCAAAACTGTAACTCAAAATTTATTTTGACGTGTTTCTGTATGTTTTTGTATCATAAACTATCACAGCTAAATTGAATACCAGAGAGGTCTGAATTATATCCTGGTTGATATGATAGTAAGTAAAAATTAAGTTGGAAAATTTGGACCTACTTTGTTCCAGTTACCTAGCGAACCTAATAACACCTTTCATTCATCATTTCTATATGTAAGGAGAATTTATAACAATCCACGTTACTGCTGAAATATTGGCTGCAATAACATTTGTGTGTGTTATGTTATAAATAGGATCTTGCATTCGTGTTCATGATTATTGGATTTATTAAATTCGTCTTTTTAAAACGATAAAAAAACTCGCTAAAGCTCGTTTTTATCGTTTTAAAAAGACTCACTTTATAAATCCAATAATCAAGAACACTCATGTAAGATCCTCTATTTGTAATATCTGTTTGTCACACAGGGTACTGGCATAACCGGATACCAGACTTTTTAATCCGTTCGTTTCCGTTCGCATGCGTTCCGTGTCCGTTTCTCATTCGGCATAAGCGCTCCGTGTCAGTCAAGGTAGTTTAGTCCGGCGGAAAGTTGTGAACATGTACACAACTCAGAACCGATTCAGCCGGTCAAAGGCGCCCACTGGACGTATGGTACCTTTGTGCTGGCATGCTGTTTGCTCGGAACTCGTGCGTTCCTTCTCTCCGGATGTGTTCCGAACAACGCTATTTGAATAACGTCTCGTCAGTTTCTCATGCGTTTCATTTTCGGTTTACCCTGTACTAGTCCGTTAATTGTACGGCGATGTCCGTTGACTAGCCGTTATTTTTCCTGTACATATCTGGTAATCGTTCTGTCATTGTGAAATTTAAGTACGGCGCATGGACACAATGTTTTATTCGATGAGTATGAGATGATAATGGTTTGTACTATATGTTGGCAATACAGCTCATCAACATAATTGATGGTTTGTGTTGGATCAGGTATCTGATGGTCGTATGGCACTGACAGATTGGTGTGTAAGACCAGAATTTCGCAGTACAAGACACTCACATAATGGCGTGTAAGATCAGATATATAATGGCAGTACAATGCACTAATAGAAGGGATGGTAAGATCAGCACGGACTGAACTGTTTGTAAGATCAGATATTGGCAAAACAAGGCACTAACAGAATGGTTTAATAGGTCAGATATTCGCAATGCAAGGCACTAACAGAATGTCTTTGAAGATCAGATATTCGCGAAACAAGGCACTGACAGAATTATTTGTAAGGTCAGATATTCGTAGTACAAGGCACTAACAGAATGATTTGTTAAATCATATATATATATTCGTAATACACGGCACTAACAGTACGGTTTGTAAGACAGACATATGTTTGTAGTACACTTCACTAACATAATTATTTGAAATATCAGATATATATTCATAGTACACTTCACTAACAAAAATGCTTTGTAAAATCAGATGTATATTGGTAGTACACTTCACCAACAAAATGCTTTGTAAAATCAGATGTATATTCGTAGTACACTTCACGTATAACAGAATGCTGTGTAAGATCATCCATTTGTTGCCACATAGGATACTAACGAAATGGTTTGTACACTCATATACTTATCTGTTTTTGTTTTTAATGTGATTCTGTGTTCACTTGCATGATACATGTAATTATTTAAATACCCCACACTATTAACCCTTTCCCTGTTGAATATTCATGTTAGAAATAATGACGTTATTGGTATTAATACAAATAGATTTTATAACGGCATATAAACTTAACCCATTTGCCCCCACGATCCCATATATGGGACGTAGGCAAACAGTTTAGACTCTGATCAGACGCCGCATAATGCGGCGTCTGATCAGAGTCTACTCTTTTTGCTGATATAAATTTCAATATAAAAAAAGACCAGGCACCCCTCAGATAAAAAATGGACTAATCCAATATATAAACACTGAAGAATCCAGTGAGCGCACATGGGTTAAATAAACTAATAAGGGATGGTTTTGCTCAGACAGAAACTGTAGAACCAGAGCTAAAGTAATACAATGAGCAAACAGAGCTGATCCTGATCAGACGGCTCTTATTGGATCCGTCTCAAGTTGGTTTTCAAACTGGTGAAAAGCCGTTTATATGATTGAATTGGTTAGAATGAAATATTTTGTGAAATCTACATGGGTAAGTTTGGTTTGGTTTGTGTCGATTAACGTCCGTGTCTGCTCACTCATTGGGCGCCCCAGAGAGATGGGGAGAGGATACAGAGAAACCCGAGCGCGATGCACCTGGGTAGGTAGTAGCGCAAATATGCCAACATAGTGTAAGGTGTTTTCCGTTTCTAAACAAGTTTCAAATATATAGATTCTGAATCCATTCAAGCACCGTAAACGTCCTGCACCTTGCCCAACAACGTGCAATATTTTACTCCTTGACGATATACAGTAGAACATGTCCTTTATTGAACATATGAGTGTTAACAATAGGTGGTTTCTAACTGCAGGGCAAACGTATATCCTTCGTGAATTTGGTCATTACGGCTGTTAACTAGGTGTGGGTTCAACAAAGAGGTCAATGATTTATAAAACAAAAACATTTATTAAGTCTAATCTGTACACCTGTATGTGAAATGTATTGCTGATGTACTAATCCGGTAACATACATGTATTGCAAATACATTGTACAACAAATAATAGAATATAACTACTGTCCATTTCAATTTACTTTGTCACTGAATTTTAGTCGATATTTTTTTCATTTCGAGTCAGACTGACCTTAAATATACTTCATTTGATCGCATCGTTTTTCAGGAACTCCCGTGCTAAATATCCCTCAATATAATTCAGTAACAAGTAATAAAATGCCGAAAATGCATTTTCTACATGCTATTTGGATCAGCTGTTTCTTTGCAAATGGCCGCTGTATGTATGGATCATGGAACGTATCATTTTTCAACAGGGGTGAATTGCATACTGATATGAAATAAATGACGTAATATCGTGTATGACGTCAATTTTTAAGAGCTATAATTACCCTTAGTTAAATTCGAACGTTCCACTCGATGTCAATCGTCCGCCATTTGCAATTTGAAATGAACGTGTGTACAATGGGAAAACATTGTTTTTATTCATGAAATATTTATTTAAAGATGGATTCAAGGGAAACTCGGGCACAGAGTTCCTGAAAAACGATGACACAAGTGGCTTAAATTTGATCTCGATCCGGTAAGAAATGAAGAAAATTCTCGATTCAAATTCAGTGACAAAGTAAATTGAAATGGACAGTAATCTCTTTCATTATACAGATCTAGATCCAATGTTCCTGTCATTTAAAATAGAAGAGTTAAAAGGTATTTCTCAGCATTTGCACCTGATCAAGGTTTAATCATAGATCACATGTAAATAAAAATCTGCATGGATCTGGATCCAAACTAATCTCTGCTTAATTCATCTCTCGTCCCAATTGCCTGTGCTTATAAACAATTTAACAATTGAGCCATGCAGGAAACACCGCATAACAAACACAACATCGCGAACAGCACCACGACGAAAAACAGTAAATGTATGTATACAAACGACACAAAGATACACACAAAGACATAGCAAACAGGTCATAGGTGGAAAATGGAAGTACCGCCTTGGAACAGTCAGTGACAAATATCACTGGGGGTTTAAACCGGCTATGGGGCGCCCAACCTCACACTTAGTCCATCCCCACCCTAAAAGAAAAACAGTTTAAATAAACGTATCCCTCTCCGATTAATCTACCACAACCGCACGGGTCTACACCTGGTGGTATGTAGCATTCCCATAACGTACGAATATGATATCCAGAAGAAAGGTTAGTGATTTGCAAATTTCTGAGCAAGACCAATTGGAATGGTGTAATATTTCATTGGCTCGTCAGTTAAGAAAGCTTTTCAGCATTACATGCCAGAAATGATGTTTTTTCCTAGGCAAATATTTTTGGATTAAGTTAGTAAGTTTATCTTTGATTAGATCACGAGGAAGGGTTGTGTACAAAGTAGAAAAAACGTATGTGCTTACAGTGGATGTCAGAAACCTTTTGTTCTTAAGTTTGTTTAAGTGATCACTAGATGCTTGTCTTACAGTTGTCAACAAAGCGCCTCTTTGGACAAAGGGAGATAACAACTGTTGTTACCGATCTGTGGGACGAAACACATTCTTTGCTCCGGATATCTCTTATTACCTAGTGTGCTGTGAAATTGGCGAAATCATTTCAAATAATACATGCAGACATATGAAGTGACAGAAGGGTTATATGCATGAATTGTTAAAATTCAACATTCAAGGCTGACATATAGAACTTTCGATACCTTGTCCGAAACTATAACCAGAAGTCTTAGCTTAGGCGGGATACAATACAGAATCAAAAGATTCACACAAACCTCATTATTACCACCGGTATCATAGGCAACCCTCCAAATTCCATAAGACGTTTCTACATCAAGAGCAATGGTTGTACTTACAACTGTCAGTGCTTGGAAAACGTGACACATATATCCGACTGGCGCGCCAAAATATATAAATAAGCCAATCACCAACACGCATGCCATCACGTGATACATCACATGATCAGAAATTATTAAACAGACCACGGAAATACAAATCACTGCACTGAAGACGCCGAGGGGTAAATAAGCACAGAAAAATAAATAAACACATTACAGAAGTAATGCAGTAAGTTTCCATAGAAACTGTCCGCATTACATGTAAACTGCATTTAGCTAATACATGCCTTATAAGCCAATGATTAGACCGTTTTTTATGACTGCTTAAGACAGGTTTACTATACGCTGGCGATATCACCACGGCCATACTTTTGTTATGGACTGGACACCAGTGGTGATTGAAGTAAGGTTCAATGTCTACTGCATACAATTGTAGAGCTCATACGTTTTTATATTTCAGACCCACCTGTTGCAAAACCTATTGCTGACACGGATGTTCTTGAAACAAATCATCTTACCGTAACATGTTACAGCACTCCAGGCAATCCGTCAGTGACGTCATATAGATGGAAGAGGGCTAATGATAATAACTGGGCTCAGACTACGCAGACTCTTGATATCCCCGTCGTCCTAAGGGGCGATGCAGGTCAATACTCATGCACTGCCTCGAACAACATGGTACCAACTACTGGAGGAAACGTTAAAGGGGACGATACTACATCTTTTAATCTGAATGTTTTGTGTAAGAATCAAGCATTTTATTCTTCTTCTTTCATTCACGCATCACATTATTTTCAATATTTATGAATGCTTATGGTCGACGGCATGCAATTCTTCTTCTTTCATTCGCGCATCACCATATTTTCAATATTTATAAATGATTAAGGGCGACGGCATGTCGTCTATCATAATTAATTGTCTTTCGTGTTGTGACACCGATTTCCCCTCTCCCTGGCTTTGTAATACTGAACAAATAAACTTGGCACTATTCTGATAAAATTAAATTAACTCTTCGCTTGCTATTCGCGTCAATACACCTATCTGTAAATAGTGAAAACCAGATGAGACAGCTCCTGCAGGAGCTGTCTCATTAGGGTCTGCACTATTTACAAATGTATTGTGCAACCAGTGCACTCCACAGCAGTGATTGCACATTGAAATACGTGTACACAGTGAAGATATATGTAATTATACCACAGGGTATGGGTAAAGAAGGAGAAATGTATTTTAAAATTTAGCAAGCGAAGGGTTAAGCTAACATAGTAGCAAATATCGAAGGCTCTGATAAAAGTACCCATTTAGGAATCGTTTGATATGGGTCTGTACGAGTTGTCTAAGCGTGTCTTTCCGAAACATCAGGGTAATTAGAGTTAAATGTATTGTATGTATTTGCATAATCAATTAATTTGTTTGATCTTGATTGTGTTTTACTATTGTTAAGATTATCTGATGATCTGTATTAGAGTTCTTATTGATATACCAGTACCTTGTATTGCATGATATAAGTGAACAGGAACAGTTAAAATGAAGTTTACATTAGACTTTAAACTACAGTAAAACTTCGATAACTCGAATTTTAAGTATAGACTAATTTAGACTGAGTTGGACAGGTGGATCTTAGAGGAGATTTCTGTATGACTTCCACTCTGCATTAACCCTTCGCTTGCTGCATTTTAAAATACATTTATCCTTCTTCACCCATGCCCAGTTGTATAGTTACATATATCTTCACTGTGTACAAGTATTTCGCTGTGCAATCACTGCTGTGGAGTACACTGGTTGCACAATGAACTTGTAAATAGTGCAGACCCTGATGAGACAGCTCCTGCAGGAGCTGTCTCATCTGGGTCTTCACTATTTACAGGTAGGTATATTGCCGTGAATAGCAGCGAAGGGTTAAGCTACCAACAGTCATAAAGATAAATAATGATACGTATTTGAGTGTTCGAATAATTGAGGTTCGCTCATGAACAGACTCAATAAAACTGAGTCTGCAATTTTCCCTTTTTTTTGCATTGCTGCTTTGCTTTAGAAGGACCTCTTACATGTACTATCAGAACTTATTAACCGTAAATGTTGATTTTTGCCTGTTGTTTCACACTACTGTACATCCGTTTAAATAATTACATTATATTACTTAATTCCAGAAACCCATACACAAATAAAATTTTAGATAATAAGGTTTAACATGTGAATGGTAAATAAAGTGGCATATGCCTCTAGTGTTACTATACAATCCAAATGAGGCATAAAAGTCTTAAATTTACTAGGGCAGTTAATGACAGAAAATGTAGATCCTTGCCAGAGGGCTCCTGCAGACATCCGGTGTAGATCTACACTGTTTGCAAATGTCAATACACTTGTTTTTTGCACTCTATGGGCGACTTCGTGCTACAAATGTTTTATCGTGAAAGATAGTTTCTTGTATATAATTATGATACATACAGTAAAAACCCATAGTTGTATTCTGCATGTCGTCCACTCGGCAATAAGCAGCCACCTGCCAAACAGAGTCTTAATTCGCCTAAACTAAAGTTTCGAATTATTATCGAGATTGTATTGTATATATAGTAAAATCGTGATTATTCGAATTTTTTGCATATAGTAATTTAGAACCTTTTAGGCAGGTGGCTGCTTAATGCATTGTGAAAGTCGTGCAGAAAGCTCCTCTAGGAGCTTTCTGCATGACTTCCACCATGCATTAAGCTGTCACCTGACTTAAAGATCGATAATGATACGTATTTTAGTGTTCGAATAATCGAGACTTTACTGTATATGTATGTCATATTTCTTCATATTCAGTTAAAGCATCTATAACGGGATTTAGTTTGACCGGGGAGACAGGTGATGGTCCATATACCATCAATGAAAACACAGTAAGCATATTCCAGTGTGATGTTGAAAGTAATCCTGCATCTCAGATAATCATTTCAAAGGACGGTCAGGATATCACCAGCGCATCAAACACCAAACATCTTCAACACACCAAACGTTTTGAGTGTTTGGATGCAGGGCGCTACACATGTGTTGCATACAACGAGCATAACCAGAATGAAAGGCCATCAAGGGAACTGGAACTATTTGTGCGGTGTAAGTTATTAGTATCCACGTGTGTAGTAATTGAACATAATAACAAAATAACCAATACAGTAAGAAAATAACTACTTAAATGCAGTATTAACTTACTTAATGCGAACACTAACTGAACACACATAGATGTCTTCAATCCATTACTTCATAAATTTTCATGTAAGAAATAATGATGTTATGAATATTTATTGGATCATTATTATAATCTTAATACAGTATAACCTATCTTAACAGGAATTCTAGTAGATAATAATTTAGATACTTTAAGGCAGGTGGCTGCTTAATGCTTAATGCAGGGTGAAAGTCATGCAGAAAGCTCCTTTAGGAGCCTTCTGCATGACTTTCACCCTGCATTAAGCAGCCACCTGTCTCC
The DNA here is from genome assembly GCA_963576725.1 of Azorinus chamasolen. Lineage (NCBI taxonomy): Eukaryota > Metazoa > Mollusca > Bivalvia > Cardiida > Solecurtidae > Azorinus > Azorinus chamasolen. Next base: position 15,940,542 of record OY755248.1, on the reverse strand, counting down.
AAGACCGATATTCATACTAAATTTAACTGCCGGTTAAGAGAGGTTTTACTGTAAACCTTAATACAAGAAGGTTTGGAAGTGATAGAAACTGTACACCCATATCTATATTATTTCATAACGCAAACAGAGCAGGTCCTTATCAGACGGCTTCAACAGGAGCCATCTTACTTGGGTTTACTCTGTTTGAAAAAACATAGAAGAACGTATTCATGGAGTAAATGATATGAAGCCGGTGGTTGGTATATATCTCATAAAATGTGGCGTTCAATTTTGGCATAGAGTGTAAGTAATTTTAATTTGACAAAATAGTCTGAGTCTAATAAGTGAAAAAAATCATTGATATTATTTTCCCGTTGACATCAGCCTTTCATGTATATGATTAATGATACTCGTACTCGAATATAAAACATTTACCCTTTTTTACCCTTCTCAACTAAGCTCGACCTGACTGACATTTGCAAATACATTTGTAGTTTAGACCAGTGTCTCATCATAATCCAAGTTGTTTTTAGAATGGGAAGGGCTAAGATAAGCTGCTGCGCCCCAATGCTATGACGCCACTGATTAGGCTTGATATGGCTTGTCTATTTTGATAGTAAAATCTTATACTGGTGAATTAAAAATTAATCTGGGTTTACACTGATTGCAAATACATAGAGACTGGGTTTCCTACGCTGCCGCTCATATACACTGTACTTAAATTCATTTGAAAGGTTCCCCAAGGCCATCGGAAACTATGAACGAAAACATGATGGTGTACATGGCAGTTGGCGACCCTGTCACACTGGAGCTCTCAGTCATATCTTACCCACTTCCTTCCTTCGTGTGGCACATACAGCGTCCTGGTAGTTCAACGTGGACTAGGTTGTTTTCAGGCGTGACCACAAGCAGCACGCAATCCAGCTTGTTTATTGCCAGCTTACAGGTGGGGGACTATGGTCAATATCGTCTGACTGCCACCAACAACATTGGTTCTTATATGCAGTTTTTCACCATTGCTGCCCAAGGTTGGTGACATGATGAACAGTTTTAAATCACCTAGTTTTTCTACTCTTTATTTCACAGTAACAATTTCATGTGCTAACAGATACAGTAAAAATATCGATACTACGAAAACTCAACTACGTACCATTATTGATCTTTAACACAGGTGACAGCTTAATGCAGGATAAAAGTCATGCAAAAAGCTCCTCTATGAGCTTTCTGCATGTATTCCATCCTACATTAACCCTTCGCTTGCTATTCACGTCAATATACCTACCTGTAAATAGTGAAGACCCAGATGAGACAGCTCCTGCAGGAGCTGTCTCATCAGGGTCTGCACTATTTACAAATTGATTGTGCAACCAGTGCACTCCACAGCAGTGATTGCACAGCGAAATACTTGTACACAGTGAAGATATATGTAATAATTATACAACAGGACATGGGTAAAGAAGGAGAAATGTATTTTAAAATTCAGCAAGCGAATGGTTAAGCAGCCACATGCTTAGAAAGACAAAATAATTCATTACTAAAAATCAAACGAGTGGTCACACTATAAGATTTCGACGAGAGACGACTTTTTTCGTATTTGAGCACACCCTATTATCTATAGCTCTTGGAAAGCAATATGCTTTACCATTGAAGTCATAATCAGTATTGCTAACCTGTGTTTACATTTCAAACGACGCCGTCGTATTGGAAATAAACTGCTTGGCACCCAAATTGTACATTTGAAAGAAAATGAGGATTGGTTGCTTGGAAATTTGATCAAGAAGACAATTTTATCAATATAATATTGGTCAGCAGAATAAACTGTACTTCAACCGATTACATTACATAAAAGCCCAGCTTCGCTAGTAGAGTAGACCTAGCTCAATTCGCTCCTGTAGCAGATCCCGAAGATTGAGACTCAGATCATTCTTAATAATCTGATTGGTCAGATTCTGGGTTGTCCAAAATACGATCAATCAGATACTTGACAAATGCTATCAGACTCAGAAGTTTTATAATCTTGGACCAATGTTTCTGATAAGGGTATGTCGTGTTTGCCTTTAAAATACAGAAGAACCTGTCCTTAGCGTCCGTGAAAACGAGTTAATATGGGTCTTCAAGGTATGTGGTAGCTTAATGCATGTCAAAAAGAAATGCAGAGATCTCGTATAGGGGCTGTCTGTATTACTTTTGCCATGTATATAACAAATACCTAGTTTTTATTTTTAGGACTCGTATGTTCAACGAATGAATGGTTGTTTAACCAATTACCTCATACTAGGCTCTTTTTAGTTACAACCTCTTTGAATAAATCTACAAAAAAGGAGCATTAACTAGATACAAAGGAATTTTTTAGAATTTTGTAGTTTGAAACCATTGCATTAAATAGAGCATTTGCTCCTATAGGTGACTTTTACAGAGTCGTCAAAAGCCGTCAGTATGAGAGAATGGGTTAAGACAGGTTCAACTGTAAAACTTGACTGATTCAACAGTTTCTGATATGGCCGTTGTGACAATAAAAGCCTGCTGATAGCGCTGGCTAAACTAAGTGTTCACACGGTTAAATTGCAGTGCATAGCAAATTAATGTGACATATTCGATCTACAAACAGCTGCGCATTGAGATTGGATTCGAAAACAGTGCTTTCAAGTGAATCAACAAGATAATTGCTGTTGGTCTAATGCATATCTTTGTAGCATTGCAACAGATACTGAATCCGTAAATTTTGTTGACACATAAATGGATGACAGGGTGTGATCATGTGTTTTTGTCTCGTTTACAAACAGTCTAGACAGTGATATAAACACGAAATTAATATTAACAATAAGAAATTTCTATGGCTGCGTGACCATAAATTCTCTTTCATGAATAAGGCAGTTGATCACACTAGCTGAACTCCACAAGTAATAATTCAGTATATCTAAATATTGCATTGAATAGTGCAACCGGCGTCTGAGTATTTCAGTGCTTTGATTATTGTGCACCATTGCACGGGCAGTTGGCATGTAATTAGCACATACTCCTGTTAGTGTTGCTGGGGTTTGACGGAGCATGGCTCAGTTTATTATCGGAACATATTTAATTCATTTCCGTTTTTTAGTTGCATATTTGGAGGTTGAATAGGATAGATATCACAGTTACATATAAAGGTACGTACCCCTATACCCAATTCCTCATTTCTCAACCAAACCCTATACTGTGACTACTCTTTAGAATCGGCTCACAGCATGTGCATTGGTGGAGAAATAAAGAAGCTACCTTTGAAAAAAGTTAACATTTACGCATCTTATCTTGACCTCTCGATATAGTCTATTAGTTCATACTTGTTACTTATTTTGGCAACGGAATATTTGTCGTTTCCACAACGATCAGACATGCAAGCAACGATGTAAAAACTATATACAGTAAAACCTCTCTTAACCGGCAGTTAAATTTAGTATGAATATCGGTCTTGGAGACAGGTGGCAGCTTAATGCAGGGTGAAAGTCATGCAGGAGCTTTCTGCATGACTTTCACCCTGCATTAAGCAGCCACCTGCCTAAAAGTATCTAAATTATTATCTACTAGAATTCCGGTTAAGAGAGGTTATACTGTAGCTTATTACAATACAGTCATTATTTCCTACAATTGAATGCATTACTTCAAACAGGCAAACCACAAGTACCGACCATTGTAGATGTCGTACCTGGCACTGCAGCAAGGGTAAAGTGGAGACCAGGGTTTAACGGCGGGAGTGTACAGACCTTTTATATTGAATACAAATCGGAATCAGCACAGACATGGACTATCATGACAGTGACAGATAGCACTGAGCTCATCTTGAACGCTACCATCCCTGATCTTTCTCCCGGCACAACGTACATGGTTCGGATATTCGCCATCAATGACATTGGGAAAAGTGAAACTTCTGTAACTAAACATTTTACTGTACCTGGTAAGTGGAGTAACAGAAACAGTTAGGTGTATATATAAATTCGGGAATCGGAGAGAGTTTGTGTATATAATTAATAGTACGAGATATGACTTTATTGGTATATGCAGAGCAATGAATACTCAAAAACGAAAGTCGTTCCTTTCTCTACCAAACCCTATGTTCGAGATGATTCTAAAAAGTGTGGTAACAACATAGGGTTTGCTGGAGAAATAAAGAATATTGACATTTGTATATACGAACAGTATATATCCAGCAGGTAGATTTGATAGTCTCTGAGCGAGTTTGATCCCTGTTCTAATTATACCAAACGTTTATTACCAGTGACTCCCTCGCTTTAATATCAATATATAAAAGTAACTGATTTAGCCCTCTCACGGTCTGCACTGTTTGTCATGTTACGTCATTAAAGCAATCGCTGAATATTCATAGTTAGCTTGACAAATTTGGATGTTGGAATAATCCATTTAAATTTCAGCGATGAAAGAGTTAATGTAGATGGAAGCTGAAAGATTAAGTGATTTAATGACAGCTTATTTAGTGATTTCCGTATAGCACTCACTTTTAACAACCGTCTGCCTGAAAAGTTATCATTCGTCTTTAGATATTATTCTTGAAAAGGTTTTACGATATATTTTAGTCATTGAGGAAGCTCCTGAAGAACAAAACGGCCCACCAGTCGCAATTATAGCCGGAGCTGCATCTGCGGTAGTCGTCATCGTCATTATAGCTTTCATCATCATCATCATCATCAGAAAGCGGAGAATGAGCGATGGTAAAGCTGCGCTACTATGGTTTTTGATATTATATAGTACAGTAGATCTCTCTAAAAAGAACCGAAAATATATTTCTGGAACTTACAAACAGTTGGTATGGATAAATGCAGAGTGCAGACTATATAGAAATGTCCATCATTACTTTCAGTCTACATAAATATATTCCGAAAATGGGTAATCCTTCGAAAGCAAAAGTAGAAATGTAAAAAGAGAAAATTGCAGACTCGGTTTTATTGAGTCTGTTCATGAGAAGTAATTGAAAGTGCAACACTACTCACGCCCCTTAGCGCTATTCCTTCATTTGGACATGCTCTGATGCCTCTGATGTTTTGAAATCATTGTGACAAACACGGTAAAACTCTCTATAACGACCACTAATTTGTGTTAATTAGTTGATATTTAAGGCAGGTGGTTGCTTAAAGCAAGGTTAAAGTAAAACAGAACGCTCCTATAGGAGCGTTCTGTTTTACTTTCACCTTGCTTTAAGCATCCACCTGTCTTTAACACACAATACTTGGTGTATAAGTGTAGTCGTTAAAGAGAGGTAGAACATTTAATCCTATGGTGAGAAAATTTGCTCCCAAGTGAGTAGTATATCACTTTGGAGAAATGAAATCCTGTTTGGCTACCTTTATCAACACATACAGTAGTGTATGCCATAAGCGGTCATCAAAAAGATGTATAATTATGGGTCTGTACATCAAAAAATTAACCACTAACCCGCCATTGAAAAATAAGTACAGTAAAACCTCTCTATAACGACCACTTAAATACACGAAGTATTTTATGTTAAAGGCAGACGGATGCTTAAAGCAAGGTGAAAGTAAAACAGAACGCTCCTATGGGAGCGTTCTGTTTTACTTCCATCTTGCTTTAAGCAACCACCTGCCCAACATATCAAATAATTGACACAATTTAGTGATCGTTATAGAGAGGTTTTACTGTATGTTCAAATGTCGATATGGTGCAACTTAGGCTTCGATGATTTTTTGTTAAACTATTGACCGAGTGTCAAACAGATTAGATCACGATCAGACAACGCAATACTCGGCACCTAATTTGGATCCACAGATTTTGATTTACAGATTGCGTATTCAGACATCGTCTGTAAACTTCAGCTGATATACGTACATGGCCTTCTTACATTGTTATATATTTTTATTTACATTTACTCACAAATAAGAAAGTACTGAAATAACACTCTAACAACTGGACCATTTTATATGTCTTGAGCCACAAACCTTTTGAAGTTTGTTTGAATAACATAACGTCCATCCGTGGTTTAATAAGTATTTGAAATTCATCAAATTATTTGAACTGAATTATTTGAACTGAATTAGTTGAACTGAATTAGTTGAACTGTACAAAGTAATGGCAATAAATGCTTATGTCATTTATTTGAACAGGAGAACAGCGTTTAAGGAAGAAATCCAAGACAAACCAAAGGTATGTAAATGAAATAGCGTTACTGAACTCTCTCCACAAGGGACACTCAGATAATGTGAAATTCTTGGTCAGATGGTAGATTGGAACAAGACAGATGCTATGATATAAATCCTAATACATGTATCTGCTTTCAGCAGTTCTTTCAGCAATTCCGTTGTCTGCACTAAGCATCCGCATGAGTTACGGTAACTGATGTTTGGCCATTAAGTGTCCATTTAGAAAGTTTTAATGCATAACAAAAATGCTGTTATAGCTATTCCACAACTTTCTTGCTAGTTTTAACTGACTGGCCAGTATAACCATATGACTTCAAACGAAATGATATATACATGTACTAATTTGATTGACCCTTTCCATCATATTGACGCCATTTAACACCCTCTCTAAAATCACCATTTGAAATCATTGTGATGAATAGAACCTTGGTTCCCTAGGATCAAATACTCGTTTAACACAACCCAAGTCTAAACATTTCATTTTTTCTAGTCAATGCTTCTATCCAGTAGATTTATTTCAAAGTGGTAGGGTCTAAACGTAGTTTATGGAGTAATGGGTTTATATCAACCTCGTGTGTTGTACTAATCAAATCTCGTATTCATACCTCATTATGTAGCCTTGCCATAGCAGTGTTGTTATATACACTAGCTAGAATAGATTATTTCAATTGTGAAATACATTATTACATTATTGAGACTGAATATACATTTTTGTTATCTACGAATCTTAATGTAAATTAAGATTAACCCTTTTGCTGCCAATGCCGGATCTGTGATTACCTATGCAACCAGTTTGGATCCAGATGAGACTCCGAATAACTCGGTGTCTCATCAGGATTCAACTGTTTGTTACTGTTACTATGTTTTTGAAACAAACATGAAGAAAATCAAAACAATGAAATTTTGTAGCAGACGACAAAGTTAGCAGACGACAGAGTTTGGCAGAGAAAGGGTTAAGACTGTATATACATTTATTGTTATCTTACGAATCTTAATGTAAATTAAGATTAATGTAAATAATATTCATGGTGTCATTAACCCTTTCGCTGCCAAACTCTGTCGTCTGCTAACTTTGTCGTCTGCTACAAAATGACATTCTTTTTTATTTTCGTCATTTTTGTTTCAAAAATATAGTAACAGTAACAAACAGTTTGGATCCTGATGAGACGCCTAGTTACTCGGCGTCTCATCAGGATCCAAACTGTTTGCATAGGTAATCACATCTCCGGCATTGGCAGCGAAAGGGTTAATTTGTACTTGAAACATACAGCATCATTTATTCATGCATCCTACACCTTGGCCCATATGCATATAGCTTCTAGTGATATTTCAACCTCAGAACAATAAAAGAGAAATTTCCAGTCTATATCTTTAGCAAAAATACTGAGTAAAATTTTATTTGATGATGACTGGTAGATTTTTTGAATATCTAATATTACGTTTCCTTTCTCTCATATTTATTTACTTGTATTGATCTGATGGGATTAAGGAGTATTACACTGACTAAGGAAACCTTTGAAGCTTTGTGAACATGGAACGGTTTACTAGTATTAAGAAATTATCAGGTCATGTCATCTAAGCTGTAAATGACCACGGAGTGTTATAATATGTTTTGGTGACCACTTTCTCATCAGTCTTTTGCAAATTTATCAAACATTCAGGTCGAACATTGTTTAGCGAAATGTGATTACAAATGTCATAGACATGGACAAATGTATCTTTGAAAAATAAGATCCTATAAATAGCCCAGCTTAGCCTGTAATTTCAAAATAGTGTTCTTGCAAAATATAAAGTCATGTTTTGTTTGTCCCTTTGAAATATTGGTATTTTGTTGACAATGCCACTCCTCTGTGGTCTATAATAATGTATCATTGATTTACCCGCCACACTTTTGAGCATTTACCTTTTCATATGTGGAAAAGTAGTAAAGTCAAGCAGGCAAAGCCACATGCAAGACGCAACCACCACCAAAACACCGATAGACAGCATGACACACACACACACAACCACACACCCAAACGCACACGCACACACACATACACACACGAAATGAACACAGAAAACACCAAAAGACACACAAGAACCAGGGACAAACGTTCCACAACATGAACAAACCACAAGCACAAAGACGCAATGCAAACAAAAGGAAGGGTGACAAAGAGAGTACCGCCTTGGCACGGTCAGCAGCAAAAACACAACTGGGGGTTTAAACCGGTTTACGGACGTCCTAACCTCACACTTCTCTCAAAGTCACCCTAGCTTTACAAATATTGTAAATAAAGGTATCCCTGCTGGACTTACCCACAACATAGACGACGGTGAACACAGGACAACATGTAAAACATAGCATAATAACTGTGACAATCCGTCAAATATGTACTCAATGACTTTGCTGAAGTCAGAGCACCTGCAGGTAAGCCGTTAAGGGCACGACAGGGAAAAAATAATACATGAGTCTGGTAAGCTCCTCCTGTATCCAAGTTTAAGAGTATACCATCATAGAGTACTACCCTCGGCCTGTCATCGCGCAAGCAAAGAGGGAAGCGTAGCTACCGACTGTAAAAGGGTCGATAACCAAACATGCAGTGTGTTGCAATATAATAGGATCATAACCTTTCTTTTTAAATATTTTAATGCGTTTTATAAACAAATCATGAAAATGGATATGACCCCGAATTTTCCTAAGTTTGTAGATAACATCCCCATAAAATTCTGGCTGAGAAATGCCTTGTCGCAGTAACGTCCGTAGATTGCAATTATATTTACTAATGAGAGGTAAATTTCGATAATAAAATTTAGAAAAGGTTTTCCGAAGTTTGTGATATCTGTAACCTTTATAACTAAATTACGTCTGTTAAAATCTTCAAGCAAAGAACAGGCTCGGGCAAACCTAATAAGTTGAGAAATATAAACACCATAAGATGTAGAACGTGGCACATCCCCATCTAGAAAAGGATAATTAACAATTTTAAAATTAAAATCTTCTCTTTTATCGTATACTTTGGACGAAACTTTATCATTTGTAATTGAAAGATTCAAATCTAGAAATGAAGCATTAATGTCAGATTGATTAGCTTTGTTTAAAGACAGTTCTTTTGGGTAGATTGAAGAAACCATAGTATCAAAATAAGGATTATCTAAATTCAAAATATCGTCTAAATACCTTGAAGTTTTATTAAAAGTATTAACAATATCGGTCTGTGTATCAGGTTTTAAGCTAAGCATAAAATCCCTCTCGTAGCAATACAAAAACAAATCTGCAACAAGAGGGGCACAATTTGTACCCATGGGTATACCAACAACTTGACGATATATGGTATCTCCATAACGCACAAATATATTATCTAAAAGAAAGGTAAGAGATCTACAAACATCAAGGCAAGTCCACATTGTGTAATGTTCAACTTCTGAATTCGAAAAGAATGAACGTTGAACATTACAAGCAATGAACATTTTGTTTTCTCTGGCAAAGGTTTTTTCTATTAATTTAATAAGTCTATCCTTTATAAGATGGTGAGGTAGAGTAGTATAGAGTGTAGAGAAATCATAAGAGCTCAGTAAAGAAATGTTATACTGTTCATTTTTACCTTGTTAAAATTTTCTTTTCCGAGAAACCACTCAATTATATTGTATCAGCAACACAATCTAAGTAAAGTCTCGCTAACACGACCATTCAAAAGAAATATAATTATGGATGTTTAAAACTGGCCATAGCTTAATGTAGGACAACATTATGCATACAGCTTCAAACGGAGCTATCTGTGTTACGTTCGCCCTGCATTAAACAACTACCTGCTTCTACATAGTAATATGTGATCGCATTAGAGATCATTTACTGTATATATAAGGTTACACACTTGTACATGGCAAATTAAGTAGAGGTTGTAAATTAGCTTAAAATAAGTTTCTACTGACTCTACTAACGTACGTTTGCTTTGTTTGCTCAGATAAATACTGCTATGCACTATGTCTAGCAAACACCACACCCCGATAAAAGAGAGCAAGAAATAAATCAATAACAAGAACAAGAACAACAATAACAACAACAACAACACAACACTCCACTTTGTCTTATACGTCCATCAAAAAGAGGTCTAATTATTGGTCATTTAGAGAAGTGGTAGTAATGCAGAAAAATTCTATATAAGCTTTCTACATTACTTTTGTCCTGCAATATGCAACCGCTTGCTTTTTAAAAATCCTTTGATTAATAAATGAATGGTTGCTGAACGCTTTCCCTCATGCAAACGTATTTTCACGTATTTGCAGACAGGGTAGACCCAGATCAGACGGCTCCTAGAGGAGCCGTCTGACCAGGGTCTGCTCTGTTTGCCGATACAAAATGGTAGATCTGTTTCTAAACTTTCTAAATTGGCTACAATTTTCCACCTTACATGTTTCATTATAACAAATTTGTCCATGAATATTCAGTAGGTATTGAAATTTGTAATAAACATAGAACAGGGAAAGGGTTAAGACTGGTTCTACTGTATATGTATATTTCTAGGACATCCGGTGATAGGGTTGAGATTGATGCAAGCGATGCAACACAACACTCGACCGATGACGAGGGAGATGTTCAAATGTATGTTAATGGACCTCAGCCAGGTACCAGGTAAAACGACTTGAGGGCTATATGCAAAACAGCTGTAACTTGGTGTATCGTCAGTAACCAAACTGTCCGGAACTCTGATCCAGGCAGTCAATAGAAATGTCTTAGGAGGCCATTAAAAAGATTATAGTCTGAAAGTGAGAGATCCTTCGAAAGCAAAAGTAGCAATGCAAAAAAGAGAAAATTGCAGACTCGGTTTTATCGAGTACATTTACGAGTAGTAATTAAACGTGCAACACTACTCACGCCCCTGGTACCTGCTTAAGCAGTATTCAATATTCAAAAATAACAACATCAAACCTAATGTTCCCGAAGGACCGGGATATATAATAACACTGAGAATGAAGTACGTGCGACATTTTACGGCCGCCACATACGCACTTAACACCTGCTGTTGTGAAGTATACATAGTCTGGACGTGGGAGAGCCTTCGACAGCAAAAAGTAGCAATGAAAAAAAGGAAAATTGCAGATTCGGTTTATCGAATCTGTTCATGAGTAGTAATTTAAAGTGCTAAATTAAAAATTAATAACACCATTCATGCCCCCTAGAAGTTTAATTCAGTGTCAGTTAGGCGGGTGGTAGCTTAATGCAGATCAAGGGTAATGCAGAAAGCTCGTGTAGGAGAGCTCTAATTTTGTCTTGCATTAAGCAATCAGATGCGTTTTAAGACTCCGGTGTTCAATAAATGAATGGCCGCTTAAGATAGGTTCCACTGTATGTTAATAAATGTTAATTAATGTAATTACAAAAGTTTTGCACTGAGTCCACGATCATATATACTGTGCATGAATTAAACCCCTACTCTTTGAATGCTGAATATTCAAATATTCAAATATTCAAACAGGAATGACCCTGTATTATTTCAATAACATGTCATTGATAGTGCTAGATGCGCTTGAACGACAAATAGTGCAGACCAAGATCAGATACTCTTTGCAAATTGTAATGCACTCGTATCCCTCGACAAAAGAGTTATTTAACCATAACCCTCATATAAACGCTGGTTGTATACATTTGCAAACAGAGTAGACCCGAGATCAGACGGCTCCATATAGGAGACGTCTCATCAGGATCTGCCATGTTTTAATCAGTTTCTTTACTTTCGAAAAGGGCTACACTACATTGTTCCACCTTCCATATTTTATTATAACTACATGTATTTTCGTATTGAAATTTGGAATACATATTAAAACATTCATGAAAGAATTTTACGACTTGATGAATACTGAACAACTGAATATTTAAAGCGGAATACGCAAAAGGAATATGAGATAAATTGTAGAATCACATCATTATTAGTTCACAAACAAACAGAGCAGATGAAACCGCATCTATGGGGGTTGTTCGATATGAGCAGAGCAGATTTGCAAAGCCATAACATGTGCATGTATGGACTAAAATATTTTTCTTTCAGTAATGGTTCATTGAGTACATACAATTGGTGGGAAAATAACAAATGTATTGTTTTGAGTATTTGCCCTTTAGCCACTTATCTGATAATGCAAGAGTTAAACGTGTAAGGATTGGTGCATCTTCTGTCGTTTGCTTGCATTCAGTACGTTGAGCCTGTCTCTTTCTTTCTCCGTTCCATTTCTAACCATCTTTTATCATTTGTTTCCAATAGAACTGTTATTATTTCCAGTCTTTTATATGGCTGTTGATATTGAATGGTAAGTTCATTATTATTAAGTCCGAAACCTCCAGCTGTGAGCCTTAAGCCAGACATCATTAGCCCAAAGCCACAAGGTTTTAGGCCGAAGCCAGAAGTAAATATTGAAACAGATCTTTCACATTATATTAGCAAACAGAGCAAATCCTCTAGGAGGCGTCCACTCTGGGTATATTCTGTTTGCAAATGCGTGAAAATGCGTTTATATAAAGGAAATGGTTAATTATAAATTTATATTGTATTACTTAACGCTCGTTGAAAAATGTTACTACATATATGTACATGATTTTAAACAGTTACACTCAGGGTGCTATTAACCTATTCCCTGTTCAACATTACTGTGATAAATAACATCATGAGTTTTAATAGCTGGTTTGATAATGATAACTTTCCAGGGATGTTTTCACTTCGACAAAATTTGTAGAATCGGATCTATATAATGCAAAATCAAACATAGCACACCTTTATCAGATGCCTCCTATAGGAGCCATCTGATCTAGGTCTACTATTCTGCGAATGCGTGAAAATGTGTTGCATTTCTACTTTTGCTTTCGAAGGTTCACCCATTTTCAGAATTTATATGATGGAAATGTTTAATGCATTTCGAGTTTGCAGTGTCATCACATGCCAGATATCCAATTCTTCTGTCGTTCAAAAATGTCTTGTTTCTGATCAATGCCTCCTGAAAGACTGTTTAATCCTCCTAAACCTTACATGTTTAACGACAGTGTCTACTCAGCATGAAATGCTTAAATTAGCTAGAGGAATTTGAGCGACAAACAGTGCAGATCCTGATCAGAGGCTCCTCTAGACCACACTCTTTTAACCCATTACCTTATAGGCTATTTTAGATACAACCTCCTTGAATAAATCTACCGAAAAGAAGCATGAACTAGAAAAACGGAAAAAATAGAATTTTGTGGTTTGAAACCATTGTGATAAATAGAGCATTTGCTCCTATAGGACCAAATGCTCTATTTATCACAAAGGTTTCACTAAGTAGCTTTTACAGAGTCGACAAAAGTCGTCAATACGAGGAAATGGATTGATTATCCCAGATTGAAATGGTTAATTTCAAATAAGACGCAACACAATTTTGGTATGACATAAACGTGCAGTTTAATTTCGAATAAAGTCCGCTGATGTTCTGGCGGAGTTGTGGCCCTTTCAGGCAGAACTCTTTCGCTGCTAAGCGCGCATATGTTTCGCCTTTGAAACACAATTTAGATCTTATGAGACGTAGTTTACCATAATCCAGATATTTCATGCTGTGATTATCTTTAAAGCAAAAAAGGAAGACAGTTTAAAGAAATGAAACTTGTAACGGACAAAACAATTGTGTTTGTCGACAATAACTGGCAGGAAACAAGTTGACATTATTTAGAGACATTCTTGTGAATTTAACCATTTCACTGTTGTAAGATAAATGACGTCATGAATATTAATTAGATTAATTTATAACGGCTCATGAACACAGGATTTTTTCAGGCATAAGTTGTAGAATCAGGTACGTACTATGTATAGGTTAGAGCATTTTTATTTCATACTACGGAATATAGTTCTCAAGGCGCGGGACGCGCCGAGAGGACTATATTCCGTAGTATGAAATAAACATGCTCTGAGCTATTTAGCACAATGCTCTACCGTCGCCCGTCAATTTTCCCGCCGATATATTGCAATGTTTCAAAACAAACCATACTGATTGGTTGAAGCGGTTCGATCATTCAGGTAAATTGAAATGAACAATGTTTGTCGCAAGCATCATTCTTCGTTGAAACATGGCGGACGAAACAGTGAATTTCGACGTATATTGGATACAATTTTATCTGGAAATATGTGTAAATTGTTTTTAGTAAATCGGTTAGAAGAGTGCTACTGTTTTTGCAAGGGTTTCATAGAACCTTTTGACGTATTGTTCAGTTGTTTAAACGCGTTGAATTATATAAACTTAAAAAATGAATGATGTTAAGGATTAACTGCTCTAAAGCAGCATTTCCTTTCGAGCAAATTATCTTTTTAACATAATCATTTCAAAAAGAATTTTACTATTCAAACAAATTAAACTGCATTTAGTAATTCGTTTAGAAAGGTGCTACAGTATTTTCGCTGTTTTTATAGTTCGTCCTTTCTTTTCTTCTTTTTTTTCCCGATAAATTGACAGTTGCCATTCTTAGCTGTCATTTATCGATGAAATAGACAGAAATTTACGCAATATAGTACTGGGGACAACGCCCTGAAATCTCGGAACCTTATTGGTTAATAGCATAGCGACGATGTAGAGCATGTTCTAAACCATTAACAAACATAGCAGAGCCTATTCAGACGGTTCCTATAGGGATAGTCTTACATGGGTCTACTTTGTTTGCATAAGCTTGCAAAGGCGTTAATGTGAAGGAAAGTGCTAACCCTTATCATCCTGTAACCTTTAAACTGTTATGGGAGGATGAGGGATTACTTTTGCAAACAGTTTGGATCCAGATGAGACGCCGAGTAACTCAGCGTCTCATCAGGATCCAAACTGTTTGACACCCAGATTGCATTTTGGTAGACAAATTAATAATACATGTAGCTTGAATGTTGAAAATGTAGTAGGTGAAAACTTCTGTAAATATATTTGCTCAGCAGGCTAAAGGTTAAGAAACAGTTGATTGCGGGTCAAACAGAGTGGATCCTTATTAGACGCAGACCGACTTTTTGTCTCGCCAAGTTATTTGAAGTGATAGTCAAACCGTACAAGCAGGCTACTGGCTAATTGCTATTAGTTATTGTCTGTATGTCCTTTAAAGCAACACGTCTTTGTTAAACTTGTCTTTGCACAAACTTGTCTTTGAATGTGATCTCAGTGATAAACTAATAATAGATATGTTCAAGGAAAATATCTTCTTACAAGAAGTTTTATTGGCATGGTCACAAATCAAAGGAAATGAACGATTTCAAAACGTTAGCTCGCAGATCTTATGGAACAATAAAAACATACTTGTCCAAAACAAAACACTATTTCGGAAGCAATGGTTTAATAAAGGCATAAAAAATGTAAGTGACATATATGACTATAGGTCGAATACTTTCTACACATTCCAGACGTTAACAGAATTATATGGTATATCCACAAAGGACATTTTCTATTACAACCAACTAAAGTCAAGTATTCCTAAAGAATGGAAAAGCAAACTTACAAACGGAACTATTAATGATGCAACGCAACGGCGCGAAACTATTTTGTCTAGAATATTAGAAGTTAAACAAGCAAATAAATTTTTATACAACCACCAATTACAACACCAACATTTTGAAAACTTCAAAATACAGGAAAAATGGGAATCTGAGCTAAACAATACTGGAATCAATTGGAAAAAGGTGTATACAAATATATTTGCATCAACAATTGATAACTGTAATAGAACTTCCAATATAAATATATAATGCGCATAATTCCAACGAACAAACTATTAATGAAATATAGAATTAAAAATAGCAATATATGTGACCTATGCAACATGCAAATTGAAACCATACACCACCTTTTTTGCGAGTGGACACATGTACAACACTTCTGGAACAATGTGTCAAACTACCTAATAAAACTTAACTTTAATATAGACCATAACTTCGAAGTGGTATCGATAGGACTAATAGAAAATGCAACAAATACGACAATCAAAGCAAAAAACTGCATAATCCTACTTGCCAAATATTATATATTAAAAAAAAAATGTTTGAAACAGATTCCAATCTTCAGTCAATTTGAAGGCCATCTTTTAGAAAAAATAAGCATTGAAAAACAAATAGCACAAAACAAGGATAAACTAGATACTCATGAAATTAAATGGAAACCGTTTACTCAACGGATTTTACAAACAACATGTAGTTAATTTCAAACACGACTAATTAAATCTTGCCCTTAAATTCAGTACAGTGTACCGCTGACAAACCTTTCTTTACGTCCACTCATACATTCACACTGCCCTTGTACAGTACTTCTTCTTCTTCTTCTATTTCTCTCATAAAGCATAGTTTTTCATCTTATATTGATGTAATAATTATAGTATGTAATATATGTTGAACAAAATATAGATGAAATAAAATATGTATTAAAAAAAAAACACGTCTTTGTTAAAAGTACGCTAAACTGTTTTTGTATTTTGATTCAGCTTATATACAAATGGAAACATGACACCAGCGAATACCGATCCAGCGTACGTAAATACTACATTCCAACAACCACAAGAAAGGTATTACAAAACCACATAGCGATAAGGGTCGTAGAACATGTATCACTAGAGAGTGTGCTAACCTGTGGCAGTTGCTAACCTAGCTCATGTAGCGATCAAGAGCATCTGTTTACCTACAGTATATGTAAGCCTAGAATATGTGTTCACCTAGATTATCTGTTGAAATAGAATATAATCATGCTGACCAAGAGAATGCATTGACCTAGCCTATGTGCTTATATAGAGTACATGTATGTTGACCTAGATGCTATGTTGACCTAAAGTATAAGTTGACAACAGTATATGTTGACCTAAAGTATAAGTTGACAACAGTATATGTTGACCTAAAGTATAAGTTGACAACAGTATATGTTGACCTAAAGTATAAGTTGACAACAGTATATGTTGACCTAAAGTATAAGTTGACAACAGTATATGTTGACCTTGAGTATGTGATCACATAGAACATGTTTCAACCAAGTGTATAAGTTGATATAAACGACATATTGACATATGGTATATGTTTACATAAGGTAAATGTTGTTTTAAAGTGTTTGTTGACATAGAGAATGTGCTGACTTGAGTATTGTGGACTTAGGATATGTGTTGCCGTAGGGTGCGCTTGCTAGAAAATGTATTGATTTGAATGTTTTGACCTAGAGTATATGTTGACATGAGTACTTGTTAACCTACAGTATGTTTGTACATAGAGTATGGACTGACCTAGAGTGTATATTACCTTAGAGTATGTTATAAACTAAGTACACGTTAACGTAGGGTATGTGCTGAACTACTGTGTGCTGACTATAGTATACATTTTGCTTGAAAACGTTGACATAGATATTATGCTGATCTAAAGAAGATCTTTACCCTACGTATCTATAGTCCTAGGGTATTTGCCTAGTGTATATTGTAACCTAGGGCATATGTTGACAATAGAATATTGTTGTCCTGGAGTTTTTTATGATCTAGAGTAGGTGTTTCCGTGGAGTGTGTTGGCTAGAATATATATTTTTGTATGTTTTGACCTAGAGTATATGTTGACATAGAGTATATTTTGATAAGATAATGTTTCACCTAGAACGTATATATTGTACTAGAATGTTAAAACGTGTATATACTGTTAAGTATGAAATAATGATGTCAATTAATCCAAGTTTTTGCATGACAATGAACAGTAAAGACATATATTGTAACAATGAACGTTTGAAAGTGAACAGTACGTACTTTAATAACATATCCTTGGTAAGTCTGGTCATTTAGCCTGTACAATGGAGCAAAAAACAAGGATTCATAATACACTTTTATTCAGGTCCTTTTTAACTTTACATGTGAAATGTATGACTCTTGAACCAGACTGTTGTCTACATTGGTGAAACCACGCGTCCTGTCCTGTAAATACATTGTACATATATAACCAATAACCGAACAATATCAACAGACTCTTACAATATAGTTATCTGGATCTAAATGTACCTGCCAGGTAAAACAAGTATCCAAAAGGTATTTTCAAGGGCTTGTATATAAGATTTTAACATGTAATGTCTGCATGGATCTGGCTCCAAACTAGTTCCTGATAAGGTTATCATTCCAGTGGCCTGTAAAACCCTACATATAAATAATTGAAAAACGTAAACACATTACAGTCCCTAAACGATTGGTTATACAGTTCTACAAGAATCTTCTTAACAAGGGGAGATAACAATTATCCTTAATGATTTATTGGAACGAATATCTCTCACCCCTATGTGCGCTGTGAATATGGCAGAACCACTGTAAGCAACACATGCAAACATATTAAGTGACAGAGCAAGATAATATTCATGAATTGTTAAAATTAAACATTCAATGTAGCCCTTTTCATGAAACGCGAAAGGCAGCGTCAGAACGTATTGAACTTTCGATACAATGTCCAAAACTTTGAATATGAAGTCGTTTCAGCCGTCAGCGAATAGGCTGAATACAGTACAGAATCACGAGATTCACACAAACGTTAGTAGAACGGAATATCGATATATGCAAAAAAACTGACTCGTTTTCCCTCAGAGAGAGACTTATGTATCAACTGTTAACCCTTTTCTCCTTTTCCTGTTTTCTTGTATCTGCAGAGTAGACCTAGATCCGACGGCTCCTACAGGAGCCGTCTGACCAGGGTCTGTTATGTTTGCAAATAAAATTCGGTATTTTTGTCTTTTTACTTTCTAAAATGGCTACGATGTCCCACCTTCCATACTTCATTACAACTGTTTTGTCCTTAAATATTCAGAAAGTAGTGAAATTTGAAATAAACATAGATCTGCTATTTTCAGTCTTTTATATGGCTGCTGATGTTTAATGGTAAGTTCATTACTTTTAGCCCGAAACCTCCAGCCGTGATCCCTAAGCCCCCAGTTGTGAGACCCAAGCCAGAAATCATTAACCCAAAGCCAGAAATCATTAGCCCGAAGCCACAAGTTCTTATCCCGAAGCTACAAGTAAATATTGCTTTGACTGCTATTCAGGAAAAGGCTGCAAACCTGAAAAAGCGCACAGAGGCAGATACGCCGGGAGATGGGAACGTGCAATCCAGGTAATCTAACAAACTCTTAAACTTGTAATGATTACTGATAAATGCTTATTCCTAATTTCAGTACCTACTGACTATTCCCTGATAAAATACTTATACTGCAATAGGGAAGGTGGAACACTGTAGCCATTTAAGAAAGTAAACCATCAAATTTATTAAATTCCATTAGCAAACAGAGCAGACCCTGATCAGACGGATCCAATAGGAGCCGTCTGATCTGGGTCTGCTATGTTTAGAAATCCGAGAAAATGCTGCTTAAGCTAGTTAGATGATTTTGAATGACAAACAGTGCAGATGCGAGTCAGAGGCTCCTCTAGACCACACTGTTTTAACCCTTTCGGTTACCAAATTTCTAATTGTCGTCTGCAATCTAAGTTTGTTAAATCATTCTGTAAAATAAGGAAATGAGATAAATAAATGCAAATTTCAAAGGAATAATATGCGACTGCGGCGGTGAAAGGGTTAAATGACAATGCATATACATGTATGTCCCGATTATCGAAAGGATTGATTTCAAAAACATTAGACGCAATCGATTTTGGTATGAAATAAATGTGTAGTTAAATTTCCGATAAAGTTCGCTGATGTTCGGGCGGAGTTGGGACCTTTTTCGGCAGAACTCTTTCACTGCTAAACGCGCATATTTTTTGCCTTTGCAAACAGGTTTGATTTTATGAGAGGTATCAAATTGTATTAGTAAACAGAGTAGACCCTGATCAGACAGCTCCTCTAGGAGCCGTCTGATCTGGGTGTTCTCTGTTTGCAAATGCGTGAAAACACGTTTATATCAGGGAAAGGGTTAAAGCAAAAAAGGATGACTTTTTAAAGAAATAATATTTGTTACGGACAAAAGACGAAAATAATTGGCAAAAACAAGTTGACGTTATGGAGGAACATTCTTGTCAATTTAACCATATCCGTCTTGAAAGAAATAATTACGCCATTGATATTAATTAGAATATTTTTAAATGGCCCATGAGCACAATATTTTTTGGCTCAAGCATAAGTTGTAGAATCAGAAATATGCTCTACCATAAACAACCCCAGCAGGGCCTGATCAGACGGCTCCTATAGGGGTCGTCTAACATGGGTCTACTTTGTTTGCAGAGGCTTGCAAATGTGTTTATATGATGGAAACTGTTAATTCTTATGATCCTTTAAACATAAATGTCTGCTTATAATCTGATCTGGAACAAATGTTACTCTTGTACTCTTAATGTTTTGATCTTTTAACCCTTTCCCTGTTCTTTATTTATTCCAATTTTTTATACCTACTGAATATTTATGGACAAAATATTTATAATGAAATATGGAAGGTGGAACATTGTAGCAAGTTTAGTAACTGAAGAAACATATCTTTAAAACTGCACTAGCAAACAGAGCAGACCCTGATCCGATCTGATCTGGGTCTACTCTGTTTGCAAATGCGTAAAAACAGGTTTATATGAGGGAAAGGGTTAAGAAACAGCTGACTGAGTGCCAGACAGGTTAGATCCTTTTTAGACGCAATAGCGACAAGTAGTCTCGTCTGGATTCAAGCTATATGAAGTGATAGTCAGGTTATACTAGCAAGCTAAGGTTAATTGTTATTCTTTTTATGTTTTCTTTATGTCCTTTAAAAGAACACTTATTTGCTAAACGTAAAGTATACTTAACTTGTTTATATTATGATTCAGCTCATGTGCATATGGAAACACAACACCAGCGATTACCAATTCAGCGTACGTAAATACCACATTCCAACAACCACAAGAAAGGTATTACAAAACAAGTATAAACTTTTGTAGGTTTTGAATGAATTTGCTTACTTTCCCTCACGTAAACGACTTTTTATGCCTTTGCAAACAGTGAAGACCCATATCGGACCGATCCTAGAGCAGCCGTCTGACCAGGGTCTGTTATATTTGCTTTTGGCATGATATAGATCTGATTCTACACCTTTTGTAACAGGATAACATTTCCTTTAAATTTTACATTATAAAACATGCTGTTAATGAATATTCATGATATCATTATTTCTTACATGAATATTGAACAGGGAAACGTTTCAGCTAAAACAACATAATGATAAGGTTTACATGCACCAACTAGAATATGTGTTGACTCAGATTATGTGCTAACCTAGCTGACCTGAATACTGATTACCTTAATATTTGTTGACCTAGAGTATCTGTTGAAATAGTTTATACTCGTATGTTTACATTGACGAAGTGCTGACTTAGAGTATGTGCTGACATACGGTATGTGATGACGTAGAATATAGGTTTAATCTAAAGTATATGTTGACAACGGGCTTGTGCTGACATGGAGTGTGTGATGACACATAGTATGTTTCGTCCAAGAGTATATGTTGACATAGAGTGTATGTTGACATACATTGTAGGGTATATGTTGACGTAAAATATATATGTTAATGTTAATGATATATTGATATACATTATGTATTGACATAGAGTATTTTTTATTGAGGTTATGTGATGTCCTAGAGTGTGTTGACTAGATTATGTTTTTATCTGAATGTTTTGACATAGAGCATATGTTGACATATATTATCTATTTACTTACTAGAGTAGTTTTACCTAGAATGTATATATTTATATGGAGTATGTTTGAACCTGGTGTTTGTTGTAAAAAGAGCATATATTTTGACCTACAGTATATTTTGACATAGAGTAGGTGCTGGCATAGAGTGTATGTTAACCTAGAGTGTGTTATAACTTAAGTATGCGTCAACATAGAGTACGTGGTGAACTACAGTGTGCTGATCACAGTATACATTTTACTTGAATGCATTAATAAAGGGTGTATACTGACCTGGAATATGTTGACCCTAAGTATCTGTAGACCTTGAGTAGTTTTACTTAGTGTATCTTGTAAACTAGGGTATGTCTTGACCTCGATTACGATTATTGTTGGCCTGGAGTATATTGGACCTTGAGCATGGGTTGCCCTAGAGCATGCTTGCTAGAATATATATGTTTTTTGAATACTTTTACATAGGGTATATATTGTCATAGAGAATGTTTTAACCGGAGTATGTTTAACATAGAGCGTATATATTACCCTAGCGTGTTTTAACGTAGTTTTGCGTTTAACGTATAATATATACAGTTGAAACTCCATATCTCGAAAACCGATATTTATACTAAAGTGTTCAGCCTAACCCGTTAGACCCTCTTTCTATGCTTCGGGAAAAGAGAAAGACCAGTCTATACTGAGAAGTGATTCGGAAGATAATATCTGGCAAATCTGCTCAGTTTGTTAAACATTTATTATCTCTTTCTATTTGTTTTAACATTAGACTGAACGATGCGATTATAAAATCACTCAAATTGTGTCATCTTGTTAACCCCATATGCTGCTTATGGAATCCTAAAACACCTTTGCAAACTAGATTGGATCCAGATGAGACGCCGAGTAACCCGGTCTCATAAGGATCAAAACAGTTTAATTTGTCAATAGTTGCTCAAACCCCTGTTCGAATCGGATACAACTAAATTGTTACAGATCAAAAATTGACAAGACATTACTGTTTACAAGCAAGGTAAAGCGTCAAATTTCTATATTTATGAACATCTGTTTTGCAGCATGTACGTAAATGATGCTCAAGGCAAAAAGAAACCGCTTTTGCCGCCCCATGCACACAGGCAAAAACCATCCCCACAGAATGCTGCCAGCCAATATGTCAATTGTTGACAACAGCTATCATCAGCCGTTATGTACAAAACAAAACGGCTGTGCTTAGTCAGTTTCACACTGACCACAGTATGTTTAAGGGAAATCTTAATATTACTTCTCACAAAAGAATTTGTTGCACGATTGCATTGATTATGATAGGATGTTGTATCATATGATTGAGAACAAATACAAGACGAGAGCTAACCTGGAGTTTTGGTTTACGTACTGTGAACTTCGGCGGTAGAATTATTATTTTCTACTGTGGGCTAACGCTACCTATTGGGTAAGCGATTTAACGTTGTATCCCAGGTTGTGGCGGCCAAGGCAAATTTATGAAGCACAGGAGACTCGGCTCCGGTACATTGTAGTAAGGAGATATCAGGCCACATACAGTAGAACCTGTCCTAAGCGGCCAGAATTTTATTGAACATATGAGTCTTAAAATCAGGAGGTTGATTAATGCAGGGCAAACGTAATACTGAATACTCCTATAGGAGCTTTCTGCATTACTTATGACATGCCTTGAGCTACCGCGTGCCTTATAAACCTCATTTTGATTGCCTTTAAGACAGGTTCTTCTCTATATGTAGAACAACTGGGGCGTTCTATGAAAATGGACACAGTACCAGTTATTGAATGGGAACCGCTATGATTCGAGAAAGGCATAAGGGAGGCAACATATCAGAGCCTTCAAACCAACACTGGTATAGTGGTCGCCACAATTGTCGCATACGCGGAATTAACATCGCTCACCCCATCGTTCGTTGTTAATACCCAGTAGCAATAAATCAGTCTGCTGATGAAGAAGTCCAAAATACATGGAAGAAAGCCACAGTTTGTCGTCAAAATTCTGTGCGAGTGTAATTTAAAGGTTTAGTTCTTGTACATACGGTTGCATGTTTTGTTGTTGTCACCGTCACGAACTGAGTATGAAACAAATCAGACCAGCTTTTTCGTTGCGGCTGTTATTATCTATGCAATCAGTGTAGATCCAGACGAAAGGTCGAGCAAGTCAGTGTCTCACCAAATTGTTTGTTGCTATGGTAATGTGTTTTGAAATAACACGGGGGAAAATTAATCAAACGAACATTGAAGTAGACGAGAAAAGCTGGTAGCGAAAGATTTAAGCTGGTATATCCTGTACATCAAACTGAATCGAGACTATTTTATGCCACTAGTGTGCTATAAGCGTTCCCACATGCACATATATACTCAACAAAACGATTTAAGGGTCAGTGGTTCTTTTCCCATAGGGTTTATGCAATGACCCTACAACTTTGGCATCCTGTATTTTTCATATACCTAAATGAATTTCGACAAAATGTAAGGAAGTATTGTCAAACTGCAAATTCCAGTGAGATTGAGTTATGGTAAGGTCCAATAGGCATCCATGGATGAAAAAAACGAAAATTGTGAATATCTGAAATTCTCCAAAACATCAGTTTCATTTTACTCTAATCTGGAACACCAATAAACATGTCTTTTGTATGTCAAACATTTTGTTAAACCTTTCAATGTTCCATTATTTCCATTATTGATATGATTTTCGATTTCCAAAACAAGGAAAACTCCTGTTGAAATTTATGCATTTTTTTGTGAAAAGCATAGTTTTACATATATTTCTAGATGGAGGTGCAAAAGTTTCCCGCAGGTACAATTTTCATCTGCACCTCTTAATTGAAACTCTAAAAGGGATTCCTGCAATTTTCGTTGGGATTAAGTGGGATTAAGTGGCATTGGTGAAAGATACGAAGAACCAAAGTTGTGTAGTAAATACATTAAGACCTGATCAGTGACCCATAAATTATTTTGTTGAGTATATATATATACTAAATCAGTTTTGCAGAGCTAATTACCTGGAGTAGTTGGTTTTGTAGGGTGTTTGTCTTTAACCATTTACCTGAAAAATATTCACGTAAAAATGATATTGTCCTAAATGTTTTTGCTTGAAGTTTTAGTAATAATATATGACCACAGATCCTGTGTGAATAAAGTTGTTTAGTTCATAATACTTATTTAATGAAATAAAATATATATTCAACCGTTTACAATATTTTTATTATTTTTATTATATGTATATTGTTAAAATAATATATGGCCAATATACTTGTTTGAGTTTTTAAAAAATATATACAAAAACCATATGGTCTGTAATCAGCAATATATGTTTCGACTTGTAAATGCGTACCATCACCAAGGACACTACTAGGGTCCTCCGACAAATGAACGGTCGAACATTAACGACATCAACGACATAAGTATGACAGCCCATGGTGCCATGCAGTGATAGTTAATGGCAGTATTAGAAATTAGTTTATTGGATGTGTGAATTATTAGAGTTATTTCTATGGATTTAATGTTAAACTGTTTGTGCAGGTATCATCTCATGCAACGATATGGTTATGTCTTAATTGGGGATTTTAGAAAAAAATAAACTAAAGCATCAAATACGTTAAGGAAATTTAAATTCCGTCCAGCATACTTGGTCAATTGAAAATCTGAGTAGCAAGTTACATATTGTTAACAATATCTAAAAGTGTGTTTTACTCTGTTCCTGTACACTAAAACTAGTTTATCACAAGTTAAATGCTGGACCTGTAATGTAAACCGTTTTGCATCAGTACATAGCAATGGTAGCTGTTTTAGGAAGATATATGTTTCCAAATGTTTTACGTGTAACCGGGTTTTCTTATAAAGAAACATACCCGCTCAGACCCGGGATCGAACCCGGGTCGCCAGGTTCGCAGTCATGCACTCTACCACGTCGCCATAAAAGCGCGCTTGTACAGCAAGGCCGTACAAGTGATGATAAACCTACACACTGTGACATAGGTAAAACAACATGTTTTCAAATGTTAAGATAGGCACGAAGTCGTGTATATATAAATAGTTGTCACAATTTTTAAACTACAGAGAGTCTTATTTAACATGTCTGGTGTTTGAGATCTACAGTGACTTCAAAATACCTAAATTTAAGAAAACCAAAGGCCCGTTTGGGTTCCTCGATACAAGAACATCAATTAAGATACTTTGGCATATTCAATTATGATGGAAGCTTGAGTGAAAAACTATAGTGGTTGATTTTCATATAGGCAACCGCATTCAGTGTATTAAGTGCATAATGAGAACGCAATGGACAGACAATCAGAGGCGTAGCATACTTACATACGTGCGTAAAGTCAATCTAAAGGTGAAACAAGAGATATTTGTAAAACATGTATACCCCCCAGACCCCCTGACCTTTGATCTAGTGATCTCAACTATAGAGGTCATCTAGTGGTCATGACTAATCAACACGGCAACTTTGAAGATCCTTAGCCAAACCACTGATCATTTATTGATCTAAAAACATTTCACAAGTTAAGGTCATGAATTGGTGACCTTGACCTTTGACCTAGTGACCTGAACAACTATAGGGGTCATCTAGTGGTCACGACCAACCACCACAGCAAGTTTGAAGATTCCGACCCAAACCATTGAGCAGTTATTAATCTGAAACCATTTCATCAGTTAAGGTCATGGTGACCTTGACCTAGTGACCTCAAAAACATTAGGGGTCATCTAGTTGTCATGACCAACCACCACAGCAAGTTTGAAGATCCTAAGCCAAACCCTTGAGCAGTTATGGATTGTAAAACAATTTCACCAGTTAAGGTCATGGTGACCTTGACCTTTGACATAGTGACCTCAAAAACATTACAGGCCATCTAGTGGTCATGACCAACCACCTAAGCGAGTTTGAAGATCCTAAGCCAAACCCTTGAGCAGTTATTGATTGGAAACCATTTCACCAATTAAGGTCATGGTGACCTTGACCTTTGACCTAGTGACCTCAAAAACAATAGAGGTCATCTAGTGGTAATGACCAACCTCCACAGCAAGTTTGAAGATCCTAAGCCAAACCCTTGTGCAGTTATTGATCGGAAACCATTTCACCAGTTAAGGTCATGGTGACCTTGACCTTTTACCTAGTGACCTCAAAAACATTAGGGACCATCTAATGGTTATGACCAAACACCTAAGCGAGTTTGAAGATCCTAAGCCAAACCCTTGAGCAGTTATTGATCAAAACCATTTTACCAGTTAAGGTCATGGTGACCTTGACCTTTGACCTAGTGACCTCAAAACCAATAGGGGTCATCTAGTTGTCATGACCAACCACCTAAGCAAGTTTGAAGATCCTAAGCCAAACCCTTGAGCAGTTATTGATCGCAAACCATTTAACCAGTTAAGGTCATGGTGACCTTGACCTTTGACCTAGATAGTGACCTCAAAAACAATAGGGGTCATCTAGTGGTCATGTCCAACCACCGCAGCAAGTTTGAAGATCCCAAGCCAAAACCTTCAGCAGTTATTGATCGGAAACTATTTCACGAGTTAAGGTCATTGTGACCTTGACCTTTGACCTAGTGACCTCAAAAACAATAGGGATCATCTAGTTGTCATGACCAACCACCACAGCAAGTTTGAAGATCCTACGCCAAGTCGTTTATTAGTTATCATTCGGAAACCATCGATCTACCGACCTACCGACCGACAGACCGACCGACCGACCGACAGACCGACCGACCGACATGTGCAAAGCAATATACCCCCATTTTTTCAAAAGGGGGGTATAAAAATATTATGGCTGAAATGGAACAAAAGTCGAAGGATAAGGGGGTATACTTTAATAAGCGTTCTGTCAGGACATGTAAGATTTAACCCATTCCCTCTTATTGATACTTTTTGGCGTCGCTGTAAAAGTCACATTTTGAAACCATTGTGATAAAGAGAGCATTTTCTCCCATAGGAGCTCTATTTATAACAATGGTTTCAAAACTACACATTTCAAAATTTCCCCCCGAAGCATTTCCCCGTGCGCCTACAGCCACGGTGCGTGCGTTACAGCTCCTCCCCTGACGATTCTATTAGCCTGGATAATAATTGATCTGGTTTGTTCTGGACATTTGAAATATGCACATAAATGTGTTCCCGTTTTCGCGTGGAAATAAAGAAACGACATCAAGCTTTTAATTAATAATTATTCTGCAACGTTTCATCCATTATAATTTGTAATCAATTTACCAATGAATCAAACATATACAACTGATTTATTGTACAGTATTTGTTACGCATAAGCAAACAGGACAAACTCGACCAAACGGCTTCTAGAACAGATGTTTGAACTAAATCAGCTACGTTTGAATAGGCGTACGTATAGATGTATACAGTAAAACTTCTCTATAACGACCACTAAATTGTGTTAATTATTTGATAGTTAGGGCAGGTGACAGTAAAACAGGACACTCCAATATGTAATTTAGTGGCCGTTATACTGTATAAGGGCTAACACCTCCTTACAGCATCACAACATGGAATCAGATGAGATGTCGAGTAACTCGTCTCATCAGGATCCACGCTGTTTGACACTCGGTCGATTGTTTCTCAAAAGCTGGATCGAATTGGAATTAGTCAAAATTGACCAAGATCATTTTCTGTACACCGGGATAAAAGTTGATATTGCATACTGGTAAATACATGCACGCATCTGGACACATGTCTCCGGACACAAATAAGCTCTGCTTATTTCACCAATCCTTTCCATTTCTCAATGCCCTTCCCCAAGAAACCAGTTTCACGTAATCAAACGTTACAACCAGTATATTATCTTGTTTTCTGTTTCATTAATAAGTGTTACTGGAGATAAACACCCACGTAGGCGAGATGATTTCTGATCGGGATCAATACTGTGGGCCAGTCACGGTGGCGAGATGACGTTTGATCAGAGTTAATATTATGTGTCAGTCACGTAGGCGAGGTGATATCTGTTCAGAGTTAATATTATGTGTCAGTCACGTAGGCGAGGTGATATCTGTTCAGAGTTAATATTATGTGTCAGTCACGTAGGCGAGGTGATATCTGTTCAGAGTTAATATTATGTGTCAGTCATGTAGGCGAGGTGATGTCTTATGGTTAATACTGTATGTCAGTATTTCATTGACCCTTATAGTGTAAACCCTTCCATAAATAATGACATCAATTAGATTATTTGTCATAATTGCTTAGACCAGGCGTCCACTAGGACGCCGAATGGTTCCCGAAGGGTTCCCGAATGTAGATATCGCAGATTCTGGATGATTCGGCATGCCTTCGGGATGTTCGGGAACCCTTCCGCGTCATTCTTGAACCCTTCGGGAACCATTCTGGGTGATTCGGTGACTGATCGGGATCGAAAAAGATTCGGCATCCAAGTTTTAAAAGTTTTAAAATTTGGACGCCGAATCTTTTATTCGGGAAGGCTTCGGGACCTTCTGGAACCCTTCTGGAACCCTTCGGGACGTTCGGGAACCCTTCGCGGTGGCTTCGGGGTAGATTCGGGGTCATTCTGCAAGGCTTCGGGATCTCCTATCCACCCCGAGCGGTTCAAGAATGATGCCGAGTCGATGCAGAATGCTTCCCGAAGGCTTCCCGAAGGCTTCCCGAAGACGCGGAACGGTTCCCGAACCCACGCGGAAGACATGCCGAATGTATTATGAACAATTCATATAATCTACCATCAAGGTACTTGGATCTTAATTAAACTATAAACAATCAATGTTCCATAATTCACAATCATTGCCATTTGAATAATTATTAATTCATTTGTCGGATTTATTCACTAGTAACAAGAACTGAACCTAAGGTCCACTATATATACAGTAAAACGTGTCTTAAGCGACCATTCATAAGAAACCTCAGTCTGTGTCTATAAGACAGATGATAGATTAATACAGGGTTAAAGTAATGCACAAAACAACGATAGCCTGTTTGTAAGACTCGTATGATAAGTCGCGTACAGTAAAACCTCTCTATAACGGTCACTAAATTACATCAAGTATTTTTGTGTTAAAGACAAGTGGCTGCTTAAAGCAATGTGAAAGTAAAGCACAACGCTCCTATAGGAGCGTTCTGTTTTACTTTCACATTGCTTTAAGCAGCCACCTGCCCTAAATACCAACTTATTAATATAATTTAGTGGCTGTTATAGAGAGGGTTTACTGGAGAGAGAGAGATAGAGAGAGAGAGAGAGATAGAGAGAGAGAGAGAGAGAGAGAGAGAGAGAGAGAGAGAGAGAGAGAGAGAGAGAGAGAGAGAGAGAGAGAGAGAGAGAGAGAGAGAGAGCATACAAGAAAATATTCAAGCAAGATAAGTTTTATATTTGTCCTGAAACAGTTTATCTAAATCACTGCTCTATCAACTTCAAACTAATCCACAGGGGACATATGTCAAGAATTTGTAATTTAATGCTGACGTTGAGAGATTAACGGATTAACAAAAGACCGATAATCCCTTTGGGTAAGTCAGAAGTGGAGGTCAACAGCAGAGACTATCTGATATTCTGTTTGGATTAGGATAGCAAAAAGATTATCGTCTATGGAAAATAATTGCTAAACTATTTTACAAGCTCAATGGACAAAGAAGTAACACAACTATGTAAATACTGTTTTAATAGACGAAACTTGTGGATATCATTGTAGTAAAAAAGAAGGATCTTTGACCCGCACTCCCTGCGGAACACTTGGTTGATAAACCATACAGTGAAGTATAACCTGTCTAATACACCCATTCCACTGAGCGGCGATTCCGCTACGCTTCGAAATTTTTATTAAAACGCCGCGAATCGTAGCAGGGGCGGCAACAGCGCAGTAGAAACGCCCTGGTCGTAGTAGAAGCGTAACAGAAGCTTCTTGATCGCCACTTCACGGCGATTGTTTTGACCTTGCTCAAAACAATCGTAGTGGCATCGCCGTGGACTCGAATCGCCGCAAAAGCGTAGTAAGAAATTCATGAACGCAGCAGTATCGTAGCCGCCGAATGAGCAACGTTGCGCAATCGCAATCGCATCGCAACAAAAGCGCCGAGATATTTGTCCGCATACAAATGCTTTTCCATACATTTGCAAACAGAGTAGACCCAGACTAGACAGCTCCTATTGGAGCCGTCTGATAAGGGTCTGCTTCGTTTGCTTATAACAGGATATAGATATAATTCTACAGTTTTTGTCAAAGCAAAAACATTTCTTAAAAAGGTTAAATTTTAAAAATACAGCAAATAAATATTCATAAGATCATTATTTCTTACATGGATATTGAACAGGGAAAATGTTAATGCTTGAGTCACTCCATGAAAGACTTAGCAAACAGAATACCTAGATCAGGCCCAACACTGTTTTTCTTGATCTGGGTCTTCAAAACAATTTGATCCATTTTCTTCGAAGGATGACGGTCAACTGCTTCAAAAGCAATTTAATCACCTATTTTATATATATATAGAAACGTTCCAAAAGCGCAACAGAAGCGCAGGCCCTGCGCTTAGGTCGAAGCCAGGTCGTAGCAGCAACGTAGTAAGCGTAGACGAAGCGTAGCCTGAAATCCCGTGTCGTAGTGGAAGCGTAGTAGAAGCGTCTTGGAGAGACATCAAGCGCCGTAGAAGCACAGCAACATCTCCACAGGATCGTAAACAGCGCAGCGAGATCGTTATTGAAGTACTAGAAACGCACAAGTCCCAAAATTAGTCACATGACGGCGCTTCTTCTGCGATCTGGAAGATTTTGGAGAAGCGCCATGATCGCCATGAGCGCAGTGGAAGCGCCGCCCAGTGGAATGGGGGTATTAAACGGCCACCAAAAAGAGGTCTAATTATTGGTCAGTAAAACAGATGGTAGCTTAATGCAGGTCATAAATAATGCAGAAACCTGCATTATTTTTGTCCTGCATTAAGCAACTACATGCTTTTTAAGACTCCCATGTTCAATAAATGAATGGTTTAGTGCAGGGTCTTCTGTAATATAACACGACGGCACTGTTGTCTCGTGTAAACCTCGTAGTTATATGTTGATATTTTGTTGTTTGTGTTATACGTAGCTACCTTAACCCTTTCGGCACCAAATTTCTAATTGTCGTCTGCAAACCCATTTTGTTATATCATTAGGTAAAACTAGGAAATGAGATAAATAAATGCAAATTACAAAGGAATAAAGCAAATATATAGAAATAAAGTTTAAGACAAAAAGTGAAGTCCCTCATCTAGGACTGCACTATTTGTCGTGGTGCATTTTTGCGACATTGGCGGTAAAAGGGTTAAACCTTTACGCAATATATTCGCCATAAACGCGTTTGCAAATAGAGTGTACTCAGATCAGACGGCTCCTGTAGGAGATATCTGATCAGAGTCTGCTCTGTTTGCTTACGAAAAAATATAGATCTGATTCTAGAGTATCTACCATGGCTAAACATCCTGCATTGATTTGCCAATAAAAACTAATATTCAGGATGTAGTTATTTTCTCACATGAAAATGCTATATGCGAATTTCTGATATCCATGGCAATCGAAAAACCGGTTCAGAATGCCTTTAAAAACAAAACTGTAGTGTCACCCTGCCATTATATCACATAACTAACGCTAGCTTGTTCCCATGTTGAGACAACCGTCACGAATGTGTAAGGCTTATAATATTTGGAAGGACAAAGTAACCAACACATAGAACCACAAGAAAGCCAAGACGACAATTATCTGTACCATGCTAAGTGAGCGTCGGTTGCGATGACTTTGCAACGTCTGTTGAATGGACAAAGGACCTTTCCCAAAGGTTCTGCTGTTGGTCAGCTAGAGCTGGGCTCTTGCCCAACTGGACGTCCATGCCTCAGATACAAATACACCTGCATAAAGGACCTCCACTCAGTCCATATTGATGTTGATTCTTGGGAAGACACAGCAGCAGACCATAACAAATGGAGAGATGCAGTAAAAACAGGAGTGAAAATGGCAGAGGAGGGTCGAACTGAGAGGTGGACACTACAGTGGCAAAAACGCAAGGCATCATCAACAGAGAAAGACGCCCCATGCTTCATTTGCGCTGACTGTTCAAAGGACTACACACTAGGATTGGTATTTTCAATCATCGCAGACGTTTCTCCACTGCATGACGCAATCCATCGTCACCAGGAGGGACAGAGGCTGATGATGACATATGTGTAAGACACGACATGTGTAAGACACGATATGTAAGTCCAGTTTGACATTATTGAAAACATCGTAAAATCATAATGTCAATAATTGATACAATGAGCGTCACTACTATTAGCACACAAACGCCATTATTTAGCACCAGATGTATTACGCTAAATACGTTTGTTTGTTATGTACCCTACAAGGTAGAAGGCATATAATATTGCTCTTGTCAGTCCTTACGCCTGTCCGCACGTTTGTATGTAGGTCAATTCGTATGTCCCGCAATTATTGTGTACCAAACTACTCATATACCAATTGGAATATTTACATCCAACATTCACAGATGGACAATGTTGATATGAAGTTGTACGTAAAATCTTCTCTCCGACCATATTTACTAGAGTTATGGGACATTGAAAGTTTCTTCACTCTATACCATATAGTGAGACGAGTTCGTGTGTATGACCGGGTAGAGATTGTGGTGAAGCAGGTGGTAGGCTTTGGACTGTGTGGCTTGATAGCGCAGTCCATAGAGTTTTGCCATGGTAAGCCAAAGGCCCCAGGTTTAGGTCCCAGTCCAGTCACAACTTCTTCACCATGTTACATGTGTCCAACTACTCATACACCAATTGGAAGGTTTATTTCAATTTTCACAGATGTAAAACCTTAATATGAAGTTGTGCTCAAAGAAGGGAGTTTTAGATTCGATCAGTTTTACCAAAGTTTTGTTGCCTTTATACTCGCTTCATTATAAAAACATGTAGTGAATAAAAGCTTGTGTGTCCAACTCCTTATAACCCATTTGCTCCCAGTGGATTCTGTCATGCTATATATTGGATTAGTCCATTTTTGATATAAGGGGTGCCTGGTCAAACTTTTCAATTTCGTTTTGTTTTATATTGAAATTCCTATCAGCAAACAGTGTAGACTCTGATCAGACGCCACATCGTGCGGCGTCTGATCAGATTCTACACTGTTTGCGTAAGTCCCATATATGGGGCCGTTGAAGCAAATGGGTTAAACCTATAGGAGGATTTGCTTCATTTTTTACAGATGAAGAATATGAATGAGAAGATGTACACAAAGAAGGGGATATTTGTTCTGACAAGTCTACCAGTTATTGAACTTTGAAACGTTCTTTACTACAGTAAAACCTCTCTTAACTGAAATTCTAGTAGAGAAGAATTTAGATGTTTTAGGCAGGTGACTGCTTAATGTAGGGTGAAAGTGAAAGCGGAGCATTAAGCTGTCACCTGTCTCCAAGACCGATGTTTATACTAAATTTAACGTCATGTTAATAGAGGTTTTACTGTATATAACATACAACTGAACTTCGATATCTAGATTCAAATAACTCGACATTCGGAACAACTCGGTGTAAAAGTTCGGTCCCTCCAAAATTTACAGTACAGAATAGTTCTACACTACATT
Organism: Azorinus chamasolen; assembly: GCA_963576725.1. Taxonomy (NCBI): domain Eukaryota; kingdom Metazoa; phylum Mollusca; class Bivalvia; order Cardiida; family Solecurtidae; genus Azorinus; species Azorinus chamasolen. Next base: position 15,906,274 of record OY755248.1, on the reverse strand, counting down.
ACTACGCATATCTAGAAAATTTAGAAAGTCATTCATATCTCGACGTCCAGCGAATTTCTCCTGCGAATGAAGACCCGTGTACGAAACAAATTTCATTGAACCATCAACTACCAAGCTACCGTAAGCCTGCTGAAAGGCTTCCTCGCTCATAAACTCCAAATGCACAGGACCGGATACGAACCACAGTGGTTGTGCATAACCATTCGATAATAGAGGACCTGCCAATATAAGACTTTAGGATATTAATATTTTCCAGTATAAAGGAGTATGTCTTGCGATAGCTTTTTAACCCATTACCTCATAGTCTATACGAGTATTTAGATACATCCTCTTTGATTAAATCTACCGAAAAGGAGCATTAGAGAAAAGAAAACTTTTAGAATTTTGTAGTTTGAAACCATTGTGATAAATAGAGCATTTGCTCCTATAGGAGCAAATGCTCTATTTATCACAATGGTTTCACAAAGTGACTTCTACAGAGTTGTCAAAGGCGCCAATATGAGGGAATGGGTTAAATAACGAGCATCTCCTGATTAAAGGATTTCTTTCATCTGGGTCTATGCTGTTTGCCAATGTGAGTACACCCATTACCGTTTTCAATGGGTTACGCGTAAATGTTGCACAGCTCAAATTCCACCGCATGTTATTATATTCAAACCGTTTAAGCTTAATTGTTGACTCCACCTACCTAATTTGTAATTACAAACCTAATTTTCACTTAACCTATTCCCGCCTACTGACGCATTTTGACGCCTATGTAAACGCTCCTTTTTAGAAACCATTGTGACAAACTACTGGAAAGAGCAGATTGTGAAGTAAAGTGTTATACAGTAGAACCTGTCTTAACCAATTCCCTCATAGGCTATTTTAGACCCAACCTCTTTGAATAAATCTACCGAAAAGGAGCATTTACTAGTGAAAAGGAAAACATAGAATTGTGTAGCTATTAAACCATTGTGATAAAAAGAGTATTTGCTCCATATGAGCATATGCTCTATTTATCACAATGGTTTCAAAACTATACAATTCTAAAACATATCCTTTTCAACAGTAATTGATCCTTTTCAGTAGATTTATTCAAAGAAGTTGGGTCTAAAGAATTGGTTAAATGATGTTTCCGATAGAATTCTTTTGTCAATATTACCTTTGAAAAATAAGCAATCAAACAATGCAGACATTGACCAGAGGGTTCTTCCAGGATCCCCCGCATTTGGGTGTACACTGTTTGTGTATTTCCCCCTTAGGGTCTCCGGGAATACTTTCTCTCATTATCTAAGGGAGGCAACTTCCATACGTTCTTTAGTAATGTAGCCTTTATTTATCTTTCGTTATTTAGGATAGCGGATAAAGAGTATACTAACAAAAGTCATGTACACACCTGTCTCTATTTCACGAGAAAATGTTCTTCCCTAAGCGGACACCTGTTTTAATGGATCAAATGTTTATCTCTGTATTTAGTCGCTACCGATAGGTTTAAATGTACTCTTTCTATCAACTGTATTATTTTTAAAATTCAAATTCTGAAATGTACTATGTAAATAGTTTTCTATTAATGTACAAAATAAAACAGATAATGTAAACCCTGGTTTAAAGAACCTCTTACTAATTAAATGAAAAAGTAGTAAAGGCACACTCACAAAACACAACCACCACCAAAACACACCCAGTTAAACACTTAGTGCAGGGCAAACACAATACGGAATGCTCCTTTGTGATCGTGCTGTTTTACATTTTCACTGCTTTTACTTCAACTTAATAGTGCCATAACCCTTTACTCCATATAGACGACTATCGGCACATTTGCAAACATAGTAGATCCAGATCAGACGGTTCCTATAGGAGCCGTGTAATCAGGGTCCTAGTTCTACTCTTTGTGATGCCATGGTAAAACTCCCATGTTCATGATAATATAATAAAAATAAGCTTATCAATATTCGTGACGTCATTAATTTTTCACATAGCGTTTTTCTGTATAATGATATTATACCATAAACAGTCTACAATATAACACCTCTATAACGACAACATAGAATAATACACGGATGTGATAACCCTTTACAACATGGGTACTCGTGTGAGAAATGATATACAGTAGAACCCATCTAATGCGACCACTTAATGAATAAACATAGGTGTATTTATAAGCAGGTGGTTGCTTAATGCAGGACAAAAGTGATGCAGAAAAGCTCCTTTCTGTATTACTTTTGTCCTGCATTAAGCTACCACCTGCATCTGGCACCCATAATTATACCCCCTTTTAGGTGGTCGCAATAGCGGGGTTTTACCGTATGATGACTATTAATTAGCTTAACCTATTCCCTGTTGACTATTCATTTAAGAAATAATGACATCAAGTTTATTTAAATACCGATGATTTTAACCCTTTAATACATAAATACGCTTTCCTATGCCTTTTCAAACAGAGTAGACCCAGATCAGACGGCTACTGTAGAAGCCGTCTGATCAGGGTCTGCACTGTTTGCTTATGAAATGATAAAGATATGAGTGTACACTTTCGTCCATGGCCAAAAGTTTATTTGTTCATGTGTCATGAATATTGAACAGTGATAGGGTTAAACACTGTGAAACTGTATGCAAACGCAGCGTAATCTATTAACAGTCACAGTTTAAACCTGTGTTATTTTCAGATAGAAATTTAATGCATGACGAAATAAATGCAGAGAACTCCTTATAAAGGTGTCTTTTTCAGGTATTAACTCATTTGCGCCCAGTGGGTTCTTCCATGCTTATATATTGGACTAGTCCATCTTTTATCTAAGGGATGCCTGGTCTAAATTTTCATTTTCGTTTTGTTTTATATTGAAATTCCTATCAGCAAACTGTGAAGACTCTGATCAGACGCCGCATTATGCGGCGTCTGATCAGAGTCGACACTGTTTGCCTATTTCCCATATATGGGATCGTGGGCACAAATGGGTTAATGCAAGACACCATTTATGCAGACAGCTCCTTAAAAAGGTATCGATTTCCATGTCATGGTTTAATGTAAGACGAACTTTATGCAGAAAACTCCTTTTTGCAGTGTTTTCGTTCTGCATAAGATAACCATCCCTTTTTAATCATGAATAGTAATTCGATACTTTGTTTTACAATTACATAATAAACAAACCTACCTAGCCACTATGAATGAAACTATATAATTCAATATATGTCATTCTATCAGCATACAAAGCAAACCCTAATCGGAATGTTCATACCAAAAACGTCTGATCTGGGTCCCTCTATCCGACAATAGGCGTTATCATGGCATAAAGAGTAAAAGGTATTTATATTCATTCAATTATCGGTCGTTTGAGTGATATGCTATTATGTTAAGCTGTCTATCTTCCCATGCTCCCGGACAATTACAGTAGTACATGTCTCAACCCATTACCCCATTGGCTATTTTTAGATACAACCGCTTAGAATTAATCTATCGAAAAGGAGCATTAATTGGAGAAAAATATTTTTTAAATAATTTTGTAGTTTGAAACCATTGTGATAAATAGAGCATTTGCTCCTTTTGGAGCAAATGCTCTATTTATCACAATGGTTTCACAAAGTGACTTTTACTGAGTCGTCAAAAGTCGTCAATATGAGGGAAAGGGTTAAGCGACCATCACAAGAGATCTAATTATGGGTCTGTAAGGCATGTGGTAGTTTGATGCAGGTCATAATATAGGAACCTTCTGTATGACTTTTGCCTTGCATTAAGCAACCACCTGTTTTTAAGACTATTATGTTCAATAAACGATTGACCGCTTAGGACAGTCTCTACCGTACATACATTACTATCGTCTACGTAGATATCTATGGACCCATTACCTCGCTCAAACAAACCACACACAATGGCTAATCTAATTTGGATCTGATACAATTCTGACTACTTCCGATTCGACCAGTCTTTTGAAAACCTATTGACCAAGTTTCAAACAGATTGGATCCTAATGAGACGCAAAGTTACTCGGTGTCTCGTCTTGATCCAAGATGTTTGCAAATGTGAACCGGGCTACCATTTCCTCCATAAATATAGGGTTAACCCTACTGTAATTTGAAATTTGCGACGGTATATGAGGTTTTTAACGGTCGCAAATTATTTTAATGGCGACGCCGAAGGCAATCTTACGCAATCTTAACACGAAAAACGACAAATTGTTAAGCCGATTTTAACTCAAGTAATAGCCTTTACGCGCGGATGATTAAATGAGTGACGAGGCAAGAAATAGTGCACCAGTTTCTCTCAGATTTCTTAAAGTAACTGTGTTTTCACCCTGGTTTATATAAATACATTTCATTAGTCATGAATAATTGTGCGGTAGCTATTCAACATGCTCAATACTCAATACATACATTCAATACACATTTTGGTAAAGTAACGTCATCATTTTTGTACTTTTAGTCGTTGGCGCCATACGTGAAAACGTCGTCTGTAACAATGACGTCACGTTATAACGTTATGTTTGAACGATATAATAGATAAGGGCTAATCTGGATCCCAACGCTTAGAGTAGGCTATCTCAATAATTCTCCACATGACACATGTGCATATTTAAGAGATCGTTCAAGTCGTGACAAAGTAAACAATGGAAAATAACTTGAAATAACGGGCCAAACTGGACTAGATCTAGATTTATATGCCAAAGTATGCATACGGATTTATCATTGCTTATAAACAATGCGCATTGATATATTTACATGCACATGGTGTTATTCGGCCGTTTTCGATTGGTTGAATTTGCGACATATAAAACACTTTTTATATGCCGCAAATTTGGTCACATGAGCCAATCAGATTTCAGGAAATTGACAGATTGCGTTAGAATACGCATTTCTGCGCCTTTGCAAACAGAGAAGACCCAGATCAGACGGTCCCTATAGGAGCCGTCTGATCAGGGTCTGCTCTGTTTGCTTATGATATATTATAAACATAAATCTACTGTTTCTTTCATGATTGTCCACAAATACCTGTGTCCATGTGTTAATACAGCAAATTGATATAATTGACATCCATGACGTCATTAATTCTTTCGGCGCCAATGTTGGCACCATTAAAAACAGTGCAGTCCCAGGTCAGATGCCGCCTTTTCAAGGCGGCATCTGACCTGGGACTTCACTGTTTTCTGTATATTTTTAGCACAAGCATACAGGTTTTTAGAAACAAATGTTTTGCTAATATACCTTTATTATTTAGTTTATAATTATATTTAATATGAAATTATTATTGCAGACGACATTTTTAAATTTGGCGCCAAAAGAGTTAATTCTGACACGAATATTCATGGAGGAAAGGGTTAACGTGCAACGGGTAAATCCGTCTATAAATTTTCTGTCTCAGCAGATTTAGCCCCTATCGTGCTGAAACAACGACATCCACCAAAACTCTCATCTGTTGCATTTGTTTACTTTATTCTTAGTCATACAAGCGTATCGAGAAACTGTTGACCTCCAGGAGTTGTCTTATCAGGGTCTGTACTATTTACAAGTTGAGTGTGCAACCAGTGCACTCCACAGCAGTGATTGCACATCGAAATACGTGTACACAGTGAAGATATATATAAATATACAACAGGGCATGGGTAAAGAAGGAGAAATGTATTTCAAAATTCAGCAAGAGAAGGGTTAAGGTGAATCCATCAGTACATATACATGTACAGTAAAACTCCTCTAATGCGACCCCTTAATGAATAAACATGGGTGTCTTTATAAGCAGGTGGTTGCTTAATGCAGGATAAAAGTAATACAGAAAGCTCCCCCCCCCGGAAGTCTGCATTAAGCTACCACCTGCATCTATCACCCCTCTTTTAGGCGGTCGCATTAGAGGGATTTTACTGTATTTCAAATACATAAAACTAAGCGAGCACCTTCTGAAAAAACGTAGTTGTCTTTAAAAGCAGATTGGAGCTTAATGCAGGACATAATGTTATGTAAAACACTCATGCAAGAGCCTTCTGTTTCACATTCGTTCCAAATGTGAGCCCACATAGCCTTAAGACCCAAATTAAACCACATTTTAGTTGCCGCTTTAGGTAGGTTTTACTGCAACCTTTGTGAAAAGCTGTGAGTCATCTTCATTGTATGGTTTGGTTAGATTTCAAATATCAAATTTCAAAGGTAAAACACCAAGTTTCGAAATAAAGGACTTTCAGCTTTTTTTGTATGTTGAACACACCTTTCTACTGTTTCATACAGTGTACATTTCGCGTTGAACACAGCTTTCTGCTGTTTCATACAGTGTACATTTCGCGTTGAACACAGCTTTCTGCTGTTTCATACAGTGTACATTTCGCGTTGTACACAGCTTTCTGCTGTTTCATACAGTGTACATTTCGCGTTGAACGCAGCTTTCTGCTGTTCATTCATGTACAGTAGGACCTGTCTTAAGCTGCAATCAAAAAGAGGTCTAACTAAAGGTTTTTGGCACAAAAACGGATGTCTCCCCTCTAATAAAAACAATGTGTAAAGGGAAATCACTAAAATGTTATAGACTTGATGATTGATACGTCCCCTCATTATGCGTTTCCACACCACATTTTTCAAGAAGAAAATGATAACAGCTAATAACTCCAAAAATATTGACACCAGAGTTATGGCCCTTGTGCACAACACTTACTTTTATCATGCTCTTTCCTTAAATGAAATGTCATTCCAATAGCACCAGTCGAACAGGAGTTATTGATCAGACAAAAAATGTAACAAAGGGCATTTACTCCAAAAGTATTGAAGCCAGAGTTATGGCCCTTGTTCATGACACTTTCTCTTATCATGCTCTTTCCATGTATGAAGTTTCAGTACAATGGCAATAGCCATGTAGGAGTTATTATCCGGACAAGAAAGCATTAAACATATGTACAAGGGACAATAACTCTCAATTTATTGAAGCCAGAGTTAAGGACCTTATGCATGGCATTTTCTCTTATCATGCTCTTTCCATGTATGAAGTTTCATTCCAATGGCATGTGCCATATAGGAGTTATCATCCTGACAAAAAATTGTGATTTTTTACAAAGGGCAAAAACTCCAATATTAATGAAACAAGAGTTATGGACCTTTATCATGATCTTTCCATGTATGAAGTTTCAATCCAATGGCATGAGCCATATAGGAGTTATCGTCCGGACAAAAAAAATTTGAAAAAAAATTACAAGGGCAAAACTCAATTATTAGTGAAGCCAGGGTTATGTACCTTGTGTATGACACTTCTTATTGTCAAGATCTGTCCATGTATGAAGTTTCAATCCAATGGCATGAGCCATATAGGAGTTATCGTCCGGACAAAAAATTGTGATTTTTTTACAAGGGCAATAACTCAATTACTAGTGAAGCCAGAGTTATGGACCTTGTGTATGACTTTTCCTCTCGTCATGATCTTTCCATATATGAAGTTTCAATCCAATGGCATGAGCCATATAGGAGTTATCGTCCGGACAAAAGTGTTGTTTTTTACAAGGGGCAATAACTCCAATATTAATGAAACCAGAGTTATGGACCTTGAGCATGACACTTCCTCTCATTTTGCTCTTTCCATATATGAAGTTTCAATCAACTGACATCAAGCATATTGATGTTATCGTCCGGACAAAAAGTGTGACGGACAGACGGACAGACAGATAGACAGACAGACAGACAGACAGACAACTCTCACGAAAACAATATGTATCTCCCATATAAATATGGGGGGAGATATAATTATGAGCATATAAGGCATAAGGTAGCTTAATGCATGTCAATAGTTAACCTTAGGCCTGTATTAAGCAATCACTTGCTGTTTAAGACATCTTTGTTCAAATAATGAATGGATGCTTAAGACAGGTTCTGCTGTATAATATTTTACTTCACATTCTCCTCTTTCCAGTAGGGGCTGTCTGATCTGGGTCTACTCTGTTTTAAAGGTGTATAAAATCATGTTAATGGAGTAAAGAGTTAAAGTCTTAATGTGGTTAAAATGGTCGGAAATACGTTAAACGCATATTTACATAATCGTGGCATGCATTAACTGTATTTTCTGTTTGTTTAACTTTCGAAATAAGGCACGTATTTATTTAAGTATGGAAATGATTCAATTTGAAAGTATATGCGTTTCTAGAAAAATGAATAATAAAAAGGTTAAGGTCCTGGTCAGAGAGTTCCACTAGGAATCCTCTCATTTGAATCTTCACCGTTTCGAAATTCAAGTGAGCTTATTTTCCAAGTTAAATGCACGTAATTGTACAGAATTAACAGTTTCAGTGCGGGAAGCGATTCACTAATGTCCTTTGATGAGTCACTGGAGTCCTTAGGGGAACCCTCTCATCAGGGTGTGTACTGTTTGTAATGTGAACGTTTACTTTAAAGAATCCCTTAAAATTCGAGGTAAACATGACCTGTTTGAACTTTGGAATAGTCCATTTGACAATTCAGCGTTGAAAGGGTTAGCTACATGTATACACCAGGCAAAACATTGAGCGTATTCACTTTTTGATAACCAATCAAAATTGCTTTAATTCGTTTCTTATTTTACACACAGTATATACAGTCAAACCCCTTTGATCTGGACGTTCGTTTAAATTAGGACCAATACCAGTATATGTATCAGTTGGCAGCAGAATGCAAGATTAAAGTCAGGTGAAAAGCTCCGAAATGAGTTTTCTGCATGACTTTCACCCTGTAATAAGCAGCCACCTGATCGATCTAACTTCTTCTGTATTGATGTTCCGGTTTAAGGCGGGATTTACTGTAATACTGCGTTTTACTCTCGTTCTGCATTTTGATCATGGATACTCATGCAATAAATACCGGTATGATGTATGTTAATTACATGATTTCATACAATGCACACGGGTTGTTTTAGCAATTATACACACCTGAGTCTACAAATGTTTCAACTGCTCAATCAGATGTGTATACTTCTATACGGAATAGATACTGATCAGTGGCTCCCGCATACACTTATGAAAGGCTGAAACAGACACTGATCAGAGGTTCCTACAGACACTGATCAGATACTCATACAGACACTGATCAGATACTCCTAAAGACACTGATCCAATGCTCCTACATACGCTGATCAAAGACTCCTACAGACATTGATCAGAGACTTCTACAGACACTGATCAAATGCTCCTACAGGCACTGATCAAATGCTCCTACATGCACTGATCAAAGGCTCCTACAGACACTGATCAGAGGCTCCTACAGACACTGATCAGAGGCTCCTACAGACACTGATCAAAGGCTTCTACACACACTGATCAGAGGCTCCTACAGACACTGATCAGAGGCTCCTACAGGCACTGATCAAAGGCTCCTACAGACACGGATCAAGGGCTCCTTCAGGCACTGATCAGAGACTCCTACAGACACTGATCAGAGACTCCTACATATACTGATCAGAGACTCATACAGACATTGATCAGAGACTCATACAGACACTTACCAGAGGTTCCTATATACGCTGATCAAAGGCTCCTGCAGACTCTGATCAGAGACTCCTACACACACTGATCAGAGGCTCCTACAGACACTGATCAGAGGCTCCTACAGACACTGATCAAAGGCTCCTACACACACTGATCAAAGGCTTCTACAGACACTGATCAGAGGCTCCTACTGATACAGATCAAAGGCTCCTACACACACTGATCAGAGGCTCCTACAGACACTGATCAGAGGCTCCTACACACACTGATCAAAGGCTCCTACACACACTGATCAAAGGCTCCTACAGACACTGATCAGAGGCTCCTACTGATACTGATCAAAGACTCCTACACACATTGGTCAAAGACTTCTACAGACACTGATCAGAGGCTCCTACTGATACTGATCAAAGGCTCCTACACACACTGATCAGAGGCTCCTACATACACTGATCAGAGGCTCCTACACACACTGATCAAAGGCTCCTACAGACACTGATCAGAGGTTCCTACTGATACTGATCAAAGACTCCTACACACATTGGTCAAAGACTCCTACAGACACTGATCAGAGGCTCCAACAGGGTCCTAATGGCTAAAGTACTTTCGAGCACAATACACAACACAGTATCCGGACGTTTAATAAAGAACAATTTGAGTTCAATGAGGCAGATGACTGCTTAAAGCAGATTGAAATGCATACAAACAGCTCTCAAAGGGGTTTTCTTCACGACTTTCCACTACATATCAAGCTCCTACCTGTTATAAAGACTGACATTGATACAACATTAAAACATCGATACTACGAACGCTCGATACTACGAACTCTCAAACACGAACCATTATGGATCTTTAACACAGGCGGCAGATAAATGCAGGGTGAGCGTCATGCAGAAATTTCCTCAGGGAGCTTTCTGCACGACGTTCATTCTTTATTAAGCAGTTACCTTCCTACACATACATAAATTCTTCATAACTAAAAGTTCGTAGTATCGAGGTTTTACTGTAATTTTAAGTTTCATAAGGTTTTCATAATTCACTTAAATAATTCTCCACTTGAACAGTTAATTGAGTTTAGTTAACCATTTTCTTCATACAAACACTTTTCCATGCCTTTATAAATTGAGTGAGTTCCGATAAATTGAGTGGGTTCCGATCAGGCGGCTCTAGTAGTCTGATCTGGATTTACACTGCTTGCTTATGAAATCATAATAGATCTCACAATGCAGTCTCTACATATATTAGCAATGAATGTGTACATATACTGTAAAACCTCTCTATAACGGCCACTAAATTGTGTTAATTAGTTGGTATTTAGAGCAGGTGGCTGCTTAACGCAATGTGAAAGTAAAACAGAACGCTCCTATAGGAGCGTTCTGTTTTACTTTCACCATGCTTTTAGCAACCACCTGCCTTTAACACAAAATAATTGACGTAATTTAGTGGTCGTTATAGAGAGGTTTCACTGTACTATTTTAATAGGAAAATTATTTACGTGTTACAATAACTACTACAAATGCTAAAATCGCGTTGAAACCCATTAACATTTTCGATCTGTTTCTCACAGATATCATCAGCAGAGGCACATACGTCACTAAGCGTTTTACCCTATCGGGCATACGAAATATGTTCGAGCTGAATGTGTTGATCTTAAATATAAACAATAGTACTTCATGCAAATACTGTATATAACAGAGCAACAAATAAGTATGCGTCCTCAAATACTAAAAGCCTCCTTTCTCCACCAAGCCCTCTGCTGTGACCACTCTTCGAGACGGTTCCAACGAGTATGGCCGCACCATAGGGCTTGGTGAAGATATTCTCAGGACGGGCCAGAGTGTGGATAAAAAAGACAAATATATTATTTAATTTTTATTTTCTTCTATTATCATATTTCCACGTTAAATATTAATTACATTTGAATATAGATCTATATTTATTTAAAACTAAATAGAGATCTATATACATCTATATGATCAATACCTTTCCACAGGAATTCATCAAGAACAAATCTAATATCGTGTGAACGGTTCTTAAATTTAAGAACACTTTCAAATATCGTTGTGAACAGTTTTCAAATTTGAAAACCCTTTCAAAAGCAATATAGTTCTAACTGACCGTTTGAAATTCGCCCGATTTATTCGGAAAGCGCGGAATAGATTGAAATCTCCGGTTGCTAAGCATCTCAGAGGCTTCAAAGTGTAAGTATTCATTAGCCAATCAGAGACAAGATAACAAATAATTCAACTTCTGCTTCAATCCGTCGATTGAAAGTTGTGCTTGTTCAGAGATACAAATTCATGAATTTTAACAAAAATTCAGAGATAATAATGACGAATAAGAAGTATATATCGATTGTACAACTTGTATGTGAAAGGATCATATAGGCCGTAGACATTGTCATGTGGGATTAAAGAAACACGAGGTAAAAATGTATGAAATTGACTTGTTGGCACAATCGGTGTTCGTGCATACAGCAGGCGACATCATAACAATATAAATAATTTATTCTTGAAAATATCTTAATATACGCATTGTACCTAGACCTCTGCTATGGAATTTAGAGTTACAAGCTATTTTGCATATACAATAACCCCTTCTAAAGCGACAAACAAAAAGGTCTACTTCTAGGTATTTATATAATGTGTTAGTTTAACCCTTTCGCTGCCAAACTCTGTCGTCTGCTAACTTTGTCGTCTGCTACAAAAATCCATTCTTTTGATTTTCTTCATTTTTGTTTCAAAAACATAGTAACAGTAACAAACAATTTGGATCCTTATGAGACGCCGAGTTATTCGGCATCTCATCTGGATCCAAACTGTTTGCATAGGTAATCACAGATCCGGCACTGGCAGCGAAAGGGTTAATACAGAAAGGCAATTCCAACAGGACAATTGTGCTTCATCAAGCAATCGCCTGGTTTTAAAAAAAATATACCTTTATTCATAAGCTAGCAGTTGTCCAGAATTTTTTTTTATCGATTTTTAATATTGATTTTGGGTATATACCGATTATCAATTTGGGGTATATACATATTTTGGAATATATATTTGTGATAGTGTTCTGGGGTATATATCGATTGAGTTTATATACCAAATTGTAGCATAACGCGATTTGGGGGTATATACCGATTCGGGGTATATACCGATTTTTGGTGCATTGTATATACCAATTTGTGGTATACTGATATTTAGTTTTTGCCGAATTGGTGTATATACCGAAGTTTAGGGTATATACCGATTTGTGGTATATGCTGATTTGTCGTATACGATCGTATACCGAGTCGGGTATATACCGATATGTGATATGTAACGATTTGTGGTATAACATGTATACCAAATTGGGGAATATACCTTTTGTAGTATACGGTAAAACTTTTTTAAGATGAATATTGATAAGATGGAATTATGGCTGATATGAATTATTTTTCATTCCTCGGCCGATTCCTTCATAGTTTTGTATCAAATTCGACCATTAATATGAATTTTAATATAATGAATTCATGGTTAATATGAATTGAAAATCAGGTCCCCAGATTAACAAATCAGCATAAAGCACATTGGTTAGTATGGAGTAATAGTTTACGCATTTGACAGCTCATATAGCTATTTTGGGTATACATGTATACTGATTTGGGTATACAGTAAAACCCCTCTAAACCGGAATTCTAGTAGAAAAGAATTTAGATACCTTTAGGCAGGTGGCTGCTTCATGCAGGGTGAAAGTCATGCAGAAAGCTCCTAGAGGAGCTTTCTACATGACTTTCACCCTGTCATGAAGCAGCCACCTGTCTGAAAGACCGATACTTATACCATATTTAACGTCCGGTTTAGAGGGTTTTTTACTGTATATTGATTAGGGGTATGAGCTTATTTGGGGTATACACTAAAACCTCTCTAAACCGGAAGTTCATTTAGTATACATATCGGAGACAGGTGGCAGCTTAATGCAGGATGAAAGTCCTGCAAAAAGCTCCTCTGCTTTATGCCTGACTTTCACTCTGCATTAAGCAGTCACCTGCCTAAAAGTATCGAATTTCTTCTGTAGTAGAATTTCGGTTTAGAGGGGTTTTACTGTATACAGATTTGGGGTATACACCTGTTAGAAGGTATGTCGTATTTCATAGGCTGTGTCGGAAATAGACGAATATCCTCGATTGGTTTATATACATATAAGTAGAAATTCTCTACAACGACCATTCAAAAGAGGCCGACTTCTGGATTTGAAGACAAGTTGGAAAAATTAGAAGCCTAACAGTTTTAAGCAATTCAAACCAGACTCCCTCTAATGCGAACACCAGAAGAAGTTTAATTCTAGATATTAACACTTTCCCTGGTTCAATATTCATTTGAGAAATAATGCCATCATGAATATTTATAAGCTAAAGTTTTATAACGTTAACCTTTCAAGAATGTTTTTGCTTTTACAGAAACTGCAGAATAAGATCTATATCATGTCAAACGTAAGCAGAGCAGGCCCTGATCAGACGGCTCATACATGAGCCATCTGATCTGGATCTACCCTGTTTGCAAATGCGTGGACATGCGTGAAAATGCGTTTTTATGAAGGACAGGGTTAAATCAGGTCGTAGCTTAATACAGGACGAAAGTTATGCAGAAAGCTTCAGTAGTAGATTTCTGCATTACTTTCATCCTGCATTAAGCATATGTTCAGTCATAATGTGGTTGTTTTGGACGGGGTTTATAGAACCGTGAACATGTGCAAACGGGGGCGTGTTTGTATAGTGTTTCCGGTCATGGCATGAAACATCACTTCAGCTTAGTTTAACCCTTTCACTTATTTACAGAATAGACCCAGGTCATACGGCTCCTATAGAAGTCCTCTGATCAGTGTCTACTATGCTTGCTAGTGGATTTTTAAAGATCTGTTTTTAACTTTCTAAAATGGCTACAATGTTCCACCTTCCATATGTCATTATCACTCTTCTTTTCATGAATATTCAGAAGGTATTGATATTTAGACTAATTACATAACAGGGAAAGGGTTAACCATTTAAATTCTATATAAGATGGAATGATCAGTCTGTATGAAATACTTAAATTTGTCAGACGATTTTGAATGACAGACTGTGTACACCTCGACCAAGAGCCCTCTCGACAGAGTCTGCTCTGTTTGCAAATGCCAAAACCAAAGAGTTATTTACCGAGCACTTATTTGTTTCAGAGATGTCACATTCACTTCATATACGAGTATGTGCTTGAAATACCATTTGGATGCTTGGCACTAATGTATTGCCATTTTGAATGCTGGACACCAATTTACTGTCATTTGCAAACAGTGTAGACCTAGGCAGAGGAGTTCTGGTCAGGGTCTGCATGATTTAAGCCTTTCATACTGACTCATAGTTAAATACTGATATCAATGTCTACTCTTTCACTCTGAACATTCAGCATAAAAATGCTTAAACTAATTAGCTGTACTTAACCATGCATGCCCTTCATACAAACACTTTTTCACGCCTTTTCAAGCAGAGAAGACTCAGATCAGACCGCTCCTGTAGAAGCCGTCCAATCAGGGTCTCCCCTGTTTTCTATGAAATTATAATGAATCTGATTCTGCATTTTTTACCAGTATCCAACTATCATGTTCGTATACATGTACATATGTCAATATAAAAATCAACTAATGAATATGCATTGTGTCATCTTTTCTTATATGAATACCGGTATTCAACAGGGAAAGGTCAACACTTCTGTTACTGGCGACCCTTTTATTTACCAATGTAACATTAGCATCTGCACGTCACACGCGCACATGCTTTAGGCCATGAGCCAGAGGCCCAAAATTTGGCCATCGGTACCATCTTTGGGGAATAATGCTATCAATTCTTTTTGATAAGATATAAGTATCTAGAATCAGAAAACATGTGATAGCAGTAAATCGGTGGTAGCTTTTTGTATTTTTTTCACCAATTTTAACCCTATGGTAAAAATAGTGTTTTCTAAATCTAGCATTAAAGAAAAGACATCATTAAATTTCAAACTGATCTCTCTCTCTTGTTACATCCTGTATCTACTTGAAAATTGAAAGGCTTGTAGCTGTAGTTACACGCGTGTCATTATTGTTGTTATTTTTTCACAAAAAGTGGTTCATATAATGTAAATTCTTGCTCATAAAACACGGAATTATGTTTACATTCATATGTATTTTGCAGAAGTAAAATTTCTCCGGAGTTTTGCATACCTTCATCATCTTTATAACTAGACTCATAAAACTTCATATGTATATTCACAGTAATGAGGGCAATGAATTGACTTCAGACTAGAACCCTTACATATAGCATCTCTTAATGCAAATTGTCAGAGTTATGTCCCTTTTAAATCTTTCATACACTCAAATTGTGCCAAAACTGAAATATCTTAAGAGTTGGCCCCATGAAAGTTCACCAGAATTTCACTATCATTATATCAACGACCAAATTAACGATGAGAACCCTTTAAGCCAGCACCCAGTCATTGTTTAGGCCAAATTATGTCCCTTTATGAAACTTGTATGTAACAGGTAAACTATAAATATCCGATCAACCACTTTAGAGCTAGCTAATTCATTATATGCTTTTGTACATGTATATTTATTATTCATCATAAGCATTACAACTTGAACTATAGGAAATGGATTCCCTCCTCTCCTTCCTTATGATGATATTGTCTCTAGTCAAGTATGCATTTTAGTGAGAAAAACAAAACAAAAACAAAGTCCCGTAATTTTGCTTACTATACAATTCCCCACCTTCACATCAAGTTGTTTATCTGTGAAAGTTTTATGCATATATATGCTTTATGGTAAAGAAATTTGCCAAGACCTGTAACTCTGGATAAAATAGTCAGAACAAACATTTCCTTTTTAACGGTCATTTTCACATCAAGGTTGCCAATTTGCGAAAGTTTGAAGCAAAGTCCCCATTGGTGTATAAGGAGTTGGAAACATAAACGTTGCGAGATATATATAGGAGCATAAAATGGTGATTACCATATCTAGCATGCTTATATGTAGACATTCTGTTTTCACTTCAAGGTAATTTGAAGCAAAACGTATTTTGTCTGACCATCCGTTAGTTTGTCCATTGGTATATGTTAAGGTCAGCATTTCAGTTAGCTCAGATGGTACAGCGTTCGCTTTCGGGCTGGACGTTGTGAGTATGATCGCTGGTCGGGTCATGCCAAAGAATGTTTGAATTATAAAGGGAAAAATTAATCAAGAACTGTGGTGATGACATCGAAGTAGAGAGTCTGATCATTAGATGCTAAGCATAACAATTAAACAGATTAGGAAGCATTTTGGGAGGTTTCTAAATAAACAGAGTCAACCATTGCATTGGCAATAGAAAGATACAGCAAACACATTTAATGACAGTGAGAAGGTCCCGGCACTTTAGTACTAACTGGATGAAGTAGATGAGCGTCTGACCATGCAACTGAAGTAGTAAATCAAGCTTTTATAACCTGGTCTGAGAACACAGAATACTTTGTAATGTATTTGGCTTTTCATGCTGATGCATACACCAGAATCCCACTATATTTGAAATGCGGGACTGGAGCAATGACTCCATGATATCAGGAAGATTACCATCACTATTAAAATATAAGTTTGTGTTTAAAAGTACAAAAATGAGTCATGCAGAAAACACTACATACAAAACAAACAGTCGCCCAAGCAGCAACACAAGGAAACAGCAAATGTACATAACTATAAAACATCAAGAGACGCACAAAGACAAAACAAACACACAATAGGGGGAAGATGGAAGTACCGCCATGGAACGGTCAGTGACAAAAGTCACTGGGGGTTAAACCGGTTTATGGGCGCCCAACCTCACACTTATTTCATCCCCACCCTAAAAGACAAACAGTGTAAATAAACGCATCCTCTCTCCGACTACTCTACAAAAACCGCGATGGCAAATACAGTGGTAAAGTGCATGTATAACGAAAACATTTAAGTGAAACAAACAGTATCCACGTATCGCTAGTGTACTCAATGATTGAGCTGCAAACAGAGTAACTGTAGAAAAGTAATAAAGGGTACGACAAAAACGAAATAACTGCATTGGCACGGCCTTAATTATAATAGTAAGGCAATCACAGTGGGATTTCCGATCAGGAAAGAAAATCCCTAAGCAAAGTCCTTAAATTGGTTAGAAATAGGAGATCTGCTTCAAATTGTTACATGAAGTGCAGCCATTTGTCTGTCTCCTACATTCACCATAATGTGTAGGTCATGCCAGACGCAATCTTTGCTGTGCGATGATGAAGGGTAATCTTCAACAACTACGCAGCGAATATTTTGCATAGCGCTCTCAAAAATACAAACGACCAGGCTGTAATTCAGAATCCAAATTGTCAAAATTATTATAGCTTAGACAATGTTATTTGTGCATTGGATGGGTGGTCAGGCAACCAACTTCCGAACAGTATTGAATTATTGGGATGTCTTTTTTAAACTTGTGAACGCCTATAATGACTTTCTGCACTTATGTCAGTAGCCGGTGAGAAAACATGTATTTGTAAGTAGGGCGATTGCTTGTTATGTATATTTGCTTTACGTTAGTTTTATCATTCATTTGCCACATAGGGCAATCAATGATCCAACTGGAGAGATTGGAGGAGAGCAGAAGAACGCTCTTGTTCTCTGATTCTTCAACATTCCCTGTCAAAATATTATTAGCAGATCGATACATTATCCTATCACCAGGTTAACATATCTTAGAACTACCTTCATATGCCACGTGCAAAGCAAATGTGAAACTTTTAGCTGTGTTTTGCTACCGGCCGTTCCAAAGCGGTACTCCTGCTTTCAGCCTATGGCTAACTTTGTTGTTTAATATGCTTAATGTTTAATGTTTTTCGTCTTGATATGCGTCCTGTTATGTTTTGTCTTGTGGCTATACCGTTTCCTGTTTGATTGTGTTTGGTGCGGTGCCATTTCGTATGTAGCCCTCCCTGTTTGACTATTTTTCCATATTGAATCATATTAAAACCTTTGTAATAACCTTCAACCTCAGTCTGATGGGAATCATGTTGAAGAAAATCTGGCAGAACAATGATATGATAATATTTTTTCTGTAAGTTATGTGTCGGTGACCATGCACGGTCAGAGATAAAAACGTTTTCAGAGAAAGGACACTGGGTGTTTTGGTCACTTTTTAACTCAACTGCCCCTTGTTCTAATTTTAAACAACATGTCATTCAGATGTGCCATTCTCCATCTTACATATTAAACTCCTGATCATAAATGCAAAAATGTAATTGATCTGTATTGTGTTGTGTATTGGGTACCTCCGTGCGACAATGAAATCACTAAACGCATGTACATGTATGTTAGATTGACACAGATGTCCGTCTAGAATGACCCATGTTCATCTAGGAATATGTAATTCTGTACGAATCAATACAGCTGATTTCTTTGAATGTGGCAGATTCAAAATGAAAGACAATATCCACATTCTTCAATAACATACTACTGAGTATTTTGTCAGACACTACATGTACATTCAGTCACAAGAAAAATATGAACACAACGAAAGCCCATATCCACATATCTTCATCAGACAGAAAGTTTGAGGATATTATAATCTCTTTTAATTCAAAATATAATGACAATAAAACAATTTAGAGCTAAATACGGTCTAACTAAAATGGTAAGCAACGAATGCTAATGATAAAAAATATTCTCTTCCCGCTTACAGACTACTAATTTATATCGGGATAAAGTGGAAACTGGACCAATAAATAAATAATGATCAGGTCCAAATGAAACTAGATTTTATTATACAAAAATTGGTGTCCCCGCGCGGACAAAGTTTCCCATATACAATTTTCAAAGTCCTATAACTCTGTAGATGAACAGGAATAATATAAGCACAACTAGGCGTAGTGCAGTTCAATCTTATTAAGTTTGATGAAAATCCGACAACATGTCTTGGAGAAACCGCGAGGACAAAATTTCAATGTAAAACAAGATGTGTTTGTGAAATACTACGCCCCGACCTTTGACCCTGAAGGATGACCTTGACCTTTGACCCATGGACCAGGGAGTTAAACGTGATACATCATATTTGTGTGGTGAACACTTGTGCCAGGTTATTTTGAAATACATGCACAGATAAAAAAAATATAGAAAGGACAAGAAATTTGGGACGGACGGATGGAAGGACGGACAGACGGAATGACAAACAATGCGATTACTATATGCCCGCCGTTGGGGTGCATAAAAATCAAAGTCCCACAACTCTGCAGGAAATAATTGAACCGGAACATGAATAAGATAAACAAAACGAGGCATAGTGCTGATCAATCCTATGAAATTTCATGAAAATCCGATCAAAGGTTTTGGAGAAACCGCACGGATGAACTAAAATCAGACAGAAGAACGGACGGGCGGAAGTGTGTGTTTTTTTGGGGGAAGGGGCTGCAGACATACGGATGGACAGACGGACGCCGCACACAAAAACAATATGTGCCCCAGTATACTTGGGGGCATAACTAGCAAAGTGCATTTGTTACTAACATAATAAGAATATCAAGTTTTAAGCAAACTTGTACATTGGGACACTTGCGTCCATAAATGGACAGATAGGAAGACAGATGAATGGACGGACAGATAGAGGAACAGACATATGGGGTGGACAGATGGAAGGACAGTTAGACTGACAACCTGATTCAGGTATACCATCATAATTTCGTTGTTGGGGTATGATACCAAATGTTGTAAATCTGAAATCGTTAGCTTTACTTTTCATTGATAATTTTGTCTCGAAATGCGGATATTTTATAGCATAATATAAAACGCATTAACACATAGAAAGCTACCATCGATGCAATGCTATCACATATTTTCTAACTCTATAGATGTATATGATGTAAAAAATCACAATGGGAATTATTCCCCTGAGATGGTACCGACCAACCCTACTGGCTCATGGACTACTTACACTAGCAAGCAGTTTAGATAATTAACCCTTTACTACATGACTATTCATGTTAGAAATAAAGACTTTATGAATATTGATTAGATTAATTGTTATAGCACATGGACACAAGGATTTTTGGCCAATAGAACCTGTCTTAAGCGGCCTTATATTGATTGGACACAGAGACGTTACAAACCAGGGTGGTTGCTTACCCCTGTACTCCCTGAACATTTATGTAAGAAATAGTAACATCATGAATATTAATTTACCCATTCCCTCATAGGCTATTTTTAGACCCAACCTTTTAGAATTAATCTACCGAAAAGAAGCATTAACTAGAGAAATGGAAAATTTTAGAATTTTTTAGTTTGAAACCATTGTGATGAATAGAGCATTTGCTCCTATATGAGCAAATGCTCTTCCTATCACAATGGGTTCACAATGTGAATTTTATAAAGGCGCAAAAATGCGTCACTAGGGGATAATGTGTTAAAACTATATTTATAATTGCACACAGGAAGTTTTGGTTATGGCAAAAACTGTTGAGTGATATCTTTATTATATCATAAGCAAACAGAGCAGACCCAGATCAGACGGCACCTGTAGGAGCCGTCTGATCTGGGTCTAGTTTGTTTGCAACGGCGTAAAAAGACGCATCTATGGAGTAAAGTGTTAATGTGACATTTAATCAAAATTCAAACCGTGTAATAAACATTGATTATGTCATTGAATTTTTCTTTTGCTACAAACAGGAAGTTATTCAGATTATGCAGAACAGCCTTGTCAGGTGACTACTTCCATAAAAAGTACTTTCATCGTTCTTAGCCTGCTGAAAAAAACTGATGAAACTCTACCTGTTCTAATGTTTACTTTCCTATTTCGTTCGTTTCAACTTTTGAGCAACTATTGGCGGATTTTAAAACAGCCTCGATCTCGGCGAGACATTAGGTAACTCCGCGTCTCATCTGGATCTTAAGAGTTTGCAAATGAAGATCAGGTCGTGTTTAGCAGTAGTAATGATATTATTCATCTAAATACTTTTATGCCTCAGCGCACAGGATTTGGTAGTCACAAGAAGTTACGTTAAATGCAAAGTAACAGTGAATATACCATGGGGACATTAATATGTCGTTCGCTAAAGGAACTCGTGTTTCTTTGTGTGTTGGTGCAAATGTGCCGAGGTAAGAATTCGTTTTTGAGTTTAACCCTTTACCTGATAGAAGCGGCTTTTAGCGTGTTTGATTTATTCCTCCGCTGAAGAAAATAGTTCAAATTCATACAGTCATGAACATATTGCATAATAAATATTTTCTATATCCTAGTAGGTGGTAGCTTAAAGCAGGCTGAAAGTAAAGGAGAATGCGCCTTAAGGCGCATTCTGCTTTACTTTCAACCTGCTTTAAGTGGTCATATGTCTTCAAAACTAGAAACAGGCTATTGGGTAAAGGGTTAAGTAATTTGCATACTACTCATTGCATTTTATTAATATAAATTAATTGTAAGTTCAAAACGAAAACCAGCCTTCATGCTTTGAAAAATGTATACATACCGCTGGCGCTACACTGCACCATGTGTTAAAACTTGTCGCCTCCTCGGGTATTGTAGGATTTTCCACTGCCTGATCGGGTCCTGTACTGTTTGTCACCATTAACACGCTGATATGTGTCACCTGTCGTATCGGGTCATGTACTGTTTACCATCCATTAACACGCTGCATTGTCGGGTCATATACTATTAGCAACATATTAGCACACTGCCTGATCGGGGACTGTCCTGTTTGTCACCCATTTACACGCTGCATCGTCGGGGTATGTATCTTGAATCTTGTATTATCTGCCACTTTATTAGCACACTGCCTGATCAGGTCCGCGGCTGTTTGCCACCAATTTACCTGATGCATTGTCGGGGTATGTATCATTTGCCACCCATTAAATGCACTGATCAGGTTTTGCACTGTTAGCCACATATTACAATTTTGTTTGATCGGACAATGCAATGGAGTAAATGCCCAATTTATCACAATGGTTTTGTAGTCGCGTCAAACGACGTTAATATGAAGACATGGGTTGACTGGGTATGTTTTATCAGGTCAATACACACAGCTATGTATATCAAATACACAACAAATAAACGCATACAAATCCAAAAGTACTGCCTTGACCGCGTATGTTAATAACATGTTGTAAAACGCCTCTAAAGCGATACATTACTGAGGCCTCTTTAAAAGCAGGTTGCTACTTAATGCAGGACAAAAGAAATACCGAAAGCTCCTGCGGTAGCTTTTGGCATTACTTTGGTCCCGCATTAAGATACTTCCTACATTGGAGCCCCAGGACTATACCTAAGTTTGGTGGTCGCCTTAGAGGGGTTTTCCTGAACTACAGAAAATATGTTGACCATAATTAAAACAGATTCCTCGGACTCCTGAATAACTAAAACAGACTTCTCCATTCCCGAGTATAAATTAAACAAAATATTGTATCAAGCCTTATCACCGAAGAACATGCTATGTACATGTGTATTACAAAAACAGTGCAGACCCTGATAACATGGCTTCCTATGGACCCCTTTGGTCTGAGTCTACACTGTTAAGAAAAGTTCCCTCACATTAAGGGTTAACAAATGTCAAGGCTAGCTTAGTCTGGTTAGATCACATGCTCTGTAATAACCTTGGATATCGCATTACGTTTATCTGATACTGTTTTATGTTTATTTCAAATTTCAATACCTCCGGAATAGTCATGGACAAAATAGTTATAATGAAACATGGAAGGTGGAACACTGCAGCTATTTTAGAAACTAAAGAAACGGACCTATACATTTGTATAGCAAACAGAGCAGACCCTGACCAGATGGCTCCTATAGGAACGGTCTGATCTGGGTATACCCTGTTTGCAAGTGAAAAAACGTTTATAAATATGAAAGGAAGTGTTAAAGTAATACAATCTACTTATAACGCTTTTAAAAATGGATTAAATTACATAAATCATTTGTGTATATGCTGAAAAGAAATGAAATGTACATTATATCGCAAGAAAAGCAATCGACTAAACGCTGAAGGAAGACAAACTTTCATGTTTTTGATATCGAACAGCCGATGTTTAATATTTATTCGGCTGTGTTTTTAGTTTAATCACTGTTCGATTTAGCCAAACATTTTGTTGTATCCAAAACCAAATCAGTTCTGGCGAAAACGGTCCAAGTTTGTAGCACTGGGACATTTTTCGACTTAATAATTGACAATCAACTCGAGAATTACTGAACATAACAAATACCAGGCTTTATGATGTTATTGAAATTCATTAAAATATAGTAAAATTCGAAACTGTGAAATTTTAGTAGGCTATAATGCCGCTAATGAAGAATGTATGTCTATGGTTATTCGGGATCATTAGTATTTATATTATTAGTTTTTGAAAATTAAATACTGCTTTAGTCGGTGGTAGGGGGCTTGAGTAGTGTTGTACTTTTAATTACTACTTACGAATAGACTGAATAAAATCAGAGATGTATACATACATGTCTCTGATGAAACTTAGTCTGTATTTTTTTATTTTTTGCATTGCTACTTTTGCTTTCGAAGGATCATCCACTTTTAGAATATTTTTATGCATGTACATGTAGCTGCTGGATGAAAGTCATGCAGAAAAAACATTAAGCTACCACGTGTGTTAACCCTTTCCTCCATAAATACGCATTTCTACGCCTCTGTAATAGTCATTTCTCGAAACCATTGTGATAAATAGAGCATTCGCTCCATAGAGCTCTATTGGATGCTCTATTTATCACAATAGTTTCAATTCTACACAATTCTATTTTTCCTTTTCTCTGGTAAATGCTCCTTTTCGGTAGATTTATTCAAAGAGGTTGGGTCTAAATCTAGCAAATGAGGGAATGGGTTAAAGATCAATAATGATACGCATCTGAGTGTATCTGTATGTGTTTATTGTAGGCAGTAGCATTTTAACCAATATTTGTTGAATTTTCAAAGCGTAGGGTCCATCACTATTTAACGCTTGTATCACTCTTGTAAGATGGCGAACATTGATGTACTTTAGACAATTTTAAATAAAAAGAAATAGTGCATACCCTACTCAGAGATCTTCTCCAGATGTTCTATGATACACGGTTTGCAAATGATAGTAATAAAATGACAGACAAACAGTGTAGTCCAAGATCAGAGAGGTATCGTATGAGCCATTTTTTCAGGATCAACACAGTTTGCAGAACCCATAAATTCAAGTGGCTAATTTCAGCAAAGATTTTGTTCACTCTGTCCCCTCTAGATACAATATGGAGGGTTTCAGTGTAACATCTGGATGAAATATGGAGGGTTCCAGTGTAACATCTGGATGAAATATGGACAGGTTCCAGTGTAATATCTGGATGAAATATGGAAGGTTCCAGTGTAACATCTGGATAGAATATGGACAGGTTCCAGTGTAATATCTGGATCCTCCACCTAGCATATTTCATTACAATAGTATTGGCCATGAATATTCAGAAGGTATTGAAATATAGCATAAATATAGAACAGGGAAAATGGTTAAATAATATGGGAATAAATGGGTTAAGAGTCTCTTCTGCATCTCGGCTGATAAGGACTACCTTCCTATTCTTACGCCACACCCATATGCTACCGATCCGACCTAGACCCATTCACAATCCGATAGAAACAAAATAATTTTACCCATTAATTCCTATATTATAAAGGAAAGTCTGTCCGGGTCTTTTTTTGGAAGTTATTTATTTTCCAAATAGAAGCGACACAAAGAAAGTGCTGGTATAAGTCATTACCATGGATGTGTTCAGCAAATTTAACCATTTCAATTTCAATATTAAAGAAAGAATACCATCATGAATATTTATTAGCTTACACAAGACCTGAATTTTAAACAGAATGAATCCTGCAGAATTTCTCAAATCTGGAGCCAGATTGTTTTTCCTCCGAACTATTTCACTGTTGAACATTCATGGATATTAATTGGACTAAATTCTATAACGGCATATGGACACTTGATATTTAGGCATTATATAATCTGTAGAATCAGATACAGATATTACTTCATAAGCAAAAAGAACAGACCCTGATCAGACGGCTCCCATAGGAGCCGTCTGATCAGGGTCTACTCTATTTGCAAAGGTTTAGTTAGGCATTTATATGAAGGAAGTGGTTAATCCATCTGCCGCTAACAGGCAAATTGACTAATATTGCAATCAACATGAAGGCAGAGTATCTCGGGCCCTTTCTCAGGAAACCCGACAAATAGCTCTGAAACAACAACAACAACAACAACAACAACAACAACAAACTTTTTCCAATTGGAAGTACTCTTAACTGCACCAGATCGAAATTTGAGCAGACATTAATTTTAACAGCGATGATAGTTTGTGTGTAGAAAAACGAACTAAACGTTATTTCTTTTTCAGTTTAAATATACTCGTATTTTGCCCATTCTTCTTTATGTTCACCATTTGATACTACTGATCTACAAAATATAAATCCGTTTACGTAGATAACATAACGCACTTTCTGATTTAATTTTATTATACACTGTGACAAGATGCTTTAAACGCATCGAAGCAAATAAAGCTTTGGTATTAACCCTTATCAAGCAAAGCACGATCTGACTCGCATATTCAAACAATTTGGATCCAGATGAGACGCCGAGTAACTCGGCGTCTCCTCAGGATTCAAGCTGTTTGAAACTCGATGAACAGTTTCTCAAACGCTTGTACAAATAAGAAGAAAAACATGCAACCGATCAGAGTTTTAACAGAAATTATAATTATATATTTTTTGTACGATAAGCGTTAATATTTATTTTTAACCTTTAGCCTGCTTAGAAAATTATGTTTACACAATTTTTCGCCCACTACATTTTCAAAATTCAAGTTATAATCAATTTGTCTACCAAATTGCAATCCGTGTGTCAAATAGATCCAGATCAGACACCGAGTTACTGGTTGAAAAGGTATTTACTCATCCGCCCATAGCAGGCTAAAGGTAAAAGATTCTGAATGAATTCATTGAATGTGAAATGTATCGGTGATTCCGAGTAAACGCGACCTTACTTGAATAGAGCTTGGATACAGATGAGATACCGAGTAACTAGGCGTCTCACCAGGATCCAATTTGTTTGACACATACGTATTTATAAGTATCTTGACAGCCCGAGAAAGCCGGGAAGTAATAAAACATGCAACTGATCATAGTTTGAGCAGACACAATTTTACAGCACGCAATGAGTCAAAACCGAAACTATGTATATGAGAAGGGGATTTACCCTTTCCTTTCCATGTTCCAAATATATATACAGTAGAACATGTGTTAAGCGACTATCAAAAAGAGGTCTAACTATTCGTCTGTAAGGCAGGGGTAATTTAACCCATTACGTCATAGGTTATTTTTTAGATACAACCTCTTTGAATAAATCTACCGAAAAGGAGCATTAACAAGAGAAAAGGAAACAAATAGAATTTTGGAGTTTGAAACCATTGTCAAAAATAGAGCATTTGCTCCTATAGGAGCAAATGCTCTATTTATCACAATGGTTTCACAAAGTGACTTTTACAGAGTCGTCAAAAGTCGCCAATATGAGGGAATTGGTTAACAGGTAAAATACAATACGATAGGAGTTTTCTGTATTAATTTCGCCATGTATTAAGCATTTCGGGTAGATACTCACTTAACCTAAGAGTTCTATGATTGGTGGTATGGCGCATATATACTCACTTAACCTAAGTGTTCTATACTTGGTGGTATGGCGCATATATACTCACTTAACCTAAGAGTTCTATACTTGGTGGTATGGCGCATATATACTCACTTAACCTAAGTGTTCTATACTTGGTGGTATGGCGCATATATACTCACTTAACCTAAGTGTTCTATACTTGGTGGTATGGCGCATATATACTCACTTAACCTAAGAGTTCTATGCTTGGTGGTATGGCGCATATATACTCAATTAAACTAGAAGCTATGATCGGACACATAGAGCCTAACTTATTCTAGAAACTCTATGCTTTATGAACGGACGAATAGACACGAAAACTAGAAACTCTATGTCTTACGAAACAAGGCTTTAATTGATCCAGAAACACATTGCTTTATAAGCTTACGCACAGGTATTAACTAAATATAGAAGCTCTATGCATTATTTATTAACTAAACCTAGAAGTTATGTGCTTTATGATCAGACGCATGCTGCTTCACTTAACCCTTTCCTCCATATATACGCCTTTCTACGCCTCTGTAAACGTCACTTTATGAAACCATTGTGATAAATAGAGCATTTACTCCTATAGGAGCAAATGCTCTATTTATCACAATCGTTTCAAACTACAAAATTCTAATATTTTCCTTTTCTCTAGTTATTGCTTCAAAGTGGTTGGATCTAAAAATAGCCTATGTGGTAATGGGTTAAATAACAGACTTTGGTTTTTTCTCAACAATCGTATGGATACTCACCAAACTTAGGAGCTGTATGGTTTATTATCTGAGATGTATATAGGTATTCATTAAAACTAGAAGCTCTATGCTTAGTTTGACGCGTATAAATTAGTAACGGCTCTGTTTGCTCATGGATTTGTATGGAACTAATTCTACAGTCTCTGTGATCATATACCGTTATAAAAATTCCGTCAATAAATATTTATGATGTCTATTTCTTAACCATTTACTTCATGAAAATGCATGTAAGAAATAATGCCGTCTGATATCTGTTTGCAAACGCGCGACAAGGCGTTTATGTTAAGGAAAGAGTTAAGTACAGTAAAACCTCTCTTAACCGGAATTCTAGTAGATAAGAAATTAGACACTTATAGGCAGGTGGCTGCTTAATGCAGGGTGAAAGTCATGCAGAAAGCTCCTCTAGGAGCTTTCTGCATGACTTTCGCCCTGCATTAAGCTGCCACCTGTCTCCAAGACCGATATTCATACTAAATTTAACGGCCGGTTAAGAGAGGTTTTACTGTATAGTGCAGCAGAATCTGCCCTATGCGGCAATTCACTTATTGGACCATAGAAGTCGTTAAAAGGGCAATGCTAATACATAAAGCTCCTATAGGAGCTGACATGAACTGCATTACTTTTGATGTGCATTAGACTACAACCTGCCTTATAGATCCATAATTAGACCCTTTTTTGATGGCTGATAAACCCCTTCCCCCATGCAAATGCTGTTTCACACATTTGCAAACAGAGTAGACGTAGAGCAGTCTCATTTATCTTAGCTCGCTTTTGACATAATATAGATCTGCTTTTACCGTTTTTGTTTTGCCAAAGCAAACTATTCCTTGAAATTTTATATTACAGAAATTCAGCTAATACGTAATCATGATATCATTGTGGTTTATATGAATACAGTACAGGGAAAGGGGTTGTTTTTAGACTTAAACTATTTGAATAAATCTATGTACCGAAAAGGAGACTTTACTAGAAAAAAAGAGACATTTTAGAAGTGTTTTCATGTAGTTTTGAAACCATTGTGATAAATAGACCATATGCTCCTCAGGAGCAAATGCTCTATTTATTACAACGGTTTCATAAAGTGACTTTTACAGAGTAGCCAAAGGGCGTCAATGTGAGGGAATGGGTTAAACCTGTTCTACTGTAACTTGGGTAAACTGTAAATCCTTTTAACGCTTAATTGTCTAATAGATTATCCCACAATTCAAAAAGGCCTAGCTTACCGTGAATAATCACGGGGGGGGGGGGGTACAACTTTTTTCCCATTTAGTCTTTTGCCGATAAAAAGAAACATTC
The DNA here is from genome assembly GCA_963576725.1 of Azorinus chamasolen. NCBI lineage: Eukaryota > Metazoa > Mollusca > Bivalvia > Cardiida > Solecurtidae > Azorinus > Azorinus chamasolen. The sequence goes on along the minus strand of OY755248.1, from coordinate 15,877,179 downwards.
ATAACTTATTGAAAGATACAAAAGTGTGCGTCTGTCTTTAGGACAGGTGTTTTTCATCATGCCCCTCACCTTTCCTTCCAGTGCTTTGATTTATACGTGTTTTCTTTAACCATTTACGACTTTACTTTTATGACATAATGAATATAAATTAGATTAATTTTTATGATGGACATTTTGACTTAGGCAGAAACTGTAGAATCATTATATCATATCATATGCAAATAGAGCAGACCCCAATCAGACGGCTCCATATGAGCCTTCTAATCTGGGTTTACACTTTCTGCACATGCGTGAAAATACGCTTTTATGAAGGAAAGCGTGTAGAAACAGAGTTCGGTTTGGTGATACGAAATGATATTATTTCCGTATACTTGCCCGAAACTATAAATTGATATGTTGACGCAAGTAACCAGAATATTTTAAAATACGGTAGACAGCTCTTGACAAAAAATAAGTTAAATATGATAAATTTTGGCATTATCAATTACACAGAATGCATTACTTTCTATTTCAATTTTACGTGAGGTTTATTTGCTCGCGGAATGATTTATTTGCTCATGGAAATTATTGAAATTTCTTTGAGTCGAATTGCGAAAATCTTCAATTGATATGGCGTACAGATGGGCGCGTGATGACATCATGGACAAGATAAACGTTTTCCCCTTTTTTATTAAATATTTGTAGTCCCCACGTTTCTCGCTGCAATAATGGACATGGTGAGTTCATTGCTTTTTGATAAAACACTCCTCGAACTAACAGTCATGTTGACATCATGATAATTTATTAACACGTTTTATCAAACGTTTCTTGCACTCAAAGTAACAATGACAATATGGGCGTACTGGACTGTTTGATGGACTATAGGAGCTCTCTGCATGACTTTCTTCCTGCATTAAGCTGCCCCTGTCTCTCTGAAATGGTTCAAGCCAAGTGTATATGTACATAATTTTTTATACTATATACGTTTTCTGTAATGGATAAAGTCATGTGTACAAGTGAAAACATCAGGGTCCATGCTTATAAAACATTCAGTTGAGTCTGAGTTCGTTCTCAAGTTTTTGATTGGTCAGATTTGAGCCTTTGAAAGCTTTAGAAATAAAATCTGACCAATCAAAAGCTTGAGAACGAAATTCAGACTCAGCTAAAAGCTTTATAAGCATGGACCCTGGTGTGCATGTAATATACACGGTTCTGAACTGGTTGAAGTCAAGTTAACATGTACAGTGCTCCCTCCCTAAAGCGCCCCTCTCAATAACGATTCCCTCATTACAACAACGCATGCCACTGTTTCCGAAACAACAAAGCTCCAGAAACAACTTTTTTCCATCGTATTTTCTTTATGCCTCCATCAAACCCTATGTTGTGACCACTCTTTAGAATCGTCACTTTGTGACGATTCTAAAGAGTGGTCACAACATAGGGTTTGATAGAGGCATAACGGTTTTAATTCTCGAAATACACCTTATCCGGGGATCTGCAAACAAGCTAATTATATTTGATTTTACCTCCCTACAACAACTCCCTCTGAACAACACATACAATCTTCGTATCCCAAAGGGTGCCGTTGTAGAGAACGAGCACTGTAGTATCCACGTTTATGTTATGAAAAAATAAAGGCTTATACAGTTTACAAGTTTTTGTAATGGAGAAAGGCAAGTGTATATTGATTAAACACGTTTCTGTAATTGTTCAAATCTGTAATAATATGCCTTCATGTTTGTTGTCTGAATGTGTAACTAACAGAATAAATTAATCACCACCCTTTCATCAGAGCACAGTCTGAGGGCGACACTAAAAGAGCAATATTCAAATAAAAAAATAAACAGATATAAAAATAACAGCAAAGGTTGCACATTTAGACGGTAAACTATTTTCAGTCGTCTGTGTCTATTGAACCTTTCGCCACTAAATTAAAATTATCTGTAACCATAATCGCCTGGTGCATTTTAACCCTTTCCCTCATATAAACGTGTTTTCACGCATTTTCTTTCTAAAATGGCTAAAATGTTCCGACTTACTTAATTCATCATATCTATTTTGTCAATGAATATTCAGTAGGTATTGAACTTAGGTCTAAATATATAGCAGGGAAAGGGTTAAAAGTTGAAGTTTCTTTAAGTTCCTTTTTAAAACATAGCCCGAGTATCATAACGGATCCAAAATATTTTGCAAAGATTATCATGTATCACAGCAATTTTTGTATTCTTTGCGAAGCAATAGAATACAAAGGTGGCGTTCCACAGCCAAACCATGGTACCCTCGCCGGCCTGACAAAATAGTGCAAATTACTGACCTGCATTTAATGGATACAAAGGGTATTTAATAACATGGCATTCGGAACCAATCGTGGTATACTATATCTGACATGAAAAAGCTTCGTAACATAAGCTTCGGCTTAGTATGTGCAAAAATCAACAAAACCAACATATAGCAATGCGTAAGAAGGGCACAGGGATATACAAATATCAGTCACATGAAGAAATCACGTGATCATAACATGAATGAAAATACTCAATGAATAAAGAAGCGCGAGTCGGATGACCTTATGCAAGCGATTAGGTAATCACGCCAACAACTGCGAGTGGTCAGTGTGATAATAAGCATAGTGGGAAACGGCTAAAGTGTCAGCTGCAACTGTATCATCAACTGGATAGAGCCTTCCCTTATAGATACGCAATTCCATGCCAAAGCGAACTTATTCGATATCAGATTGATACCATGCAAAGAATACTGCAGCGTTTACAACGCTTTGATTATCCATTTCGTTGTGTGTACATGTATAGCAATGCATCTCGGAGAGGAAGGTATACATGTAGTCATCTTAGGGATAGACATTTTGAACTACACTTTACAGGGATTGGTACAAATGTATAAATGTTAGAGGAACAAGCGATAGATGCACTTAAATTATACACAAGGGAAAAAACTAATCCTTTGTTATTTTTTGACATTAGTTTTGTTGCACCCCCTGTTTGTACGCTTAACCGCATCTGCGAACTTCATGCAATTATTCCTTTCCTTTATATTAACATCTGTTCACGCCTTTGCAAACAAAGCAGACCCAGACCCAGTAGGAACCGTCTGACCTGGATCTGCTCTGTTTGCTTACGAAAATTATAGATCGGATTATGCAGTTTCAACATCAGTGAAAACGAATCCCTTTTCAATTTCATTGATCATGTCAAATAAGGTGAAGATATCTTGAATAAAAATTAAACAGGGTATCTGTTGTTCAGCCTAGTCAGTGCTGCAATCTGGTAAGGGGATATTATTGTATCATGTATATTTAAGCAGTTATATCCCTTTTTTAATACCGCTGTTCTTAATAAGCGGTGAACGTTAGAGTCTTATTCTGTGCTCTTGTTATATTACAGGTCAATCACCGGACATATCAGCATCACCATCGTCTTCTGTTTCTGAGAATACTAACATTACATTAAGCTGTCGTTATCCTAGTAATGATATAGTGCAGCAATATCAGTGGTTCAGAAATTCTGCCGAGATAGCTGTGATTCCTACGAATGGTCGTGTCGAGTGCAAAACATTGAGTGTTCTAAGTAGCAACTACACTATCGCCTGTCCATCCAACAACGAGTACCATTTGACAATAGAAAATGTAACCCGCTGGATGGATGAAGACACTTGGCATTGCAGTGTATATACAAGTAGTATAACGGCTTCTCGCCAGTCCTCTAACATCAGCATAAGAGTGCAAGGTAATATGAGTTCTTTAAATGCTGGAACTACATTTGCAAACAGTGTAGACCAAAACTGGAGAACTCCTTGATAAATCCTCTTGTTGTTATATATTTTCTTGCTGAATGAACTCTCCCTGTAAGTTATATATTATTTCATTTTAAAAATTTAGTTACATCTGATTAGCTACCGCGTTTGAAATATTGTGGCTGGCTAGGCTCTGCAATGCATCCCACCAATCAGAGTCTATTTGGTTTCGTTAACTAGTGTCGAAATATAATATGTATATTCTGGTCTGGTTACTCGCCTGGTTCTATATCGCCTGTAAATCTTTAAGAATGTTTTTTCTATATAACGAGTCTCATTCATTTGTTTTGCTTTCTTTATTATTGTGTTTTGGGCCCTTTTTGGCAAACTCGACACATGTCACACTAACCAGCTAGTTTTAAAATCTGTAAGATACTTGAACGAGTTCATTGCTTACTTGTACGTGAAAATAGTTGCATATAGAATGTATCAGTAATTCTTTTTCGATCAAGTAGCCTAACAGGTCTGTATGAGCCGTCTGATCGAGGTGTGTTCGTACTGTTAGCTATGGTATCATATACATCTGATTCTCCAGTTTCTATTATGTGCAAACGTTTCCTCTTAATATGCAGGTATAAATATAACACACACACACACACGCACGCACGCACGCACGCACGCACGCACAGAACATTCTGTAGTAAGCATTCATTCATTTATTGAACAAACATAGGAGTCTTAAAAAGCAGGTGGTTGCGTAATGCAGGGAAAATGTAATGCAGAAAGTTTCTTAGGAGCTTTTTGCAATTATTGTGACCCGTATTAAGCTACTATCTGTCGTACAGGTCCATAATTAGACCTCTTATTTGATTGCCGCTTAAGACAGTTTCTACTGTACATATATCTCATACACAAATACTCCCAGAGTAAGGGATTAATTGATTAAATGGTCGAGTTGAGTTATGTACTGTATCTTCGTTTACGGCATTGTTCATGGTTCACGGTTCATAACTTCATATGCAACTTTGTCAACCGAAACTGAATGTCGGTCTACTCTTTCAGTTCCCATCAGTTCCGTAGAACTGACCGTACCCGAAGTTGATACAGTAAACATCATAGAAGAAAACGAAATGACACTTCAATGTGAGGCGTCTCCGGGACTACCAGGTGCAAACATTTCTTGGTACTTTATCACGAGCAGTAACGCAAATCCAACAGCTATTACTACAGGCGTAAGCGTATCTTCCACACAGCGAGCTGACAAACTTCGTACTGCAGTCAGTACCTTAGGATATTCACCATCGAGGTCTAACAATGGCAACATAATCTACTGCAGGGCAACAAACAGTGACGAAATTTTGACATCGGTGAGACGAATTACTTTAAACGTTCTGTGTAAGTAGACAATTTGTAAGCACTATTTACGAATCATTACAGTAAAGACACGCTAATACAACCACAAGAACCTGGTCCTACAGACAATAATGTTAATACATTATGTGGCCGCATTAGCGAAACTTTGAAAATGAACAGTATAACATTTCTTCACTGAGCTCTTATGATTTCTCTACACTCTATACTACTCTACCTCACCATCTTATAAAGGATAAACTGATTAAATTAATAGAAACAAACCTTTGCCAGAGAAAGCATAATATTCCTTGCTTGTAATGTTCAACGTTCATTCTTTTCGAATTCAGAAGTTAAACATTACACAATGTGGACTTGCCTTGATGTTTGTAGATCTCTTACCTTTCTTTTAGATAATATATTTGTGCGTTATGGGGATACCATATATCGTCAAGTTGTTAGTATACCCATGGGTACGAATTGTGCTCACTTGTTGCAGATTTGTTTTTGTATTGCTATGAGAGAGATTTTATGCTTAGCTTAAAGCCTGATACACAGGCCGATATTGTTAATGCTTTTAATAAAACTTCAAGGTATATATATTTAGACGATATTTTGAATTTGGACAATCCTTATTTTGAAACTATGATTTCTTCAATTTAACCAAAAGAACTGTCTTTAAACAAAGCGAATCATTCTGTCATTATAGCTTCATTTTAGATTTGAACCTTTCAATTACAAATCATAAAGTTTCGTCCAATATATACGATAAAAGGGAAGATTTTAATTTTAGAATTTTGTTAATTATCCTTTTATAGATGGAGATGTGCCCCGTTCTACATCTTATGGGGTTTATATTTCTCAACCTATTCGGTTTGCTTGAGCCTGTTCTTTTAACAGTCGTAATTTAGTTACAACTGATAAACTTCTTAAGCAAGGTTACATATATCACAAACTTCGGAAAACTTTTTCTAAAATTTATAATCGAAATGTACCACTCATAAGTAAATATAATTGCAATCTAAGGATGTTACTGCAACAAGGCATTTCTCAACCAGACTTTTATGGGGATGTTATCTACAAACTTAGGAAAATTCGGGGTCATATCCATGTTCATGATTTGTTCATAAAACGCATTAAAACCTTTAAGAAGAAAGGATATGATCCCATTATATTGCAACGCACTGTATGTTTGGTTATCGACCCTTTTACAGTCGGTAGCTACGCTTCCTCTTTGCTTGCGCGATGAAAGGCAGAAGGCAGTACTCTATGATGGTATACTCTGAAACTCAGATACGGGATGAGCTTATCAGACTCATGTATTACTTTTTTCCTGTCGTGCCCTTAACGACTTACCTGGAGGTGCTCTGACTTCAGCAAAGTCATTGAGTACATATTTGACGAATTGTCACAGTTATTCTGCTATGTTTTACTTATTGGCATATGTTTACCGGTTGTTTACCAGGATATAACAGTGGATTATCACTTGATAAAATCACTGTTTTAACAGTGAAATTATCAATTTGATAATTTCACTGTTACCGGCCTACTTATTCCCCCATGGTGATTTTAACTTGCACTAAGCAGTCAGATATTTAGAAAACCAATACAAATCTTCTTTTATGTTGTCGTTTTGCAATGTATTGTTATATTTTATTTTTTTAAAAAAAAAAAAGAAGTTACATAGGGAATAAATTTGATAACAAATAAAAGAACAGCAGTACAAAATAAAATCCAAACTGGGACTCGAACGCAGACCTTCTGCCAATAAATGACAAGACGTCCTCACATTAGACCATTTGAACGAAATGTACTGCTATTTGCACTCGTATTTTAGACTGATTTGCATGTACGCCGACAAGAAAGATTTAGTACTCTATGACGGCGACCGGTTAAATCCAGAAACGGAATGAGGACGTCGGATATCTGTACTATTTCGTTTTTGTCGTACCCTTTATTACTTTTCTACAGTTACTCTGTTTGTAGCTCAATCATTGAGTATACTAGCGATAGGTGGATACAGTTTGTTCACTTAAATGATTTCGTTATACATGCACTTTACCACTGTAGGGGATACGTTTGTCTTTTAGGGTGGGGATGGAATAAGTGTGAGGTTGGGCGCCCATAAACCGGTTTAACCCCCCCCCCTAGTGGCTTTTTAGATTATCTCAAATTCTCCGGTGGCCACGGATCAAACAACCGTAGTACATCTTTACTAAACCGTATTAGAACCTACAGATCCGTTTTAGTCAGTATTAAAACCGTATCAATCCGTACTTATTCGTAGGCCCGAAGTCGGATTGCTTAAGTCCGTGTCGCTCCGTGCTATTCCGTATTAGTCTGTTCATATTCGTACTAGTTAAATCTTACTTATATGGTAGCAAACTGTTGTTCATCAGCAGTGTACAGTGTCGTTCGTATTAAACCGTGCTATTTCCGTATTAAATCGTGTCATTTCCGTATTAATGCCTCGGTCACACATTCACGGATCACCTCGCCGATTCCACTGCGGATTAATTCTCACGGATGATCCCGGAAATGCCAATTTCCGTAGTCCGATACGGATGCACACAACGGCGTGACTACGGATTTTAATGTAAGAATGGGCCACGGATCGTTACGGTACGACACGTACGGAACGACACCTGTCAGGGCCTGTGCACTATAATAAGTACGGATTGATACGGTTCTAATACAGACTAAAACGGAACAGTACGTTCTCTTACGATTTATTAAGGATGTACTATTATATGGTTGTTTGATCCGTGGTCTTTTGAACAGTTCAAAAATTGTCACGGATATACAAGTACTACTACATGTACGTATGACTATGGCTAAAATACGGAAATATACGGACTAGTACAGATTGCCACGAAAGATGCCGGATCGTATCTAGCTAATCTGGCGTCAAATCCGTGAATGTGTGACCATCAAAGCCCGTTGTCACACTGTTGTATGCATCCATATCGTGCTACGAAAATTGACATTTCCGGGGTAATCCGTGATATTTAATCCGTAGTGGATCCGGCGAGGTAATCCGTGAGATCTGTGACCGAGGCATAACTGGATTCTATCACATAATCTGCCTTGTTGGAGTGCCGTAACAGAGTGCAGCAAATTGCGAAAATGCACTAGTGCATTTGTTAGACAAATTACCAATCGTAGGCCATTCGTAGCGCTCATTTAAGCGTTAGCCAATCGAAGCGCTACGTATGCGTCGTCCGTTGTATTACTTCGCTGTTTGTAAGCAATAGCTGAAACAGCCATCAGCTATAGCCTGTTTCATTTTCTATGTCATTTTTATAAGGTTTATGTGATAAAAAAGAATCTTACATTCGTGTTCATTACACATTGAATTCATGAAACTCGTTTACTAGAACTAAATGACACTCGCTTAAGCTCGTGTCATATTATTACAGCATACTCGTTTCATAAAAACAATGTGTAATGCACACTCATGTAAGATCCTCTATATACTGAAGTTACCTAACTGGATGTTAATCTATTTACCAATTTAGATGATCCTGACGGATTATATTCTAGTTAACTAATTGGATGGTAGACTAGGTACCTAACTGGGCTATACTCTATTTACTAAAACAGATGATGATCTAGTTATGGTCATACACTAGTTACCTAACAGTGGTACTCGGTGTTGGTATAGTGTCTGGTCCCTATGGAGCATTAGTTTAGATGCTATTCATTATTGAAATTGAATACCACTTAAGCTCCTATGTGATCATTACTTTTATCGTGCGTTAACTCTTTATTCCACAAATACGCAATTCTATGCATTGGAAAACAGATTAGACCCAGATCAGATGACTCGTGTAGGAGCCCTCTAACTAGGGTTTGCTGTGTTTGCTTATGACATAATATAGATATTATTCTACAGTTTCTGACATGGCCAAAACATCCTGTGTCTATATGCTACTAGAGTAATTTATCTAATTATTATTCTTGATATCATTAATTCTTAATAAATGAGCATTCATCGAATGTAATTGAATGTCTGCTTAGGAAAGGATTTACTGTATAACAGATGCTCCTACAGTATTGCCAATACAAAATCGGAATGCAGTGGAGAATTTAAACCTAGATATTACATGTGGCATCACCGCTGGAAATCCACCTGAAGCTTCCTTCACGTGGACCAAAGACACGGACAGCAGCTGGACAAAGGATGGACCAAGTCTGCTGATCAACCCTGTTCAGAAATCCGATAAAGGACAATATACGTGCACGGCGTCGAACACCATGATTCCGACTGATGGCCAAACAGAAACTGGAACAGACGCAGAGTCGTTTGAAGTGATTGTTTTATGTAAGCTCTGTATAATTATTTAACCATCCCTTTCCCTTTCTATATGTATTCCTAATTTCAATACCAAATGAATATTTATGGACAATACAGTTATAATGAAGTATAGATGGTGGAACAGTGTAGCTATTTTAGAAAGTAAAGAAACAGATATTTCAAAATCCCATAGCAAACAGAGCAGACCCTGATCAGACAGCTCCTATAGGGGCCCTCTGATCTGGGTCTACTGTTTGCAAATGTATGAACACACGTTAATATGAAGGAAAGAGTTAACTGCTGGTGACGCATTTTCTTTCATTTTCAAACATTCAGACGGCTCCTGTAGCAGCTGTCTGACCAGAGTCTGCTCTGTTTATTATGTAACCATATATATCTTATGCTACAGTGAAAGCCATACTGCCTGTGTTCATGTATCATTATATCAAATCAGCTACATATCAACCCTTCGCTCGCTATTCACGTCAATATACCTACCTGTAAATAGTGAGGACCCAGATGAGACAGCTCCTGCAGGGTTATTGATTGCGCAACCAGTGCATCCCGCAGCAGTGATTGCACAGCGAAGTACGCGTACACAGTGAAGATATATGTAATTATACAACAGGGCATGGGTAAAGAAGGAGAAATGTATTTTAAAATTCAGCAAGCGAAGGGTTAATGAATATTTCTTACATGACATTGGGTACCAGAATAATTATGTCATATGATCTATTGGGCGAGAAATAAGCAATTTAGATCCTGATCATACGCTGATTTACTATCATATGACAGAGATAATGTTTTATTTTGTAAACATTACCTAGTTACGTCGATAATAACACGATTAATACGATTGCTGTTGGAGGGATTCAGCTCATCATATGTACTTGTACAGTGAAACCCCTCTAAACCGGACGCTAAATTTAGCATAAATATCGGTCTTGGATACAGGTGGCAGCTTAATGCAGGGTGAAAGTCATACAGAAAGCTCCTCTAGGAGCTTTCTGTATGACTTTCACCCTGCATTAAGCAGCCACCTGTCTAAAAGTATATAAATTATTCTCTACTAGAATTCCGGTTTAGAGGGGTTTTACTGTATACAGATTGAAGAAACTGTCTCAGGCAGTTTTTTTATTGAACATATGAGTCTTAAAACAGGTAGTTGCTTTATGCAGGGCAACAGTTATGCAGAAAGCTCCCGCTCCATAGGAGCTTTCTGTATTACTTTTTACCTGCATTAAGCTACCACCTGCCTTACGCTTACAGACCCACAATTAGACTTTCTTTTGATGACCGCTTTAGACACTCTCTTCTTAATTTTTTGTCACACCCTAAAGCGTTTCATTCAATTTTTTCGCGCGTTCAGACTGATCTCTATTTATAGACGTTTTATCTGTATTCCAAGATGTTTGTAACCACCAGTCATGTTGTCATTCGGTAATTGTCGTCTGCCACTGTTGTCGTCTGCTTCAGTTCCAAAAATACCCAAACTATTTTCCAATTTTTTTCAGATGTAGAGTCAGAGCGACTAACAGTTTGGATCCTAATGAGACTCTGAGTTATTCTGTGTCTCATCTGGATTCAAACTGTTTGCAAACTTTATTACAGAGTCGCCAGTAGAGTGTTAATTGTTAACCTTTACATTGACGATATTAACATTAAAGTTTTGAATTCATGTGTACATGAGAACGCCATTTGTTTTCAGATCCTCCCACTGTTAAGTCTTTATCATCAGCGAGTGTGGTGGAGTCAAACTCACTAAAAGTCACTTGTTCTGTAACACGGGGCATTCCTACATCAACTTACTTTCGATGGACACGGAATAGTGATAGCAGTTGGAGCCAGGATTCAGCAAGCTTGTCCATCCCATCAGTACAGAGGAACGAGGCTACAGAGTACACGTGTACAGCGTGGAACGTTATGGTTCCAACAGATGGGCCGCCTGTCAACAGAACAAGTTCAAAATCATTTACATTAGATGTCCTCTGTGAGTATGTTTTTTATGTTGTTTACTGGAAAAATAGATACAAAGGATCCTCGGGTCAGCCTATTTCTTACTTGAAAATTTTCTCGATGTGGCAGCTTTATGCAAATCGAAAGTACAGTAAAAACCCTCTAATGCGACCACCGAAAGAGGTATAATTCTGGGTGGTAGAAGCAGGTGGTAGCTTAATGCAGGCCAAAAGTAATGCAGAAAGCTCCATTACTTTTGTCCTAAATTAAGCATCCATCTGCTTATAACGGCACCCATATTTATTCATTAAGTGGTCGCATTAGAGGAGTTCTACCGTAATGCTGAAAGCTCCCACAGGAGCTATCGCCATAACTTACGACCTGCATAAAGCTGTCGTATGTCTGTAAACATATGTACAGAGACGGGGTTTAGATAATTCTGAATAACAAATTTTAAGGGATCGAAATATTTTACTCGAGTTATATCGAAGTTCGATTCATCCGAGTTGGAGATATGGGCGCTCCACTGTGAATACATGTTTTAGAAGACATTACATATATTGAATAACATGTTATTAGGTTAGTGCCCTTTTTATCAAGAAATTTATTTTTAATGAAATTTGAAAGTCGTATACTCATGTTGTTTTTAACTAATAAAGTTGTCTTGTCATTCAGGAGTAGAATAAAGGCGTTTCCCTTTTACACCTTACCCTGTTAATTCTTTCGTTGCTACAAAATCCATTTATTTATTTTTCTTATTTTGGGTTAAAAACAACTGTCACAGTAGCGAACAGTTTGGATCCTTATGAGACTCCGAGTTACCCGACGTCTCATCAGGATCCAAACATTTTGCATAGGTAATCACAGTTGCGACACCTGCAGCTAAAGAGTTAGATATTTATTTAAGAAATAATGATAATATGAAATATATATTACCTGTATTGTCGAAATGGCACACGTACACGGAGGGTATTAGTTTAAGTACGAACTATAAAGTCAGATATACTATAATGTCATAACTAAACAGTGGATCCCAAAGGAGCCGTCTGATATTGATGTTATGTGTTTAAAAACGGACTGCGAACTGCGAACTGGCAGCCAACTTAACCCTGCCGTGTTTAAAGTGTTTTTACCTTACTGTATATGAGTCAGGACTATATGCAATACTTAAGTATGTGTCAAATTAATAATTAACATTAACTACCAATTTTTCGTGTCTTTTATTACGTGCTTTTCGTATTTCTTTATACTGACATTTTAACGCACGAGCTGTAATGAGTTTTGTTTTGTTGTACTTAGATGCGCCTAAGGTTAATAACCTAAATGACCAAAGTGTTGTTGAGAATACACCTTTCACCGAAACATGCTCGGTTGTTCCCGGAAACCCTTCGGAATACGAAATCAAATGGACATCAACGTTCGACACCGGCTGGAGTGTTAGTGGAGATGTTCTCAGCATATCATCGGTGGACAGAGGTCAGGCCGGGACGTATACTTGTACGGCAAAGAATACCATGAAACCTACACAAGGCAGCCGCAAAGACGGCACGGATGCTAACACATTTGAGCTGGATGTTTTGTGTAAGTAAAACCTTACATTTATTAGGAGTTACAGTAAGTCATCTCTACATCAATTACTCAAAAGAGGTTTATATATATGTGACCGTAACAATTTACTCCATAAATGCATTAAACCTTTCCCCGTTGAATATTCATGTAAGAAAATGACATCATACAATGTAGCTCCTATATGATATAGAGAAACATTTCGTGAAAACCACATGGGTACATATGCCATCATAATGTGTCTAAACAAGCTTTCAAATATATATACTGAATCCATTCAAGCATCACAAGCTTCCAGCAGGTCGTGCAACAACGTGTAGTGTTTAACTACTCGATGATGTACAGTTGAACTTGTCCTTGGGGGCCATTCATTTATTGAACATGTGATTGATTAATGCACGTCTTCATTAGGAGCTTTCAGCATTCCTTGTAATTTGAATAAAGCTACCCCATGCCTTAAAGGTCCATCATTAGACTAGTTTTTGATGAGCGGTTAAGACAAGTTCTACTGTACCCAGGCGAAATCAACACAACCACACATTTGCGATGAATTGGATTTCAGTGGCCATTGAAGAGAGGCATACTGTATACAATTGTAGAGCTAAACCACTCTTACAAATCTATATTTCAGATCCACCTTATGCAAAACCTATTAATGACATGGATGTTCTTGAAACAGAAGATCTAAGCGTAACCTGTTACAGTACTACTCCAGGCAATCCGCCAGCGACGTCCTATAGATGGGAGAGGGCTAATGATAATAACTGGGTTAAGACTACACAAACTCTTGATATCCCCGTCGTCCTTAGGGGCGATGCTGGCCAGTACACCTGCACTGTCTCGAACAACATGGTGCCAACCACTGGAGGAAACGTTAAAGGGGACGATACTGCATCTTTTGATCTGAACGTTTTGTGTAAGTATCAACTTGTTCGACTTCTTTCATTCACGCATTACAGTATTTTGCAATATTAACGAATGTTTAAGGGTGGGGACATATCAATTATCCTAATTATATTTCGTATTCGGATACCCGATCGTCACACTCTCTCTATGGGTTTGTTATACTGAACAAATCAACATGACACTAAATCAATCTAACATAGTAGCAAATAGTGAAGACCCTGATCAAAGTTTGTCTGTCCGAAGCATCGGGGTATTTAGGGTTAAATTTAAAGTATGTATTTTTCTTAATCAATTAGTTTAATTGTTTGATCGTGTTTTACTATTCTTAGGAGTATCTGCTGATCTGTATTAGAGTACTTATTGATATATCAGTAACTTATATGATTTAAGTGACCAGAAACGGTTAAAATGACGTTTACTCTGAAGTTTTAAATACAGTAAAACCTCCATAATCCGAGTTTGGCAGTTCAATCCCACATGTATTTTCTGTATGACTTCCACTCTGCATTAAGATGCCACCTGTCTTAATGATCAATTTGAGTGTTCGAATAATCGAGGTTTTTCCGTATGTGTGTACTTTTGCCTGTTTTTGCAAATTACTGTACACACATTATAATATTACTCAATTAAAGTTTCTCTTACCTAAATTCTATAGATAATAAAAGTACAGATATGAGTAATGCAGGAAACACCACATATAAAACACACAACCGCCCGAACAGCATCACAACAAGAAAACACAGCGAATTTAACCTTTGAATGACAAATAAAGGGACATAGGCCTTCAGTGTTACTATACAATCTTAATAAGGTATAAAAGGCTTAAATTTGCTAGAGCAGTTTAAATGACAGATAATGTAGACCCTTGCCAGAGGACTCCTACAAAAATATAGTGTAGATCTGCAATGTTTGCCAATGTCTCTACACCTGCTATTTGCATTCTATGGACGACGCCATGTGCTACAAATATTTTATAGTGAAATATAGTTTCTTGTATATATAATACATAGAGTTAAACCTTCAATCTGCATGTCGTCCACTCTGCAATATTCAGCCACCTAACATGCCTAACAGAGTCTTCTGAACTAAATTTTCGACTTATCGAGAGTTTATTGTATATATATATATATGACATATTGTGTTTTATATTCAGATAAAGCATCTATAACGGGATTTAGTTTGACCGGGGAGACAGGTGATGGTCCATATACCATCAATGAAAACACAGTAAGCATATTCCAGTGTGATGTTGAAAGTAATCCTGCATCTCAGATAATCATTTCAAAGGATGGTCAGGATATCACCAGCGCATCAAACACCAAGCGTATTCAACACACCAAACGTTTGGAGTGTTTTGATGCAGGGCGCTACATATGTGTTGCATACAACGAGCATAACCAGAATGAAAGACCAACAAGGGAGTTGGAACTATTTGTGCGGTGTAAGTTATTAGTTTCCGCGTGTGTAGTAATTGAACATAATAGCAAAATAACCAATGCAGTAGGGAAATACCTAACCCACTGAAATATAGAAGTAACTTATTTAAAGCGAATATTAACTAAATAAACAGAGGTGTCTTTAATCCATAACTCCATGAATATTCATGCAAGAAATAATGTCATTATGAATATTGATTAAATGATTTTTATAAACTGAGTACAATGAGTTTGGGAAGTGGCAAAAGCTGTAGATTCATATCTATATTAATTCATAAGCAAACAGAGCAGGCCGTTATTATACGGCTCCAACAGGTGCATTCTTATTTGGGTCTACTCTGAAGATAGGTATGAAGCTGGTGGTTACTTAAATGCAAATAGTTATAAACCTTTTTCCTAATTGTTATACTACATTAAGCTATCGCCTGTCTATACATATAGGATCTGTCACAAGTTGTTATATGTATGGGATAAACGTTTCATAAACGAGGCCCAATTCGCTTCATCTTTGCGATGCTGGCTAGATTCTGAAAAAGTCACTTGCCCCACTCTAAATTGCCGATCAGTAGTAAAAAAAAGATACAATTATAGGCCAATTATTAAGGGAAGTAAAAATCGACTTTGCACTTCTTACGGAAACATGGATCTCTGACGACAAGCAACATCAATATGAAACTTCCGACCTAAATCATAATGGTTACAGTGTCAGTGTCACCAATAGGAAAAATAGAATAGGCGGTGGCATTGCTTTGACATATAAAACAAACATTAACGTACATAAACTTTCCTCCGGAACGAACAAAAGCTTTGAATTTCGACTTTGGTGACTTATCTTCAAAAACATAACTTAACATGTAGTAGGAATCTACAGACTTCCTTCTGCCTGTGATATAGATAAACTGCAGCGAATTCAAAATATGTGCGCTAAACTCGTTTTGAATAGGAAATGGTCAGACAGCTCCAAGCAATCTCTTAAAGACTTACATTGGTTACCTATCAAGGCTAGGATCACTTTTAAGTTATTAACATGCATGTACAATTGCTCTCTCAACCACGCGCCCGTTTATCTGACATAACTTCTCGTAAAGCCAGCACCAACACGCAGTCTGAGATCGGCAGACAAAGCTCAAGAGATGTATGCTGTGCCTTTCAACAAAAGACAGACATTCAGTGACAGAAGTTTTGGGACAGTTGGTCCCAGACTTTGGAATGGGCTTCCTAGCGAGATTAAAAGAGCAGAAAATGTTGATTCCTTTAAAAGAAAGTTAAAAACGCATTATTTTAGACACTTTGACTCACTTTTTAGTATGTCTTAGAAACTGTCCGCGTGTTTTAGTTGTATAAAGTACTTTATATAAAGTCTGGAGTTTAGTATATCATAACAGTTTTTGAACCATTGTTTTATGGATATTAGTGCTTATGCTTTCTTAAAAGTATATTTGTGTATTATATAACCTCACTCGATTTTTATTTCTTTCTGATTTTTTTTTGTAAATGCACAACGCCATCGAATGTATTATTTGCAAAAATAGGCGTTTAACCAAGTGGTTAAGTTTCTAGATTCTATATTTGACCTTTGCCAAAGCGGAATGGTTATCGAATGTTTACTGCTGAACAGACAAACGCAGGGAAAATAGGCTGTGTACCAGTGTGCATCTTACAGTTCACGTTTGATGTATAAAAACAAATACATGATGATTATATTAATCGGGAGACAAGCAAAGTTATGTGATAAAGAATGATATGTGACACGGTTTACTACCGTATGTCGATGGTCAATGAAGAGAGGGTTTATGTTATAAGAGAGTATCTATGTAAAGCAATACTGATATCATGGATATTAATCAGTTATTAGTTATAACAGAACAAGGACACATCAGGTTTAGTCCTAGGCAGTAGTTTTCCTACATGGCTCCCAACTATAAATAACGTTAAGTACACGAATATGATATGAACTCGAACGAAGTTTATATGATATCAATCTGTAATCACTGGCGAATACACGTAGTTTATATGACTAGGGTATAATGGTTGGCAAGTGCACCGATGTGACATGAACTCGAACTGTTATCACTGGCAAGCACACGTAAATACTTCATGTCGAACCTGCTGTACAATGTAACATTCATGCAAAGAGGTTTCTCTGCTCTGGATCAGGCATGAGTATTTGGGTTCTTTTACTCAGAGCAAACAAGGTTTTTCCTTTACCCTGGATTTTTTCTGAGATGTCACATCCCCTTCATCGGCAATACTGCACTGGCTTGGATCACGTGACTAACGAGGCGTCACGTGATACGAGGATGCGGTCTTCTATGATAATTTCTGAAATAATTTCTACCACCGAACAAGTGTGTCACCAGCTGAAAAAACAAATCAGCCGCTTATAACCCCAAGGCAGATGTAGTGAGAATTCTTAAGACCGCCAAACCCCCTAAGAGTAACATAACACCAGGTGTACGTATCGCTCTTAAGAACTTGAGTAAGTCAGACGACATTGTAATTTTGCCTGCCGATAAGGGCCGGGCCACAGTAGAAATGAACGAGAAGTAGTACGTGGCAAAGATGGACAAGTTGACCGATGACAGAGACACATATGAGTCCCTGAAAAAAGATACCCCCACAATCAGTGACAATTAAGTTAATAAATATTTTGAAAAGGTGTAAGAAAGATCAGAAAGTGCCCGACAGGTTGCATCACACTTTATACCTCACCGAAAAGAATGTGCTAAAATGTATTGATTTCCCAATATCCACAAGAAAATGTCCCCTCAGACCCATCTAGTTGTGCTCGGGAAGTGTATTTATTAGTTCTGAAAATTGAATATTGCTTAAGCCGGTGCTAGGGGGCATGAGTAGTGTTGCACTTTTAATTACTACTCATGAACAGACTCAATAAATGAAAAAGCAGGAAAAGCCACACACAAAACGCCACCATCACCAAAACACCTACAGAAAGCATAGCAATTTATACTCGTACACACACATATAGTAGAAAGTCACATACAAGACGCAATCACCACTAACACATCAATAGACAGCATGCCACACACACAACCAAACACACGCAAACACAAGAGAAGAACACAGAAAACACCAACAAATACACGAGCACCAGAGACAAACATGAACAAAACACAATCACAAGACAAACAAAAGTAAGGAAGACAAAGAGAGAACCGCATTGGCACGGTCAGTAGCAAAATCACCACTGGGGGTTTAAACCGGTTTACGGACGTCTTAACCTCACACTTATCTCAAAGTCATCCTAGCTAAACAAACATTGTAAATAAAGGTATCCCCACCGAGTCTGCAATTTTCTCTTTTTACATGTCTACTTTTGCTTTCGAGGGATCACCCATTTTCAGAATATATGTACTTCACAACAGCAGGTGTTAAGTGCATGTAAGGCCGGAAAAAGTCGCCCCGAACTTCATTCTCAGTGTTGTTATATTTTCTGGTCCTTCGGGATCATTAGTTTTCATGTTATTAATTTTGAAAATTGAATACTGCTTAAGCCGGTGCTAGGGGGCGTGAGTAGTGTTGCACTTTTAATTACTACTCATGAACAGAATCAATAAAACCGAGTCTGCAATTTTCTCCTTTTTGCATTTCTACTTTTGCTTTCGAGGGATCACCCATTTTCAGAATATATGTACTTCACAACAGCAGGTGTTAAGTGCATGTAAGGCCGGAAAAAGTCGCCCCGTACTTCATTCTCAGTGTTGTTATATTTTCTGGTCCTTCGGGATCATTAGTTTTCATATTATTAGTTTTGAAAATTGAATACTACTTAAGCCGGTGCTAGGGGGCTTGAGTATTGTTGCACTTTTAATTACTACTCATGAACAGATTCAATAAAACCGAGTCTGCAATTTTCTCTTTTTGCATTTCTACTTTTGCTTTCGAGGGATCACCCATTTTCAGAATATATTTACGCTATAGCAAAACATGTTGCCCCCGTTATAGGCCTGTTGGTGGTGAAGACGGAACATCACATAGTAAACAGTGTTAACTTTTTACATAAATTGAAGGATTTAGAAGTGCCTCCAGGTACAAAGCCCGTCTCATACGATGTTTCGGCCTATTCACCCCGTCTCAGTTGACAAAGCACTAACAGTGATACAAACGAAGTTGAATGACAGCACCAGTGTTTTAGACAATTCAGAGTTGGAAGTTGATTATACATGTATCATTGAGTTGCTTGAATTATGCCTCAATAGTACATACGTCGACTACCAAGGCAAATTCTTCCAACAGAAACGAGGGACAGCCATGGGTTCTCCCGTATCCTCGATGGTTGCGGACTTGTATACGGAGTTCATTGAGAAGGCAGCTTTGGAGTCGTCCAAGAATCCCCAATACCTCTGAATAAGGTACATGGTTGACACAATGACTAAGATTCATGAATATGACATGTTATGCATGTTTGGTTATCGACCCTTTTACAGTCGGTAGCTACGCTTCCCTCTTTGCTTGCGCGATGACAGGCCGAGGGTAGTACTCTATGATGGTATACTCTTAAACTTGGATACAGGAGGAGCTTACCAGACTCATGTATTATTTTTTCCCTGTCGTGCCCTTAACGGCTTACCTGCAGGTGCTCTGACTTCAGCAAAGTCATTGAGTACATATTTGACGGATTGTCACAGTTATTATGCTATGTTTTACATGTTGTCCTGTGTTCACCGTCGTCTATGTTGTGGGTAAGTCCAGCGGGGATACCTTTATTTACAATATTTGTAAAGCTAGGGTGACTTTGAGAGAAGTGTGAGGTTAGGACGTCCGTAAACCGGTTTAAACCCCCAGTGGTGTTTTTGCTGCTGACCGTGCCAAGGCGGTACTCTCTTTGTCACCCTTCCTTTTGTTTGCATTGCGTCTTTGTGCTTGTGGTTTGTTCATGTTGTGGAACGTTTGTCCCTGGTTCTTGTGTGTCTTTTGGTGTTTTCTGTGTTCATTTCGTGTGTGTGCGTTTGGGTGTGTGGTTGTGTGTGTGTGTGTGTGTCATGCTGTCTATCGGTGTTTTGGTGGTGGTTGCGTCTTGCATGTGGCTTTGCCTGCTTGACTTTACTACTTTTCCATAGAAAGTTTCGCAGATCACATTTACTTTATTTACGACCATATGAAGTTTACATCAGAAAATGAGAAAAGTCTATTCCGTTCTTGGAAATGTGTACATGTCTAGGATTATGGATCGACGCGGGTGACGGGCTACATAAAGTCAACCCATACCGGCCAATACCTGAATTTCAAATCCAACCAACCAAGAAAACGAAAAGAGTGGAGAAAGATCAAGGGGGGGGGAGGGGGCAGAAAAAACGAGTGCGGGAGTAATATACATCCGAGGAACATCAGACGTACTCTCTAAAACTTTTCATAAACATTGAGTTATCATCTTCCACAAGCCCTACAACACCATTAAACAACAAGTGACCAACGTTAAAGATCGCACTGACAAAATGAGACAGTGAGGCGTAATAGACCATATCAAGTGTGATAATTGCGAAAGTGATTATGTGGGCGAGGCAGCTAGGCAGCTAGACACTCGGATAAAAGAACACATGACAAGAACATCATCGACCATACATGGACACTGCAATGCAACAGGTCATAAGTTTAGACAAGAAAATACCAAAGTCTTAACAACAGAAGAGAACCTTTAGAAAAATAGAAAGTTAAAGAGGCTATAGAAATTAAGAAGTGCAGACCATCGCTAACCATTGATGAAGGACTGGAGCTACTGCAGGTGTATGACGGTCTCCTCGTATCACGTGACCCCTCAATGGCCACGTGATCCAAACCAGTGAGTCTTGTCGATGAAGGGGATGTGACATCTCCGACATTTCCAAGGTAAAGGATAAACCCTATTTGCCCTGAGTAAAAGAACCCAAATACTTATTTTCAGATTTGTTCACGAGTTTGTAATTACTAAGCTACACACTTTTGTCGAAACTCCATATCAATCATGACCAGAAACAAATGGGTTTTGAAGCTAATTGACCAAACAGGTGAGAGCAAACAAAAGAACAAAATCTTCCCGATTCATATGTTACGGTATATGAAATATGTCAATCCATTCGAAATATATGTAAATCGTTAATGTTTTCTGCAACTGAGGTTAGAGTAAGACGGTGTCTTGAGAATATGGACATTGAGACGTCGGCAATTGTCTCATTTAAGTTGATATTTGAGTAGGACATACAATATGAGCAAAAAATAAGACAAAATAGTCTGAATCTAATAAGTGAAAAACTTACTGATATTATTTTCCCGATGACGTCATCCTTTCAGGTATATTAACAATGGTGTGATCGAATATGAATCAATGCAGGTTTACCTTTCTCAGATTAAGCGTAGTTTTGTCACGCTGCTTCACTTATACACTGTGCCTGAATTTGTTTTTGGAAGGTTCCCCAAGGCCATCGGAAACTACGAACGCAAACTTAACGGTGTACATGGCGGTTGGCGACCCTGTCACAATGCAGCTCTCAGTCATATCTTACCCACTTCCTTCGTTCGTGTGGCATCGACAGA
Source organism: Azorinus chamasolen (assembly GCA_963576725.1). Lineage (NCBI taxonomy): Eukaryota > Metazoa > Mollusca > Bivalvia > Cardiida > Solecurtidae > Azorinus > Azorinus chamasolen. The sequence goes on along the minus strand of OY755248.1, from coordinate 15,855,414 downwards.
GTTCTGGTAGTTCAGCGTGGACTACGTTGAATACTGGTGTGACCACCACCAGCACGCACTCCAGCTTGGTTATTGACAGCTTACAGGTGGGGGACTTTGGTCAATATCGTCTTACTGTCACCAACAACATTGGTTCTTATACGCAGATTTTTACCATTGCTGCTCAAGGTTTGTTTCAAATTACCTGGTTTTTCTACTATTTCACGATATAATTTCATTGCTAACACGTACTAATATGAATCATTACAAACTTTGTATTTGGTTGTTGAAGAAGTTCGATTGGTTTGCGTTTTACATGACGAATTGTATTTTTGTTACCGATTTTGGGACTATCTCTGACGTAGCAGCAGATTTCCATATTCTGAAACCTTGTTTAACCCATTCCCTCATAGTGACGACTTTTGACGACTCTGTTAAAGTCACTTTATAAAACCATTGTGATAAATAGAGCATTTGTTCCTATAGGAGCAAATGCTCTATTTATCACAATGGTTTCAAACTACAAATCGTTAAAATTTTCCTTTTCTATAGTTAATGCTCCTTTTCGGTAGATTTATACAAAGATGTAGGATCGAAAAATAGCCTATGAGGTAATGGGTTAACGAGCATTGTTAGTTAACTCTGTGGCTAATCAGGATCCAAGTTGTTTGACGCTCAGGGAATAGTTTCACAAAAGTTTGAACAAATCGCAAACAAGTAAAGCTGTAATCATGAGGAGACATTTATCTTCGGCCGGATAAGTAAGTCATGTTGGGAAGATAGTACAGAATATTGTTCATACCTCACAGTTGCACAGAAACTATGCTGATCCTTATTTTAGACTTGAGGAGGGTAGTACTCTATGATGGTATACTCTTAAACTTGGATACAGGATGAGCTTACCAGACTCATGTATTACTTTTTCCCTGTCGTGCCCTTAACGGCTTACCTGCAGGTGCTCTGACTTCAGCAAAGTCATTGAGTACATATTTGACGGATTGTCACAGTTATTATGCTATGTTTTACATGTTGTCCTGTGTTCACCGTCGTCTATGTTGTGGGTAAGTCCAGCGGGGTTACCTTTATTTACAATATTTGTAAAGCTAGGGTGACTTTGAGAGAAGTGTGAGGTTAGGACGTCCGTAAACCGGTTTAAACCCCCAGTGGTGTTTTTGCTACTGACCGTGCCAAGGCGGTACTCTCTTTGTCACCCTTCCTTTTGTTTGCCTTGCGTCTTTGTGCTTGTGATTTGTTCATGTGTTGAACGTTTGTCCCTGGTTCTTGTGTGTCTTTTGGTGTTTTCTGTGTTCATTTCGTGTGTGTGTGTGCGTGTGCGTTTGGGTGTGTGTGTGTGTGTGTGTGTGTGTCATGTTGTCTATCGGTGTTTTGGTGGTGGTTGCGTCTTGCATGTGGCTTTGCCTGCTTGACTTTACTACTTTTCCATTGATACTTTAAGCTGATTCTATATTTATATATTCAAATTTAGATGTGACATATTACTGAAATGGAAATTTGAAGATATCATCTACTGTGATGAATATGATCATGAAACTAAACCGGAATAATTTAAATTTGAATCCTTCGTTTGCAACGCATAGAAAACTGTTAATTGAATCTAATCTTGGTTCTATGTGAATACGGATGACTGCACTTTGATTCATTTTAACAGACCTTTATCCTTTTTCATTCAGATAAACCCTTTTCGCATTTTCCTTAAAAAATAATTTGCTGTTTGCTTATGGAATAAACAATAGTTTTAGTCATTGTGAAACATTTCCCTTCTTTATAATGCTACTAGAAATTATTTTATCCCTCAACTCCATGCATATTCATGTAAGAAGTGATGGCATCACGATCATATATGTGATTAACCCTTCGCTTGTTGAATTTTAAAATACATTTCTCCTTCTTTACCCATGCCCTGTTGTATAATTACATATATCTCCACTGTGTACAAGTATTTCGCTGTGCAATCACTGCTGTGGAGTGCACTGGTTGCACAATCAACTTGTAAATAGTGCAGACCCTGATGAGACAGCTCCTGCAGGAGCTGTCTCATCTGGGTCTGCACTATTTACAGGTAGGTATATTGACGCGATTAGCAAGCGAAGGGTTAATAATTGTATGTAGAATGGCATATCAACCAGACCTCCAGATAAGATGCTCTAATTATAATATTTTCTAGAACTTCTTTATTTCTCCACAAAGTGTAGTCATCTGTATTCACAAAGCGGTACTCCTTATGGTCAACTTCGTTACTTTATATTACTTGATATCTTATGTTTTACATTGTATGTCTTAATATGAAGATCTGCACATTGAGATTGGATTCGAAAAAGGTGTTTTTCGGGGGAATTAGCTTGAAAGTTGCTGTTGGTATAATGCACCTCTTTGTAGCATCTTAACAGATACTGAATCCGCCCATTTTTGTTGACACGTATTTGGATGACAGGATGCGGTCATATGTTTTGGTCTTGTTTACATATAGTCTAGACATTGATATAAACAAGAAAGTACTATAAGTAACACATAAGAAATTACTATGGCTGCGTGACTGCAGATTCTCTTTCATAAATAAGACAGTTGATCACACTAGCTCAACAACGCATGAAACAATTCAGGATATTTAAGTCTTGCATTATTACAACTGAATAGTTCAACCGGCGTTTGAACTTTCCGGTGATTTGATTATTTTACACCATTTCACGGGAAGTTGGCATGTAATTACACATTAAACTGCAACTTTGTTGCTGTGCTTTTACTGTACATGATTCAGTTTATTATTTTCGACATATTTAAACGACAATAACCATTATCCGTTCTTAAGTTGCACGTTTTTTCAAGTTGCACGTTTTATAAGTAGCACGTTTTTAGTTTACACATTTTCAAGTTGAAGCGGATGGATGTTATGAGTTAGTTCACATTTGTTACTCATTTTAGCTGTGTGTGTCGTTTTTAAAAAAGAACAGGTCTGCAACAACTCTCACTGTTAACAAAGCTATTTTATATGCTACTTTTATGAACATATCTACTGAAAAGGAGCATTTACTAGACTAAAAGGACACTTTAAGAAGTGTGCAGTTTGGAAAACATTGTGATGAATAAAGTATTACAACTATAGGAGCAAATTCTCTATTTATTACAATAGTTTAAAATAGTGACATTTACAAAGCCGTCAATATGAGGGAATGGATTAAAAATATATAATTGATATTTATGCAGTCATTATGTCTTACAACTGAATGCATTTCTTCAAACAGGCAAACCACAAGTACCAACCATTGTAGATATTGTACCTGGCACTGCAACTAGGGTAAGGTGGAGACCAGGGTTTAACGGTGGAAGTATACAGACCTTTTATATTGAATACAAATCGGAATCAGCACAGACATGGACTATCATGACAGTGACAAATAGCACTGAGCCCATCTTTAACGCCACCATCCTTGATCTTTCTCCCGGCACAACGTACATGGTTCGGATATTCGCCATCAATGATATTGGCAAAAGTGAAACTACTGAAACAAAACGTTTTACTGTACCTGGTGAGTGGAGTAACTGAAACAATTACGTGTATATACGGATTCTGAAATTTGAGAGAGTTTGTATACATAATTAATAGTAAGTCGTCCCGTACTTCATTCTCGGTGCTGTTATATTTTCTGGCCATTCGGGATAATTAGTTTTTATGTTGTTAGTTTTGAAAATTGAATAATGCTTAAGCCGGTACTAGGGGGCGTGAGTAGTCTTGCACGTTTAATTACTACGCATGGACAGACTCAATAAAACCGAGTCTGCAATTTGCTCTTTTCGCGTGCTACGTTTGCTTTCGAAGGATCTCCCACTTTCTGAATATATTTATTGTTCAATCAATTAATCCACCAAACCCTATGTTCGAGATGATTCTAAACAGTGGTTACAATATAGGGTTTGGTGGAGATGGACCTTTATATATACGGACAGTCTAGATCCAGTAGATAGATTTGATGGTCTCTGAGCGAGTTGGGTGCCTGATCTGAGCATACCAAACGTTTAATACTAGTGACTCCATCACTTTTCGATCAGTATATTAAAGTAAAGAGGTCCAGATAAGATGTGTAAATTTAAACATTTTCAGGAATATCTCCTTTATTTCTCCCCCGAAACCCTATACCATTTAGTACTTCGGTTAACGCACCTTTATCTGTAGCTCTGAGAATGATTCTAGAACTGTTTAAGCTCTCTCATCAGGGTCTGCACTGTGTGCCAAATTACATATTTTTAAAACAATCTGAATATTCACAGTAAGCTGGACTGGTTTGAATGTTAGAATAATCCATTTAAAATTCCCGCGATGAAAGGGTTCAGGTAGATGGAAGCTAATATAAGACAAAATATATGCGGAATAGTTTATACAGAGTTTCCTTCGAAACTACGTGTGACCGTTATAGAGAGGATAGAGAGTATTTACATCAGTTTTGTCTCGAATATTCAGCTTATTGTGTGGTGTAATTGAAAATGTAATCTTTTTATATACGGTATCAAACCTTAATGAAGTAATCATTCATTGGGCCCATGCTATTTAAAGATCTTATTTGGAATCCCTGCATATTTCGTGTTTATGGAACACAGCAAACACAATATTTACAGATGAAAACTATTGATGTGGGCAGCTTCAGCCAACAGTGCAGACCCATTTTAACCCTTTCGCTGCCAAACTCTGTCGTCTGCTAACTTTGTGGTCTGCTACAAAATTTCATTTTTTTTATTTTCTTCATTTTTGTTTCAAAAACATAGTAACAGTAACAAACAGTTTGGATCCTGATGAGACGCCGAGTTACTCGGCGTCTCATCTGGATCCAAACTGTTTGCTTAGGTAATCACAGATCCGGCATTGTCAGCGAAAGGGTTAAGGGACACTGGGTAAGCATGGGTTAAAATGGATGAAGAAGGCACCTTTTGCGAGCTTTCTGTATGCCTTTCTGCATTCTTAACGCCTGTCTAAAATATAATTATTCTTTTAAAGTTAGGATTGGAGAGGTTTCGTTGTATATTTTAGCCATTGAAGACGCTGAAGAACAGACCGGTCCACCAATCGCTATTATAGCCGGAGCTGTATCTGCGGTAGTTGTCATAGTCATCATAGCCGTTATAGTCTTCATCATCATCAGAAAACGGAGAATGGGCAATGGTAAAGATACGCCAGTACCATTGTTGAAATATAA